>JAAGEH010000006.1:11685557-12009806 GCA_011751065.1 Lasiurus cinereus
GAATGTCACATGACCCCAGCCACAATAATTCAGGGTACCACCAAAAAATTATATTGTCCTTTGCCTTCTTTTATATAATTCAAAGACTTCTTGCTCTCTCATTATGCCTTATAGAATGGGAAATGATAATAATAATCAACTTGAAGGATGTGTTATTTCAGTCCCTATTCCTCTTCCATTGTTTGGTTGACACCCTCCTGCTTACTTTGAAAGACACACCTTATTGGATCCTTCATCTTCCTTTTATTAAGTTGTATAAGTTGGCTGTAGATTTTGGAGATTAAACCTTTATCAGTGATAGCATTTGCAAATATGTTCTCCCATGCATTGATCTTTCTTGTTGTTTTGTTGATGGTTTCTTTTGCTGTGCAAAAGCTTTTTATTTTGATGTAGTCCCATTTGTTTATTTTTTCTTTAGCTTCCATTGCCTTTGGAGCACTATCAGTGAAGAAGTTCTTTCGGCATATATCTGAGATTGTGCTGCCTGTGGATTCCTCTAGTATTTTTATGGTTTCCCTTCTAATGTTTAAGTCCTGTATCCATTTTGAGTTTATTTTTGTATTTGGTGTAAGTTGGTGGTCCAGTTTCAATTTTTTGCCTGTATCTGTGCAATTTTCCCAACACCATTTATTGAAGAGGCTATCTTGGCTCCATTGAATGTTCATGCCTCCTTTGTTAAATATTAATTGAGCATAGTGGTTTGGGTGGATATCTGGGTTTTCTATTCTATTCCATTGATCTATATGTCTGTTCTTGTGCCAGTACCAGGCTGTTTTGAGAACAGTTGCTTTGTAGTATAGCCTGAAGTCTGGTATTGAGATCCCACCTACTTTATTCTTTTCTCTCAGAATTGCTGTAGCTATTCGTGGTCTTTTTTTGTTCCAGATGAATCTATGAAGAATTCTTTGTAGGTCTGTGAAATATGTCGTTGGTATTTTAATGGGTAGTGTGTTGAATCTGTAGATTGCTTTGGGTAGTATGGACATTTTAATGATGTTGATTCTCCCAATCCATGAGCATGGTATGCTCTTCCATCTGTTAACATCTTCCTCTATCTCTTTTTTCAGTGTCCTGTAGTTTTCTGCATAGAGGTCTTTTACCTCTTTAGTTAGGTTTATTCCTAGGTATCTTAATTTTTTTGGTGCGATGGTAAATGGGATTGCTTTTTTAGTTTCTCTTTCTATAATTTCACTGTTAGTGTATAGAAATGCCACAGACTTCTTAGCATTAATTTTGGGCAACGGACCTAAATAGAACCTTTTCAAAAGACGACAGAAGGAAGGCCAAGAGACACATGAAAACATGTTCAAAGTCATTAATCATCCGAGAGATGCAAATCAAAACGACAATGCGATACCATCTTACACCTGTCAGAATGGCAATCATCAACAAATCAACAAACGACAAGTGTTGGCGAGGATGCGGAGATAAAGGAACCCTGTGCACTGTAGGTGGGAATGCAGACTGGTGCAGCCACTATGGAGAACAGTATGGAGTTTTCTTAAAAAAACTAAAAATGGATATCCCATTTAACCCAGCAATCCCACTCTTCAGAATTTATCCTAAGAAATTACAAACACCAATCAGAAAGGATTTATGCACCCCTATGTTCATAGCAGCACAATTTACAATAGCCACAACTTGGAAACAGCCTAGGTGCCTGTCAGCAGATGAGTGGATCAGAAAACTATGGTACATCTACACAATGGAATTCTATGCTGCCATTAAAAAGAAGGAATTCTTACCATTTGCAGCAACCTGGTTGGAACTGGAGAGCCTTATGCTTAGTGAAATAAGCCAGTCAATGAAGGAGAAGCATCACATGATCGCACTCATTGGGGGATAATAAAGAACATTATAAACTGATGAACAAAAGGATAGATGCAGAGACAGTAAAGCTTCAAACAGACTGTGAAATTACAGCAGGAAGATTAAAGTTAGGTGAGGTAGATAAGAGATCAATCAAAGGACTTGTATGCATGCATATAAGCATAACCAATGAACATAGACACTGGGTGGTTGTGGTATGCCTGGGAGGGAGGGGGTGCAATGGGAAGATATGTATAAAAATTAATAAAAATTAAAAAAAAAGAAAGACACACCTTAGCTATCCTCTCTGAAGTGCAACGCTGGCCATAGAGTCACTCTTAGTAAAGGTCAAATTAATGTATAATAAACCAGTGAATTACTGATTGAATAAATGAATGTTTGGTGATGATGTTTTAGGTTAGACACATTTTAATATGGGTCGTTGTCTATCAGTCAGAAATAAAAGAGATATTTGACTTTCTGTTTATCATACATGGACCCTTAAAGATCACTTCAGAGAGAGGTCAGTGAAATACACATAGACATTTTTAAAGTTCCCTGGACATTTTTACGCAGCCACTAGCCACACTGAAATGTTGTTTAAATTATTTTAAAATTTCAATTCAAGAATAGATGGTCAGTTCAGTCATTGGAAGACTTTTAAGTACCTCTAGAAGAATCTGGCTATGTGAATTCACCTTTGCAAGTTCACATTTTATGCAATCTCAATACAGATCAGGTGTTTCTGATGAAACTTTAACACGCTAATTGACATGTGCTGTAAATGTATGAAACACTAGATTTCAAAGAATTAGTATGAAAACAAGAAGTAAGAACATAGGGTAATAATAATTGGGAATCATTACATGTTTAAATTATAATATTTTGGGTTACATATATAATAAATTAATTTAATCAGTTTCCTTTTTATTTTCTAATGTGGCTACTGGAAACTTTGATGCTACCTTTGTGGCTTGCACTATATTTCTGATAAGCAGTGCTGTTACAGGCCCTGTACAGGCTGCTTCAATATGCCCTGGTGGGATTTAGGAGTAGCCTTATCCTCCACCACAGAGTGCCTTTAGTACAATTTTTCTCTGCATTGAAGCAAAATGTTTCCTCCAGGTGCTGCTTGTTTGCTTTTTGTTGGTGTGTCAAGTGAGTGCTAGTGCAGTGTTATAAGCACACATCTGCTGTAAAGTGCGACATTCATCTTCTCAAGGTCAGTACCATGGATTAAGCATTTACAAAGGGCTGGTATAAGAATTTTATGTGTCAATTTGACAGAACGAAGAGATGCCCAGAGAGCTGGTAGGACAATATTTCTGGGTGTGTTTGTGAGTGGGATTCTGGAATAGATTGGGATGGATGGAATTCAGGAGACTGAGTAAAGAGATCTGCTCTCACCAATGCCATAGGAATGAAACAAAAAAGCACAGAGGGGATGGAATTCCTCTCTCTTCTTGAGTTGGGACATCCATTTTCTCAGGCCCTCAGACATTGGAGCTCCTGGTCCTCAGCCCTTCGAACTCCTGGACCTACACCAGCATTCCTTTGACTCTCAGACCTTTGACCTCTGACTAGGAGCTACACCAGCAGCTGCCCTGGCTCTCAGGTCTTTGGACATGGACTGAATTATATCACTGGCTTTATTGGTCTCCAGCACAGACTGCAGATTGTGGAACTTCTCGGTCTCCATAACTCTTGGAGCTAATTCCTATCATAAATCTATCTATCTAATTATCTATATCTATACTATCGATTCTGTCTCTCCAGAGAATACTGATTAATACATACAGACACTGAGCTGGGTGTTTTAGGTTCAACAGATTATTATATCCTCTTAGCAATCAACCCTACAAATGTTCTATTATTATCCCATTAAACTGAAAGGGAAGTTGAGGGTCAGAGTCATTAAAGGACTTATCTAGGACTCAGAGTCATAATTTGAATACAAGCTTGTTAAATAGAAACCTTTCCTTTTCTCACTTCTCCCATTAGAGGAGGGAGATGGATCAAGTGACCACACATTTTGCTTTTTGATTCTAGACATAGATGTCCATCTTTTATTTCATTGTTGTCTTTGGCTTTAAAACCAGAGATTTTTGGTTAAGAATGAACTGGGTTAAAATTCTAACTCTGCCATGCCTAGAAAATCATTCAGTCTTTCTAGTTTTCAGTTATCTCATCCTTAAAAATGACTAAAAATTTCAGCTCTGGGGAAATGAATGAGTAAATTCATGTTGGCTATATATCATGGTCTTGGGTTTATAAACCTTACTGATATGTATTTGCTTGTATATTTTTATAATAAAGTCAAAAGATACTTTATAATAGTCTTGCAGTTAAATTTTCATGTTTTAGACTTTGATGTTAATGACCATTAATTCATTTTAAAAGAATATATAATTTATTTAAGCCTAAGGTTTTGGTACTACTCCAGATTACCCAGCTTTACTTCTGCCTTTAACAATAAAACAACAACAGAACAACCCAATTATTAACACCACACTCAACCAGCCCTTTACAGTGTTCCCACAGGCTGATGTATGAAAGATAGAGAAACCAAAGCAAAAGGCCACAGTATGTAATGTCAATCACCCCACCTTTTCTGCACACTGTGTTCACAGGGCAGCATAAAACTCTATCCAAAAGAAAATATTATTTTAGTACTTAGGTGAGCACATGAAGAGAGGCCTCCGCCACACTTTCATAGAAACAGTTAGTGCATTTGAGGCAGAGATGATCTTAGAAGTCATTGCATCACTGTCAAATTTTATTAAGAGGGACATGAAGCACCACATGTTAAATGACTGACCATGGAACCATTGAAGAGAGGAACTGAGACCGAAACCCAGGACTCCTGATCATTAATCAGTACTGTTTTATCTGTACCCTTCAGTTTGCACACGTATGCAGGTGTATGCGCACAGGCATGGGTGTGAGAGTGTGCGAGTATGTAAGAGTGTATGTGAGAGAATGTGTGTGAAAGTATATGAGAGATAGTGTGTGTGTTTATGTGCATGATTGAACCATCTGAAAGGCTGAGACAGCAGGCTCATTCATGCACTAAATCTGTCAGTGTGTATTTCCTAAAAAAAGAATACTGCTTTACATAACCATAACACAGTTACCTAAATTAACTAATTTTTATATCGGTGCAATACTCTTGTTCAATCCACAGACACATTTAAATCCCATCAGCTATCCCATAATGTCCTGTAGACTGTGCTCTGTCTCTGTAATTTTCTTAAAGTTTGGACAGCTCCTAAGTCCTTTTTGTGGACTTGATCTTGGCATTTTTGAGGAGCACAGTCCAATCTTTTATAGAATATTTATGCACTGGAGTGTCTAGGTAAACAATGAGTGGTTCTGGTCCCAGTTGACATGGTGTAATCACTCGCCACCCCATCTCTCGCGATGTAGCTATGAAGCCTGGACACACTCATGGGCCGCTGTGTGAGGGCCCTGCGAGTAAAGCCTAGAAGGCCAGAGTGTAATGCACCAAACTGGAGGCAACTAACCCTCATTCTTTGTCTCTGATCCTTCTTCCACTTGCCCTGGGTGAGGCACAGATGCAGAAGTACACGTCAGAGTGCAGTAACTAAAGTCCCAGCCTTATCCTCAGAAAACCCCAACGGGGAGCTCCAGGGAACTGGAGGATCCTGGGATGGTGGGGAGAGAAGGGCTTGAGAAAGTGACCTACACTGTTGATGTGGGTCTCAGGTACTAAACGCACTGAGACGCTGAGAATGGTTCTGGACCAGCCAGCACAGATGGCACACGTGTGACAGGGCGACTAGCACTGGGGGTAGGAGGGGGGTTAATTTTTTTTAGTTATAGACTTTAATTTTTTAGAGCAGCTTTTGCTTAAAGAAAGTTGAGCAGATAGTAGGACATTCCCTTTTGCCTCCTTTCTGCCTGCATCCCACCATTCCTGTTACTAACATCTTGCATTCATGTGGTACATTGGTTACAAATAATGAACTGATTTTGATACATTAGTATTCACTCAAATCTATAGTTCACATTGAAGTTCACGTTGGTGTTATACATTCTGTGGGTTTGGACATGTATAATGACATGCATGCACCCTTACACACACAGAGCCCTGGAAATCCTAGTGCTCTTTCATCCCTCTTTCCCTTTCTGTCACTCCTGGCAACCACCAATCTTCTTACTGTCTCCACAGTTTTGCCTTTTCTGAGAAGTTATGTGGATGAAGTCATACAGTATGTCACCTTTCAGGTTGATTTCTTTCACTTAGTAATATGCATCCAAGGCTCTTTTGTGTCTTTTTATGATTTGACATATTATTTCTTTTTCTTCTTTTTTAGAACAATAAATACCATTAATATACAACCTGAATAGGAGGGGGGATTTGCTTTTTCTCAGATAGAGCTCCAGCTCTTCACCCTCTAGCATGTGGCCATGGTCACAGCCACAGTGGCCAGGTCTGGAGCAAGGCCCTGCTGGAGCTGCTCCTCTAGAAGACAGCTGATTGTGGCATTTTCATTCCTTTCATCATATTTCTTCTAAATTTTCTTTGATTGTTTTTTTTTTAATTTAAAATATCTTCCTCCTCAGGAGTGAGCTTGGCCCCCTTCTTGTGACCTAGCGGGACTCGCACCACTGTGGGTTGGATGTGTTATCAATGCGATTCTTTATTGGGGTCTTGGTTCGGACCAGTTCATTGTTGGCTGCATTGTAAACCAGATCAATACTCCTTGCTTTGCACATGCAACACTGGGTGCCCCATGTCCAACCTCAAGGCAGGTACCTCTTGTTGCCTCCCCACAGATGGACTGTGCGGCGAGGGCCAAGCTCAGTATTGGCAGCAGGGTGCCCTAGCCTATATTATTGCTTCCTGTAGTAGGGCTTTCGTGTGACCCCAGTCTGGCAATGTTTGTGCCAGTTGTCCTAGGATATGGCCATGGCTGAGACCTGGCTGGAAAGAGGTATGGCCCATTTAAAAATATTTTATGAATGGACTTTTAAAAAATATATTTTTGTTGTTGACAGTATTTCAGATGCCCCTTATTTTCCTCCTTTTGCCCTCCTCCACCCAGCCCCTGCCCCACCCCAGGACCTCATTGCACTATAGTCTGAGTCCATGGGCTATGCATATGTACATATAAGTGCTTTGGTTAATCTCCTCCCATCCTTCCTCCCCCGTTTCTCATTTCTTTTTATCACTGAATAGTATCGCATCCTATGACTCTACTACCATCTGTTAATTCATTTACTGTTTGAAGGACATAGTAGTTGCTTCCAAATGTTGGCAATTATGAATAAACATTGATGTTAAAGTTTTATGTGGACATCAGTTTTCATCTCATCTGGGTGGATGCCAAGGAGCACAGATGCTGGGCCATGTATGTAGTAAAAGTATGTTTAGTTTTGGAAGAAACTCCCTTCTAAGGCATCTGTACATCCCTATTCTCATGAGCAGTGATGAGAATTCCAGTTGCTCTATATCCTTGCTAGTATTTGATGTTGTCAGTGTTTTGGGTTTTAGGTGTGGAGGTAATTTGTAAAATGCAAATTTTCCTGTGGTATATTTAAGTTTTATCAGCCATTTATACTTAGTGTGAATATGACCCATATTTTTTCTCCAAATATTAGGGCAAGAGGACAGATTAATATTGAGTGGGGAAAGGCCCAGGAAAGGAAGGCTGTAGCTGTTAGAATCAGCACCCTCTTCCTGGCCTGGAGAAAGAGGCAAGGTATTATTGGTGGGCCAGGCCTAATCTGGTGAACTGACCTCTGGTCCTCAAGTTGTTTGCCCTTCTTGCTGTTCTCTGAATTAAGTGATGACTTACAGAAACCTTCCTGGCCTTGACCTTTTTCACATCTCCTTCACTTTTCTTTTTTTTATTTTATTAATTTTTAATACATTTTATTGATTTCAGAGAGGAAGGAGAGGGAAAGATAGAAACACCAATGATGAAAGAGAATTATTGATTGGCTGCCTCTGGCACCCCCCACTACTGGGGATGAGTTTGCAATCTGGGCATGTGCCCTGACCAGAATCGAACCCAGGACCCTTCAGTCCACAGATCAATGCTCTACCCACTGAGCCAAACTGACTAGGGCAAAGTTATCATTTCTAGAACTGTGTTACTCTTTTTGGTTTGGGCGTAAGGGAATTTTTATTTATTTTTATTAATTTTTTATACATATCTCCCCATTGCCTCCCCTCCCTCCCAGGCATACCCCAACCCCCTAGTGTCTGTGATAATTGGTTATGCTTATATGCATGCATACAAGTCCTTTGATTGATCACTTATTTACCTCACCTAACTTTAATCTTTCTGCTATAATTTCACAGTCTGTTTGATGCTTTATGATTTTTGTCCCCCTGAGAATTATCAGTCCACTCCCTTTCTGTGCCCCTGATTCTATTATATACACCAGTTTATTCTGTTGATCAAATTTTTAATTCACTTAATTTTTAGATTCACTTGTTGAAAGATATGTATTTGTTGTTCATAATTTTTTGGCTTTTACCTTTTTCTTCTTCCTCTTCTAAAAGAGTACCTTTCAGCATTTCATATAATACTGGTTTGGAGTTGATGAATTCCTTTAGCTTTTTCTTATCTGTGAAGCTCTTTATCTGCCCTTCAATTCTGAATGATAGCTTTGCTGGATAGAGTATTCTTGGTTGTAGGTTCTTGCTATTCATCACTTTGAATATTTCTTGCCACTCCCATCTGGCCTGCATCTTTTCTGTTGAGAAATCAGCTGACAGTCGTATGGGTGCTCCCTTGTAGGTAATGAACTGTTTTTCTCTTGCTGCTTTTAACATTCTCTCTTTGTCTTTTGCTCTTGTTATTTTAATTATGATGTATCTTGGTGTGGTCCTCTTTGGATTCCTTTTATTTGGGGTTCTGTGTGCTTCCTGGACTTGTAAGTCTATTTCTTTTACCAGATGTGGGAAGTTTTCAGTCATTATTTCTTTAAATAGGTTTTCAGTATCTTGCTCTCTCTCTTCTTCTGGCACCCCCACAATTCTGATGTTGGTACGCTTGAAGCTGTCCCAGAGGCTCCTTACATTATCTTCACATTTTTGGATTCTTTTCTCTTCTTGCTTTTCCAGTTGAATGTTTTCTGCTTCTTTATATTTCAAATTTTTGACTTGATTCTTGCCATCCTCTAGTCTGCTGTTAGGACTCTGTATAATATTTTTTATTTCAGTCAGTGTCTCTAGTATGTCCTTTTTCATCTCCTCTTGGGTATCACTAAATTTATCCAATTTTTCTAGCATATTCTTGAAAAACCTTATGAGCGTGGTTTTGAACTCTATATCCAGCCGTTTTTTCCCCTCCATTTCTTTTGTTTGTAATCCCTTCCCTTGTCTTGGCATTTTCACTATGCCAGGGAAACTTCTGTGTTGAATTCAGCTTTATGATACCAGACTTGCAAAACCGAAGAAGCCTCTGTTGAGCTTGGGATGGGTGGATTCTCAGGCTTAAGGGACTGCCTTGCCTTCCAGTCGGCCCTGCCCTCCATGGCCCCTGAGTCTCACGTGACTGGGTAATTATGGACCGGTCCTTGTGCCCAAGCACCCGCAGTGCCTCTAGACCGCTGCCCCTCCTGCTGCCCTGTGCACCAGGACCACAGGAGACTAGGTCCCCAGAGTTTCGCCCAAAACAGGGGCCCAGTGGACTCAGAAGTGGCACAGTTGGGAGGGTCTGTCTCCCACCCACTTGTGAAAGCCAGTAGCACAATCAGCAATCTGTCCTGTGCGCAGTGCCATGCGCACCACCAGGCCTTTGATCTTTTGCGGCTCCCCTAAATTTCCGTGCACTTCTCCCTTTTCACAGTCCAAAATACCCTCTTATGAGTTTCGGCTGGATCTAGGGTTTAGTGTCGTAGGATAAGGGAGTTCAATGCCATTGAGAGTCTCTGTCTCCCTCCCATCAGAGAAAACCAGCCAGGCACTCCGGCACCCGCTCTCTCCATGCTTGCGTCTCCATACCTCAGCTTTTGGCGGCTCCTCTGGGTCTCTGTGAGCCCCTCTCTTTCCCTCTAGTTGTAGAACTTCCACTCAGCCAGCTTTCCTGTGGTTCTCAATGATGTCTGTTCTGTCTTTTAGTTGTAGTTTTGAAATTGTTGTTCGAGGCAGCAGTGTAGGTGTTTACCTATGCCGCCATCTTGGATTCTCCCCTCACTTTTCATTTGAAGACCAAATTACCTGTCAGGCTATACATAGAACATGTTATCAGTCAGAGAGAGAAAACACTGCAGTTATTGTAACACGGAGAGTTTAGTATAAAGAATTGTTACTCTTAGTGTAGAACTGAAAGTGCTAAAGGGGGACCCTAATGTGTCATAAAGGCAGAAAAAGCAGAAGTTGCTGCCCTCCCCTTGGGCTGTGATGGTCAATCTGGAAGAGCTCCACATTCCTGGGACTAGAGCCTTGCAGAGGGGAAGTGGCTTGTGCTAGTGGCAGGCATCCTGAGGGTGTGATGGGGCTGAAATGAGGAGTGATTGAAAACAGCAAATGGGATTCAGCTGTTGCTGTGGGAAGGAAGTGCCACTGCTGAGGTGACACTGGCTACGAGAGGAAGTCCCTCTCTGGTGCCCCCTATTGGCAGAGCCTAACAGGGAGCAGAGCTGGCCACACTGTGTAGTGGTTTGCAGGGTTCCAGCACAGAACCACAAGGCGGGTGCTAGTAATAGGATCATACCCAGCCCTTGCTTGACAAGTTCCAATGTTACTATAGATACATGACCATACTGAAGGGAACATCTCTAAACTCGGCTTCCTGTCTCTAGACACTAGTCACTTTTGTTTCCCTGCTGGACTCAGAAATAAGGCAATAAAAGTGGGGACCTATCTATCTGGTCTCTTGTCTCCAATCTTCCTTGAATTAGCCTGAAGTGGATAAACCTAAAGAAGTTGGATTCCTTGAGGTGGTAGTCAATTACAAGCCTTGATTAGCTCAGCACAAATCTTAACCTCATGTAATTTTCATTTAAATTCATTGACCCCCTTTGGAATAGAGGGGAGGGAGAATCAGGGCTCCTTTCTAAAGTTTCAGAAGAATGCTTATCCCCAGCCTCTGTCACCAAACTCATCAATAAATGATGTCTGGTAGAGGAAAGGAAGCTTCAACCGAACCAGGGATGAATTGAACATAAAGGCTTTAGAGTTTCCTTTGTAATTCATCCTTCTCCTCTTTATCTACCTGCAGTCACATCTAATGAAGTTCACCTATCTTTATTTAACCCTCAAACCACCTTACAACATAGCTTCCATTCTTTAGTGACCCCTCAAAGTGTGCAATTGACTACTTCACTTACTGTGGCGATTGTGCCAATTTTCTGGTCTAATGCACCCCCTGGTGGTCAAAACCATTCAATGTTTTCTAGGTATTTGTCAACTGCTGACTTAAGGACTTGAGACTGACAAGGAGGGGAAGAGGAAAAAAAAAAAGAAAGGGAGGGAAGGGTGGGAAAATTAAAAATATGTTTTTAAGTGACAAAAAAAATAAATAACACAATTTCTAGTGATAAAATAAATATCTTTAACAAAAAACACACTACAAATCCTGTCACTTCATTCTTAAATATATCTTTTTCACGTATTTCTAGCTATTTTTATTAACATCTTACCTTCCAGGTTCATTTTATAGTATTATTCTATAATATACAGTTTCACTTGTTGGAACCAATCAGAAAGGAGATCATTAAAGGCTCACTTCTGAGTTTCAAAGGTAAAATAACAGATACTTAGTAACCTATAGTTTGATAGCAAACTAATGCTCCTTATTGTTCAATAGGCCCCACTTATTCCCTCATTAGGATATTTTCTAAATAATTTTAAAAATTAAAATTCAGTAATCTACAGGTTAACAAAGTCCATTAAAACGCCTACAGTTTTAAAGAACTTGAGAGATAAACGAGGTGATTGATATCCTCAGGTTATTCTATGATATAGCAACTTTTGGAATCATCTCTGACTAAACCTCTTGAAGGGCATTTTCCTCTCTCTCTCTCTCTTGATTTTGCTCTAGATGTGTTAGTATCCAGAAGTGAAGGACATTCACTCCCAGTGAGTGTTAACATTACAGAGGTTGGAACACAAAGAACCAAAATGCAGGTCCTGATTCAAACCCAGGTGTGAGTTGGAATATTATTATTTGACCCCCTGTGTCTTTGTTTTCTCAGCTGTTCAATGAGGATAGTGGCTACCTCACAGGGGCCACTGCTTCTTCAGAGCTGGGATTTTATCTGTTCACAGTGACCCCTCTGTTCTTATTTTATTTTTATTTTTATTTATTATTATTATTATTTTTTACAGAGAGGAAGGGAGAGGGATAGAAAGTCAGAAACATCAATGAGATCGAGAGACATCGATTAGCTGCCTCTTGCACGCCCCCCACTGGGGATGTGCCCGCAACCAGGATACATGCCCTTGACCGGAATTGAACCCGGGACCCTTCAGTCCGGAGACCGACGCTCTATCCACTTAGCCAAATTGGTCTCGGCGACCCCTCTGTTCTTAATGCTTGAGAATTGAATCCAGCTTGCCCTGTTAAACAATACCAAGAACAAACAAAAGCAACTTACCTGTGAGTGCCAGGAAATGTTTGCTTCTGGGGTCAGACTAAACCAACTAAATAGCTTACTCACCAAAACCATCACTAGCACATTCCATGCCCCTCATCCTGCTGGGTCCACCAAGCCATAACTGATAAAGTAAGAACTTTGTCCAGTCCCAATGGCTCCCTGCTTTATAAGACCCGCCTTAAAAATCGCGCTGGCCTCGAGACTAACCCAGTAAATGCTATTTTCTGAAGCCCCCCTCCTGAGATCCTAGTGCCAGGGGCTGTCCTCACTTATGTAGCACATTTAACCAATTCAGCTTTGCTGGGCCAACAGGTTTTTCTGATCATTTCTGGGAACTCAACAGTGAACATACCTAGTAAGCAAGGGTTGCCCTGCTTCCTAGACCTTCCTTGTACAATGGGTGTCCACAGCACAGCATGAAATAGCCCTCCTTGTGGATCTTAGTTCTGTGACCTTCCGGATCTCTGACTTTGGGAAATTTACCTAACCTGTCCCAGGCTTAGCTCTTTCTTTATAAAGTAGGATTAATAATAATTTTGCCTCCTATATTTTCTATAAGGATTAAAGGAGCAAAATCACATAGTGTATTCTCAGTTTTGATTGTAATTCCTCAAAATTAATATACTGTATTGACGTATGTCTATACATTGGACTACAAAGGAAATACAGCCACTCCAGTGACCTTTGGCTTTCTTAGTTGGCTCTAAAGTTTTACTAAGAAGAGACTTCCAAAGACCCAACTCTAATTCCAGGTTAATTTTTAGCCAAACTGAGACAAAGGGGGCATCTGAGTCTTCACACTGTCAGGAGTGAGCAGACAAATATGAATATATTAAAATAAGTGGAAACTTATTGAGGCCTAAAAAAGAAAAGGGGACAGTTGGGAGTCTAAATTTTCCCAGGACAATGACGCTTACAGAATGAGTTTATATGACTTGGTGAGCAGAATTCTTGGCATTAGCATTTAATTCTACTGCAAAATGAAGATGTGCGAAGGAAATGCAGAGTGTGGAACCAGTTGTATCCAGCAGATGCCTGGACCCACAGAACAGCTGGGCTTGCTCTTTTCAAAGGAACACATGGTCCTAGGGGAGGCTACCTTCTCCACAGGAGCCTTGAATTTCAGCGTTCTGGCTCCTCCATTATTCCTGAAAGCACAGTTTATGGGCAACTGGTCAGCAAGTCCTGGTCCTGAGCATTTTTGGTTTGAGGTTATGCGGTCTACGGTTAATGTAAATTCTTAGAAATGACAGCCAACTGACAAGTTAGAGAATTAAACCAAACTGTCAGAGCATCTAGGGATTTTTACCTGAGGCTCCTAGACTGGTGTTCATTCCTAGGAAGTGTGAAGCCAAGCTCAAGATTACCCTCTGCCATTCAACCCCACATAAATCTTCCTTGCAACAGGGAGCCACCCTGAGGTTTCCAGGGGTTTACCAGAAATCTGTTAAACAATTGAAAAACAAACAAACAAACAAACAAGCAGGGAGAAAGGCAGGAGAGATAGAAAGAGAGAGAGAGGAAGGAAGGAGGAATATAGGATGCTGGTGATTCATTAAATAATAACATAGATTCTTAATAAGCATGTCTGATTTTTACAGAGTATTGGCAGTTGGTAGTTACCAAAGTAAAGGATGCTTTTGTAACAGAACCTCTGCTAACAATGGGTTTGGTAATGAGGACAAAGATTCCTCCCAGACCCCCTTTCCCATAGCCCAATGCATCTAGCATTGGTAATTTCAGATTCCCCATGAAACTCAAAAGCAATTATCTTGGATTAACAGGAGATCAGAAACGGCTTACTTAAAATATTGTTTTCTAAATCCGAAGGCTGGGGAAATTATTATCTGGTAATAATTCCAAAAGCCCTGAAACTGGTAACATTTGTTCAAACTGAAGAGGAAATATATTAAGACCATATCTATTTTTAATGACAAGATATAGTTTAAATGGAGTTTAAGATACTTGTTTTTATTTCAAGAAAATGCACGAGGACCCAAAAGAGGGCCCCACCTTAGCTTTTGGGTAACTTCTCAAAAACC
The DNA here is from genome assembly GCA_011751065.1 of Lasiurus cinereus. Lineage (NCBI taxonomy): Eukaryota > Metazoa > Chordata > Mammalia > Chiroptera > Vespertilionidae > Lasiurus > Lasiurus cinereus. Next base: position 11,699,987 of record JAAGEH010000006.1, read on the forward strand.
AGGTGCTTCAGGGAAAGGTTTCTACAAACTTAGGCACGGAATGATTGATGGCTTGAAATAGCTCAGCTTTGTATCTGTTTCCATCGCCTGGTTATGCTTCATATATTTCAGAAAGACTGTTGTTGAAAGGAGGACATTTAAAGCAAACTAGCTCAATCCCCTGAAAGACAGTCAAGAAACTGTAAGTATTGAGACAGATTGTATAAAAGTAACTTTATTTCAATCAAATGCTATCTATATATGTTTTATGACATATGCAAATGAAAATCTAAGGATCGATAAAGAGCTGTAAAAATTTACGGGCATAATCATTACAAAATGCTTCTAGTTCATAAAGAGGTCCAGATGACATCAAATGGGCCATTTGGGAGGGACTTCCAATAAAATTAGGGCCAGTTGGAAACTTCTTCCTTCCAATCAAGCATGAGTTTAGTTTAAAAATTGGATTTTTGACAGCCCTAATCTAGCATGAAATGCATGATGCTTCTGACAGATTGTGTCTTTCAGAGTGATAGCCCCTAGTACCCAGCTGGCTCTCCAGGCCCCTGAGTTCCTTTACCTGAGGAAAATGATTAAGTCCAACTCCTGAATTGGCTTCTCTGGGTAAAAAAATCTCACCTAAAACCACCTAAATCTCAATAATAACATTATCAGATATTTTCTATTATCATATTTTTAAAAGTTACACATTTGAGCAGATGATGCAGACATGGGTTACATTTGACCAGAATTGGCAATTGAGTTTTTTTTTGTTGTTGTTTTTTTAAGTATACTGGAACACAGACGTTGTTGTATGGAGCCCCCAAGTGGACACGCAGAGGTATGTTGCTCTGCTATGAATGAAAAGTTGGGTCTTCAGTATGCCTCTGAGGAAGGTCTGTGTAACCATTAAGAGGAAATGTGGTTCATTCACTGATGGGAATGTTGTAATATAGATGCCGTACTTGACACAAGACCTGAAGAAGTCAGTGTGAATGTTGATGGGTGAAAAAGGCAGAACCGTGGTCAAGCTGGCAGTTTCATCCACTAATTCATAGAGCTGAGTACACTTTTATGCGGCAGGTTCCTTAAGGGTCCCACATTCCTCACTGGTTCTTCTGACTAATGAACTTGCTTTCTGACCACGACCAGCTTGTTCATGTCATGCAGTAGACAGTCTCTTCCTTGAACTAACTCTTTCCTATATTATCAATAGGCTGTGTGCTGGCAAACGTATGTCATAAACATGTTCACTTCTTCCTGTATACTTTTGATCTTCTTAAGAACAGTGTAAAATATCCACGTATTTTGTACGATTTTGGGAAAATAATTAAAGTTTACTCCATCAGGATTGGCAAACTTTCATGAAAGAATCTAAGAGTAAATATTTTAGGCTTGCAAGTCAAGAGAAGAAATGCCAGAATATTTTCTCGGTGCTTATGTAGCCATTTAAAATATTACTATCTAAAAACATGAAAGCCAATCTTGACTCCTGAGCCATAAGAAAGCAGGCTGGATGTGGCCCAAAGGTCATAGTTTTCTGACTTCTGTTCTCACTTATGATTCATTTTGCAGATTAATGTATAAAGTTTTATAACTCAACTAGAGGCCCAATGCATGAAATTTAGGCAAGAGTAGGCCTTCTTTCCCCAGCTGCCAGCACTGGCTTCCTTCTGGCACCTAGGACCCAGGCTTACCTCGCAGAAGGAGGCCAGGCCCACCTGCCTCAACCCACCTGTCAGTGGCCTGGACCTCCCTCTTTGGGGCGATCTGGGGCGATGGCCAAGCCCCTGACCAATTGCATCGCACCCACCTTGGCTGGCCTGGCACCAGTGGGTGTCATATCATGGTCCCAGGTGGTCGTCTGAATGGTTGTTCCACTGTTCAACCATTTGGTCAATTTGCATAGTATGCTTTTATTATATAGGATGTTATTGTAAACCAGATGTGTGAGGCCCATCTCTGAGAGCACTTATTATCTAATTGATGAAAAGAAGAGCTCACATGAGGAGGTGACAGTCAGATGTTGGTCATGATGGTGAGCAGGGGCTGAATGAGCTGCACTACAAGCTCAAGATACTGTGAACTGGAGAAAAGGAAGTGCATCTGATACATTGGCCACAGACAATTGCATTCATGTATGGTTCATAGTACTGTTATTGATTATACTGTGTGCTTGTACTGTGTGCTAGGTGTTGGGAGGATAACTACAATTAAGATAGATCACTAGGGCACATGAGTAGACAAAACAATCAAGATGATTTTAATTAGGGATCTGCAATAGGAAAAAGTAAAACAGGGTGATGCAATAGTGGTGCTAGCTGAAGGATGGGATTTTAGGAGGAGCTGGCCAAGAAAAAAAAGCTAGGAATACTGAACAACAAAGCAAGTACAATGGCCCTGGGGAAGAAACAGACAAACAATAATATCAGAATTTGGATCAGGAAAAGCTATCAAAAACAGCATGTTTTATGAGGACAGTGCCTTTCACAGGGACATTGAAAAAGGAAGGGCTGAGAAAAGCTAACTGGAGAATTAGTTTTATAAATCCCCAGAAATTGTGTGAGAAAAGGCACAGGATCCTGGGGAAATAATTAATTGGTGAATAATTAATAGGATATTGAATGTGCCTGTGAATGTTGCAAAAAAAAAGTTAATAGAATCCAAATTATTAATGGCAAAGCCATGGTCCAATATGATCTAACATAGGAGAGCATGTTATATAGAATACAATCTGAAATTTCTAAAAATGAAGTGGAAAAACCACAAAAAAGATAGAGTCTTGGAGCATCTTCAACCTAAACCTAGCCATGATTATGCACCAGCCAGTCTTCATTTTTAATAAAGGGTGGAGACACAATTACATGACAGGGAAGGATTTGGGGTCACACATAAGGAGTAATTAATTGCCTGATTGTAGAATTGGGGAGCAATTCAAGTAATTTAGTTTATTTATCATGCTTTAAATGTAGTTCTACCACAAGAAGGAATATATTTTAGACATGGAAATATTTTTGAGAATATATTTGAGCTGACATGGAAACTTTTCTTAGAAAAGTATCTGCTCTGATGATAAGAAGCAATAACAATTATGCAAAATGTTACGAATCACCTGGATTCTTCTCTAAAAGAAAACTTGCAGTTTCCAGGCAGAATAAAATCTCAGGGACTGATTTAGTGGTGGCCAATAGCTATCCCTCAGTTCACAGACAGACCTTGCCTTGTGTCCCCTATCTCTGAGCTGCACCTAAAAACACCCACTACACGTGGTCACACACGTGCTTTCTTGATTGTGCTCTGGGTAGAGGCGTCTCCACTGCAGGGCATGCTACACTAGTTTGTCCTAGAGCATGAGCTATATGACCTTGGTGAGTGAGTCTGTGGTTCATCATGTGAATGATGGAGGGCAAGCTGATATAAGAACCTCTTTTGTGAGCTCCAGCCAGGGTCATGGCAGCCAAGTGGTTCTGTGTGTCCACAGATCCCAACCAAACCTGCTCTAATCCTTGTGCAGGGTGTATATGCTCCCTCACTGTGGTACACAAGGAATAATGAAAAGGTGTATTTACTCAGCTCTTATATGCTAGGATAACATACAGAAACTGTTATCCACATGCTCTTTTTTTGTTTATTGTTAGTTTATTAATAACATATTTACTGGGAACCTATGACGTTGAGACATAGTGTGATGAATAGGCAAGGTCCTCATCCCCATGCAGATTAATGTATAAAGTTTTATAACTTGACTAAAAGCTCCATGAATGAAATTCATGCAAGAGTAGGCCTTTTTTCCCCGGCTGCCAGCACCGGCTTTTATTACGGGTCTCCTAAGTGTCACCAAACAAAGTGCAAAGAGGCAATCAGGGACATGGCCCAGGTAAGATCAGGGGAGGCTTTCTGAAAACTGAAATGTGAACAGGATTAACTGGGTTGGGGTTGGCTGGCTGAGAGCCCAACCATGAACAGGCAGTGGGCCCATCGGATCTGATGTGGGAGAGAGCTGCATCCTCTCCCAGAGTTTCTCAAATTTCACACTCAAACCTGTCAACCCAGGCCCAGTTAAAATGCAGGCCCTGGCTCAGGAGTAGGGAATTATAGTTTGCTTGGAAAACCTCATTCAAAGCAAAAGGTGGAAAGTAAGTTAAATGGGCTAACAAGCTGAGAAGCACAGTTTTAATCCTCATTGACAAGCCCTTGAGGCACGGATTCTCTCCATTTAACAAACAGAGAAACCAAGGCTAAACAATTTGATACAAGTCACATATGTTCTTAAGTGGAGACAGGATTGGGAACCAAAGTTCTGATTCTAAATCCAGGGTCCTCTGTTGGACCTGGGAATCCTAAGAGTCCAGGAGAAGCCAGGCAGTATGGAGGAAAGGAAACAGGTAGGATATGGGGAGAGGAAAAGTGAAGAGGATTGAGAGTGATGGAGAAGAAGAAGGAAGGAAGAAGGGATAGGAGTGGGGAAAAGTAGGATGTAGGGAAGGGGAGGAAAGCAGAGAAATATTTTATTTTTCTAGTTTTATCAATAAGAAAACTCCCAGGATGAGGATCACTTTGGAAGGGACCCACCTTTAGTGGTGTTGGGGCCCTAGATGTCCTGATATTGTGCATTTCTAACAAGAAATTGTATTGAGGGACTGGATGTCTAAGCTGCCTGCCACTCCCAGTCTTCACCTCTTCCTACCTTTTCCCAAAGGCATTGCTTTTCCAATTCTGTTCACTCTCCAATTCCTAGTCCACTGCCTGTCTGTTGTAGCCTTGGCAACCCCTTCCTTTCATGTTCTCTGTCACATGACTGAGCCCTGAATTATAAATGAGTTGAGATCTCCACTGTTTCTTAGGTGCTGTGCATAAAACCCCGAGAGGTCCTTCAAAACCTAGAGTGTCTTATTCATCTCCATGGCTCAGAAGCATAAGTGGCACTGGGTCAGGAATATGAATTCCAGCCAGTACTTGCCAGCTGTGTGACAGGGGACAAGTTCTTAAAATCCTCCCCTCTAAACCAGAGACAGCTACTACTGGAGTCTCAAGAAGCTGATTATTAAAAGGTTGTAAATAGTAAAAGTGTCCACTTTCAGATAATGTAAATGAAGTGATTCTTACCCATCTATGTCTAAGTGTGTAGTGCATAATAAGGGCTTGATAAATGACTGCCATGATATATATAAACAAGGATTCTAATTTCAGTTGGGAGGGAGAGAAACTCAATTTAAATGAGAAAAAAAGGGAAACTTATTGGTTCACATAAATTGGGGAACGCAGGTACAGAACTCAGCCACTCAGTGATACCATTCTCTTCCTCCACTGGTCACTTCTGCTTTACTCTGCCGAATTCACTGGGCAGTTCTCCCACATGGCAGGAAAGATGAATACCAATATCTGGAGGCTTGATTTTTCTGTTCAGCTACCTAGGAGACTGACTTCCCAGTAAATGACCCTGACCATGACCAGGCCTGGGTGAAAGGCTAACCTCTGGTAGGTGAGCCAGCCCTAGTTACACCACAAGCCCTCCCATAAAGGACAAAGGAAGTTTTGTAATTAGAAGAAGAAAAGCAGATTTTAATATATGAAAGCACTTAAAACATTAAGGACTTTAGACCTTCATATCTGTTAACTGGCAGAATATAAGTTCAATAAATTCTCTCACATTTTAGCCAGAACTGGCTCACTATTTCCTCGGAAATGCCAGGGAATGGGGCCTCTGTCTGGCTGTACACAGAAAGACACACAGAAATAGACCCTGGCTGTGGGTTGGAGAATACAGCTCAGCTCTGTGTTGGCAGAAATAAAAATAAGAAGTGAGAGCAGTTGCCTCTGGGGATGAGGGATGGAGAAAAGCAGACCTTGAAAAAAACAACAACAAAAGATAAATACCAAAATTAGGGCAGAAAGGCAAAAAATAGCATATTTTACTTTTAATGTATGTTAGACATTTACCTCATTGAGCAAAACAAAAAAGGCAGAGTACATAAATTAAAACAGAAAAAGAGTAATAAAAAGGTAGTAAAGATTGGGAATTTTGCTGTCCTGAACAATATCGTTTTAGTGCCCTTTTAGCTGGTTTGACTCAGTGGATAGAGCACTGGCCTGCGGACAGATGGGTCCTGGGTATGATTTCAGGTCAAGGCCCGGGATTGCGAACTTAATACCCAGTAGAGGCTATGCAGGTGGCAACCTAGGAGAGCCTGTGCAGTGAATTCAACAGAGTAAAGCAGAAGTGACCAGTGTAGGAAGAGAATGGCATCTCTCTCATTATTGATGTTTCTATCTCCCTCTTCTTCTCCCTTCCTCTCTGAAATCAATGAAAATATCTTTAAAAATTGTGTTTAGTGTTTTTAGTTTGGTTCAGAACACCTGTTAGTATGCATTTTTATTTGATACAGATAAATTGAAGACAATATTGAAGATGATTTGAACTATAAGATAGATTTCCGAACTTTATTTCTTGAGTGTCCTGGAAGAGGGAAATATTTTAAACATGGTTCCTCCCCATGTAATTAAGATAGGACCTTCCATGGTCCCTGTCACATTGTTCTCACACCTTTTCGCAGGTTTGTTTTTCTTTGACAAAGTCCCTTTTGATCCATGTCCCTCAAGTATTTTGTCTTCGAATTGATCTGAATCCCAACTGCAGAAGATGGCATAATTAATCACTCATGACTTCAATATGGTTCTTGGAGGCAACTTTCATAATGGAATTCAAACCCGATATTTAAAGGGGTTGCAAAAACAAGGATACTCCCAGAAAATCCATATTTCTATCACCATATTGGCCATTCAGTGACAATCTGAGGAATTCTAAGCATTAGAAAGGAACTGACTTCCAGTATAAATTTCATTTTTCCTGTTCAGAATTTTGCCTTCACGGATGAGAACACTAATGGGCTTCTTTGACTTGGTTTTAAGGCTGTAATTCCTGTCTTGTTTGGTTGTGAAAGTAAAGAAAACTACTTAATGTTACTGAACTGAGAAAGTCTCTGTTCTCTTGTTCTAGTCTATGCTTAGATGTTGTATAAATGCAGCACTGAAAGGGTTAGGGTGGGTAGGAGAGTTAACACCTGCCTGGTTGCTCAGGAGTTATCAGTCAGCTTTTAGCCTCCAGTGAACATAAAGGTTTCTGACTCACTTGGGCATTAACCAAATCTACTAGGAGAATTTTGCGAAATTCTGCTGTGAAGAATTGGGTTTGAGAAGATTGATTACAGGTAGGCCTATGTGGAATTTGCCTTGGTGTGATATTCTAAAGGCTCCATCCAAGTCTTTGTTCACTTGGGTGAAATAAAAATTTCAGAATCAATAAAGCCAAATTTTGTAGGTTTTATTATCTGTTTAATCATGCCACCCAGTTACCCTTGTTGGTTGAGTCCTTCATGGAGTGTATTTACTATCTCTGCTTACTTGTTAACTCTAGATCTGGGTAGATGTTGTTAACCTTGGAGTTTATATGTCCATGAGCTGGATAAATGAGAAAGGCAGGGACAAGACACTGTATAAAGAGGCCATATCACCATTCCTAAGGGGTGCTCTTACAAACCAATATCACCCACTCAACAGAACCACAGAGGTCATAGCTGAGCAACTCTGGCCAATTCAGATGTCAGGGCCCAGAGAAAGATTTAGAATTTCCAGTTTTAAAATGCATCTGGTTGGTAGCATCTTAAGCTTCCAGAGAACTACAGTTCCCAGTAGATTAACCTGAGACAGAAACGTTATAAATTCTAACCTCACTCAAATGCTCTGAACACACAAATCTTCATTTATCTTTTCTAAATCATGGATGTGATCCACACCCCAATTCTCTTGGAGGAAATCAATGACTTTGCAACCTTCATGACAATCTTGTACAGAAACCAGAGCTGCTTTGGATCATGGCAAGATTGTGGTTGGTCTGAGCATATGTGGGCATGGCTAGTTCCTACATTCTTTTTGTTTCTTTTTGAAGATACTGAATTGATAGCAACTCCAACCTAAAGATGCAAATTGGAAATATAAAACTATTTTGCTTAGTCACTGAAACAGAAAAGGTAAAAATTTCTAAGCTTAGTAATAAAAAATGAGCACTTCTGACTCATTTTATCATCATTATGAATGCATTAAAAAAAACCTGTCCAAATGTTACAAAGTCTTAACTTTTATTTTAGGTACAACAATAAATAACTGAATTCTTAAAAAGGCAGAAAAAGTTCTATTATAAGAACTGTCAAAAATATAAATAAGGATTTATTACACATCATACCAATTATGTGAGTATCTGGGCTTCAAGCTGAGAATGCCATGATAAGAGAGACAGAATTTGAATCAGTTGGTTGAAAAATATTACTTTTATTATTCAAAATGATCCTGTAATATTGAAATAAGAATACCATGATACTGAAGGCCTCCATATCATTTTTCAACACCCCTACTTATATTTTATACATTTAAAATTATTACATAAATTCTAAAATAATTATCAAAGGATACATATTTAATAATTTTTCTTACAAATAATATTTTTTTCAGGTTTTAGCTCTAATCAAACACAATATCTGAACATTATAGACTAAAGTTTCTTGCTACACATTTTGTTCACTGTTACTCTCAACAGTTTAGAGATTGCTGTGAGGTTAAATAAAAAATCTAAACCTTGTCATTGATGTTTTATTTTCCCTTGGGGGAAAACACAGTAGGCTTGGCTCATTCTTGACAAGGTAAATGAAAGCCATTCTAATTTTTATTTAAGAAAAAGCAATTTTCATAAATGGTGTACCACTAATGGATGGTGATCATCTATAAGCCTCACAGCAAATTACTCTTAATCCAGTTTTCTGTGTTGCCTTACCTGAGGGAAATATACCCACCCTTCCTAGGAGCCGCCATGCTGTTCACAGAGACTTCTTCAATATATATTAATCCCATCATTTATCTTTGTCAACTGAGTACAAAAATAATTTGCAGAAGAGTAAACAGAAGCAAAGAGAAGAAGGGAGTTCGGCATTATTAAACGGCGGAAAGCAGGTGCTCGCAAAGCCAAGCTTATTTTTATTGCAAAACTTGAGTAATTCTCCTTCTGCATCTGTGCATAGTAAATACAAGCGAGGGAAAAATCTAATATTTTAGAGGATCCTGAAATTACTTAGCTCAGGAGTGCGGGCAGGCATTTGCTGTGGCCTGCTTTTTTAATCAGTCCGAAACCAGGAGCTTAATGGTCGCCAAAGGGCAGGAAAGAGAACAGAGGAGATGAACATTGAGGGAAACTTCCATTTGATTTGAAAAATGCAAAATAATAAAATACATGTCTGTTAATTCACTTTTCAGGTCTGGGTCTTGACTGCATCTTCTTTCTTACTAACACTTTCTGATTACTAAAACTAATATTAATACTAATATTAACTAGTATTTAAATTAATAATGCCACTCTCATTAAGATTATTAATAATGTTTTCTTTAGAGATACCAGGTGCCAGACCCCTTGTAAGCACTTTAAGGTCGTCCTTACAACCTTATAGGGATATGGTGGGGGAAGACTTGAAATGGTGACAGGGTCAGAGCAGTTAAATGGTTCCTCACAGGAGTAAACATGACTGAGCACAGACTGTTTCAGTTTCTAGTCTCCCAAGAGTTTTGGGAGGCTGTTTTGATTATCACACTTTGTAGATGAGGATTGGAAAGGTTTAGGCACATACTCAAGCTGTTAAAATAATTGAAGTTGTTTAACCAGAATCCTAAACCCAAGTCTCACCATCATCTAATCACTCCATTAATTTGCTATTAAGTTGGGAGTAATTTTCAAATTGAGATGTATGGGCTGTGAAATCCATGCTCTTTCCACTGCCCTGTGGTGTCTCACTTAAGAAAATACATCACAAAATGATGGCTATTTTAAAAGCCCTGAGAAGAACTCAGAACCGGGCTGTAGCCAAGTAGATCTTGGAAACTGGTATTTTACTCCTCCATCCCCTCCATTCTTTACCATTCCCACTAACTCTTGTTTGAATTGTGGTTTGTGCCTAACATTGGCAGTGGTCTCTACTGGAGTAACTACCAACTGATCTCTAAGAAATTTTAGTTAAGGGATGATGCAAAGAAGTAAAGAGCTACTACTTTTTTCAGCAGCCTCTGGCTATTGAAAATGAAACAATGGGTCAATAATGACTATTTAGGAAAAATAGAACATATTATCTGCAACAAAAATGAGCAGGGACCTCTAAGTTACTGAAAGCAAGGGATCTTATTTTAAGTGAAATGAAATTGAACTGGAAGAATATAAAACTTTTTTTCCGTTGCTCTCTATAGAGTTAAGCAGTATCATAGGGACTCTGGCACACTACTTTTTTAGTAATGTAATCATTCATTAATTCATTTAGTTAACAACAGTGTATTGTAGACCAAGCACTGGGGGAAACCAGATAAAAATAAGACCCTTCTCTCAAGAGATTTAAGAGTTTATTTTTTTCCACATCTAATTAGCACAATCCACTTAGCCCAAACATAAAATTATGTGTGTATAAACAACTGGACTACCTCTTTTGTCAATCAAATTAGAGTGGCAAATCAATAGGCTTGAATTTATGATAAATATGTGGTCTGCTGAGCAGCATCCATGTTATAGAGCACAAGTAGACCTTCTCTAAGTTTCCAGACTTTGTGAGAAGTACAACTCTTGAAGCACTATTTTAAAGCAACTAAGCAAATAATAAATACAACTGATCACTGTGGTGGAAGTTGTTTGTTTTTTTTTAATTGGAATTGTTAAGGTTGGCACATTGTGGCACATCTGTCCTTAATATCTATACCATCAGGTTGCTTTCATCAGTGTATCATATTCTTCTATCATGTGTAATCAGAATATCCCAACAAGGCTCTAAATGTGTGTTTACAATGGCATTGCCTTACTTTTAAGAAAAGCCAGTCAATGGCAGGTATCTCTCATGAGTTTTATAATGGTTAGATTAGTAATTAGGGACTGTTCCTCCTCTGCATGATGCCCTGGAAAGTGTTATACTCTGGAGAAAGCAGTGCAGTTTGGTTTAGGAAGTTGGGGAGTGGGGAGAGGAGGGGAGAAATCTGCCATTTATGAAGAGTGAGATATGGGCTGTTGAAATGAGAATTTAGATTAACTGTAGGAAATACTATTATGAGAGTGAGATGTGGACACAAGTTTTCTTTTTTTTTATTTTATTGATTTTTACAGAGAGGAAGGGAGAGGGATAGAGAGTTAGAAACATTGATGAGAGACATCGATCAGCTGCCTCTTGCATGCCCCCTACTGGAGATGTGCCCACAACCAAGGTACATACTCTTGACAGGAATTGAACCTGGGACCCTTCAGTCCGAAGATGGATGAGCCAAACCGGTTTCGGCTGGACATAAGTTTTCTTACACAAACCTTGCCTGTGGTAAAGTGTTCCCATATCTTTAGAGGTAGAAGTACCTGAGTTTGAAGATAATTGCTGTAGAGTACATGGCACCATTGTTCCAGGATTTGTTCATTGGCAAAACAATTAGGACTTGAGCAAGATGTGTAAAAAGAGAAAGAAAGAAGAATTGAAAGGGAAGATGGGACATGCCAAAGATAAACTTTGATTGCTTTACTGATGATTGTCTATTTGTGAATCTGACATTTGAACTGGTGATTGATAAGAATGTGGCTGAGCTGTGCAAAGGTATGGTGAAGACCAGCCACCCCATCCACATGCATGATCAAGGCTTGTGAGAAAGATATGTGATGATAAGGGAGTTGGCTGTGGCATATGGCTATTGTCTGCAGTTCCTGCCATTGTGCCACAAGAGCAAGCTCTCTCTCAAAGTATCTCTATATATAAAAGCCTAAGTGACCATCCAACTGTTTGACCATTCGACTGGTAGCTATAATGCACATTGACCTCCAGGGGGCAGATGCTCAATGCACAGGCATAGAAACATGGTGCAGACTGATGAGTCTCAGAGGAAAGGGGGAGGGCTGGAAGAGATTAACCAAAGATCTTATATGCATACCAGAGACCAGGTGCACGACCCTGGTGGAGCCCCTCAGGCTGGCTGGTAGGGATCAGGCAGAAACCAGCAGTCCGACATACCCCAAGGGGTCCTGGATTGTGAGAGGGTGCCAGCCAGGTTGAGAGATCAATCACACTGGTGCACGAATCTGTGCACTGGATCTCTAGTTCTTATTATAAATGTCCATCTGAATAACTAAGGTTCATCTTTGGAACACTGTATTACTTACCTCAGTCTGAACTCTAGCATTATATATTTATTATATAAAAAGAGCTATTAATTTTGAAATACTCTGTGTCTGGTTTTGCCAAGTTCTTCACAGAAATAACTCATGAATCTTTAAAACAACCCTCTAAGGCAATTCTTGCTGTTTCCATTATACAAATGAGAAAACTGCTGCATAAAAAGGTTAATAAACTTACTGAAGATTACACAGTTAGTGAGTCAATAGGAGCTTAAATAAAGATCTGACTAATGGTTGTGAACCTTATGAAGTTACCTTGTGCACAGTAAGATATCTATCAATAAATATTTTTGAACTAGTAACCCTGCACACAAATCCATGTGCCAGTAGCTTACCAATAGCTTACTGCCACCCTCCAGTAGCTCTCTGCCTATTGCAGCACCCTCTTATAGCTCCCCTGCCTCCCCTCTCTCCACCTCCCTTCACAGCTTGCCTCCCTGACCCCTCCCATAGCTCTCTGCCCCACCCTCCTGCTGATCAGTGATCCAGTAGTTATGCATATTACATCTTTATAATATAGGATAATTTTATAATGAACCTTTATAGCTTCAACTCTTGGTTCCAATCATCATTGGTCTTGACCCCTCAACTAGACAGAAATTGTGAGTGTTTCTGTACTCTCATTTGCCAGATGACATTCAGGTCCTGTCAGAAATCCCATTTGTCATGCTTTCCTTTATTTTATAGTTCCAATTAATCTTCCACAAAATATTTACTCAACATTTACTAGGTTTCAGGTTTTGTTCTAGGCAAAGTGGATACAGCTAGGACAGAGTAGACTCAATGCCCTGCCAGTGACATTGGCATTTTAATGGAGTGTTATTAATCCTAGAAATAAAATTTATTGAATAAAGTGACATGGCTTCATCTGGCTCCAGTTAAGGATAAAAACACCATAAAATATCAGAATTTTATTATACAACTAAAGAGAGAAATAAAGATTTGATTTTAGGGAAAGAGATTTGTGTGGACAGATTGCTTCTGGACAAATGGTATATATTGTTGGTGTTGAAATAGTCCAGTTATAATCTTTTGAATACTTCTATTTTGCTCAAGATAGAAAATTTAAACATAACAAAAATTAAAAATATTATAAATATTTATCATTGCTTATAACTATTTATTATATAGTTATAAAAATATTGCAGTCATAATAATATACTTATCTACCTATAATCTACCTTCTATAATTAACATTTTAATAGTCTTGCTTGCTTTATCACATATGCATTCCATCATATTGTATGCATTCAAGGTAATTTGCAGATACAAATATCCTTTATCTTAAATGCCTCAGCATTATAACTAAAGTTCATTTGTTTATAGTTCTTTCTTTTTCTCTCCTTTTTCCTTTTACTTCTACTTCTTCCTCTTCCTCCTTTAAGGTAAAATATATATATAGAATAAGAAGAAAAAATACAAAGTGGACCACTTGTTGAGTTTTGACAAATGTATACACCTGAGATCATGTTTGTTTTTACCCATCTCATTACTGGGTTTAAATAAAATTGTAAAAATCCAGGTGATTGATTTATCAACCCTTTCCACCTCTATTAGAGATTAGTTTTCTCCTCTACCATCTTTTATACTTATTGCCAATTCACTGTACTCCATCCATACTGGTTTGATAGTAATTTATCATGAAGTTATTAATTGATCAAATTTGTAGAGGGAGTTGGTTAATGTACATTAGTAGAGAGGGATGGTTAGGGATTACAGTTTAAAGGAGACATTTAAGACCCCCAAAATTAAAAGTATAAAGAATAATAGCAGAATGGTTACATTGATAATTAATATATTTGACAAAAACCTTAACAAAATCCCTCTCAAATTATACTTTGAAATAGCCACTGGTTCTTGACTATGTTAACTTCTTTTCTTTAAGCTTTATTTTAGGAAGATTATAATTATTACTCTGGGTATAGAATGGGTTGCAGAACTACAAAAAGAGTTGGAGGAAACCCTTACCTCTCCTGATGTGAAGAATCATATTAAAATTTTACTTCTCTGAAAATTCTTTCAGTCTGAGGCCAAATCAGAGTGGAAATGTTCATAAAGTTGTGGTGTAGACCATATGCTATTAAGTGGAATTTGTGTAAGAAGGGTCATCACTGAATCCACTTAAGAGGGAATTAGTAATTGAGGTTGCATCACAGGAACTCTTAAGTCAGTGTGATTTTAACGAGGCAAGGTTTGAAGTATACATAATTTATTTTTGTCAGAGCTTTTACTTCCCAAAGTAAGAAGGGTAGAGTATTTCAGACTGGCCTAAGAATTATTGCGTGATGAAACTGAGGCACATATAAAAATATATCGTGTCTCTACACATCCCTTTCAACTAAACAAGGAGTAAGACTAGGAAACTAAAGTTCATGTCTTCTCAATCCAGTTCCCATTTTGTAACTTTTCAGCTATGTGACTAAGTCACTCCACTTTACTGAACTCAAGTTTCTATTAAAATAAATGGTTAAAATTTCAAATTTACAAAATGTTATAAGAATAGTACAAAGAACTCTCATATACCCTTCAATCAAATTCACCAATAGTTTACATTTACATTACTTACCGTCATCTATCTATCTATCTATCTATCTATCTATCTATCTATCATCTATTTATCATATATCTATATATCATTTCACACATTAATTTATTTACCATATGTGTGTGTGTGTGTGTGTGTGTGTGTGTGTATTTCTATATAACCATAGAGGAATTATAATATATATGTGTGTGTGTGTAGAGAGAGAGTCAGAGAGAGAGAGAGAGAGAGAGAGAGAGAGAGAGAGAGAGAGAGATTCTATTTGGTGATAAAGCTTCTAGTCAATATTATTTTTCAGTCAATATAAGGTATAGCTATCTTAGGGAGATTCTTTGAAATTATGTAAATATTCTTTCTCTCAATAGTTTACTCATTGCTTTGATCATTTTTGGAAATTTTTGCCTGAATTAGGTTTCAATAAGATGATTTCTAAATGATGATTGTAATTGTCTAATTCCCTAACTTTTTATACATTAATTGGTTTTCTATTGCAAGGAAGAGCTTTCTTCTCCCCCAGTTTTTAATGTATTTATTGACTTAATTACATTAGCATGGAAAAATGGATTAATATTTAATCAAGTTTATGCTTTGTAGCTATAAAGATGTGTGGCCAGTAAAAACCCCTTCATGCTGAGCCCTGTGTACTTTTGGCATGTGCTATCAACTAAATTGTATCTCCTTCCCATAAATTCATATGTTCAATCCCTAACCTCCAATGTGACTATATTTGAAGATAGGGCCTTTTTGGAGGTAATTAGGGTTAAATGCATTCATAGAGTGGAGCCCTAATCTAATAGAACTGGTGTCCTTATAAGAAGGAGAAGAGACACTAGAGCCATTTCTCTCTCTATGCATATACACAGAGAAGACTCTGCAAGGATGTAGCAAGGAGGCGGTCATCAGCAACACAAAGAGAGAGATTTCAAAAGAAACCAACCCTACCAGCACCTTGATCTCTTCCATCCTCCAGAACTCTGAGAAAGGAACATTTCTGTTGTTTAAGTCAGGCAATCTGTGGTATTTTGTTATAGCAGCCTGAGCAGATTAATACAATATGTTCCCATCATTCTTTGAGTATTTCTTTATTTTCTAGCCCAAGTGGCAGGCTAATTTTGACCATTTCTCCAAAGATTCTGGGTTCTTTTTACTGGAGAGTGGTATTTAAAAACTGAGATCTTGGTGCTAGATGTGCTTATTACCAGTGGCGTCCATTAGTTCAAGACCCTCTCAGAGGACAGGGCTAAAACAGACCTTGTAAAAAGCTCCTCACAAAAGCCAGCATCTTTTTTATTCTCATTTCTTGCAGTGAAGTATGAGGTGCTGATTCCTGAGATAGTTGGTTTTGCTAATTTCTCATTTATCAGACCATAAAGAATTTAAACCTTATTTTCAGCATGTGCGGAAATCATCACTCAACATATATATATATATACACACCATGCACTTACATACACACTCAACTCTGTCTGACACAATTACACAAATATAGTCGGAGAGGCAGTGGGAATTTATTTATTTATTTATTACTTTTGGTCTAACATCCCCTCCACAATTGAAAAGCCAAATACCACACACTGGGAGAGAGCATGGTTGAATGGTGACAGATGTGAAGGTTGTTGAAATAGGTGATAAAATAGAGAAGGACCTTATAGGAACAGAAACACAGAAAACTTCAGTCTTGGTGTGGGGGTGAAAGGAAATTCTATAAAGCTTAATCTCTCCACATTGAAAGACTGGCTCAGAGAGCAATGACTGGCAGGGTTTAGCTTTGTCTGAAGGAAATCTATAATATGCAGGGAAGACCACCAGGAATTTGGGCTAATAGCTACTGACATCACCCATTTTCCATTGTTGAAGTGCACCTGAAGTTACCTGCTGGCCTTCAGCCAAGAGTATCAGAGGCCAATACCTGGAGCATTACCTAGGGATTCATAGCACCAGAGGCAAAGGACTGGTGAGTTGTCTTTATCACTTTTCTATTAAAGAGGAAGGCAGGGTACCTGGGAAAATTTGCTCCTCCCCCAAAAATCCTGTGTATGAAACACATAGGCACACACAGTTGTTCTATCTGCTACATTTGAACATGGTCATTACTCTTACCAATATCATGCAAAGGCATATAAACTGATTCTCAGGATATGCAGATCAAAGAAAAACGTGAATAAAAACCAGGAACCATTATGAACATCTCCTATATTTATTGTTTTATCTTCACCCAAGGATATGTTTATTGACTTTAGAGAGAGGAAGGGAGGGAGAGAGAGAGAGAGAGAGAGAGAGAGAGAGAGAGAGAGACATATCAATGTGAGAAACATGAGTACAAATTGCCAGTCATAAAAATAGTCACAGGAATGTAAAGTACAGCACAGGAAATATAGTCAATAACATTTTAATAACTATATATGGTGTCAGGTGGATATTCTTTTTGAGGTGATTACTTTGTAAGATATGTAAATATCTAATTACTATGCTGTACACCTGAAACTAATATAATGTGTCAACTATAATTTAAAATAAATTTAATTAGCAAATAAAGAAAAGAAACATCAGTGGGTTGCCTCCCATATGTGCTCCAATCAGAGATCAAACCTACAACCCAGATATGTGCCCTGACTAAAAATAAAACCCGAAACCTATGGGTATATGGATAATGCTTCAACCAACTGAACCATGTAGACAGGATATACATTTCCTTTATTGTAACAATGCTCATATTTTCACTGACAATTCTTTGTGACGGTTTGTTAGTTTCCATTGAGACACCCAGCACATTACAGTAATGACTCCACCCCTCTAAGATTGTGCTTTAAATGCCCAATCCCATGTCAGCTACACCCCTCTCATTCCTGAACTCAATCTCCCTCCTCTCAGATTCTACGAGCCCAGAAACTGAATCAGATTTTATCTCCGGCACCAGTCATTGGCAGGTAGATGGCCAAGGCTGAGGCCCGAATTATCACAGTGCTGACCCAGGAATTTAGGTCCACTCTGGGCTAAACGCAAAAGACTTTGGCTCTGAAACTGGACTCCCAAGATTCAGTTACTTGATGGAAATGCAGCAAGGAGTTTTATCCAGGTGTTTCTGAGATTTCTGGTTCTCTCCCCTGCATTTAAGGGTAGGAATGGGGACATAAACGGAACTTATTTTTGTGTAGTATTCTTTAGCATACATTTTCTAATTTTTTCTGACCCAAACAAATGGAAAAGACCTGATGGACATCTTTTACCTTTGCTATTGCTGGAATCTTTAAATATCTGTTCCAACAATTCCTCTGTACATACCTGTGTCACTTGGACAAGCTGACATGGGCACAGTTCTTTATCCCAAAAAGAGTCGCTCTTCTAAGAAGTGCACAGTTGTGACAGAAGGACTGACCAGTGGTTCTCAGTTCCCTGAACATCTAAAAAATGCAAACAAATCTCAGCTTTAGATATTCTGCTTCAGTTTTTCTGTTGGATCTTTAGGCATTCCCTCCCCCCAGCAGTGGGTATTATTTTAGTACAGTATTTTGGTTTTTAATTGTTAAATATTCCAAATCTATGGAGACACACATTTGATATATGGCACATATACATGAACCTCCCACCTTGATTTAGCAACATGTACCTTTGCTTTTGGGTAATAGGAAAGGAAGGGAGGAAGGAAAGATGGAAAGGAAGAAGGGAGGGAGAAAGAATAGGAAAGGAGTGAAAAAGGGAAAGGAAATATCTCTTTCTTAGTATAACATGGGTCAGATTCTATGATCTGTATCTTACATTCTCTACTCCATTATCTATCATAGAGAATGAGAACATTGATTCTTGGTTTGTGTAACAAAGTTATTAGGTCACACAGCTACTAGGTATGATTTATGCCCTGTTTGTTCTGGCTCCAAAGCACCCTGAGCTCTTTCTATCATCCATATTATGTCTTGCCAAGAGGAAGAGGAGCCCCCGGGCAAAGAACTAACAGAAGTTGGAGTGCTTGATGAGGTGACCACCAGCATAAACATGTCAAGTAGCGTTTGACTGGTCCTTGGCAACTCACCCAGGACCTCAAGACACGGAGAACCATCATAGCTAAGCTTTCAGACAGGAGTAAACTGAAGCAGTGACCAGTGGCTAAGAGTACCTGATGTTATTTGGTTTAGATGGGGCTTTAGACAGCATGCCCTAATGAGGGTCATTATATCATAAGAAGGGCCACAGATGTGTGAGTCAAACCCCCACTTCTTCTGCAGTTGAATGTGCATGAACATTCAGGTCCATTGCCAGAATTTTTATCTGGTCAGTCCACTTGGACTAAGAAAGCAGCAAACACCAAGATTGGCCCAGAAGGAAAAAATATATGAAATAAAATGCTTGGCAAGCATCCATAGGGATCTGAAAATGACTTAGGATAAAGAGACAGGGAATGGAAGCTTCTCAGCAGTGGTGACAGGTGAGAAATAACCTACTAGAGAACACCCATGCAGTAAACATTCCAGAACATTCTCTATCACATGAAAAAAAGTAGAGGAATGCAAAATGTCCAGGTTGGGGAGATTATTGGTCAGGCCATTTCTGAGTTTGGTCATTCACTGTTAGGGGATGAATTGGGATATCTAAATTTTCTTCCTGTATCCTTCCTTTCCTCCCTCCCTCCCTTCCCACCTTCCTTATTTATTTCCTCTCCCCACTTCTCAATACATTATTTTATTAAATGATAAACTGTTAAAATTGTTCCATAGAAAACTGCTATTCTCAGTTTGAACTAAATTCAATAGAGAAGTTTAGAGATCAAAAGTGTGATGCTGATTGAAAAGAGCTAGTTGTAAAGTGATACAAACAATAGAATACCAATTACATAATTAAAAATACATGAGAAGGGGGGAAGGAACCAAGATGGCGGCATAAGATATACATCTGTACGTGCTGCCTCTCACAACCAGGAAAGCTGGTGGAGTGGAAGTTCTGCAACTAGAAGAAAAGAAAAAAGTGCATCCACACCTGGCAGGACTTTCAGAGGCTCAGAAAGGCAGAGGTGGGGAGACACATGCGAATTGGGCTGATGCTGTTGTTTTTCAATTGGGAGGGAGTTACAAGTTTCCTACTCTCTGAACATCAGTTTCTGGCGAGATTCTGGGGATCCAGACTCATAAAGGGAGAAATTTGACTGTCTGCCATCAAGTCAAAAAGTGAGGGTGGCTCTCTCACAGAGTTGTGCACTGGAATCATTGTTTACTACTGCGCTGGGACAAGGGACACTGGGCACTGAACAGATAGTGTCAGAGAGGGCTTACTGGTGGGCATCACTGTTTGCCATGCCCTAGCCTGGAGACTTCCTGAGACCCGCCCCGCCCAATTTACAAACTCACCCAGCTATGCTGTGACTTTTGCATATGAATAGCCTGCCCTCTGGCAACTTAACCTAACAAATTGCAACTAGGTCAGACAATTCCAAAACTCCAAGCAAATAGGAGAAATCAACTGCAAATCTTCCAAACTTCAAGCAAAGAGGAGAAATCTGCAGAGCTCCCTGTAGCTCCTGCTGGGTGGCCTCGGACACTGGCTGACTTGCGCCTCCTTGGAGATCCAGGAACCTGTGTACCTAGAGGTCAGATTTCAACTCCTCATATATATAAGTGACACACTCAAGGGGCAGACTTGGTGAGCACCAAAGCCCCACTGAAGCAAGTTCTGCCCTATAGGGGTATCTCCAGCACAGCAGTTCTTCCATTAATAGATACAGCTAATCCTCACAGTCAATTGGCCTGGAGGCCAATTCCTCCCAGTGTGCCAATAGCAACCAAGGCTTAACTACAACAAGACTGTGAATCTAGCCCACAAGAATGTCCACCTCAGGTGCACCAAGAATGACCACCTCAGGTGATTGGGGAGGCAGAGCTATGAGTCCCTAAGGACAACTAGCACACAAAGCCATTCCATCAACACAGGGAAGCAGCCAAAATTTGGAGACCAAGAAACATGTCATGAAAGAAAGAAATGGAGGAAAGCAAACGACTGGACATAGAGTTCAAAATCACATTTATAAGGATACTCAAGAATCTTCTACAAACTGCCAACAAACTTATTGAGAACTCTGAGAAACTTAGTGAGACCTTCAAAGATCTTAATAAGAATGCCAAAAAAAAAAAAAGGAAAAGGACCAGTCAGAAATTAAGCATGCACTGTCTGAAATAAAGAATAATATACAGAAATCCAACAGCAGACTAGAAGACCCCAAGAATCAAAACAAAGATTTGAAATATAAGGAAGCAAAAAATACCCTAACAGAAAAACAAAAAGAAAAAAGAGTCCAAAAATGTGAAGATAGTGTAAGAAGCCTCTGGGACAACTTCAAGTGTACCAACATCAGAATTATGAGGGTGGTAGAAGAAGAGAGAGAGTAAGATACTGAAAATCTATTTGAAGAAATAATGACTGAAAACTTTCCCTTCCTGGTGAAAGAAATGGATTTACAAGTCCAGAAAGCACACAGAATACCAAACAAAAAGAATCCAAAGAGGACCACACCAAGACACATCATAATTAAAATGCCAAGGGCAAAAGACACAGAGAGAACCTTGAAAGCAGCAAGAGAAAAATAGGTAGTTACCTACAAGGGAGTACCCATATGACTGTCAGCTGATTTCTCAACAGAAACTATGCAGACCAGAAGGGAGTGGCAGGAAATATTCAACGTGATGAATAGCAAGAAACTATAACCAAGAGTGTTCTACCCAGCAAAGCTATCACTAAGAATTGAAGGACAGATAAAGAGCTTCACAGATAAGAAAAAGCTGAAGGAGTTCATCACCACCAAACCAGGATTATATGCAATGCTGAAGGGTTTTCTTTAAGAAGAAGAAGAAGAAGAAAAAGGTAAAGATAAAAATTATGAACAACAAAGTAATAACAAATACATACCTATCAATAAGTGAATCTAAAAATCAAGTGAATAAAAAAAAATCCTCTGAACAAAGTAAACTGGTGAATATAATAGAATTAGGGGCATAGAAAGTGAATGGACTAACAATTTTCAGGGGAAAGGAGGAGGGGTGCAGGAAGAGATTGGACAAAAATCTTACACCTATGGATGAGGACAGTAGAGGGGGTTAAGGGTATGGGGTGGGGGGAATCAGGTGGAGGGGAGCTATTGGGGGGGAAGAGGAACAACTAATAAACTGAACAATAAAGATTTATTTAAAAAATACATGAGAAGGGGCTTTTGGGTGTTGCTGACTATCATTTTCATGATCTAGGTAGTAGTTACACAGGTGTGATTTGTTTGTGAAAGTCCATGCAGTTATACACTTTGGCACTTTCCACAAGTAATAGTATATTATATACTTCCATCAAGTTATAATAAATTTATACATTACTCACTGCTGTGTATCATTCACAGACATACATATGTGGTAAAAAGCATAAAACCATAAGGAAACTGAGGCTCAAAGAAGCGAAACAGCTCAGGCTGAAGTCTGGTAGCTTAGGAAGTGGGGGAGACAAGATGTCAATCCACATCTGGAATGTTTCAAAGATACAGCCTTTCTGCAATTCTACAGTGGCTCTGCTAAGTGAATAGCTTGCATCAAACCCAGAAGCAGTGACTGCCCATTAGACAATTCACTCCAACTCTGCCCAGAACACACTCATAAAACAAAATTGAGATGTTGCTATTTAATGTGACTCCTACTTTCACCATTAATAAATATGATTTATAAAACCCCATCCATATGCTTTGGAAAGTCATTCTGTGAATCTGATGAGAGCATAGAGGGAAGTATGCTGAGAAGTGAGAACTGTTGTAGGTATACCTGATATAAAGAACGGATAATTTTCTCTGTCCTGTCATCTTCCTTCATTATATGAAGACAAGTGTATGTGTCTTCTCTTCTGACTACTTATTCCCTCACCAGCAAAGTCATTCTGTATCCCTCTCTATATACAGGGACCTAACACATCCTTATCTAACTTTGCATTACTGGGTGCTGTTGGATAGAACAGGTTGAAGAAAATTTGTTTTCCTTACACAGATGTAGAAATTAAGGCACAAAGGATTCATGCCCTAAGTCAGGCAGCTCTGAAAGGCCAGGGAGAAGGAACCACCAACTCAGGATTTCCTGTTCTGACATCTTTCCTTCTTGCACCATCTACAAGCAAACTCACCTCAACACTCTGGGACCATATGCTGATTCAACTCTTACATGATTACTTCTATGACTAACAACATTTTCTTACATAGTATTACAATCAAAGTAAGAAAATGGAACATTGATGCAATACTGCTATTTAGCCCAGAATCTACTTTTAAATGGTATAATTTATTTAAATAATGCCCTTCTATGCTATCTCCCCCAAGTCCAGGATTCAGTCACATTGAAGTATCATGTCATGTCTCTTTAGACTCCTTTCATGTGGAGCAGTCCCTTAGCTTTTCTTTGTTTATGGACCTTGATGGTTTTGAAGAGTTGAGGCCAGTTGTTTTGTAGAATGTCACTCAACTTGAATTTCTCCAATGTTCCAGTTTGAGGCACGAAAACCACAGACATGATATGGCGTCCTACTCAGTTCATCTTGTTAGGACCCACATGATGTCTGTTTGTCCAAACACTGATGGTGTTAACTGTGACCTTAATTAATTTTTCATGCATGTTGAATGAAATAAATGTGTGTGGCTCCCACACTTGGAAGGCTATTTCTAAATTACATGAAGATTTATTTTATGCTAAAACAATATTGGATTATGTCCTTTAACCTCTTCTCTATATCTTTCAAATGCATACCAGTAACAAGAAGAAAAATAGAAATTAACAGCAAAACAGATTTACTTAGTATTTCTTAACAAATTAAATAGGTGGTCTAATAAAGAACAGGGTCTTAAGGCCATAAATAATATTATTATTTTCCATAAAAAGTTAATAGGATTTTAATATTGTAGGAGAATGTCCTCAGATTCAATTTGCTGAAAGGAATTTCTAAGTTTTGTGGTATTTTTTGGCCTTTTCCTGGTAAAGTGCATTTTGTAGAAATACCACTAGGTGGCGAGCCAGTCCCAATAGTTTTATCTGAGTGGGAAATTTGCTTGCTACTGGAAAAGGCTAGTTAGTGTTCAATAGGTCTACTCAATTAGCTCTCTAAGTCTAAAGAGAATAATTGATTTGTGAAAACCTCTCATGCATATATTCTGAACTGGTATTAGATTCTTTTCCATACAAATGCTTTCTTCATGTTCTAGCTTAACTTTATGAAAGAAATATTTAGATGAATGATTGAAAAAAAGGGGAACAAGTATATCTGTAACCCAATAGAAATAAGAGTGTTTAAATCTTTTGGAGACATTTTTCTTCTATCATTTTTCTGGGGGAAAAGCAATACACAAAGAAAGAAAAAAAAAAGAAACTCATGTGTTATAGGTGTGTGTGGTGGGGGCGAAAGTTTAGAGGGGAGAAATTGATTAAAAGAACTAAGAAGGGTTTTACAAAATCTCTTCCCCATTCACACTAAAGTTTCATGCAAGTTTAAAAATTTTAACCTCTAATAATGTGAGTTTCAGGTTTGGTAGAATCTCTAACCAATTGTTAAGACTGACTGGCAAACTGAATTTTCTTTTCATATCTGATATGGACAGCAAGGTTCCCTCTTGCCTGATGCAAACTGTTTCTGTTTTGTTTATTGTTATTGCTTCTGACAGAAATTGTAAAAATACAAAGTACAAATATATTCATGCTGTTTCCCTATCCCACTAAACCAGCTGGCTTTTAAATGCCATATACTGCTTGGTCAAAGTTCAAAAGTATTAGAAACCTCTTGTCTAGAGTGAATCTGCAAAACAAGGTGTGGACCAAATTGCAGTGTTTGCGAGTGTTACTCATACCCCTGATTTCTGTTAATGATGTCACATGAGTCAGTTAAATAAGTAAATGAGTGGTTCCCAGAATCTCTGTGTCATGCCACTGTATCCCTGAAATTGTGTGTGTGTGGGAGGGGCGGGGTGAGGGGACTAGAAGCAAATGGAGCAACCACAAATTAACCTCTGCCTAGAACACAGGCAATTCCATGCAGATCTATGGAGCCCAATTATAGTCACTTCAGCTGGATTTGCCTGTTCAGACACTAGAGGGAAATGCTATGGGTTATGGCAAAAGTTCTGCCCTGGCTGATAATTTATACTTACTGGAAACACTCAGATTATAAATGACTGACTGACTAAATTAATGAATAAAATGAAGACCTCACTAGTCCCATTCTCACCCCAATGCCCAAATAATAGTAATTGAACAAAAAATAATATTGATTCTACTAGTTTAAGGATAATGATAATTTTAACACATTTTTATAAATAATGACAATTTTTTTATATTTGACAAATTAAAATACATATATGTGCAAACCAAAGGATAGATTCAGACCCCATAGACAAATGGATATTTAGAGTCCACCAAGGACTCTTTGTTTCTCCCAGGACATTGAGGACTAGGAAAAAAAAATATTTTTCACTTGAGCTAAGTGAAGCCAACACATTATTTCAAGACATGCAAGCCAAAAACACCTTGCATTTTGTTATGGGAATGTAAACCTGTTCAAGTCTTTCAGATACTGTGGTTCTCAAAGTTTGGGGGCATATAAGTGTGATACAAGGAACCTGCTGAAAAAGTAGAGTCTGCTGGAGTTAATTTAGGTTGACAGATCCTGCATTTTAAAGGCATCAAGAGGGGCATAGATCCTGTTTTAATAATAATGCTTTGTAAACAGCATTCATTCTCATAACTGATCATGCCTCATGAGCATGTCACTTTCATATTTACAGTGTTTTCAAGTATACTCCTGTGCCTTAAGGAGCTCCACACATTTCCAGCAGCTTCTCAGACGTTCTCTGTCAAAGCCTCCTGTACTATGCAAAATTAGCATTTTTGCCTTCATAAGTTTCATATATAAACCATATAAGTATAAACTTCTTTGAGGCCTAGTCCTGGCAGAGAACCAGAATCAAAGAAAGATAATCAAATTACAAGACTATTAACATTTTTTATTTATTTTTTCAAGCAATACCCTAAGGAAATACAGACACACACACACACACACACACACACACATACATACACACACATATATATATATATATATACACACACACACACAGTGGTACCTTGAGATACGAGTTTAATTCATTCCGTAACTTTGAGGCGTGGGAAACTATCAGATGCTCGAGTAGCGGTAAACTGGTGGGTCGTGTGCAGCTGGCAGATCCGCGTGATTACTCCTATCTCAAATGTTGCTCATATTTCAAAGCAAAAATCGCTTGCTCGACAGCTCGTATCTCAAAATTCTTGTATGTTAGGGCATGCGTATCTCGAGGTACCACTGTATATACATACATATACACTAGAGGCCTGATGCACGAAATTTGTGCAAGAGGCTCAGCCTCACAGTTCCGGCTACCTCAGCCCTCCCAGCCCTGGCTGCCTCATGGCTGCTGCTGCCTCTAGGACCCTGTGGCCCTGACCACTGGTTGTTCTGGAAGGTCATTCCAGTAGGTTCTTCTGCCGTCCAGTCTAATTAGCATATTAGGTCTTTATTATAGTGGATATTTTTTTTCTTTAAAACCTAGGTTTTTATCCTTCTCACTTCTCACTTCTTCTTGTATAAAAGAATCTCTCCACAATATTATATGGATTTTTGTCTTTTCTTTCCTGCCTTTTTTACTTTCTTGATATGTACTTTTATTTGTGACCAGTAATTTTATCTTTTCCCCCTTAAATTACTTAGTCTCATCAGCCTCTGCAATTTTCTCTCATTTGTTATACTCTGAGCTCTACTCATTTCCTTGATTCTTTTTTTAAAATATTTTTTTATTTATTTCAGACAGGGAGAGAGAGAGAGAAACATCAATGATGAGAGAGAATCATTGATTGGCAAACTTCTGCATGCTTTCTACTGAGGATTGAAACCACAACCTGGGCATGTGCCCTGACCATGAATTGAACCATGACCTTCTCGTTCTTAGGTTGATGCTCAACCACTGAGCTATGCTGCTGACTGGGCTCCCTGATTCTTTCATATAACAAACTGCAAGAAGCTCTGGCCAACACAGACACCATAGCCCCTATAGCTAAGAAACACTTGACCTGGAGATTAATATGCCAAGTAAAATGAGCCAGTTAGAGAAAGACAAATATAACATGATCTCACTCATATGTGGAATTTAACCAACACAATAAGCTGAGGAACAAAATGGGACAGGAAGCATGTACACATGGAACAAACTGGCTGGTGCTGGAAGAGGTGGAGAAGAAGTGACTAGGTAAAGAAAATGAAGGGATTAAAAGTTCCAACCCACACAGACACATTATTCAAACATTTAAAAAACTATGATATATAATGTATCATGTGAAACCATGGAGATGATATCCAGAAAAATACACAATACATCTTAAATTTAGTTTGATTTAAGCAATTTTATTTGATATTCATATTTCTAAAACAAATCACTTTTATTTAACAAGAAAATTTCTTTTTTAAAAAATTTAATAAATCTTTATTGTTCTGATTATTACATTTGTTTCTCTCTCCCCCCATAGCTCCCCTCCACCGGCTCCCACCTCTCCCTCTACCTTACCTCCTCCTACATTGTCCTCATCCATAGGTATATGATTATTGTCCAGTCTCTCCCTGTACCGCCCTCAACCCTTTCCCAATTCTATTACATTCACCAGTTTATTCTGTTCATCAGATTTTTAATTCACTTTTTATATTCACTTGTTGATAGATATGTATTTGTTGTTCATGATTTTTATCTTTACCTTTTGCTTCTTTCTCTTCCTAAAGAGTACCTTTCAGCATTTCATATAATCCTGGTTTAGTGGTGATGAACTCCATTAGCTTTTTCTTATCTGTGAAGCTCTTTATCTGCCCTTCAATTCTGAATGATAGCTTTGCTGGGTAGAGTATTCTTGGTTGTAGGTTCTTGCTATTCATCACGTTGAATATTTCTTGCCACTTCCATCTAGCCTGCATTGTTTCTGTTGAGAAATCAGCTGACAGTCGTATGGGTGCTCCCTTGTAGGTAATAAACTGTTTTTCTCTTGCTGCTTTTAATATTCTCTCTTTGTCATTTGCTCTTGGTATTTTAATTATGCTGTGTCTTGGTGTGGTCCTCTTTGGATTCCTTTTGTTTGGGGGTTCTGTGTGCTTCCTGAACTTGTAAGTCTATTTCTTTCACCACACGTGGGAAGTTTTCAGTCATTATTTCTTCAAGTTGATTTTCAGTATCTTGCCCTCTCTCTTCTTCTGGCACCCTCACAATTCTGATGTTGGTATGCTTGAAGCTGTCCCAGACGTTCCTTACACTATCTTCACATTTTTGCATTCCTTTTGCTTTTTGCTTTTCCAAGTTGAGTCTTTTCTGCTTCTTTGTATTTCAAATTTTTGAGTTGATTTTTACCTTCCTCTGGTCTGCTGTTAGGTCTCTGTATAATATTTTTTTTTATTTCAGTCAATGTATTTTTATTTCTAGTTGGCCCTTTTTCATCTCCTTTTGGGTCTTGCTAAATTTATCTATCTTTTCTAGGAAATTCTTGAAAAACCTTATAACCATGGTTTTGAACTCTATATCCAGCTGTTTGTTTCCCTCCATTTCTTTCATTTGTAGCCTGTTCCTTTGTTTCTGCATTTTCACTATCCTGGGAGAACTTCTGTGCTGGAATCAGTCTTATGATGCAAGACTTGCAAAACTGCAAAAGCCTCTCTGTTCAGATAGAGTCTCAGGGCTGAACAGAGAAAGCCTTGGCTTCCAGTCAGCCCTGCCCTATGCGGCCCCTGGGTCTCAAGTGTCTCTCAGTAATTGGTACTTGCTGCAGCCCTTTCTGTGCGCATGCTAGGGTGCCTCCAGACTTCTGCCCTTCTGTTTCCCTTGTGCTCTGGGACCCGTATGAGTCTGGGTCCCTAGAGTCTCGCTTGAAACTGGGGTTCAATGCAGTTAGAAGTGGCACAATTGGCAGGCTCTGTCTCCCGCCCACCAGAGAGAGCCAGTGGCACAATCAGTAGTTCGTACTCTGCACCCATTGATTTTTGCACCCCTTTCGTGGTTCTCCTAAATTTCTGTGCATTCTTCCCTTTACACAGTCCATACTCCCCCTGTAGGAGTCTTGCTCTGAGCTGGGATTCAATGCTGTAGGATAAAGGGTTCCGAGCAGTTGGGAGTTTCCATCTCCCTCCTGCCAGAGGAAGCCATCCAGGCACACTGCTGCCTCTTCTCTCCATGTGCATGTCTCTATACCTCAGTTTTTTGCAGCTTCTCGGAGTCTCCATGAGCCCCTCTCTTTCCTTCTAGTTGTAGAATTTTCACTCAGCCAACTTTCCTGTGGGTCTGGATGATGTCAGTTCTGTCTGTTACTTGTAATTTTAAAATTGTTGTACGAGGCAACAGTTTATGTGATTACCTATGCCACCATCTTGGTTTCTCCAAATATTTCTTTAAATTTACAGAATCTATTTTCAACTTTACATGATAATTGTTTTCTTTTACATTTTGGCTTTTTCCTTGTATCTGCCCTCATTTCTACCAAGTCATGACACTGTGACACTACTTAAGGCTTGCCTGTGTATTTGGGGTCTGAGGTCTTGCTTGGTGTGGCACTTATGTGGTACACTGGTCCCTTTGTACTACAAAGGAAAACTCTATTAGAGTCTTTATCTGGAGATGGAGTTAGATTGGAAAGAAATAATGCCCCCTGGGAACATATAAGGTCAATGCGATCCCATTGAAATTACCAAAGGACCTTAAAACTCTGATTCTAAAATGATTGTAGACTTATAAAGGAAAAACTGATAGTCTTCGATGTGAGAGAAATGACACATTCCATAAAATAAGACATTTAAGGCTATAGAAACTAAATGTGGCCTCAGGAAAGGAATAAACAGGAAAAAAAAAAAACCACACAGAGAACTGCACAGAGTTCCTAGAAACACACTCATGCATATTAAACATCCCAGATTTGAGGCCATGCTGATGTTTAGAATGATGGGAATGCAAATGCCTTTCAACAAATGGTGCAGGGGTGATTGGCCATCTGTAGAAAAATGTAAAGTTAAGACTACTTAACACCATACCAAAAATAGACTGATAAACAAAAAAGATGGACTAAGGCTCACATGTGAAATATAAAATCATCTAATTTCTAGCAGATAAGATAATACCTTTACAACTTTGGGATAGTTAAGAGTATATATATACTGATGCACCCTGGCTGTCGGTACCACCTTTCCACTCTGGCCCAGCCCCTTTCCCCCCAAGCCCCAGAGCTGCCTATTTCCACTCCGGCCCTGCCTTCCCATGCTTCCCAGAGGCCCTGAGAGACCCGGGAAGGCGAAGCGGGTGCAGAATGCCTGTGTCATCATCATGGCAAGGATGCAAGCATCCTGCCCCCATCACTCAGCGCCTGTGTATGCAAATTAACCACCATCTTTGTTGGGTTAATTTGTATATCACTTCTGATTGGCTGGTGGCATAGCAAAGGTACAGTCAATTTACATGATTGTCTATTATTAGGTAAGATATGATCTTTGAATACATAATAATCTGGCCACTCAATACACACACACACACACACACACACACACACACACACACGCACACATATACATATATATGTATATATATTTGTTTCTATATGTATTATGATTTCTGAATGCATAATAATTTGGCCACTCAGTATATATATATATATATATATATATATATATATATATATATATGTTAATTTCAGAGAGGAATGGAGAGGGAGAGAAAGAAGGAAACATCAATGATGAGTGAGAATCATTGATTGGCTGCCTCTGCATGAGCCCTACTGGGGATGGAGCCCACAATCAGGGCACATGCCCTGACTTGGAATTGAACTCCTGATTCATAGGTCGATGGACAACCACTGAGCAACATTGGCCAGGCTAGAAGTTCTTAATTCACAAGAAGCACAAAGAGTAAAAAAACAAACAAAAAAATCCATAAAATTCAATTATATTTTAATTAAGAATTAATGTTAATAAAACATTAAAATGAAGATAAGGAAAGACAGAGAGGGAAAAGATTCTTGCAACACACATCTTATCTAATAATAGACAAACATGTAAATTGACCTACCTCTGCTATGCCCATAGCCAATCAGGGTGAGTATGCAAATTAACCCAACAAAGATGGCAGTTAATTTTCATACATAGGTACCCAGTGCCTGGGTCCTGGGAATATCCTGGCACCCAGGTCACTGAGATAGGCCCCGCATGGGCCCTGAGCAGCCTGGGAATGGCCTGAGCCAGGGGCTCCTGGGCAAGGCCAAGCCTGTGATCAGAGCTGAGGGAGCAGAGGCAGAACTGGCGATCAGAGGGAGCTGGAGTTCCCCTGCCCAGGCCTAAAGCGTTGGCTAGAGGCTTTTGCCCTGGGCAGGCCCGGGCAGGAGGGGAGCCAGCAATCGGAGAGAGCTGGGGGTCTGCTGCCCAGGTCTAAAGAGTTGGCCAGAGGCTTTAGGCCTGGGCAGGGGCAGAGTGGTGATCGGAGGCTATTGGCAATTGGTGTAAATTACAGAGGAAGCACCTTTTCTGACTGCTCATTGGTGAAGCTTCCTATATGCCACTGCTAATATTAGAAACTTGGGTAATAAGAATTCAAAAAGGTGATCTAGGTTTTTCCACCACACTTATGGAAAAAAAAAACACAAAGGTCCGTTGCTGGAGGGCTAAGAAATGTCATATCCTGCCTTAGCTGGTTTGGCTCAGTGGATAATGCCCTGGGCTTGCCAACTGCAAGGTCTGGGTTCAATTCTGATCAAAGGCATGTACCTAGGTTGCAGGGTCCTCCCTGGCCAGGGCCCAGGTCAAGGCTCGTGCAGGAGGCAACCAATCAAAGTGTTCCTCTCATTTTGATGTTTCTCTCTGTCTTTCCCTTTCTCTTCCACATTCTCTAAAAGTCAATGTAAACATATCCTCAGGTGAGGATAAAAAAAAAAGAAAGAAAGAAAAAAATGTCATATCCTATGAAAATCACATCTTGAAAATGCCTAAAGAAAGTTGTCATTTTTTTCATGGTAAAGGGACTGGAGTCTGTGTTGATGAAAACACCTTGGTGGATGTGGTGACTGGCAGTGGTTGCAGCAGGGGGGTGACGGGTCTAGTGCCTTCCCCTGATCAGCCTTGTTGCCTCCCACAAAGGGAGGCCAGACTGCAGCTTAGCCTACGCCATCAGTAGGATATCCCCTGAGGGCTCCCAGTACTTGAGAGGGGGCAGGTTGGGCTGAAGGACGACCCCACCTGCAGTGCATGAATTTCATGCACCAGGCCCCTAGTAACAGATAAGGGGCTAGTATATAGAATATGTAATGTATACCAAAAAGAAATAAAAAGAGAAGAAAGCAATCCACCAAATGGACAAAACATTGAAGAGGACAAAACAGTATTTTAAATTAAAATGCCTAATACATGTATGGAAGATTTTTAACCTAATTAGGAATAAGAGAATTGCAAATTAGATAAAATACCGTATCACATTTATTCTGTAGAGAAGCACTGCTCTTCCATTTGTAGGAAAAAATTAACAGAAACTTTTATTGTGACAGTGTGCTTGCACACATGCATATGCACACATTCAAACAGGCAGCAACTCAGATGTCCATAAAAGAAGAAAATAAATTGTGGGATATCCAGAAAAAGCCCAAATCTTCTATTAGTGTCAATGGTTGAATGACAGCTGCAAAAAAAATTATGAACAAATCCCAGGAACATATTTTTGGGTGAAAAAAAATACACACAGATGGCAGCAGAGAACACATCATATGATTCCATTTATATAACATTCAGTAATACCCAACACTAAATACTACATTTTAGGGATATTTTTATATGCAGTAAAACTATTAAGAAAATCTTGGAACAGGAGGATGAAAAGAGAGAGGATGATGGGAGACCTCCAAATTAGTGGATTTTTTGTTTGTTTGATTGTTTGTTTTTTAATCTGGATGGTGAAAAGAGCTTATTCAATTTACAACTTATTCTGCCTTTCTATATCACTACCCATGCTTGTTTGCAGCATCACAGACAAGTCATTGAATCCAGCCTCCCCAGTGACTGATTTGATGCTGTCCCTTGCATTTCCCAGTGCATCATCCATATTTCTCCAGGTAAATATACCTGACACACAGGAGTTCTCAGTGCCTGACCATGGATAAGAAGTTCTGCTCCCAGTGATCCCCCTCCCCCATAGTTCAGGGGAAAGCTGCAACCTAAAATATAGTGTCTTGAGTGGGATGTAGGAGGATCCATTCCTATTTTGTTATTTGTTAAGTTGTGCATTGTTTATCTCAGGGATAAATAAATAAAATCCCTCCCATCTCCTTACCCCAGGCTTGATTTCAGATGCTTCTGTGGGCAGGTGCTGGCAGGCTCCCTAGAACATGGAAAAATCCAGCACAGTTAGGCAAGGCCATGGCTCAGTAGGTAACGATAATGTGGGCAGAAATGTGATAAGCAAATGTGTGTTTAAAATAGAATAAAACAACTAGTGAGAGAGGAATTGTAAATGTGGGAATTAGACTTCAAGGTGATTGACAGGTAGGGAGAATTTGGAAAGAGGAGGTTGGAGAGTTGGAAAAGATTTCATGGGAGGTGTTTTTAAAAATAGGGATTCATGTTTTAAGTAGAAGAAACTAGCAGAATAAGCTATGATGAACTGAAGAATAACAATTTAATTCCCTGACAGAGCTCTGGAAATGATATGAACCATTTCAAAAGGTTGGGTCACTTAATAATGGCAGGAGAGTGTCTCCATGACGCACTGGCGTAAGGTCATGTGGCAGACAATGTTCCAGAAGGGATGGGACTTAGACCAAATCCTGATGCCCTGCACTTTCTCTTTTCTCTTATTTTGCTTCAAGTATTCAACAGCACATCTACTCGTGCATCCTTCCCATCCAGCCCCTCCATCATTCCTGGGACTACTGATGACATGATATCTGAATGCTAGTTCTAAAAATAAAAAGTGTTTTTTTTTTTTTGCTAATCCTTACCCAAGGATATTTTTCTATTGATTTTTAGAGAGAGTGGAAGGGATGGAGAGAGACAGAAAGAGAGAATCATCAATTATGAGAGAGACTTATGGATTAGTTGCCTCCCTCATGTACCCTGACAGGGATTGAGTTTACAACCAAGGTACATGCCCTTGACCAGAATAGAACCAGGAGCCCTTTAGTCCACAGGTCAATGCTCTACCCACTGAACAAACTGGCTAGGGCCAGAAAGTGTTTTTAAAGGATATTTTTGAAATGTTTTTACTTATACCAGTTCTGGAAATTATGCAATTAATAACACTTGGTTAAAATATTTGAATTTAAAATTATAACTAGTGAAGAAAAATAATTAACTTCCTAGAAATTCAGAAGTGTTATTTATCTGCCAGTGCCTACCCACAGAATCACTTATTATAAGAATGTTCTTAAAATAGTCTCCTAATATTATAATGAAAGTTCACAAATCATACATTTGCAATTTGCTGTGTTTGTGTGTCTTGTGTGTGTGTGTGTGTGTGTGTGTGTGTGTGTGTGTTTTGGGGGGCTAGGATAAAGATACAGGGTAGAACTTGACTTTCCTGCTTTACATTCTTGCTTTTTTGTTTTACATCTTTTCCACTCTCAGTCCAGTGAGATAGGCTAATCCCCTTAAAGCAAGTCCCATTACACAGGGTGTATTTTAAAGGGACATCCCATAAAACAATGTGTGACAGGATTAGAACATCTGCCTTTAAAAGTACTTCCTCCCTGTCATGTACGGCTTGATTTAGCATTGGTGAGCAGGATTTTCCTTACAGCCTGAGCACCTTATGAGGCTCCAGTACAGGTGCAAAACAGATCTTCCCAGAGCTGGAAGCTGCTCTTCAATAGAGCACAATGCAGTGTCACGGACTGAGGCCATTCTCAGTGAGAAAATCACTGGGGAGAAGAAAGGATGAGTCAATGTAGCCAAATTTTCAGGGCTGAGTACAAATTTCCCTCATTTATACCACAGCAAATAAATATCTGTCTCGCCAAGAGTGCCTGTATATACAGGTGTCTACTTGGCTATCCTTTATTTTACTTGTGTACATGAAACACAGACGTGCCTTTGGGCCCACTGGCTATGGTCAGTGTGAAAACATAGATCCCATGTCTCCATGGAAAAGAAGAAGAAGAAAGTCTCCCTGGACTGGGATGGTTTTCAACCACTGGCTCATAATAGACTCCTGAAAGAACCAGATGCTGAGGCTCAGATCACATGAGCCAGGCTGATCTTTCTGAAACCAGCCCCTGTGTAAAAGCCCAGAATTACAGCAGAATCAAGTTTTTAATAGTGTCCTCCAAATTGACGTGGCTCCTAAGATTGATGAGCTGAAATTGGAGTCCAGGGCATGGACTTTGATGTCTGATTTACCTGGCTCCATTTCTCCACCTAACTTGCTAACTGCATATTATAGGAAAACTGTGGAACTTCTCTGAGCCTCAGTTTCTTAATGTTTGGAATGAAGGTTACATGACCCAACCAGTTCACTGTGAGGATTAAATGAAGTGATATCTAGAAGCATTTAGCAATAGCTTGTCACATAGTAACTACTTAATAACTAGCAGGGATAATAGGATTACATTCTCACTGACCATCTGACATTGTAGGAATTGACCAAGTTTGTTATATGAAGCTTATTTAATTTCATCCGAATTTTAGGGAGTTTCTTTGTATTAGATGGGAAGGGACTAATTCTACCTTATATAGGCTGGTGAGGGAGGGCTAAATAATGCAATCTACTTGTCTGAGGGCAAGCTCATGCTAAAGTACCTCCATCTACTGCCCATAACCTCATGAAGCTTAATAGCTGGACAAAATGTTCTCAAACTGAAGTAGTTGTGACCACAGAGGGTATCCAGTGTCCTTTGGTGGAAGACAAGGCCATGGAGAGTTTTAAGACACTTAATATCAAATCCCTGACTTAAGTGTGACCTCTTACCTAAAAACTGATACATCCGAGGGCATGCCTGCTGGTAAAGTCACATGCTGGGTCTCTAGCTCCACGTTTCCATTCCCTTCCACAGATTCCTTCTTCCATTTCATTTGTTCATTCATTCATTCATTCAATATTTACAGAGGAGTACTGTCTGTGTTCCAGGCATTGCTTTAAATGCTCAGGATACAACAGTGGAACAAATGAACAAAAACTCTGTGTACATG
Organism: Lasiurus cinereus; assembly: GCA_011751065.1. Lineage (NCBI taxonomy): Eukaryota > Metazoa > Chordata > Mammalia > Chiroptera > Vespertilionidae > Lasiurus > Lasiurus cinereus. The sequence continues at coordinate 11,735,926 of JAAGEH010000006.1, forward strand.
AGAGGACAGACAATAAGCAAGATAAAAACAGTAGCATTTTTCATGTGCTACATGCTAAGGAGAAAAAGAAAGTAGGAAAGGGGGACTGGAAGACTTGGGCTGTGGACAATTGGAATTTCAAATAAAACATTCTGAAAATGTTTGGGAAGGTAACATTTCAGTAAAGACCTAAATGAAGTCAGGGATCCCAACTGAAGACTTCTGGGGAAAGAGCATCCCTGAAGAAAGAACAGAACCATTGTATATTAAGGAACCAGCAAGGGTCTGACAGGAGCTCATCAGAATGCAGTAAAGAGTTTTTGTGGAAGCAAAATCTGCTCCCATTGGGGCATCTTTTGTGTTGGGATCTAATACAACAGGACCAACTGGGAGGCACTGTGCATTTCACTAACACTGCCACTGCCAGATGGACCTCAGTGGAAAGACTATCCAACAAGTCTTCTCATCTTAGAGTTTTTGCTTGTTGGTGTTGAGATCAGTTGGAGACCATCTGGCCCTTTGTAGCTGCTTGTTCTCAAGGGTGTGAAATTCCTGGGAATGAGGAGAATTGAGCCAGGGCCCATGGGAGTTCCTTTGGCAATGGGAAGCTTCCTGCCACTGGGGCATTGACTAGGAATAGAAAGAAGTGTCTCAGAAAGATGAGGTGGATCTGCAGTTCTGAGTGAGCAGAGGATTGTGACACATGCTACACAAAGAAGAAACTCTTGGGACCCACCTCCTTGCTCAGAAATGGAGGTGTAAAATTGATGGACTACTTGATGAAAAGAGACTTCTTTAACTTTTATTTTGCTTTAGAATGAACATTAGTTAGGGGAGCAGATACCTAACATGTCTGTTGCAGGCAACATTCTGGAATAGATTACTCATTCTGCTTCCCTTTTAAAAGGATTTGATTATAAGAAGCTAGCATGAGTTCACTGAGAAATAGGAATTTCACACTAAACATTATTTTTTTTAAAGGACTACTGAATTAAACTATATAGTGGGCATTATGTCCTAAGGAAATTTTTGGCCAAACATCAGAGAAGAACCCTCTCTTCTTGCCAGAACCTAAATTAATAAGTAGGCTTTATTTATAAGGGGGTGAGCAGTTAAAACAAAACAAAACCACTATAGTTTTAATAAGAATTAGACAACATTCAGAGCCTTTGAATAAAATCTAAAGGTAGCATTCATAAATACTCAGCCCTCTGCTAGATAATTTTCCTGTTTGAATAATCTCAAAGGTCTGAAAAGAACTGGGGGCTTTATCTTTACTCCCCAGATGTTTAGTCTTTTTCATCTTGAGTGTCAGGGCAAAAAATAAAAGTTCATTTGAGGCAATGGTTCTCAAAGTGTTGCCTCTAGACAAATAGTATCAACATCACCTAGAAACCTGTTAAAATGCACATTCTCAGGGCCCACCCCAGGCCCTGTTGCATCAGAAACTCTGGGACTTCAATCTGCAAATTAACAGCCCCCATGGTTAAAGAACCAGGATTCTATGGTAAAGAGCATACATGCTATGTGACACTTACATAAGTTAACCTGTGAAGTGGATTGGCCTGGTCCTGCTTCTGCTCTCTTAGCAATAGTTGAACAATCCCATTTTGCCCACAGCTAAAAAAGCCATTTTCACCTGAAAGATAGCCAAGAGGCTCCTGTGGCTTGCTAGAATACAGTTAGTAAGACTTGATAGATTATATTATGACCTATTTTGTAAAAGAAGGGAAAATGTAGAAGGAATCCTATATGATAAAAGCCTAATGTGCTAAGTGTCTGGTTGCCCAGTCAACCATTTAACCAATCAAAGTATGATATGCTAGTGATATACTAAAGCTGCTCAACTGCTCACTATGAGGTGCACTGATGCATTGACCACTAGGGGGCAAATGTTCCAACCAGTAGGTTAGCTTGCTGCTGAGGTCTGGTGGATTGGGAATGAGCAAGATGAGCTGAACATGCCCTGGAGCCCTCCTGCGGTCCCTCCCACACTGGCCAACCTCTTGTATCCCTCCCTGACCTCAATCATGCACTGGTGGTGTCCCTTGACTGGCCTGTGCCCTCTCACAATCCAGGACCCCTTAGGGGATGTTGCAGAGCCAGTTTCAGCCCAACTGTGCAATGACTGGTTGCTATGAGATGTACTGACAAGCAGGAGGCAGATGCTCAATGCAGGAGCTGCCCTTGGTGGTTAGTGCTCTCCCATAGGAAGCCGGGCTCTTGGCTGGCAAGCAAAGCAGCGATAGAGGGAGCCTCTCTCATCTCTGCAGCAACTCTAAGGCTGTCCAAAAGGATGTCTGGTTGGACATCCACCCAGAGCTCCTAGATTGTGAAAGGGTACAGGCCCAGCTAAAGGAACCCCCTTCAAGTGCACTAATTTCATGTGCCAGATAATTGTTTAGAGCAGTAACTAGTTGAAAGGCTGTACCTCAAATATTATCTAGATGGAGCAGCACCAACCCATATAGAAGACTCCAGCAGTCTACCCCATGGCTCTAGAGGCTAACCTTTAGATTTACACATGTTATTAATAATTAGATGAACATTCTGATGGTGTGTCTCTCATATTTCCTAATGATGTAATAGGTTGTTGATGACAGTGTCTAACAAAATTTGGGTTCAAAAAAGTGATCAACTGCTTCAAACAGTTGGCAGGGATATATACTACATTTGCGACTCAAATGTCAATGACATTAAGTAAAAATGGTTAAGAAGTGGCCCAGAAACCATATTTGTGGAGAACTTTTGATGGTGCTTGTTACCGTAAAATCTTTAGAATTCATGAGACCTGGCAGACACATGTTTGACTTTAGTATTCAGTGAACAGAGAACTAGGTCTCAAGTGAAGAAGGCCATAGGTCTGCTCCTCACTGCTTTGGTCCAATTACACACTTGCAGACTGACACGCGGTCCTGGGCTCCATATTTTCATTGGCATAGACATCAATGGGAAGTTGACCAGGAAATGGAAGATACTCAGAGCCATGAATTAGGATGCATTGAGAAAGGCTGTGGGGTTTTTAACCAGGAGAAGAGTAGACTCAGGGGCCTTGCCAATCATCTTGCAGTACCTGAAACACTCTACTGTGGAAATGGGACCAGATTAGTTTGGTATGGCCACCAGGGATAGAGCCTGAAAAGGAAGAGACATCTACAAAGACATAGGTTTTTATTCAGCATATGAAAAGTTTTTTCCAAGAATCATAAATGTTTCCCCAGGTCCTAGTAAATTCTCTTGCTGGTGTGTTAAAATCTGAAAGATCTCTTAGATAATAAGGTTGAGGGGATTCAAGCTGGGCATAAATAAACTCTCCTTAAAGTCTATTTAATTTTATGCTTATAAATATAGCAATAAGTGTCCTCGTAGAATGATGAGCATATCATAAAAAGAGTTAAATCTTGCAACATTGTGCTAGGCACTATTCTAAGCACTTTGCATATATTCGCTCATTTAATAACCATGGTAATCTCAAAAGAAAGGTATTATTATTATCCCTATTTTACACATGAGACATCAAGGCACAGAGGAAATGAGTAATTTACCCAGGACCACACAGCTGGCCCTCAGCTGAGCTAGAATTCAACTCAGGCAATTTGGGTCTCAGGTCACACTCTGCCATCCTCTCTCCATCATAGGGATGAGCTCTGACTTGCCCATGAGGTACACTGGTCACAAGTCATGTCACAGGAAGACATGTGTACATACATGCTCACACGTACTTATATATGTGTATAAAATATATGTATATGTAGACATGAGACCCTTTATTGGGTATGATCCCAAATCCCTGTGGTCACAAATACCCTACACTAAAAAGTACTAGTAAAAATCACTATTAATTTTGGAAGTCATGCTAAACAGAGAGCAAGCAGTCAGTGGTTTTCTTCCTTGAGAAAACCTTAAAGGTTTTGCATTTATTGTTCCCCCTTGAATATTTTTCCTCGTGGTCTTCCCAAGACAGCCTCCTGCTCATGGAAGTCTGTCCTAGCCTCCTAATTTAAAATAGCCCTTCTCTGTGACATTTTTCTGATCTATTGTCTAATAGTTCTTTAAAATTTTTTTTAATTTATTTTTTTACTGTTGACATTATTACAGATGTCTTCTGTTTTCCTCCCACTTCCCACCTCCACTGAGCCTCACCCCAGGCATTTACCACTCTATTGTCTGTGTCCTTGAGCTATGCTTATATTCACGTAAGTTCTTTGGTTAATCTCTTCCTGTCCCACTCATGTCCCTCCCCTCTGATATCTGTCAGTCTGTTCCATGTATCTATGTCTCTGGATCCATTTGGTTTATCAGTTTATCTTGTTCATTAGATTCCACACATAAGTGAGATTATGTGATAGTTTTTCTATGACTGGCTTATTTCACTTGGCATAATGGCCTCCAGGTCCATCCATGCTGTTGCAGAGTGAGGGGTCTTCTTTTTTAAAGCTGCATAGTGTTCTATTGTGCAAATGTATCACAGCTTTTTTATCCACTCATCTACTAATGGGCACTTGGGCTGTTTCCAGAACTTAGCTATTATAAATAAGAATACTATGAACATAGGAGTGCATATATTTTTTTCTGATTGATATTTTATTGTTTAATAGTTCTTAAATCCATCAGGCATAATCTTACTTATTTTTTATTTTCTGTCTTATTAATCTAGAATGTGTCTGAATACACAACTACAAAATATTTGAATTAGTAACTGATTGAAAGGCTTTAACCAGTACATGGGACTCTAAAAATAAATATGTAGTTGAGTATATGAATGAATAAATAAATGAGCAAGGTCTGAAACTTCCACATGATTAAAGATGCTGCCTTTATACTTCTCCACATTCATTAGAATGGCTCCCATTAAGAAAAAAATAAACAAAAACAGGAAATAGCATGTTAGTGAGACATGAAGAATTTGGAACATGTGTTCACTGTTGGTGGGAATGTAAAGTAGGTAGATGCCATGGCAAACAGTAGGATGGATTCTCAAAAATTAGATAAAATTACTATATGACCCAGCATTTCCACTTTTGGATTACTGAACGTAGGATCTCAAAGAAATATTTATGCACATGTGTTTGTAGCAGCATTATTCACAATAACCAAGAGATGGATGAATGAATAAACAAAATGTGACATATACATTACAAGGAATATTGCTTAGCCATACAAAGGAAGGAAATTCGGACACACACTGCAGTGTGGGTGAACTTTGAGACCACTTTGCTGAGTGGAATAAGCCAGTTACAAAAAATACAAAAACTACTGAATGATTCTACTTATGGGAGCTAGAGTAGTAAGATTTATAGAGACAGGAAGTAGAATGATGCTTCCCAGGGGCTGGGTAAAAGAAGAATGGGGAGTTATTGTTTAATGCTTAAAAATTTTCAGTTTTATGTTGAAAACAGTTCTGGAGATGGATAGAGTGATGGTTGCAATAATTTGAATATACTTAATGCCACTGAACTATGCACCTACGTTGATTAAGGTGGTCAATTTTATGTATTTATTTGTATGTATATTTTATCAACAATAATAATAATAGTAATAATAAATAGTAATCTCCTTCATGAGCCTGTGAAAACTTTGTATTTTTATTTTGAGTGAAGTTGCTACTTTATTTTTTTATTATATATTTTATTGATTTTTACAGAGAGAAAGGGAGAGGGATAGAAAGTTAGAAACATCAGTGAGAGAGAAACATTGATCAGCTGCCTCCTGCACACTCCTACTGGGTATGTGCCCTCAACCAAGGCACATGCCCTTGACCGGCATAGAACCTGGGACCCTTGAGTCTGCAGTTCAATGCTCTATCCATTGAGTCAAACAGGTTAGGGCAGTATTTTTCTTAACCAGGTTCCGTATGAAAATATCATGGAAATACTCATATGTTCGAATATTAGTACCTAACACCTCCTTTAAAATTCTGCACCAGACTTTCCTTGGCCTCACCAATATAAGTTCTTGGAAACTTTCTTGTCCATGAGTGAAGATGAACACTCCAGACAAAATATGTTTCCATCACCTCTTCTTGCTTGGAAGACACATTTTTTTTCAGAATGAATTAAGACTAATTACAGTATTTTATGTCTCTTCTTTTGAATATTTTTTCAGCCTGCTAATTTAATTGAATTTTGAGGTGACATGATTTCTGCTGCCTATGCATATGGTCATTTGTAATTTGAGTGAAGTTGTTTGAGTAATTCAGGCAACATCTCACAAGGGGCTTGATTTCTTCTTGGTTTGTTCAGGGAGAATGAATGCCCTGTGAGTTATGGGAGCTACAACAATTAGCATAAATGCAGGCCTTGTGTGGAGTCAGCACAGTGGGAATGACATGCCCTGGTACAGTCAGCACCCATAACAGCATTATTAGAATGAAAAGCCCAATGCTCTGTGGGCTTTACCCTCTGCACCTCAGGCACATGTTCTTTTGTGCCACACATGGTGCTGCTTGGCTTCCTATACTTGGGAGTGTACACCTGTGAAACATCTAGATGTGTGATTTCCTCCCATCCCAGTTTTCTAGATCTTTCTTTGCTTCACCTTCTTTCCATTTGTTCATCCCTACCTTTGGTGAGCTGCTTTTCTTGACCTTGTCCCCACATGTCCTATGCAGATATCATGTTGGTTGTTTTTTTTTTTTTTCCTGCTGTCACTTCTCTTTAGGTATTTGTCATGGATGGGTCCCCAAGGGTGCATATCAGGGACATCTGGCACACAGCTGCTGTGCCCAAGACCAATCCCATTGACTCTCTTTTCAGCCCCCTCAGCTGCTATCTTTACCATTTGTATCACTCTCCCTCTTTCTACCTAGGACACTGCTGTTGCCTGAGTTCTTAGAGTACATAGACATTTAGAAAGAGGTTGGGCTATAAGGACAGCTTAACTCTTTCAGCCTGAAGCTTTCTGATTTGATCTTTCTTGTGGATGCTTAAGGTGAACCACAGAGTTGACAAATTCACCATCCACCCCATTTGCACACTCCCAGTGATGATGAACAGGTTATTGAGAACCCTGAAAATAGCAAGTTAACTTGCAAATAGTACTTTATCCTGCAAAAATTCTTCAGAGGGCCTATCACAATTCTCTAACAATTTTGTACATTCCCAGAAGTCTGAGTCAGGAGTACAGTAGCTGTCACTGTTCTCTTCCTTTGCTCCCATCTCCATTCAGGGTTTTCAAACCTTCACAGGCATGTGCTTCCTTTTGAATGTATTTTCAGAAACAATTGGCAAACATTTCCTTCTGAATCTTACTTCTGCTGGCTAGAGATATGATACCATGTTAGTTAGGTTGCTTATTTCTTAGTTGGATGCTCATTCATAGGAATTGTCCATCTCAGATAGTCTGTTTCATTGTCAGACAGAACAAGCAGAATGGAGAAGACATCCTCAGCCTATGACTCTCCTTCTTTTCCTTATCAAAAGAGAATTTTGTTCTAGCACAATCAAGTGGCCACCACTGTCCAACTGGTTGTCCAGCTTCGGACACAGTCACCAAGCCCATTGCCTGGATTCTGCAGAGCATATGCATATTTCCTCAAGCTTGCACTCTTTCACCTTTTATTTATTAAACTTGGGAAGAGTATAATTACTGGAACATAAATGTGTTCAACTATGGAAATCCTGTTCTTAGAAGAATCTGGCATAGCCTCCTGTAGTCAATCAAGGGCTTCAAAGAAAGCAACCAAGGGCATCTAAAGTGACAACAGTTGCCTGACAAATTGCCATTTCAAATCCCTTTGAACTAGAGGAGTGAACTTAATAGCTTTCAGCCACTGATTGTTATTCTTTAAACAGGGCTTTTCTTCTCATCTTTTGGGTCATCTGCTGAGCCCTGCTTCTTCAGTCCTGAAGATTGTTCTTGTCTCTAGTGTGGGTCAAAATTGAGACATTTCAAACTGTTTAGTTGCTGCTATTTCAATTTTTTCTTTGACTGGCCAAGTCAATCATGTGCTGGAAGCATGCCAAGAAAGTCATCACTATCAGACGGGACTGCTGACTTCAGCCATGTTGGAACAAAATGCACTTTTGTTTAAGAGGTAATTTTATCCCTGGCCAGGTAGCTCAGTTGGTTAAAGTGTTGTCCCAATGTGCCAAGGTTGCGGGTTCGACCTCCCGTCAGGTCATATACAAGAATCAACCACAAATGCATTAATAAGTGGAATAACAAATCAATGTTTCTCTCTCTCCCTCTCTCTCCCCTCCTCATGCTCTCTAAAATCAATAAATAATAAAAGAGGCAGTTTCAAATTATCATTAGATTCAGAGACCTGGCTTATGAGAACAGAATCTCACCATGGGGAGGAGGAATCATAGAAATGGAGCCCTTTCTGTGCCAGATACCTCAGATACAAGGGTGAATTTTAATCCCTAAAACAATGCTCTAAAGCAAGCATGTCAAACTCAAAGGCTGACACAGACCAAATAAGTAAGATATATGGCCCATGGGCTGCGAGTTTGAAATGCTGGCTCTAAAATAACACTATCCACTATGGCAGCCACTGGTCACCTGTGCCTATTTAAGTGTAAATTAAGTAAAATTTGAAATTTAGTTCCTCAGTCTTGGCAGATAGATTTCATGTGTTCATTGCCACAAGTGGCTATGGTAATGGGGTAGCACAGATATAGGACACTTCTATCAGTCCAGAAGCTTCTATCAGTCCAATAGGACAGTGCTGCTCTAAAAGTAGGTTTTTTTTAAAAAAAAATCATTGTTCAGATGCAGAAGGGGAGATGCAAGTAAACTCAATCACTTGGCCAAGGTCACAGTGCTCATGCATGTCACCTTGGGACTCGGAGTCAAGACTCCTGGAGTCACCAGTGCTCATGTTGGCTTCCTTCCACAGTCCCTCCTACCCTTGGAGCTCTCACACCATGAACTTTGCATTTAAGATATATACAACCCTCCACCATCCTCCTAGTTTACTGCCATGTATCTGTCAGTGTCAAGCCAATGCTACTTTCTCAGACAAAGCATCTTTGCTTGAGTCAGGACTTATCCTTTCACCCTTTGTCACCCTTCTCAGTGTGAACTTATCCATTTCTTATAATAAGTCTGGGCAGTCTCATTAGTTCCTTGGCTAAACTTCTGCAAGGAAAATTTGTAATCAACTTATGTTGATACATACATGAACACTAAATGTATGCAGTTTTACACTTCTAGGCTATATGTGGTCAAGCTAACTGGGCCTTTAAAGAAATCCTGCAGTTATATTTAATTAAAATCTTTGATGCAGTATTAAGATTCCCCCTTGCCCGCCTCCCCTGCCCTTTTAGCAAAAGCAGTTTACAACTAAGCTCCTGCATTGCATAAAGACCAATATTTACACTCAATAATCTTAACTTTTTTTTCTCAGCTAAAGGCCCCTGTAGCAGATGCTGTCAACACCCAAACATTTTCTTTCAGCTTGACCACTCTAGGGCAGAATTTCAAGCCAATAGCTATATCTCTTTGCTTGAGTTTTTCTCTGAGAGCAGAGCAGGTTTGAAGTACTCTGGGACAGCCCTTAATCAATGACTGATGGGGCTGAAGCAGTAATACTCCAGTGCCCTAGCATCTCAGGCTAAAAAATTGAGATACATGTTTCATGCCATTTGCCAGGGTTTCTTCATAGCATTAAGCTTCGATTACCCACTTGCATTATAATAATTTGGATGGCCACTCTCTTACAGCTCCTTCCCTTCTTATTTCCCCACTCCCCTCCTAGGAATCACCATTAAAATTAACTCCTTAAATTTAGATTCTCTGCTCATGAATAGTTTGCAATACAGTGGAAAACTACTTCACATATATTACCAATATACAAGAGAATGAGTCACATGAGGAAGGCAATGATGAGAGAGGAAATGTATGTACTGAAAGTCTACTCTTGGGTTTCCAAGATAGTGTTTCACATAATCCTACCCACAACCATGAAAACATCAGGGTCATGTAATTTATGGAGAAATGGAGGCTCATGATTATGGTACATTCTGGGGCCAGCTTATGAATGAGTTCTGTGAAACTAGCCAAGGCCTGTGTGCCTTTGCTGTGTTATTATTAAACACCAAATATGCAACATGAGTAATAGGTGATCAGACAAGGAGGGGATGTTTGGGTGGGAATGACCAGATGGTGTCTTTGGAAGTACTGACATGGAGGAATACTTTGGTGAGGAGTATGGACAGACCACTCTGGGAAGCAAGAACAGACTCAAAGGTCACAATGCATATTCTGGCTTCACATATTTTCATGCATTTCTGGGTATATTTTGTCTTTGGCTTCTCAGATCTTCAGAATTTTAAAATAAACATATGTCAAAATATCTTTTCTGCTGTTGCTGTAGGGATCTGAATCAATTCACATTGAAAGAAGATGCATCCTTATGAATTTATGATCCAGTTTTGAATAAAACATAAAAGAGAATATTTGTTATTTTTAGAATCAGATAAAGAAAACAAAGCTAAATGATGTCATTTCTTTGTTGCCAACCAGGCATCTTTAAAATATTGATGAGGAGACAAAACCACAGCCTTTATTAACCATCTGAGGAAGCAGTTTCACATTAGCCAGTGTTGTGTGGCCAGTGACACTGAGCAGTTTTCTAGCATCAGATACTCATGAAGGCAGGTAGTAAAATTAACGTTGCTTAAAAATTATGTAATCACTCCAAGAATAAAAAAATGAATTCTGTTAATGTTGCAGCTCCAATGACTGTTGAAGATGAGGAACCCATTTTAACCAGTAGTTCACAGATTCCTTCCCTGACTGTGTTTCTGTACAGGTATATGTGTTAAACATATATGACTCTAAATTTGAGTTCTTGGTATCACAGTCCAAGAATTCTCTGGCGCTATGGCCTCCTTCCAGGGGAGGAATGGAAAGTTTGGTTCCCTCCCTAAACCTCAGCAGCACAAGGAAGGTTTGGTCCTCTTTTATTTCCTGTGTAGGGTCTTCTTCCAGGTTGTTCCTTAGCACTAAAACCACTCCTGCTATGCATGTTTCCCGTGGACTGTCCTTCATAACCACCCACCTCAGTAGTAGATTCCCTCTAACCCTTTTGCCAAATTCATTTAGAGTACTCAAGATCAGCACATCCAGATGGTGAGTATCTTCAGCAGATTCAGAGTAATTTCAGAATGCAATTACAATGTCAAAGAGATGTCAGGACCCATCTTCAAGTCTCAAAATGAAGGGTATTTTGAAAGGAATTGTCTCAAGTCAGGCTCTCAGGAAGGAGAAACTGAGATGGAGATTTTTTGTTTGAGTGATTTCCTCAGGACACATGCAAAGAAGTAAGGAAAGGATGGAGAAGAGGAAGCAAAGGTGGGCTGTTGCTCAGGGCATAAGCTGCACAAAGAAACTGCACAAGGGAAGACCTGTGAAGAAGCACTGAAAGGCTTAAAACAGTGCAGCCAACAAAATGCAACCCTGGGGGCTTGGGCCATACCAGCAGCATCTGCTCCAGGTTGCTCTAAAGACTTCACACATCTCACTGGGCTCTACATCCCTCAGATTTGGTGGGGGTGACGGAGAGTTGAGATAGATGAGATGGGAGATAGGATTGGGGTGAGTTTCTCTTTATCTCTTACCATTAAAGTCTCTCTTTGAAAGTCTCTGCCTCAGGAAATGTAAGGAAATAATCTCTTACATTCTCCTCAAAATCTGAGTGTTGTTGTGTTTTTTTTTTGGTTGTTTTCTTTTTTTTTTTCAAGTGAGTGAAATTCAACTCACTTCCTCCTTTTGAGTTCCCACTAAAGAGAATTGCAGGATTGTTGAGCCTCTTTTTATCAGCATTAAGGACAGGACATCTCTCAAGAACAAATGTTACTAATTACATAAGGACAAAAGAACCTTAATGTATATTGAATAATACTAGGAGTGTAGTGAGCAAGACACCCACAACTCCCTTGCAGTTATAATGTTGATTGCCATGGTTGACTTCTTTCTTGCTCCTCCAGGGGCCTTGCAGCATCTTCCAAGAGCTGTACTACCTATTTTCTGATTTCTGTTTCATCTGGAAAGTCTCTGTCCTTTCTAAAACCCTTAGTAATTATGCAGTTCCCCTCCCATTAGATTAGCAATAATAATGATAATCTTTGACATTTATATGGTCAAAGGACATTGTAAATTTCTGTTCTTGTTAAGATGGCTCAGTAAAGTTGATATTTTGAGATTGTTCACTCAACAAGTTAACATTAACAATCTCTTAAGTGTGTTTCTGGATGAGAAAGGGAGAGGATACAGGAGGAAGGATGGGATATGTCACAGAGCAAAGGTTGAGGTTGAAGTATGGTGTGCAAGGTTCTAGAGTACTTTGAGGGACTGTCTGAAGATTTTGAGAAGTGTGGCTGTTGGTAATGAATTTGATACCCTTGAATGGTAAAATAGAAGACATAAACAATTAGAATTCCATTTTGATCATTGTGCAGTGACTGGGATGAGGTTCTTTGAGTTTATCTAATGTAGACAGAAGACCACATGGGTCATAGATTTTTTTTAATGTATATATACACATGCATACCTATGTGTGTGACATATCTTTGTATATTGTCTGATTTAATCTTCAACTAACCCTATGACTTAGATGTTCCATTTTGCAGAAAACTGGGATTTCTTAATATTAAAAAACTATACACTTTATATAAAATTCCATGCTTTTTTTAAAAACAAAAAATCACATTCTTCCAAAATCTCTTGATTTACTGAGAACCTTCACTCTCCCTCAATAATTTTGATCCAAATTGAGACTACATTAGCTAGAACCCCTCAACAGCAAGAGTTAGAAATCTCAATCTAACTTGGTTTAAGCAGAGATGACTATACTGATGCATGAAAATGGGGTGACCATGATGGGCCATTAGCAGGATCCAAGTGCTCAATGATGCCATTATAATGTGTCTGTCTATCATTTGGCTTTAACTCCATTCATGTTGATTTTGTCCTTAGGCAGGTTCTTGGCAAAGGTGTTTTGGAACAGATGAGGGAATGGGAAGGTTCAGGCACCTGATTTATTGGTCTTTGTAGCTACCACCCAAGATAAATCAAACATACATTCTGTAAACCAAGGCACTCTAGCCTGCAAATCTCATTCTCTTTTTATACAAAAATCATAATAATTGTTTTTCATTATCTCAGTTTTGCTCTGATGTTTTTTCTTACACAAATCTCTACATTTCCCCCAAAACATGAGCAAAGTTTGTTTTTCCTGGATGACTAGTTACTACATGCATTTTCCTAATTATAAGGTTGGGGGACAGAGTAGCTGAGTAACCAGAGGAGTAGACAGTGAAGCTTTGGCTTTGATGAAGTCTTAACTCTACTTAGTAAAACATTAAGCTGTCTTAATACTAAGGGGTGTGAAAAGCCAAAACACAGTCAGGGACTATCATTCCCAATATCTGCTTTACTTGTACACTCTTGTCTAAATTTACTAATTTAGTACATTCTTTTCTAACAACTATCGTTAACACCTTTCTTTCCCTCAACACAATGGATTCAGTGCTTGACTAATTGTGAGTGTCCACTCAATAAAGTCCACTCTGACTCTGGACAGCAAGGAGGGGGACTTTGGACAGATCAGACTATGAGAAAAATCTTAAAGTTCAAGAGCAGATGAGACTATACTGAGAGAAAAATACAAATGATTTGCATATAAGTAATTAAGAAATAATCAAGTAGCCTGCCCAGGAAAAGGAGTACGCTTTCAAGGTGATTTTTGCCTGCAATAGCCCAGAGTAACTTCAAGGTCAGAGGCAGTGGGACTGGGGAAGTGGGTTATAAACAGTGAAACAGTGAAGAGTATAATGACTTCTCAGAGGGACTGATTCAATGAGGTCACATGTATGAAAATGTTGAGTAAACTTGCCTGGGGTCATTCATTTCTCTAATAAATGTCTTTCACTAGAATCCTTGTCTCATGGTCTCTTCTGGGGTGTGTTCAATCTGAGACATAATCTATCTCTAATACTCCATAATGCAGGCACCAAGCAAAGACTAAATGAGCAAAAAGGCGACAGTGAATCCTACTTGGAAGGAAGTTCCAAGGAAAACTTCACAGAGGCAGTGACATTAGAGCTGAGGAAAGAAAAAAATAGAGCAGACACATAAAGTGATAGGTCCATTAGCTTTCTCTTTTCACATATATATATATAGTGTGTATATATGTATCTATTTGTACATGTATATGCATGTGGGGGTATGTGTGTGCATATTTGATGATATTTAAACAATTAAGTAATCTGTTAATGTTTGCATTCTAACTGATATTAAACCTTCAAACCGCTGAAACCGGTTTGGCTCAGTGGATAGAGCGTCAGCCTGCAGACTGAAGGGTCCCAGGTTTGATTCCGGTCAAGGGCCTGTACCTCGGTTGTGGGCACATCCCCATTAGGGGGTATGCAAGAGGCAGCTGATCTATGCTTCTCTCTCATTGATGTTTCTAACTCTCTATGTATCTCCCTTTCTCTCTGTAAAAAATCAATAAAATATATTAAAGAAAAACAACACACCTTCAAACCAAAGATGGAATAGCAGATGTTTCATGGAAAATGAAAATGGATTTAGAGTTTCTTTTCCTGGTTCTGTTTTTTTTTTTTTTTACTCCAGAGAATACAAGAAGAAAAAGGAGTACTTGTATTCATAATCCCCTGATTCTTTTCAAGTACTCTGGACACTTGTAATTAAAGAATGCCTTATGGTTTAATGGATCAAGCATTCATGGTATAGAGGCTGAATGATGACTAGGGCTATGGGGAAACCAAGCCTGGTGAGGCAAGAGAAGGAGCAGAGGAGGATTGGAACAGGGAAGTTGGAAACTGGAAGGCTTGGCACTACGTTGGGTAGAGAAGAAGTGATCTATCTTCTGCATAGCCAATTGGAAGGATGGTGTGGGCTAGAGCAGAAACTGAATGTGAGGATACTCAAGAACTATCCCTAAGTGTGGGAAGAAGGCTTAGGGTATTACCACATGTGAACCAGCCCCTCTGAGAAGACATATTTCAGTCTAACTTCATAGGTGCCTATTTTTTTCCTCTTCCGACATTGGTACTACCTGGATTCTGACTTGGACAGCTGTTCCATATTTAGAGAGTTAGGCTCTGACAGTGAATTGGGGAGAGTAGGGGACCCTAATATCTTGAGCAGCCTTCCCTTTATCAACGTGGAGCCCAATGCTTAAGGCAAGAGGCTCTTAATGTCCCCAGCAGTAGAGTTTATGGTAGTCAAATCTTCACCATGTGCAGTTCCTACATGGAAAGAGGTGCTGCAGCTCTCACCCTAGAACATGACATGAGCTTGAAGATACATGAAGTCCCAGTAAAGTCGCAGAAAATTATCCTAGAACATTAACTTCTCACAAAAATGTTCACATAGTTAATTATTTAACTTGTAATTTAAATGTTTAAAAATACTAAAAGAACAGAATGGAACAGAATGCAACTTAGAGAAATTTAGGAAGCAAGCTTTAAAGAAATGCTTTGCTGGTAACATACTACTTTTTGACTAAGTGCTCCAAAACCCCAGGTAATATGCATCTAAATTTCTCCAATGTTTGAAAAGGGATGATTTGGCTGAAATTTTTGAAAAATCAGTGAAAAAACAGAGTCAAGAGCTCAGCTTTAAGGTCTCCATCTGTTTCTTAGTTTTATGAGGTTATTAATTAATATGCCTCTGATGGACCACACCTTGGGGATTTTGAGATAAATACAATCCAGAGTCTGATTCTTGGGGTAGGGCAGCACAAACAAGTGAATACTATTGACCACTCAGTCCATGCTGGAGGTTCCTAGCTGACAGTTCCAAGTCTCTCTGCTTGAGCACTTCCTTGGGCTGAGAGTGTGCTTTGTCCAAGGTTTGAGGGAGCTTGAATAGTCCAAAAAGTTCATGTTCCAGGAGCAACCCCCAAAAAACGAGACACAAAAGTTGGTAGATGAAAATACTGGCTTCCTTGCTCTTTTGTGCAACAACTCCCTGAAATGTGTTCTTCACAATGAGCCCTTGCTTTCTACAGGCAGAACCTGCTCAATACTTTACTCTTTTTAGGTTTTGCTCCCTTTCTCTTCTCTCACTGGTGGCTCCCAGGGTTGCCTCCCTAATCAAGTGTTAGAAACCTTGGCTCAGGGTCTGTTTTATTTGGGCCAGTGGTGAGGCACAAATTAAGGCATCATCTATGTTATACACTATGAGACTCCATAGTGGCATTGTCATGCAAAACTGGGAAGCTCATAGAGAAAATAATGAATTTCAGTGCATAGTGGGTGATTTAGGGGGTTGTGGGGAACAAAGAAAATATCTCAAAGGTGTCATTACAGCTTAGTGAAGCATGGTGAGCTGAAGTTCACCAGAAGCAATGATAAGGGGTACAGAAAAGTAGAGGGTAGGTGAATATGTGGGGCATGAGGGCCTCAGCTGATCTGAGGAGCAGTGGGGTCCTCTTGGAGTCTCCTTTGTCTTAGCTGCACAATAGGGGCATGGAGCCAGATAGTCTATGAGACCTCTTCACCTCCAATATGTAATTCCAGCTTTACCTCTCATCCAGGGAAGTAAGTAAAGGTCAGAATTATGGACAATATTTTCTGCCAAGAGCCCTTCAAAAAGTTTTGTTTTGCAGTGTGGGGTGATGAGTCTTGGTTGATGAGAATACACAGTGAGAGGTAGTCAGGGTGGGGATGGCTGAGTCTAGAATGGGGAGAGAAGGAACATGGGAGCAGGAGAGAGTAAGAGCGGGCCCATCTTCAAATCAGAAATTTGGCTTAAAAAAATAAGTGAACTAAATGGAACTATGAGTAAAAGGCACCTAGATGACAGCTTTCTCTGGAGGCTTTGGGGTGGAGGGTGGATAAAGATGGCTTCATGCTGCTCTTCTTGGAGTGGTCTTCCCTTATGAAGAAAATACTGCCATGCTTGCTGGAGACCTCGCCACAGTGGGTTTAATAGCCATGAGTCAAGGTGCAGAATTTATACAACATTGAAAAGGAAACTTGCTAGATTTATTCAGGTGCACACCAGATGTTGCATTGGCATTGGCCCTGCAAGGACTGACTCTTGGAAATCAATTGCAGGCCTTGAAATTCCCCACTTTTTCCCCAGTTAACCCTTAGGTGACCAAAGCTGCAAACCCCGAGACCATTCAGAGTCAAGAGGGGCTGGTGATCATAGTCAGGCAGTCAGCAACATTTATCCCATCATGTTACACACAAACTGTGCCTAAGGCACAACAGATTGTATGTGAGAAGTAACATGGGGTGTCTCCAGGTAAAGAATAGTTAGTCAGTGCAGTAGTATCTACATACAGGCTACATGGTTAGTGACAACTTGCATATTGAACTTTATTTAACTAATTGCAAGGTTATCTATTAGGGGAAAAAGTCAAATGTGCCCCTACATTCTCAGAGTTTGTGTGTGTGTGTGTGTGTGTGTGTGTGTGTGTGTGTGTGTGTGTGATTGGGGAGACTAGACTGGAAGCTCATAGAAGAAGGGGACCATTCTTTAGATTTCCTACTCAAAGACCCTGGTGATGCACACTGTAGGCATGTCATAGATATTGCCTGTTGTGTAGCAGCTTAAGGATCTCAGGCTTACTGCTTGTGGATTGCATGGTTCCATCCATGTCATGTGACAGCTCTGGGCTTTGGTTTTCTCATCTCAAAGTGAGAGACTGTCTTCCCTTTTCCCTCTATGAAATACACATAAAATCTGAATCTGTCCTAGGAAAGAAGTAGCCACTGAATCCAGGAGGCAGGGAACTGTGAATCTGGTTGTAGAATTGCATTTGTTATGAAAAGTATGTCTTCTGTTCAGCATAGCTTATCTAAGAGTGTTCTCTCAGTGTTTTCTTCATCTTGTTTAGGTATGAGCTATGTGGCCTGGCCTGCAGTACTACAAGGCAAAAAAATCACTTGAAAATTGGTTTCGCAGAGAGGACAGGGCACTGACAAAATCCCCAGACCTCAGTAATTTGGGTGATATTTGAATTAACTGTTTGCCTTTAGGAGACTTCTAGCTCCAAATAAAGTCCAGAGCATATTCAATTATTGAAACTGATGACAAAAGTGATCATTGAAATTGGAAGATCAAAAAGGATTCTGGAATGAAAGAAAAATCTTTTCTATGCTGCACTGGTTCAAGGCAAAGCTATGTGAAGAGTTCTTGCACATTCTGGAATAAGGCCCTTGTGGCAAATTCAGATTCTGTCACCGTAAAAAGTAGGCATCTATGATTTTGTCTATCCAGAACAGTGCTTCCCTTGTTTAAGGTGGCATGTTTATTTCTCTCATTCAGCCACGGGTTCTGGTTAGGACAGTCAGTCATGAGTCTCAAATACCCTGGATACTGAAGGTCTGAACCACCAGACTGAACCAATCAGAGTTCTCTACCGGGATTTTTTTTAATTGGAATTGATGTGGAGGGTCCTCTTTCCTCTGTGGTTCCATTATTATAAGAAGGCAAGTCCCAGAGTTCTGGGAAAAGTCACAGAGCTCTAGCTTCCTTCGGCTAGCCAGCCACAGAAAGAGGGACAAGTACACAAAGAGAAGCAGAGGCAAGAGGCAGAGTTCTGTCTGTGGGATACTCCAAGGAAGGTGAATCAGCCCAAGCACGCAGAAGTCATATTTCATTCCTATTCACAGAGCCATTGTTTGGGGTATCTATCAGAAGCTAGAGCAGGATTGCAACTTCAGAAGAATGTTAAATCTGCCTTTGCCAAGAACAGTGAGTCACCCTTAGGGTAAAAAAGAAATGGTGACAAGAGAGAAAAAGTTTTCTCGGTATTGTGTGGAATTAGCCAAACACAGTTGTTTCATTTAAAATACACTGAGTGGCCAAATTATTATGATCACTCCATCAGTACTTCCTTGGGCCACCTTTTGCCTTCAATACTGCAACAATTCTTCTTGGCAATGATTCGATGAGATGTTGAAAGATGATGTGAGGAATCTGACACCATGCCTGATGAATGGCACCTATATCTTCAGAAAAAAAAATCACTTCTACTGTCTTGGTAAACAACCTGCTTCCCTATTTATAATGGTCTGGCCCTCTAGCAATTTCAGAGAGAAATTATAGCTAATTTGCCTACAAACGTCAGGTAATCATAATAATCTGTTCACTCAGTGTATATTTTATTCTACTGTAGTGGCTTCTCCATGGAAATAAATAGTGCTGAATATAGTCCTTTTTATTGACCATGCAAGATGTCTTACAAGATTTCTGACTGACAAATGTGTGAGGGAAGATAATATTCAGTAAATTATCTCCAAGAAAACCAAAGGCAGGAAAGAGTCTACAAACACCTGACTCTTAGCATTCACAAGATCTGAATCAATAAATATTTGAGACTGGCCAGTTTTCAGGCCTCTTGCTTAAGCAATTTATTTAAGGTTCAATAAAAAAGCAAAAGGAATATTCACCTGTTAGCCAAAGTGCATATCAGGCGTTGTGAAGGCTTTCCATTGCTTACATAAAGCCAGAACTCTCAAGAGGGCCCTGAAAAACTTCCATGGTGGGACTTCTCACACATCTCTAGCTACAACTTCCTTTTAGTTTCCCCTTTTTGTTTTCTGTCCACCTCCTGACTCCTTTTGAGGCTTTGCTCTTTAGGATACAGAGAAATGGAAATTTCTTTGCTGATGTCTGAGTGTAGAACAGTGTGAGCATTTCAGAAGGCTATTTGACAATCTATAGTAATAAAAACATAATGTGCTAATCAGACCAGATGTCCTTCCAGACAACCTTTCAGACGAAGCGGGGACTGCAAGGGAAACCTGGACCCAGGTGCCAGAGGAAGCTGGTGCCAGCAGCAGGGGGAAGGAAGGCCTACTCTTGTATGAATTTCATGCATTGGGCCTCTAGTTTTCTAATAAAGTTAAACTTGACTAGCTAGCTACCCAGTAATCTACCCATTTCTCTTGAAGGCATAAATTCTAGAGAAACCTCTACATTGCACAAGAAGGACTTTGTTGTTTTTAAATACTCAGGAATTTAAACAATATAAATATCCATTTATTGGAAATGATTAAATAAGCCAGAAATATATTATAATTACTACATTGCTGCTAAAAATGAACAAACTAAATCTATGTATTTCACCATATACTGTTTTCTAAAATCTAATGTTGAGAAATAAAGCAATTGTAAAATGTTATGTATAAAAATAATGCCCCATTCATGTAAATTAAAAACACACATACAAAACAACACCATGTATTATTTATGGGTTCATACATATATGCTATAAATTTTAAGATATGGATTAGAGGGATGCAAATTGCCTTGCAAACTGCCTTCAGAATAAATGTTGTCTTTGGTGAAAGAAGCCAATGGAATAAAGGAGAGTTACTGCATTAGCCTAAATAATATTTCTTGTTTTAAGACTGACCTAAGCAAATAAGGCACTATTTTTTAGATATCAGTTTGAAAAATGTGGGTGACATGTACATGGGTGTGTATCATACTCATCAAAACTGAGTAGGATAGGTATATTCTTGCATTTGTTTTTATTTTGAACAGCTCTTCACCTCTATCATTTTAATTTTACTCTTTAAGGTAAATGCAACATAATGTTGAGGATCTTAAAGTTTTCTTATCAGTCCTTGATTTTGAGACTGGACTAAGTCTCAGGAAATTCTGTCCAAGAACCTATGGAGAGCAAACTGGATATGGGGGGACTCAACATTAAATTAATGGTAACTACTTCCTCACTTATGCCATTTCATGGGAACATTCTATCTTCAGACAGTAGGGAAAGCTGTGTGGGTGTTGTCATTTCTTTTCTGTATAGGACTCAAACCAATAACTCTTCAGCAGAGATTTGTAAAGAGAATTTAAAATATTAAAACAAATTCGGATGCCCATTGAAAGCTGATTAGAACTAAAGCCAGAAGCATATTCAATTAGAATAAACAGAAACCAGAAATGTAAAAACTTGAAACCACCTGAAAATGACAGGTTCTGACACTGTGGCCAAAATGTCAATCTTACTGAAGAAATACCTTCTATTTGAAATTTAAGGGGGATTTTCACCTGAATAAAATTAGTAGTATTCTTGTGATTATTTTGTGATCATCACTTAACCTCATTAGCATTACCAGCAGACCATAGGTGATTAGATGATTTGATCAAACAAAACTCAGAGTTTTTGTTTGTTTGTTTGTTTGGTTGGTTTTATAGAAAATGTTAGCCTCCAAAGATATTAGAGGTGGGTGGGTGAGTATTGACTTCTGTCCCCATGACCTGGTTCCTAGTCCACAAGAAAACAAGGTTCTTGCCCACCTGCAGACCTTTAAAATTAAAGAATTGTTATCAAAAAAGCAAGAAGCAGCTCATACAACTTGTTCTATGAGTTTAATGAAGTCTTTGCTCTCTGTTCTTATAATTGCTCTGAATACTGCCTTGCTCAGAAGGTTGGCTTGAGGCAACAGGCTCATATTGTGAGCAGGAATCCACATATATTTAAGCTTCAGCAGAATGGCTGACTATAGAAGCAGAAAAAAATTTAAGCCTTGGGAAAAATCACTCAGGATCATGAGTCCCCTGGTTACTTATCCTGGTTCATGCAGTGAAAGGTCTCCACAATACGTTAGCCAATTTATGTACCTTGATTATCTTCAATTTCACCAATTGAGAACATCTTTGCAATGTATATCAGCTTATTAATAAGCCACAGACTTCCCACCAAATACACATGCTAATTAGTCAAGCCTCAGATAGTGATTGGATTATAAAGAATAGAAGCTCTTGCAATTGCTGTCCTAGTAGAAGAGGTCTGTCTAATGGAGGCAAGTGTGGCTGCCTGTCTGGAATGCCAAGTACTTGAGTTATATATACCTCAACCCTTGTAACAGGCATATGATCTCACACTGTGTTTAAGCATTTAAAATAATTACAAGTGATACAAAAATCATGGAAGCACATAATCGTTTATTATCTACATTTTAAACAATTGATATAATTAATGAATATTTGAGATAAATGGCTCTTTTTTAAGTGGAAGTAAGAAACTAAATCATATAACAAACCAAATTCAGAAAAATAATCGTTAAGAAGCTTCTCTTACCACACACAGATAGATGATAAATGATAGACAGATAGCTCGATCAATTGACCCTATGTATCTTGAATAAATATAGGTTCTAGGGAGAGCAGTTTTCATGTTGTATCTTAAATGACACAGCATAGGCTATGATTAAAGGTATCATCTTCACAAGGATACTATGAACAATGCAAAATATGAACCTAAAGCCATCTCCTGGGGGTTCCATCTTCTGCCCTGTAGCAAAATCTGAAAACACATACATAGACAAAAAGTAACATAGTGAGTGCTAATTCTGTGCTAAATGCTTCAAATTCACTGCCACATTAGTCCCTTGTACAAGTCCATGTGGTCAGGACTGTGACGTCCACTGAGAAGATGCCACTCATTTGGCAAATGACTGGGCTGGATTCTAGCCTGATCTGGCAATTCCATATCCATGGTCTCTTTTTCTACTACATTGAATTCCTAGTTCCCTGCAAGTAAGGGGATATGTGCACTCATCCAGGTGTCCTGAGGACTATGATATACATGTTTGTATGATGTGCAATTGTTCCCTTAGATTGTTCTAGGTGTGCCTGTGAGACCTATAATTGTGTAAATTGGTCCCAAGGCCAACACAGTTGATTGCTGCTCAGAGGCACAGACATTTTAACTTATAAAACCTATAAAAAATCAATATTTTGTCAGATCATTAACAAGATCCATTGAAAAGTTTGCCATGGATAGTTTTTTTCACTCTTCTGAAGTCCCCATTTATGAGCCCTTTATCATAGAGGATGAGCTCATTTCCAGGGAGCTTAGAATTTATATTTTTATTATGAACTTTTTCAACTTCCTTTATTTTTAGTTCAGATTATTTCTATTATTACTGAACCCTTCCTCTTCTGCTATATTTGAGGAGGTCAAAAGGAATTATATTTTTTCTGGTCAAAAGGAATCCTTGTCCGTGAGCTCAGCTGTCTTTCCTCTCTAGTACCATGATCCAATCATTCATCATTAGAGTGTATTCTTCAAACTCTATTTTACTCTTAGATTCTTTTCCTTGAACAACAAAATAAAAAGATGCTCTTGACACAAAGCAGGATTCCCTCTACCCTGTGACTGACTTCTTTCTTCTGCTTTGCCCTCCCTTCATTTTTCTGTCCCTTAGTCTCTCTAAGGACTGGTACTATACCTTACTCACTTGTGGATCTTCCAGCATTCCCCACAACCCTTTCTATATGGTCTAACCTAGATTTAAAGAAAAAGATAACAATAAGATTTGCTCTTTTTGCTTGTCAGGATTTTGCTTGTGCAGTTTATTAACCTTTAACATTTTGCTTGGACAGCTCTAAAAGATAGAAGATATCACTGATTGAGATCCAGCATATAGATAATGTACAATAAACATTTGTGGAATGAAAGACTGAATAAGAAATGAAAAGAAAAATCATTAATATAAGATGTAAGAAACCACATTAAAATGTTATCCAATATTTAAATAGTTGGAATTGTAAAAACCACATTCTTGGGTTGTGTTTCTCATTTTGTGTGTTCTTTAATAACAATGACTCCACAACCCTACAGTGGTTTTCTCACTGCTCCTGGAGGCAAGAGTGTTTGGTCATCATGAGAGCAGAATTTTCTTGCTTTTTCTTTCTACCAGATTCCCAATGCCTATCACAGTGCTTGACATGTAGAAGGCACTCAATAAATATTTCTCTCTAGAATCCTAGGTTATGCTCTGAGCATCACATGATGAAGAGACAGACTTCTTATTTTATGCATTGTAAGCAGTGTATAAACCTCAAATGTGGCCAGCTCAGGCTCTGGATGTGTAGCATCATAAGAGAAGCCACAGGATACCTGCTTCTGTGTGTATGGCTGTACCTGCCTTTGAACACAGGCTGGAGCAGTGCTTTTTGTGACACGTAGTATAACTTTAAAATATAAATAGTAATAAAACTCTAAAATAAACAATTTGAATACCAGTCAGAACAGAGACAATCTCTGTTACGGGTATTTATAGACAGGAGTGGTCTGTGTGCTATAGTATTATGTATTCATGTACTAGATCTGTGTGTTATGGGAATTCATAAACAGAAGAGGAGATAAGGTTGATCCCAGCAATATGGCCTGGTACATAGTAGATGATACACACAGAACTTTGGCATACAGGCATATACACATGTGCATTCACATACATGCATGCATAAACTCATGATACATATACACAGCACCTCTGGCACTACAGCATGGTTCTGGAATCCTACAGGCAAAACATAGTACATTGCATTTGTGAAACATGGATCAAATACTAGCAGTATGAAATGTGGATCAAATACTAGAAGATTAGATGAGAGAAAGAAACAGATCTTATCTTCTTCTAGACCAATCAGAGGAATGGATTTATGGGCAGCCACTTCACACCCTTACTTAATTTTTTTTTCCAAGTTATAACTGAATAAAGCATTCACCTTAATTCCCCTAGTGCATATTGGAAAAGGTTGCAAATAAGTCTGCTCTGGAAAGGTCCTTAAATTAAGCTGAAAATGGGAATATATGTTCTGAGCTATCCAAGCCACTTACATTAGCAGATTAAAATTCATTGTCATAAACGAACCTGTGTAAAAGCTTCATACTCCACAACCAGGGCTCCTGTGTACAGCTTGGGGCAGTGGCTCTCCAGGGCAACATGAGCATCACCTGCCTGGGGATCACTCTCATGAGAGGGTGGGGAAGTACTGCCAGTGACAGAGACCAGTGAATGAGAAGAGGTAATTTGGGTGTCCTTGACAAAGGAGCTTATAATACAGGTTAAAGTGTCAGGAATGCAGAGCAGGAAGCAGAGGCGTGAGTCATGTGGAAAAGGCAGTCAGGGCAATGAGGTTGGGAATGAAGCAAGGTTTTGAAAAATTATGTATATATGTTGTTAGTGGAGGTAAGGCTGCTAGAGGATGACAGACCTTCAAGTGGGGGGCCCTCTAAGAATAATGATAAAGGGAAGGAAAGGCCTCAAGGGCAATATACATCACAACGACTTGTCTCTATCAAGCTGATAACAACCACACATCAGTGAGACGATTGAGGCACAACACCAAACTCAGTATCTACCTCATGAGGTTCTCCCCAGGATCCAAGTACCCATTCATTCATTTATGCAAACAACAGATATGTGCAGTCACTGTTTGAGGCATAGAGAATTAAGTAAGACAGATAGAGAAAAACACCTTGTTCCTATGGACTCAACATCTCATTAAGAGGAAAAGGACAATAAATAAAACATACATATTGGAAAGTCAATGGCACTATGAATGAAAGCAAAACAAGGGATGAGAAAAGGAGAGGAGAGATGTTCTACATGAGGAGCCATCAAGGAAGAGGCAATGTAATGCTATTTGAGCAGAGACCTGAATGAAGAGAGAGGTTGAATTGGAGAGATATCTGGAGACAGAGCACTAGGACAGAGAGAACTATTACCCCAAAGTCTCTGAGAGGAGTGTGGAGTGTGCATTTTGTACCCCAGAAGTAGCAGGAAGGAAAAAGGACCAGAGGTAGAGAAAAGAGAGCTGAGAAGTTGATGTGGCCCAGAAAATGAATGAGTTGGAGGACACAGGACATGCATTTTATTCACTAGTGAGATTGGGAGTCATTGTAAAGTTTGGGCAGTGATGTTACACATCCTGACTTGTATTTTGTAAAGAGTACTTTGGTTGCTGCATAGCTATCAGTCAGGATGAAGAATAGGAGGAGGTTGAGGCAGAAGAGGATGGTAGCAACAGAGGAAGTACAAGTTATTGGATTCAGGCAAAACGGGCAGAATCTCCTGCTTAATTTTGAATGTAGGATGTAAGTGAGAAAGAAGAATGACTGTAAGGAGAAAAAAGCATCTTGTACTAGTATGAGTAAACCCGAGGGGGTGGGAAGTTTAGGGCTTGGCAGTAATACCCTTAATTGAACAGTTTAGTGAAATATTCTTTCCAAGGCTCTCCTTGTATTACTCCAGAGTTGAAAGGTGGCAGATTACTGCATCCTTCACTCCATGATTCTGTAATTGGAGCGCTAGTTCCAAAACATTATTGCACTTATAACTCATCTAGAGAAACTATTAACATTGCAGCAGAAATCCTGATTAAGTACCCAGGGGAGAAATCTAAAACTAGAGTGATTTTTTAGCAACCACCTAGGAGATGCCAATGCAGGGAATTCGTGTATTTGATATCCCTATTGCTGAAGAGATACACTTTATGGTTTTGCTGTCATCAAAAACAACCTAGGAAAATTACATTTCTTATAAGTTGACATTGGCCAGATTACCTCTCCTGGGTCCTCCATGACAAAAATATCATGTTCTTGATCATGATGATTCAAAACACACCTAGCAAAGGCAACACAATCATATGTGAAAAGAAGGATAAATAGAGCAAGCAGGGCCAACATCTGGAATACATCCTTCCAAGCATCATCCAAGTATGAAAGGCTGCTTGAAGCAGACCTTGAGACATTTCTCAGCATCGCCTGACTAGAGGATGGTTTGGGTTGTTGAGTTCAAAGTGAGGAGCTTGGAAATGAGCATCCTCTTAGGACTTCCTGACGTGCATACCATTGGGAATATCATTCAGAGTCTCTTAAGCACCTGCTCTAACTTTTTTGGGAAGCAATTATATGAAGGTTGAAAAAAGCTCTAATAATATCTTTTTTTGAAATCCTTATATCAATAGAGATAAGTACAAGTAATTAGCAAATCTAGTAAACTACGTGTGGCTAATGACTTTGCACAGGATGGTGATAAGTGCAACGTTGATTCAACTCTAACCAGGCATTGGAACACTGTACCATTTACAGGTCTCAGACTACAGACATTTTTGTTCTGGTTTGGTCCTATGGATTAGAAAATCCTATATATTTAAGGTGGATTTCATAGCAATGCACAAGCAATGCTAGCTAAAATACAGATTCCTAGGATTCAGGAAAGACATTTTGAATTGGAAACTGCAGAGTCTCTATATTTTATTTTATTTTATTTGCTTTTTCTTTATTTATTTTATTTTATTAGTTTTTTATACATATCTCCCCATTGCCCCCCCTCCCTCCCAGGCATACCCCAAACCCCCAGTGTCTATGTTCATTGGTTATGCTTATATCCATGCATACAAGTCCTTTGATTGCTCTCTTATCTACCTCACCTAACTTTAATCTTCCTGCTGTAATTTCACAGTCTGTTTGAAGCTTTACTATCTCTGTATCTATCCTTTTGTTCATCAGTTTATAATGTTCTTTATAATCCCCCAATGAGTGCGATCATGTGATGCTTCTCCTTCATTGACTGGCTTATTTCACTAAGCATAAGGCTCTCCAGTTCCAACCAGGTTGCTGCAAATGGTAAGAATTCCTTCTTTTTAATGGCAGCATAGAATTCCATTGTGTAGATGTACCATAGTTTTCTGATCCACTCATCTGCTGACAGGCACCTAGGCTGTTTCCAAATTGTGGCTATTGTAAATTGTGCTGCTATGAACATAGGGGTGCATAAATCCTTTCTGATTGGTGTTTGTAATTTCTTAGGAAAAATTCCTAAGAGTGGGATTACAGGGTCAAATGGGAGATCCATTTTTAGTTTTTTTGAGGAAACTCCATACTGTTCTCCACAGTTGCTACACCAGTCTGCATTCCCACCAACAGTGCACAAGGGTTCCTTTTTCTCTGCATCCTTGCCAACACTTGTCCTTTGTTGATTTGTTGATGATTGCCATTCTGACAGGTGTAAGATGGTATCACATTGTTGTTTTGATTTGCATCTCTTGGATGATTAATGACTTTGAACATGTTTTCATGTGTCTCTTGGCCTTCCTTCTGTCGTCTTTTGAAAAGGTTCTATTTAGGTCCGTTGCCAATTTTTTTATTGGATCCCTCATCTTCCTTTTATTAAGTTGTATAAGTTGGCTGTAGAATTTGGAGATGAAACCTTTATCAGTGATAACATTTGCAAATATGTTCTCCCATACAGTGGGCTTTGTGGTTGTTTTGTTGATGGTTTCTTTTGCTGTGCAAAAGCCTTTTATTTTGATGTACTCCCATTTGTTTATTTTTTCTTTAGCTTCAATTGCCTTTGGAGCAGTATCAGTGAAGAAGTTCTTTCGGCCTATATCTGAGATTGTGCTGCCTGTGGATTCCTCTAGTATTTTTATGGTTTCCCTTCTAATGTTTAAGTCCTGTATCCATTTTGATTTTATTTCTGTATTTGGTGTAAGTTGGTGGTCCAGTTTCGATTTTTTGCATGTATTTTCCAATTTTCCAAACACCATTTATTGAAGAGGCTATCTTGGCTCCATTGTATGTTCATGCCTCCTTTGTCAAATATTAGTTGAGCATAGTGGTTTGGGTGGATATCTGGGTTCTCTATTCTATTCCATTGGTCTATATGTCTATTCTTGTGCCAGTACCAGGCTGTTTTGAGAACAGTTGCTTTGTAATATACCTTGAAATCTGGTATTGAGATCCCACCTACTTTATTCTTCTTTCTCAAAATTGCTGTGGCTATTCCTGGTCTTTATTTATTCCAGATGAATCTATGCAGAATTCTTTCTAGGTCTGTGAAATATGTCGTTGGTATTTTTAACGAGTAATGCATTGAATCTATAGATTGCTTTGAGTAGTATGGATATTTTAATGATGTTGATTCTCCTAATCCATGAGCAAGGTATGCTCTTCCATCAGTTAACATCTTCCCCTATCTCTTTTTTCAGTGTCCTGTAGTTTTCTACATAAAGATCTTTTACCTCTTTAGTTAGGTTTATTTCTAGGTATCTTAATTTTTTTGGTGCGATGGTAAATGGGATTGCTTTTTTAGTCTCTCTTTCTGTAATTTCACTATTGATGTATAGAAATGCCACAGACTTCTTAGCATTAATTTTGTATCCTGCTACATTTCCGAATTCATTAATTAAGTCAATTAATTTTGGAATGGAGTCCTTTGGGTTTTTTATGTACAATATCATGTCATCTGCAAATAAGGACAGCTTTAGTTCTTCTTTTCCAATTTGGATGCCTTTTATTTCTTCTTCTTGTCTGATTGCAATGGCTAATACTTTCAGTACTATGTCAAACAGGAGAGGTGAGAGTGGGCATCCCTGTCTTGTTTCTGTTCTTAGGGGAAATGGTTTTAGTTTTTGCCCATTGAGTATGATGTTAGCTGTGGGTTTTTCATATATGGCTTTTATGATGTTGAGGTATGATCCTTCTATTCCCACTTTGCTGAGAGTTTTTATCAAGAAAGGTTGTTGGATTTTGTGAAATGCTTTTTCTGCATCAATTGATATGACTATGTGATTTTTATCTCTCATTTTGTTTATGTGATGTATCATGTTTATTGATTTGTGGATATTGTACCATCTCAGCATTCCTGGGATGAATCCTGCTTGGACATGGTGTATGATCTTTCTGATGTACTGCTGGATCCGATTTGCTAAAATTTTGTTGAGGATTTTGGCATCTATGTTCATGAGAAATATTGGCCTATAATTCTCTATCATTGTGTTGTCTTTATCTGCCTTTGTTATTAGGGTGATGCTGGCTTCATAGAAGGTGTTTGGAAGTGTTCCTTCTTCTTGAATGTTTTTGAATAGTCTGAGGAGGATAGGTTTTAATTCTTCCTTGAATGTTTGGTAAAACTCTCCTGTGTAGCCATCTGGTCCCAGGCTTTTATTTGCTGGAAGCTTTTTGATGACTGCTTCAATTTCTTCCATAGTTATAGGACTATTGAGATGTTTAGATTCCTCCCCGTTGAGTTTTGGAAGGTTATATTTTTCTAGGAAAATGTCCATTTCTTGCAGGTTGTCCAATTTGTTGGAATAGAGTTGTTCGTAGTATTTTTTAACAATCCTTTGTATTTCATCAGGGTCTGTTGTTATTTCTCCTCTTTCATTTCTGATTTTGTTTATTTGGGTCTTCTCTCTTTGCTTCTTGGTAAGCCTGGCTAGAGTTCCATCAATCTTGTTTATCCTTTCAAAGAACCAGCTCTTGGTTATGTTGATTTTTGAATTGTTTCTTTGGTCTCCAAGTTGTTCATCTCTGCTCTGATCTTCACTATTTCCTTCATTCTGCTTACACTGTGCTTTTCTTGTTGTTCTTGTTCTAGCTCTTTGAGTTTTAGGGTTAGGTAATTTATTACCAGTGTTTCCTGTTTTTTTGCGGTAGGCTTGTAGGGCTATGAACTTCCCTCTCAATACTGCTTTCACTGTGTCTCATAAATTTTGTATTGTTGTGTTGTCATTTTCATTTGTTGCCATGATGTTTTTTATTTCTTCCTTGATCTCTCTGGTTACCCAGTCGTTGTTTAATAGCATGCTGTTTAGTCTCCAGGTGTTTGATTTCTTTATATTGTTTTTTTCATAGCTGATTTCCAATTTTATGCCACTGTGGTCTGAGAAAATGTTGGATAAGATTTCTATCTTCTTGAATTTGAAGAGACTTTTCTTATGACCCAACATATGCCTATTTTTGAAAATGACCCATGTGCACTGGAGAAGAATGCATATTCTGTGGCTTTGGGGTGAAATGTTCTGAAGATGTCAGTTAATTCCATCTGGTCTAGTGAGTCATTTAGGATTGATGTTTCTTTTCTGATTTTTTGTTTAGAGGATTTCTCCAGTGGTGACAGTGGGGTATTAAAGTCTCCTACTATGATTGTATTGCTGTCAATCTCTTCCTTAATACCCTCCAGGAGTTTCTTTTTATGTATTTAGGTGCTCCTATATTGGGTGCATATATGTTTACCAGAGTTATTTCTTCTTATTGGATTGTTCCGTTTAGTATTATGAAGTGGCCTTCTTTATCTCTTGTTATGTCCTTCACTTTGAGATCTAATTTGTCAGATATAAGTATTGCAACCCCACCTTTTTTTTTCATTTCCATTTTCCTGAAATATGATCTTCCATCCCTTCACCATCAATCTGTGTGCATCTCTTTTCCTGAGGTGGGTTTCTTTTAGGCAGCAGATATTTGGATCATATTTTCTTATCCAATCGATTACCCTATGTCTCTTGATTGGAGCATTTAATCCGTTTACATTTAAAGTTATTATTGGTAGGTATTTATCTATCGCCATTTTTAGTCTTTAGCCCAGAGTTCCTTCTTCACTTCCTATTTATTTTTTTTTACAGCAGACCCTTTAACATTTCTTGCATTGCTGGTTTGGTGGTAATATATTCCCTTAGTCTTTTTTTGTTTGTGAAGCTTCTTATTTCACCTTCAATTTTGATTGAAAGCCTTGCAGGGTACAGTATTCTTGGATTCAGACCCTTCCTTTGCATGACTTTATATATTTCATACCATTCCATTCTGGCCTGATGAGTTTGTTGAAAAATCAGTAGCTAGTTGTATGGGGGTTCCTTTGTAGGTAACTTTATGTTTCTCTCTGGTCACTTTTAAGATTCTTACTTTGTAGTTGGTATTTGCCAATTTAATTATAATGTGCCTTGGTGTCGGTATTGTGGGGTTCATTTTGCTTGGGACTCTGTGAGCTTCTTGGATTTGTGTGGGTTTTTTCTTTCCTATATTGGGGAAATTTTCTGTCATTATTTCTTCAAACATGTTCTCTAATCCTTGTTCAGTTTCCACTCTTTCTGGAACCCCATTATGCGGATGTTGTTTTGTTTTATGTTATCCCAAAGTTCCCTTAGACTCTCCTCTTGCTTTTTAACTTTTTTTTCTAGAAGCTGCTGTACTTCTGTATTTTTTCCTATTGTGTCTTCAAGCTCACTGATGCAGTCCTCTGCTTCTTCTAGTCTACATTTGATGCTTTCTATTGAGTTCTTTAAAGCAGTGATGTCATTTTTTTTATTTCTTCTTGCATTTCTTCTTGCTTCTTCTTCATTTCCTCTTGGGTCTTCTTCATTTCCTCTTGGCTCTTACTCATATTGTCGAATTTGTCTTCCATTATTTTCATCCACCTTATGATCATTTCTCTGAACTCTTTTTTGGCAGGCTTATTTCTGCTTCTATTTCATCTACTTCCTTTTCTGGTGATACCTGCCTTTCTGTCTTATGCGGGCTATTTCTTCTTCTGCCCATGGTCTTTCTTCTCCATATGTCTGATTATGTAGTTCTCTCTCCTACGTTGATTCAAAGGCACAAACTACAACACGACTCGGTACAGCACACAAGGCACTGAACAGAAATGTATTCATGATGTTAATAATCACCAGTAAGGTGACCTCCAATGAAAGACAAATTAGGGGTAAGTAGAGAAAAAAGAATAGGAAAATGAAGGAAAAAGAAAGGAAAGAAGTGCCAAAATCAAATTGGGAGAGGGACAAAGAAAACAAAAAATAAATAAATGAACAAAAAGTAAAATAAAATTAAAAAAAGGAGAAGAAGAAAAAGAGAAAGAGAAATAAAGTCAGAGAGAAAAGAAAGCAGATAAGAGAGAAAAGGGGAACAAAATATAGATGTCAGGAGAAAACTCCAATGGAACAGTCACTAATCCCTATAAAGGTCAGCAACCGGTACCTAGAGATTAATACAAACTACAGATAACAACTGGTATCGAGGGAGGCAAGGAAAAAGAGAGGTAAAAAAGAAAGCAAGCTAAAAGGAAAATAAAACAAGTAGAATAAGCTAAAATAATCTCACGAAAAAGTACAAAAATCGATATAATCACTGTTCAGGCAAATAGCAACAAAAGGACATAGAGAAAAAAACAACTTTTTGGCTAGTGAAGACAAGAAGAGAGAGGTTTGTATGGACTTGGAGTACGGGATTTGAAATTAGATATATAAGTGGGGTGAAATTTAACCAGGTAAAGAGAAAGAATAGGGAGAATCTAAAGTTGGAAAAGGGAAAGAGAAACAAGACCACAAAATGGGGAAAGTTAGGAGAAAAGTGTTGGCATAAAGGTAGAGTTGAGATGGAGTAAAATTATGCTAAAGGAAAGATTAAAATAGAATGTAGAACTCTAATCCCAAAGTAAAATAAAGAGAAAATAAAATGACACTTGTTTTTTTCCAAAAAGGTAAAATTCTAGTAGTAATAATACCAGTTAAAAACAGAAATGTAATAATTAAAAAGGTGAAATCAATTGAGGTGAAAAGAAAATAGTTTTTTAATTAAAATATGTAAAAATGAAAAATAATTTTAAAAAAAAGAAAAGAAGAAAAAAAATTAGAATGGCCATTCACTTCCACTATTATTCTGCTTGGCACTCCTGTTTCCCAGTAGGGAAGGTATTGCAGTTCCCTGTGTTCCACTGTGGGTGTTTTAATGTCTTTATTCTTTTGTGGTTATTTGAGAGTCAATTTGTGCGTCATCCACTGGGTGGTAGTGTTTCGGGATTGACCTCTTAGACAAAACACAGGACCTCTCTAGGCTGTGCTCAGATCCTGCTACTCTGTGGTTCTCAAAACCAGTTTGTGGGGATTTTGCAGCCGGGACACTGTAATAACTCCCAGGCTGTCCCTCTGCCTCAGATAAAAACGAGTCGTTTTCCAGAGCTCCTCTCTCTCAACAACTCTGAAAGTTTTCCTCCACACTTAGGGATCACGCCCTGCCCCACCTCCACGGACCTCTCCAGAGGCAGCTTTCCCTGCAGCCTGGTTCGTGCAGTGTGCGCGTCTCTGTTCTGCGGGGCAGGAGACCTCACCTTATCCCAGGCGAAATCTGACCTTTCCGTGTGCCATATGGATCTCTGAATCCGACGCGTGTCTGCGCTGATTGTAGACCGGTGTTCTGGGTCCCCCAGCTTTTCGGTGAGTGCTTCAGCCACAGCTTTAAGACCGCCGCAGACATCCACCTCCCTCTGCAAGATGCACAGTCTCCTTGTTCTTGCTGGTAGCTCCGGCCGACAAAAACCCCATGGCAGTGGGGCTGCCTGGCCAGGAGAGCCCTGTCCAGCAGTTCCCTGCCTTCTCCTGGAGGATAACTGATTCTTAACTTGCCAACAAACACTCCCAGTGCGACTCTCAGCTGCTCTCTCTCCCTCTGCCCAGCGACAAAGCTCCAGACGCGTCCGTGTATTATGCCGCCATTTTTTTCTCTAGATTATCCATATTTTAAACAAATTTTCTCATGTGATTCTGAAATGTGGCCTGGCTTAGGAGCCACTGATGAAGATATTTCCTCCAGAAAGACCATTCTAGATGTTCTGCCTAGGGTATGACTTAGAAAACATGGCAGCAATATTTGGAAACTCAAATGCAATTGTATCATCTTTGACAAATATGTACTGCATGTTGGAGAATGACTCAAAGTCACCCAGCAATTAACTTTGAGCTACTCCTTCCACATCAAGTTAAGACAGAGGCCAGTATAGAATAATGCATGGTTTAATAATCAGAAACATATAAATAAACCTGTGTGTCAATATCTAATCTTTAATGGTAGTAGAAAAACATGATATAGAATATTCAGATTAGATAATGAAAGACATAAGCTTCAGGATAATTGTCCAGACTAGTAGACTGGTGTGAGTCATAAACTATAAACCATTAGAGGCCAACACTGATTTATATGCAACAGTATTGAAAAGCCAATGTTTTAAAGGAGATAAGGCTCAAATTGTGAGTAAATGGAGTCAAAGATATATTTGGAACATTATAAATTGTGGATATTAGCAGTAATTTATCATTCCATATGTACCACTTCTTTTTTTCCTAGGGTGGGAAGTACATGATTCTTGGATAAAAATCCATTGTGACTCAGAGGCATCTGGCATTTAATAGACAAGCATGGTTGAAGAATATGAAATTGTCATGGTTAGGAAACTGTGCTTTACATTTTTGACAGCATACTGGTTCAGGCTGAAAATGTACCTGCTAAGTTGTAAAATGATTAGAAATGTGTGCTGCTTCTGGAAGTGAAATAGGGCTGGAAGCTCTCACTTTGCCATCTGGAAGTGACCAAGCAGCAGAACATTAAGGACCTTATGGAGGGTCACTGGGCATTTAAGTTCAAATTTTCCTCCCCCACTCAACCTTCCTTTCCCCTTATTTTATCAGTATCTGATGCTGAGCTCACTGGAGCCTCTCTGAAGTTCTAATTCCACTGATCCATTACAAACAAGGGACAATATCTGATGTTTTAGGGATTTTTGAATTGTATTTCATACATGGACAAACCACATTCATGCAATCTAAATGTAGGAGACCCTTGAAACTCAGTCCTGGGCCACCTTCTCTCTGGACTCTTTCTAGGTGACCTCATTCATGCTCATGGCTTCAATGACCAGTTACGTATGCAAGTCTTTCCAGAATTCTAACTGCCAACCTAACATTTTCCTCTTTCCAGGTTTCTTAAATTTAACATGTCCTTTTACAAGGATGGCTGTAGATTTTTCTGCAGAGCAGTTGTGGTTCATAGCCACACCAGATGTTCCTGCAACATCTTTGGGTTGGATAGTCTTGAGAGAATAATTTTGGTTGGAAACACTACTGATGATGGATGCTCTGATCAAGAATATGCCACCCCAGAGCTACCTTCCATCCTTCAATCAAGCTGGATTTTAGTGCCTGTGGAAATACTGAAGTATCTTGAGTCACCTTTCACAAAAAATCTCCACACTTCTAGCAATAAAAGTAAGAGCATAGATGCATAAAGAGAAAAATATTCTGGCCAATTTCCAGGTATCTTGTGTGGAAACAGCTGGGAAAGCAGTGATTTTAAGACATTAGCACACCTTATTTGGACAGAAGTGAGAGTTTTGAAAGAATTCATCTTTTATACTCAAAGTGAAGCCAGATATAACATTTGGTAAAGAGCGAAAGTCTATTAATGTGTTGTGGATGCATCCTGCTTCACCCAAACTTTCATGTAGGACCCAACATCTGCTCTATTATTTTTTTAACCAACATCTGAAGAAATGTTCAACAATTTTTCAACTTGTCTAATATGAATGAAAAAAAATCCTTTTTTTTTGGAAGAACCTTTCCTTCTAGATATTTGTCACCATGGAAACATAAATTTCAGATTCAAATGTCCAATCAATTTTATTTTCAAATGGTCTGATCTCATTCTTTGGAGAGAGTTATAATCAACACACTCATAAGTTATTGTCAAGGTTGATTTTTTTAGAACTTATCGTGGAGTTCAGAATTCAGTTCCAAGGGTTCATATGTTTTAGTTGAGAAGTCATTGAGGAATACAAAAGTGCAGTTTTCTTTAGTGCTGCCTTGGGAAAGGTGATGACCATTCTGAGAAAAGAGTGAGTTAGATCAGGAAGAGGGGAAATGAAGGGCCAAGATAGTACTATAGAGAGTATTATTTTTGGAAGTAAATTTTAGCCAAATGAAGGGACTATGAACTCTTTAAAGGTCATTCTTTCCTTCACCCTCCATTCCAGTTAAACAAATAACATTTTTGTCCCTCCTTTCTGAATGTAGCAAAGCTGCATATAGTGACTCTGATTTTAAATATTTTGTCAGATATGTAAATATTTGTATTTTTTCTTCAATGAGTGAAATGTTTCCATAAGATCTGGAAAATAAGACATAGTTTTGGGAACTGAAGGCAAATATAGATGTGTTATTCATTCCTCTTTTCTTGTCCACTTCTCAAAGCAGATATTTTCTTCTGATCCAGATCTTACCCACTGTGTGATAATACCCAACTAAAATTATACCATTCCCATGAACAAGTCTTTTCTTCATGACTCCAGGACACTCTAGTGCTAATGACTGTGGATATCTATCACATATTTTACAGAGTGCCAAATATAGCACAGTCATGACATATAATGCTTACTATAATCTGTGAGGCAAGTCCCACATTATTTTCACTTTTCAGATGTGTAAACCAAAGCTCAGAGGTTTAGAAAGTTTCCCTTTGTGTCAAGGCCAACAGTTATAAGTGACAAAGCCAGGGTTTGAAGCCCTAGACCATTGGGTCAGCTCTTCAAATCTCTCTGGTGCCTCTGTCCACCACAGTAATCTCACTCAGTTTTCCTTTAATGCCTATAACTAGACCATGGATTCCCAAGTGACAGTTCTTGTTTTGGGATTTATTTGAATTAAGCAAGATGCCACATTGCAAAAGGATCTGTGCAGAAATGTCAGCTGATTAAGATTAAAGGTCATACAAAATTCAAAAACTAGAAAAGTAAATTCTAAAATAAAGGTCATCATCCTATGTCTTGTTAGTTTTTGTTTATATTAGTAAATATTAAAATCGTGTTATTTATAAACAAGTATAAAAATAAGTAAAGAAAAGAAAAAACTGAGTAACTAACACACATAACTTTCATGAATGTATTAGGATAAGTTTTATTTATGACCACACTGTAGTAGGATATGGGGAAAGTGGCCCAGACACACAAACACAAGTAGTGTCAAACCCCAGCCTCCCCTCCACCCAACATCTCTGTATCCAACAACCACTATGAATGACTAACATTTGAGGACATGAGACCCTCTTTTTCAGAATCCATTGTCCCCTGCAGAGTCCTTCAGTCTCCCACAAGATTTGCCTTTTCCAGGATGGTCAGTGTGGGTTTAATGATGGGGAGAGAACCTGGACCACTTTTTGTATATGTGAAATAGGTCACTGTTCATCTAGAAACATTCAAGAAGGGTTTGAAAAAGCCTCTCCAGATGGAACTGTTATCCCTAATCCAGAAGGTAAAACTGGCCTTAGAATGAGTCCACTGCATCACCAGTCACAAAGAAATAATCAAGAGTGAAGACACAGAGAGGAAGTGAACTTTGTCTGGGCCTGGGCTGAGTGAGTTGAGTGACAGGAAGGTGAGCAGGAAGGGGAGGTGGTGGGGGCATTGGAGAGAGAAAGGAATGAGCCCTGAAAAAGAAATCAGAAGGACTTGTAGCCAGTATGGCCTGCATCCAGGTTTTATTTTATTTTATTTTAATAAATCTTTATTGTTCACTTTATTACAGATGTTTCTCTTCCCCCCGCCCCATAGCTCCCCTCCATCTGAATCATCACCCCCTACCCTATGCCCTTACCCTTACTGTCGTCATCCATAAGTGTAGGTTTTTTGTCTAATCTCTTCTCACACCCCTCACTCCCTCTTCCCCACGAGAATTGTGAGTTCATTCCCTTTCTATGCCCCTAATTCTATTATATTCACTAGTTTATTCTGTTCATTGGATTTTTTATTCACTTGTTGATAGGTATGTATTTGTTATTAATTTGTTGTTCATAATTTTTATCTTTACTTTTTTCTTTTTCTTCCTCTTCTTAAAGAAAACCCTTCAGCATTTCATATAATAATGGGTTGGTGGTGATGAACTTCTTTAGCTTTTTCTTATCTGTGAAGCTCTTTATTTGACCTTCAATTCTGAATGATAGCTTTGCTGGGTAGAGCATCTTGGTTGTAGGTTCTTGCTATTCATCACATTGAATATTTCCTGCCACTCCCTTCTGGTCTGCATAGTTTCTGTTGAGAAATCAGCTGACAGTCATATGGGTACTCCCTTTTAGGTAACTAACTGTCTTTCTCTTGCTGTTTTCAAGATTCCCTCTTTGTCTTTTGCCCTTGGCATTTTAATTATGATGTGTCTTGGTGTGGTCCTCTTTAGATTCCTTTTGTTTGGGGTTCTCTGCACTTCCTGGGCTTGTAAGTCCATTTCTTTCACCAGGTAGGAAAAGTTTTCAGTCATTATTTCTTCAAATAGGTTTTCAGTATCTTGCTCTCTCTCTTCTTCTGGCATCCCCATAATTCTGTTGTTGGTACACTTGAAGTTGTCCCAGAAGCTCCTTACTTTATCTTCACATTTTTGGACTCTTTTTACTTTTCATTTTTTCTGGTTAGGTGTTTTTGCTTCCTCATATTAATCTTTGTTTTGATTCTTGGGGTCCTCTAGTCTGCTGTTGGATTTCTGTATATCATTCTTTCTTTCAGACAGTGTATGCTTACTTTCTGGCTGGTCCTTTTCCTTTTTTTTTTATACTCATTAAGATCCTTGAAGGCCTCACTAAGTTTCTCAGAGGTCTTACTAAGTTACTCAGCAGTTTTTATTTTCTATTTTTTAAATAAATCTTTACTGTTCAGTTTATTACAAATATTCCTCATTTTCCCCTCCATTCTCCCCTCCACCTGATTCCCCAACCCCCCCAAACCCCATACCCTTACCCCTCACCACTGTCCTCATACATAGGTGTAAGATTTTTGTCCAATCTCTTCTTGCACCCCTCACTCCCTCTTTCCCCTGAGAATTGTTAGTCCATTCCCTTTCTATGCCCCTAATTCTATTATATTTACCAGTTTATTCTGTTTTGGTATTCTCATTAAGATCTTTGAAGGTCTAACTAAGTTTCTCAGAGTTCTCAATAAATTTGTTGGCGGTTTGTAGAAGATTCTTGAGTATCCTTATAAATGTGGTTTTGAACTCTTGTCCAGTCATTTGCTTTCCTCCATTTCTTTCTTTCATGACATGTTTCTTGGTCTCTGCATTTTGGCTGCTTTCCTGTGTTGATGGAGTGGCTTTGTGTGCTAGTTGTCTTTTAAGGCCCAGTAGCTTCACCTCCACAGTCACCTGAAGTAGACACCCTTGGTGCACCCCTTTGTGGGCTGGGTTCACAGTCTTGTAGTTAAGCCTTGGTTGCTATCAGTATATTGGGAGGAATTGACCTCCAGGCCAACTGACTGTGAGGATCAGCTGTGTCTATTAATAGAAGAACTGCTATGCTGGAGACACCCCTATGGGGCAGAGCTTGCTTCAGTGAGGCTTTGGTGCTCACCCAGGCTGCCTCTTGAGTGTGTCATTTATGTATGTGAGGATTTAAAATCTGGTGTCATCTCACACTGACCTCTAGGTACACTGGTTCCTGGATCTCTAAGGAGATGCAAGCCAGCCAGTGTCTGGTGCCGATTTCTCCTCTTTGTTTGGAGTTTGGAAGTTTTGGAGTTGTCTGACCCAGTTGCAATTAGTTAGGTTTAGCTGCCAGAGGGCAGGCCATTCATATGCAAAAGTTACCACACTGCTGGGTGGATTTGTAAATTGGGTGGGTGGGGTCTCAGGGAGTCACTAGGCTAGGATGTGGCAAACAGCAATGGCTGCCAGTCAGCCCTCTCTGCTACGTTTTGTTCAGTGTCCTGCATCCCACAGCCCAGCGCAGTAAACAATGATACCAGTGTGTACCTTTGCAATTGAGCCACCCACTCTGTCTGACCCAATGGCAGACAGCCCAGTTTCTCCCTTTGAGAGTCTAGGTCCCCAGAATCTCTCCAGAAATGAGTTCAGAGAGTGGGGAACTTATAACTCCCTCCCAATTGAATAACAACAGCACATGCCAGCCCAATTCGGGCGCATCTTCCTACCTCTGCCTTTCTGAGCCTCTGCAGGTCCTATCAGGTCTGAATGCACTTTTTTCTTTACTTCTAGTTGCAGAACTTCCACTCCGCCAGCTTTCCCATGGTTCTGGGGGATAGTCATTTTGTCTTTTAGTTGTAGTTTTGGTGTGGTTGCGAGAGACAGCACATATAGGTGTTTACCTTATGCTGCCATCTTGCTTCTCCCCCAATCCATTTATATTTAAAGTTATTATTGGTAGGTACTTTTTTTTATCGCCATTTTTATTCTTTACCCTGTGTTCTTTATTTACTTTTTCTTTACTGCAGACCCTTTAGCATTTTTTACGTTGCTGGATACAGTATTCTTGGATTCAGACCCTTCCTTTGCATGAGTTTGTATATTTCATTCCATTCCCTTCTGGCCTGATGAGTTTCTATTGAGAAATCAGTTGCTAGTCTGATGGGGGTTCTTTTGTAGGTAACTTTCTGTCTCTCTCTGGCTGCTTTTAAGATTCTTACTTTGCCATTGGTGTTTGCCAATTTAATTATAATGTGCTTTGGCGTTAGTCTTTTGGGGTTCATTTAGCTTCTGACTCTGTGAGCTTCTTGTATTTGTGTGGGTTTTTTCTTCCGTATATCAGGGATGTTTTCTGTCATTATTTCTTCAAACAGGTTTTCTATTCCTTGCTCAGTTTCCTCTCCTTCTTGGACTCCTATTATGCAGATGTTGTTTTGGTTCATGTTGTCCCAAAGTTCCCTAGGCTCTCCTCTTGCTTTTTAATTTTTTTTTTCTAGAAGTTGCTCTACCTGAGTATTTTTTCTATCTTGTCTTCTAGCTCACTAATAAGGTCCTCTGCTTCTTCTAGTCTACTCTTGATGCTTTCTATTGAATTCTTTACAGCAGTAATGTCATTTTTCATTTCTTCTTGGTTATTCATTTCCTTTTGGTTCTTACTCATATTGTCAAATTTATCTTCCATTCTTTTCAGCCACCTTACTACCATTTTTCTGAATTCTTTCTCTGGCAGGTTGTTTTCCTCCATTTCATTTACTTCCTTTTCTGGTGATGCCTGCTTTTCTTTCATATGTGGGCTGTTTCTTTGTCTCCCCATAGTCTCTCTTCTCCGGGTGTCTGGTTATGTAGTTCTCTCTCTCCTGCATTGATTTAAAGGCACAAAATACAACATAACCAGGTACAACACACAAGGCAATGAATAGAAATATATTCACAATATTAATAGCCACAAATAAAAGTAACTACTTGAGAGAGACAAATTAGGGGATAGGAGAGAAAGAAGAAGAGAGAAAACAAGAAAAAAAGGAAAAGAAAGAAGTGCCAAAATGAAATTGGGAGAAGGAAGAAAAAAAAAAGAAAAAAAGTAAGAGAGAAAAGAAAGAGAATAAGAAAGAGAAGGGGAATAAATTATATATATGAGGAGAAAACTCCTATAGAACAGCCACTAATCCCAACAAATGCAGCAACAAGTACCTGGAGTTTAATACAAACTACAAACAACAACTAATATCAAGCAAGACGAGGAAACATAGAAGTAAAAATCAAACAAAAACAAAGCAATCAAAACAAAACAAAAAAATAAGCAAAACAATCTCACAAAAAGTATAAAAAATGGATATAATCAACATTCAAGCAAAAACAACAATAGGACAGAGAGAAAAACAATTTTTTGGATTGTGAAGACAGAGAGAGATGTGTGTTGACTTGGACCACGGGATTGGAAATTAAATATATAAGTGGGGTTAAATTTTAACAGGGGGTAAAAAGAAAGAATAGGGAAAATCTAAAGTAGGAAAAGGGTAAGAGAAACAGGACATCAAAAGTGGAAAAGTTAGGAAAAGAGTGATGATATAAAGGTAGAGTTGAGATAGAGTAAAATGATGTTAAAGGAAGATGAAAATAGAATGTAGAACTATAATCTCAAAATAAAATAAAGAAAAAATAAAATGACACTGTTTTTCCAAAAGGTAAAATAGTAGTAGTAATAATACTGATTGAAATTAAAAATGTAATCATTAAAAAGATAAAATCAAGTGATGAAAAAGGGGAAAAAACACTTTCTTAAGTAAAAGATGAAAAAATTTAAAAAATAAAAATTAAAAAATAGAAAGTGCATTAGTGATGGTCATTCACTTCTTTGTTTCCCATTCAAGAGAGTATTGCAGTTACCTGCGTTCCACTTGTACTCAGTGTTGTAAGCCAGTCCTGGTTTTTAAGCAGGCACTGTGCCTTAAACTCTATTCTTTTATTTGTGATTACACAAGAGTCAATTTGCAAGTCAGCTCCTGGGTGGTAGTGTTTCTAGATTGATCTCTGAGACTACAGGTCTTCTCTAGCCTGTGCTTAGATCCTGCTTTCCCTGTGGCACTCAATACCGGTTTGTGGGAGTAGGCTGCCCCAGAGATGGTTCTCCAACAGTCACTCCCTGCTCTGATCCCCTGGTTCCAGAAAAACAACTTTCTCTTGAAGTCTCCCACAGTGTCACCAACGGGGTGATCCTATGTATTGGGCTTAGCAATCAGAAGCATGGGTCTGAATAGGAAAGAGCGCAAGTCTGTGCAGTCCTCCTTCCCTGGTCTTGTCTAAGCAGCCCGCACACTTTAAGAACTTCTAGGCTGCCCTTCTGCGTCAGATCAAAATGGGTTGCTTTCTAGAGTTCCCCTCTCTTAGCAGCTCTGAGGACCCCTTTCCACATTCATGGATCATGCCAGGCCCAACAGCCAGGGATTTCTTTAGGTGCAGACTTCCCCCGA
Source organism: Lasiurus cinereus (assembly GCA_011751065.1). Lineage (NCBI taxonomy): Eukaryota > Metazoa > Chordata > Mammalia > Chiroptera > Vespertilionidae > Lasiurus > Lasiurus cinereus. The sequence goes on from JAAGEH010000006.1 coordinate 11,778,897, forward strand.
TCCTCCACCTACCTCAGTGGATACTTTTCTGTGGGACCAGAGACTTCACCTGTGGGACCAGAGACCTCACCTTATTGCAAGGGAAATCTGACCTTTCCATGTAGAGTATAGAGAACCTCTGAATCTGAATGTTTGTGCCAATTAAGGACCAATGTTTTGGGGCTCAGAGCTGTTCAGTGGGTGCTGCAGTTGTAGATTTTCATGCACCACTTTCCCCTTCAAGGTGGTGTGGTCTCCACGTCTGAGCTGGTGGGCTCCAGAGAAAAGCTCAGCAGCAGTGGGGGCTGCCTGGTCAGGGAAGCCTCATCCAGCAGTCCCTCACCTTATAGTTATCCCTTAACTCATGACAAACACTCCCAGTGTGACCCTCTGTCTGCTCAGGGACAAGGCTCAGGACACATCCGTCTATTCTGCGGTCATTTTTTCCCCTCTGTTCTGAAGCCATTTTGGAATCTCCTCCCATCTCAGTTTTGCTTAGTCAATGTCAGAATTTTTTCTTTCATCAGACATGCAAATGGAATAATAGTCTCACTGATGACTGAACCTTTTAATGTTCAGTTTGACCACCTCTTTTTGATTTTATTAAGAGATACCACATCACCTAGCCAGTTTGGCTCAAAGGATAGAGTGTCATCCTATAGACTGAGGAGTCTCAGGTTCGATTCCGGTCAAGGGCATGTACCTTGGTTGTGGGCACATCCCCAGTAGGAGGATCAATGTTTCTGTCTCATTAATGTTTCTCCCTCCCTCTCCCTTCCTCTCTGTAAAAACTCAATAAATATATTTTTAAAAAAGAGATACCACATCACACAAAGAAAATATTAAACATTAATTTGGAGTAAGAGCATTAAAAAGCAAATTGGGACCAGTCTAATTTTAAGCTAGGACATCTATTTTTTTCAGGCTTAATATTATCAGATGTTTTACTTTTCTAGGAGTCAAAGTAAAGAATTATAAACATGAACATTTTTGACAAAAAAAAGGCAATGCAATTTATATATTTTTTAAGCTGAAGGAAGAATATTTAACTAAGAGCCATTGATAGGATTTAGAAAAGCCATCAGTGGGAAAGGAACCAAACCACTGCTCAAGCATGAGCCATCACCAGCAGTAAAAGGAGGAAGAAAAAGAAAGAGAGATCCCAGCTGGTATGGTTCAATGGTTTGGCATCTACCCATGAACCAGGAGGCCATGGTTCAACTCCCCAGTCAGGAAACATGTCCAGGTTGCTGTTTGAATCCCAGTAGGAAGCATGCAGGAGGCAACTGATCAATGATTCTCTCTCTCTCTTGTCATTGATGCTTCTCTCTCTCCCTCTCCCTTCCTCTCTGAGATCAATAAAAATATATTTAACAATGAGGAAGAGAGAGAGAGAGAGACTACTTTCATACAAATGTTTTCACAAGATGTTCTAGCTATGTGCTTTTCTATGTAGCTAAAACAGCTTAACTGCCACTATATTGCTGAAAGCTCAAATTAAGGTGATGCAGCAAGGAAGCATTTCATGTAAACTGAATGAAACACGGCTGACACAGTCGTTTGTTTAGCTTTGAATGAGCTGTTGTACGTGCTCCATACTTCCTGATTTCAAGAATAAAATTGGCACATATTGTGCCTCCAAAAGCTCAGGCTTAGTGGATTAGATACCAATCTGATGAAGTGGTTTGTTTGTTTTTCAATGTTAGCCTTCCTGTGCATAAATGGAAAGACCAAAGCACCAATAAGCAGTACAAATGTCACCCAATTCAACATTCAAAACAGCTAAACCTAATATTCTTTAGAAACACTCATATATACTGGCAATTTAAGTTTGGGGATAAAAAAATTATATTCTTTAGATGAAAATAGAGTTGCTATTAAGTCAATCATCATGATAGCACTGATATACATCAAATCTTTGAGATATTTTATTCTAAGTACTCTCCATTAGAACTTGCCTATTTGTTTTATTATTATTTTATTAGTGAGGTGGACATTCATAAAAAATTATGTGCAGATGTTGTTTTCCTCTCTGGGGAGACAGTCGACTGTCCTTACCAGGCAGGTAAGTGCCAACATGTCCCTGATTTTCTGCACTGCGCTTCAAGGGGCAGCCCCATTTCATGATAGAATCTCACTCTGTATTGGAATAAAACCACAAAAACTAAAGTGTGAAGGCCACATTTATCAAGTGAAAATTTACATTTGTACTTTAAAAAAGCATATTTTTTAACTTTATAAAGAGCTGCCTCAAAGGCTATTTTTTTTTTCATGAATCCCTCTACTACTTTTGCCTCCAAGATCAAAATCCAGGATCTTTTGATGATATCCATGTTTGCAGTGGTTTCTGTTTATTCTGTAATGAATCTGTGATTCTATGACCCAACCCACACCTCTCACTGTGCCTTGCCCATTTATTGGAAAACAACAATAATGCCCTGCTTTTTTATTTAAAGGGAACGGACTAATGGTTATCTTCATGACAAAAGCATCTGCAGAGTGTCCTAGTTTTTTGAGGTTGCCTTCTGTACAGGTCCTGGGAGGGGTGCACATGCACGTAATGATTAATACCACATACTGATTAATCACAGCCATGTTGTTAAGTGGACCATGGTCCATGCTGTGGTGGAGAAAAAACACACACATTAAGTATAGAGGTTGTCAGAGAATCCTAGATTTGGGCTTTAACTTTGGCATTTGTCACCTGTAAAACCTTGGAAAAGTTACCTTGCCTACCTTATAAGATTGCATTAGGGACTGAACGTAATAATCCATATTAACCTTTAGTTCAATGTGACAGTGAAACATTAAGAAGGATACTTAGTGTTAACAAGTTTTACCTAATTACTTTTGTTATAAAGAGTCCTCATTCCCATATATGAATGTGAATATTTCCAAATATTTAGAAAAACTATATCTCAATGCAAACTTCTTTTGGGGGACTACTAATTTGAAGATTCTTGAAATAATACTAAGGTAACATTTATTTTTGCTTTTATGTCTTCTGGAAATTTTTATGAAATATAGAAATATGGGTAAGAGTAATTAAATAAAATATTCTTCAACATTTCCTCTTCACGATGATACAATTACTTATTAAATACCTTGATAACTTTTATATGAAATGAGACTAAAATTCTTGTCTAGCACACAGACAGCAACAAGGACATTGCATCACAGAGGAAAGTGCTCTGCTTAAACCTAGAAAAATCAAGCCCAAGCTTTTTCTTTCCCCTTGACTAGCTATAGGATTTGAGGCAAATTAATTCTCCAAGATACACTTCCTTTACCTAAAAATAAAAGCATTCCATATCCTGGAATGACTATGACGGTTGAGGTAAGAGTTACACAATTACCCTCCCCAAAATAGAGAGAAAAAGAATCACTGAAATAAAAGATGATTTAAAGTGGTTTATTCCAAAATATTTTTGTGAACACATACACCTTCACAGGGTGATGACAGAGAATGGATGACAGTGTGGACAACTAGAGCTGAAGTGCCTTAAGAAAAAACCTCTCACGAATTTATTACTTTAATAAGTAATAAACCCCAGGACAACTGTTAATAATTATTAAATCTTAAACCTTTAAAAAATGTCTTTGGATTTCAAAAAATATTTAGTGTTCTGATGGTAGCCTGACATTCTTTCTGTGTATCTTTCAGCCTTGCTTTCTTCCCTGGGGCTGCTTATTTTCCTCTATTGCCAATAGGTCTTAGATTTCCCACTTCAAAATGAGAAAAACGGTTCCTGGTAACTTCTCCCTAAATCATGTAGCCCTGCAATAAAAGATACCACCAGTTCAAAACTGCATTTTTTCAGCTTTAATTTTTGCTCTTTTCAAATGGGAGAAGCTTATTGGCAGAGCTTAGATCCAATCATGTGGCCAAATGGTGGAGGAAGATCTCATTTTATGAATGGAGACTCTGACAGTAACCATGTGGTTGAAGATCTGGAATTGGAGTTCGACTGTAAAACATTGCTTTCCCCACCTCCTGTAGAGATGTTCCATGAATGTTACATGGAACATGTGACTGTGAAAAAATATTTACCAGTCGATCAATCAATCAATCAGTCAATCAGTCAATCAGACCTCCTGTGATTCTTGCTGTTGACACCCTTAGGGAAGTCTCAGTGTCAGAGAGTGTCCAGGGCATCCCCTTTTCAAAGTGTCACACATACCTGGTGACTTCTCTTAAAAGCAGGAGTATAAAAGCCTGGGGCCATGATAGGGGTTGGCTGAGGCTGTTATCCAGCCTGCATTTCAGCTCAGCCTCTCCCTCTCCCAGTGCTTCCTAAAAGTGTTGATCCCAAGGATACGCCATTAAGTCTTGCAAAATAGACTCCATCACTGTTGTGTTCCTGGAATGGTCATTGATCTTCAGATTCCTTATCTGTCAAAACAATTACCAGCAGCCTTCCTAGCAGTTGTGAAGATAACAGGAAGTGTGTAAAGACCTTCAGTCCTGGGATGCTGTCTTTCCCCAGGCTTTCCATGACACCTTCAGGTGGTACCTGATTCTCTCAGCCACAGAATCAGCATGGAGACAGGTTCAGGGCCAGGAAAATGAATCTGATGAAAGATTCCTTCACATTTCTCTATTATCTTCTATGATTATATATATATATATAAAATGATTTTTTTGGTAAACAGTTGTTGATGTGTTCTGTGCTATCTTAGGAAAGCCACTCATAGACTTTGAACCTAAACAACTTCATCTATTGTTTGAGATTAGGCAGCCTTTCAATCTTTGCTTATTCAGTAATTCTGAATGATTCATAAATTATAAAACAAGTAAGTAAACAAAGGAAATCTTATTGGATGTTCATTACAGCACTATTTTCAGGAATTCAACAATAAAAACAATTTAAATAACAGGTAAATTATGGTAGAGACATGATAGAATATTATATATCTCTTAAAGCCATATTTTATATGTAAATATGTAATAAGCACTTTTATCATTTTTAAACAAAGTAAATCAGTTTTACAAAAACACTACATGTGATCTGATTTTCAATTATGTAGAAATAGATCTATATAAAGAAATAAAGATGTGAAAATAAATATAAATCATTTAAAATTAACTGTAAGAGTAGACATCAAAGTAGTGGATATTATCATTGTTGTATTGTAGAATTGAGTGGTTTAAAGATTTCTTTATATTTTCATGTATTCCCTAAATTTTCTATACTGAATATATATTACAGCACACACATTACAGCAGGAAGGCTGGGGATAGTTGGGGGAGGGAGGTAAGAGATCAACTGAAGGACTTGTATGAATGCATAGAAGCATAACCAATAAACGCAAGACACTGGGGGAAGGAGATGGTGAGGGCATGTGCCGGGGGGTAGGGGAGGCTGGGGGAAGGTCAATGGGAGTCATATATACTACTACTTGTAATACTTTAAACAATACAAAAATAAATAAAATAAAAATACATTGATTAAAAATTGCAATCATAAACCATAAAGAATTAGTCTTGTTCTTTTTTAAACATCAGCCTTTATTTGATACATCACAGCCATGCCTTTGTTCTCCTATGGGAGGAAAAAGGTGTCCAGGGTTAAGTGAATTCATTGAAATCAGAGTTTTCATCAGTTTCAGTTCCTTATTCAGCCACCTAGAGTGGGGTTTATTAAAGACCACAGTTTATCTTTCTGGAGTGCAAATGTGGCACAGGCTGCTGAAGTAGTGGAATCCATATGCCTTGCCCACTACTAATGATAAAAAATAAGACTCAGAATTAACTCAGGTAGTCTCACCCTGAAGTTTTTGAGTGAAAAACTTAGAGTTATCATGTCACTAAAATTCCATCACATTTCATGAAAATGCACTGTAGTACTCCTTCTTTTTCCCACCCAAGCAGCTTCGCTTGGCTTTCCCTTCATGATGGCCTCGGTCCTGTTTCTCCATTTTTCATGGTGCCTGCCTCCCCCTGCCACTTAGTATGATGCAGGGTTTGCCTATCTCCACTTGCCTAACATCTATATTCATACACAGATCACAATCTGGCAAATCACCCAGGTTTGCCTAACATGTATGGACATATGAACATTGCAACCTAGCAAATCACCCTTGCCATCCTGGATGAAAAATCAACACAATCAAAGGAGGACCATTTTGTTGTTTTCTGGGACTCACCTTCTTTCCTACAAAAATAGCCAGCTGGGGATTTTGCAGTTACTCTGGCTTTATCTAATTTTATGATTGACTTCAGCAGTCATTTGGCATCCACTGTTTCTATTTGCTGATCAAGGGGAAAGATGCTGTCTGATAGAAATGAGGTTTATTGGGCTTTTGAATGATATCTGACCTAAGATGTTAGTTTAGCTTTATATTGGAGCTTATTCCCCCTGCCAGATCTCCCTATCAGAACAGAAAACTAATTGGACAGGAAAATTAATTGGACAGGAAATGAATGAAGTTACAGGCATTTTTGGTCTGTAACCTGTAATGTACTAGAAAACAGTGGGTGCTTTAAAGCCATAGGATGAGTTTGACCCCTGATATATAATTAGTGGATGAGTTAATGTGTACATTTCAATGTGTGTCTTTATGCTATGGACATATGAAAATGATCATCATTTGACCCAGCCAAAAAAAAAAAAGAAAAATCAGTGGTCTAATTTGAAGTGGCCTCACTGGATATAAGCCATGTCACTCTATTAAGCACCCTTCACTCATGAAAAAAATTAGCACCTTTTCATAATTGGGGAATTCCCAACTGCAATTGGATCAACCACAATTCATCCAACTAGTTCCCAGCTTGCAGAGGCGTTTTGGTGCAGTGCCTCAGGCTGCCATTGGAGGACAGCAGTAGTCAACTCCCTGACAGGCTGTTCTCACTTGGTCAACATTTTGAAGTCTGGAACTTTCTTCAGGAAAATGTATGTCTGGTTTTAACACGTATAGGGCTATTTGTGCTTTTCTGGTATTTACATTTCAGACTTGCTTCTAAGACAGTATATTCCTGACTCCAACAATCTATGCTAGGCTTTTATTAAGTGATACATTGGTGCTGATAAGAGAGCCTGTGACCAAAAGGGCAACCCAAGGTGGGATGTCTAAAAGGGCAGGAGGGGATCCTTGTTATACATCCCATAATACAATACTGAGATGAAACAAGAGTTTGAGCAATAGCTTAAAAAACTCATGGAGCACATATACCGTAGACTACAGCCATTAAAATAATTTTTAAAACAGGTAAAAAATGTATTACCATGAGAAACCATTCATGCTAAGTTGTCGAGTAGGAAATCCAGTTTAATAAGAAGTCTGTAAAGGATGACCTTATTGTGTATATACATACCTAAATATAATTTAAGTGTGATTTTTAAAGTCTAAAACATAGTAGTAGTTATGTCGGGGGAGTGGGGTTGTGATGGGTTTCCAAGGTTGCTCTAAACTTCTATAGTGCTTAGAGTTTTTGTAAATGGGTATTCCTTTCATATTTAAAAAATTCCCCCTTTCAGATAACAGAGAAAAACGGTTTGGCATTTGTCACCTGTAAAACCTTGGAAAAGTTACACAGAAAAGATACACAGAAAAATCACTTTTCTGATGATTGCCTGTGACCCTCAGGTTATTAAAATTCTCAGTAATGTCAGCTTAATTGGGATATCCTGTTGAATTCCTTCATGTTGGTATTTAGGAAAGATTTTTATTCAATTGTTCTTTGCCTTCTCTAGAATTAAAGAAAAGAAACTTTTATTCATCATGTATTTTTAAAAAGTGGATGCCTAGCTCTGAAATGTCATTCATTTCTTATTTTTTCACTTCAGAGAGCATTAAATAGACTATTGCCAAAAATGAAAATTAAGTAAGATAAGTATATTTTCTCTTGGTGCCTCTAAATGATCTTGAAATCCAACCTAGAATTGACTCTTTCTTGAAGACCAGGAGGACAGTACCCATCAAGCAGCTGGGAGAGTTCCATGCTGCCCTACCAATGATAGGTTTGTAATGTTAATCAACTATGGATCTCCTTCAATACCTGTTTCCGAAAGAAAGTGTCTGAGTCCATAGAGTTTATCAAGGAAGTAATGGAGTACACTTGAAGTTGTCTAGGCTTTATCCTGCATTATAAGTCTGACATCCAGTTAGATTCATTATTCTTTCTGTGTTTTCTATTCTTTCTCAGGTAAAAAAGACAGCCCAATTCCTTGATCTTTCCTGACTCAAGAAAAGGTGTAGATACAGGGCTGAAATTGGGTGTAAAAATTGAGACTGAAAGCAGAACGACACCCAGGATTTCAGGAGTGGTTAGGACCTGTAGTTCACTTTCTTGTAGGACCCTGAAGTAGCAGGGATTGACAGCACCTCTAGAGGCCAGGATATAATTATGGAGGGTATCTGAAGAGGCTGAACCTTGACACTAGGGTTCAGGACAGCCAAACTCTCAATATGATGGAAACTCCAGTGGCCAAGGAACCAGGTGCAATGGACAGTGGAATCACAGAAATGACCAGTATATCCTGAAGAAGGAAAGGTTTTATAAAATATATATTTTTTAAATTTTTATTTGTCTATTTTTTATATTATTGCACATGTTCCCTATTTCCCCCTATTTTCCTTCTTCACCCATTTCCCACCCCACCCCATGCCCTCACCACACTACCAGTATTATCTATGTCCATGGGCTATCAATATATGCATATAAGTTCTTTGATTTATCTCTTCTTGACGCTGCTCCCCTCTTTCCTCTTAGATCCCTCAGCCTGTGCCATGCTTCTATGCCTCTGTACCTATTTTGTTTATCAGTTTATTTTATTCATTAAATTACACATGTAAATGGGATCATGTAATACTTATCTTTCTCTTTGCTGTCTCGAAGAGTAAGAGATCTTTATTTATTACGGTTGCATAGTATTCCATTGTGTAAATGTACCACCACTTTTTTATCCACTCATCTACTGATGGGCACTTCCATTTATATACCTTGATCACCATGATAAATTTAGTAACTATCTGTCACTGTGCAAACTTATTAGAATATTATTGACATATTTCCTGTGCTGTACATTATATCTCTATGGCTATTTATTTTATAGCTAGAAGTGTGTACCTCTTCCCCTTCCCCTTTTCACCCATCCCCAATCCCTTCAGTTCTGGCAACCATTCATTTGTTCTCCGTTTCTATGAGACTGTTTCTGTTTTGTGGTGTGTTTTTTTGTTTGTTTGTTTTTGTTTTTGTTTTGTTTTTTAGATTCCACATGTAGGTGAAATCATATGGTATTTGTCTTTCTCTGACTTATTTCACTCAGCACAATACCCATTTTGTTGCAGATGGAAAACTTTCATTCCTTTTCATGGCTGAGTCATATTCCATTGTATATATGCATCACATCTTATCTATCATATATCAATGGACACCTAGATTACTTCCATAACTTGGCTATTATAAATAATGCTGCAATGAACAGAGTGGTGCATATATCTTTTAAAATTAGTGTTTTTGTTTTCTTCAGATACATAGCCAGAAGTTAAATTGCTGGGTGGTATGACAGTTCTATGTTGGGAGTCTATATACTGTTTTTCATAGTGGCTTCACCAGTTTACAAACTCACTACCATTGCATGAAGGTACCATTTTTTATTTAACATCGTTGCTAACACTTGCTGTTTGTTGACTTTTTGATTGTAGCCATTCTGAGGTAGTATCTCATTGGGGTTTTGACTTGTGTTTCCTGATGATTAGTGATGTTGAGCATCTTTTTATATGTTTCACTTGTCCTCTTTGGAGAAGTGTCTATTCAGGTCATTTGCCATTTTTTTAAATCAGATTGTTGTGGGGTTGTTTTGATGTTGATGTGTATAAATTCCTTATGTATTTTGTATATTAACCTCTTATCATACATATAATTTGAAATTATCTTCTTCCATTCAGTAGATTGTCTTTTTGTTAATTGTGTCCACTGTGTAGAAACTTTAGTTTGATGTAATTCCATTTGTTTCTTTCTGTGCTTTTGTTGCCCTTCCCAGAGGAGACATATCCAAGAAAATATTGCTAAGACTAATGTCAAAGAGCTTACTTCTGATGCCTTATTCTGTAATAAGATTTTATAATCAAGTTAAAATTTAGTACAATAAAACATGGCTCTATAAAACAGCTGTTAAGGCAAAAGGCCAACACTCTCTGCCACTTGTCTAGTGAGAGGCTCAGAGTGGGGCAGGGGGTCAAATGTTTGCCCAGATCCCCATTTATAGATCTGAGCTCAAGTCCAGCCCTGATGTACTTTTCTGACTCTCATTTCCATATTAGTGGAATGTGAGGTCTAGATTATCTTACCTCTAACATCTGGTACAGTTCAAACAGTCTCTAAATCCCAAGTTCTGTTCCTTTGTAATACAAGGCAATTAACTGAGTGACAGTAGAGGCTCAATTCTTAAATGGAACAAGATAGAAATTTAGCACACTCACTTCAGCACTAGGCGTGTCACTATTCATTTCAATTAGTAATCATTGAATAAAGTTATTCCAGCAGTCTTCACTTAATTAGCATAGACATACATTACTTTATGGCTTGCAATCTCAAGATTATTTGTTTATTTTAACCCAGATATTCTACATATTAGGACTACTAGTATACTATACTAAGTATTTGATTATCATCCTGCAAAGGGGCCAGAATTTTTTTTTATCAATAATATAATGTACCTCATATATTTTTTTTCCTGGAGTTTATAATTCCCTTCTTTGTTAAATTGCTTTGGTTTCTATATAGCCATAATCAGTTCATTTTCCAAGTTTCCATGATTGAAAAGGGAAGAAAGTCACTTTGTATAAATTTGAGAAAGACATTAGGATTTCCCAGTTATAGATATAGAAAAGATAGCATATTAGTTTTTTCATTGCTGTGTAACAAATTACCACAAGCCTTAGTGGCTTTTATTAACTCACATGTCTATGGGTCAGGATTCTGGGCTCAACTTAGTTGAGTCCTCTTCTCATGGCCCCTAAGCTCTGCAGTCTGCTGAGATGGAGTCTTATATAACATAACATAATCATAGGTGTGACCACCCATTTACCTTGACTTTAACTTGACCTAACCACAGGAGTAATAACCCATCATATTCATAGGTCACTCAAGAGGCAGGGGGATGATATAGAGTTTAAACACCAAAGGGTAGGAACCTTCTGAGTCACCTTAAAATTCCACCCACTATGGACAGTGATGAGGATGGCTAGAGACAGACACAAGAGGACACACTAAATTGGGTGCCCGCTAAAATCCCCTGTGATATCACTCTGCATGGTCTTTATAATCACTCCTCCATGAGGGTTGCCCTGATAATAAATGACATGGACCTTTGAGGTTTGTGACTTCAGCAGTTTCAGGACCAAAGGAGACAATGACGCTTTCTCTCAAGAAAATCCTAGTGAAGGATTCTGATTGGTTTAGATTAGTGATCAGGTCGCCGCTCTGTTGACTAATGAGTTTGCCAACCACTAGTTTAGATAATCAGGCCAGAGCTGGGAACCAGGACTGGCCTAATATGAGGCCATGGGACAGAACTTTTTGGAGTAAGTGTGGTAAATCCAATTGTGTCTATGTTAGGGGATACTAAATCACACATATTGTGTAGATCTCTTAAGGTTAAACTCAACATGTCTGAAACCAAGCATGTTGAGTTTCAAAATCAGCACCCTACACTTGATGGCTGATTGAATTTGATTGATGGGACCACTTATTACGAATTGCTTTCAGTTATTCCAGAAACCAGCTCCTTTCTTCTTTGCCTGTCAAACACAAGTGACTACTAGCTTTATCCCTGTCCTCTCTTCTTCCTTATACACACACTTCTGTATTCTTTCTTTTGCAGGTGGGGTTAACAAAAGGCAGGTTTTGAGATGGAGGTTAGCATGTAATGGATTTATTATTTAAAATAAACCTTGGGATCAACACCTGTGAAAGAGGGGAAGGAAGCAGGAAGAGGCAGAGGGTGAAGTTGAGCTATGATGTATACCCAATCTCAGCGTTGGCTAATGGAATGAACAAACCTTGATTTAGAATGGGCCTTCAGAATTTATCCAAGTTGTGCTGAGATGGTTAATGTTTTATTCTCCCAGACTGACTAGCCATTGCCCCTGGGCCACTGGAAAGGAGGTGGTGCCTATGGGTGAGGTGGTTCTCTGAGTTCTCCTGAGGCCTTTGGGAGCTGAAGGGTATTTACCCACAGACTTCCCAGCAGCCGAAGCCACAGGACCTTTCATAATGGGAGAGCTTGGTGATGCATTGCAACTGCCATCACATTCCTTCACATTTATCCCTCCTGTCCACTCCCAGAAAGACCATGCTAGTGTAGGCTCTTATGGTCTAAATCTTCCCTCTCTCACTATTGGACTCCTTTCTCCTCAGCCAAACACTTAAATTTGTTTGTTAACATGTCAAGAAACTGTTCAAAATCTCATGGTTCTAAATTTTCTATGGCTTCAAATTCCCAAATCTTAGCTAAGTTCTGAGATTCTTTACAATCTGATCCCAACCAATATTTACAAAAATTTTTTCTTTAATGTATCAACCTTCTTCATTATCACAACATCATTTTTTCTCTAAGCCCAATTTTCTCCATCTTCTTTCCTTCCTGACATTTTCCATTCTCTCTTATCCTCCTTGCACTTATTCTCCTATAAAAATCTTACCAACTTTTTAAGATCCTGACCTAAAAAATTTCTTCTATTGATGATTATAGGCCAGAATAATATTATCTTCCTCATAAATGTTAAATTCTTATTTTGAACAACATTAACTATCTGCTCCTGATTTAATGCCACTGAGCATGTTGTTAATTTAGGTCTCCCTAACAACAAGTAGGTGCTGAAACAAGGACTTGGGGGCAGCTGGTCTATTTGGAAGGAAAGTCAGTAAGCAGAGGGAAGAGAATGAGGAGAATGAGGCAGAGAGAAAACACTATGATGTGAGTGTTAGCAAGTAAGTTGCTACATTGGTATCTCAGGCTCACTCTTAACCAGGAATCTCTGAGGAAGTGCATAGGCCTGTCTCAGAGTTATACGCTGTAGGACAGGAAGCCTGGAGCCCTAACCCAGTGACTTGAGGGCAGGCTCTGTTGTTCCTGGGAGTGTTGGATCCCATGAACTACCAAGTTGTATATGTCTGTGAAGAAGAAAATGAGATAAAACCCCTGGGAAGAGAACACAAAGATGCTTGTTTTTGTAAGTTGTTAGTGTGCTAGAAATTGTGGACTGTAGAGCAGGTGAATTCAGAAAGGAGTAGAGAGGTACAGAGCAGGGCATCAGAGTACCCACTCTACTCCCTTCCTGGACCATAAACAGGAATCTATTGTCTATGTTTCCCACAGCTCTCCATTTTACACATAGTGGGCACGCAACAAATACCACTGATGCTGAATAGTGTCTGAGGAAAAGCATCCTTCTATTTTCCTTTACTTTCTCATACAGAGCACTTCCATGATGATATATGTGAATATTTTTCCTCACAACAAACAACTCTGCAATATTAACTCTGTGTCATATAATTGAATTCAATTCTGATTCTAAACAGCGCAGACCCCACAGGTTACGTCTCAGTCCCAACAGACTGCCCCACTTCATATGTCAATTACAAGTCTCAATTATTACCTGTGTTTCTCATCTACAGCTATATATTGGGATTTTCATGAGTCCCTCATCAGGCTCAATAATTTGTTAGAACGACTCACCTAACTGAGAGAAACACTGATGTTTACTGGTTTGTTATAAAGGATACAATGACTGATATGATCAGCCAGATGAAGAGATACACAAGGTAAGGTTTAGGATTCCAATCACAAGAGGTTCTACCCTATGGAATTGGTGTGTGCCATCTTCTCTACATGTGGATGTGTTCACTGACCCAGAACCTCTCCAAACCTTATACTTTAAGCATTGATATGGAGGCCTCATCACATAGGCATGATAGCCCCATGCTTCTTTCTGCTTACCAGTCCCCATCCAGGAGCCCACAAAAGTCACCTCTTTAGAATAAGAGACACTCCTACCACCCAGGAAATTACAAGGCTTGCAGGAGCCCTGTGTCAAGAACTAGGGTCAAAAGTTGCTCCCAGTGATCTTATCACTTTGGAAATTACTGGGGTTTTAGGAGCTCTCTACCAGAAACTGTGGGCAGAGCACAATATATATGTATTTCTATTTTTTAAATGGTTGTCTGGGACTGGAATAAGGACTCTTAAGTCAGTGATCTCTTGATTTTGCTACATATTGCTGCCTTCAGTCTCTCCACTTTTAAGTTCCATGATATCACTTCCCACTGACTTACCTTCTCACTCTCTCAACAACCTTTTTAGTTCTCTATTGCAAGCTTTTATTCATTTGCTCTACTACACATGGTGCTTTTCCTTGCATTTATTCTAGTTTCTCTCCTTCCTCTAAACAGTTTATTATTATTATTATTATTATTATTATTATTACTAGAGACCTGGTGCATGGAATTAGTGTACTGTTGGGGGTGGGTCGCCTGCAGGGATTAGCCCACTGTGGGAGCACGGCTCATCCCAGTGGAACAGTGGTCTCATTGTGGGGACACACTGACCATCAGGGGAGAGCTCCTGCATTGAGTATCTGCTTCCTGGTGGCCAGTGAACATCATAGTAACTGGTCAAGCCATCGTTCTGGTCATTCTACCATTCAGTTGCTGGGCTTTTATTATATAGAAATATTATTATTATTATTATTATTATTATTATTATTATTATTCCATTAACCTGGTCTTCACATAACTCAGCCTTGTTCCAGAAGCATTCTTGGGCTTTACCATATATTTTTTAGGTCTCTCTAACAACAAGTAGGGAGATTTTTTTTTTTACAGAGAGGAAGGGAGAGGGATAGAGAGTCAGAAACATTGATGAGAGAGAAACATCGATTAGCTGCCTCCTGCATACCTCCCACTGGGGATGTGCCCTCAAACAAGGTAAATGTCCTTGACTGAAATTGAACCTGGGACCCTTCAGTCCGCAGGCCTACACTCTATCTACTGAGCAAAATTGGTTAAGGCTGGCTTTATCTTCTATTGTTAGCAAATCAATACATAGAAATTCAATATAATGTCAGTGATTAAGTACATATAGCAATGAAAGACATAGTAACTAAATTCAGTAATTTCTTGGATAAGTGGAAAGCATATTTTAAACAGCCAAAGAGATTATGACTAAACTAGAAAATAAATGAGAAGAATTATGTAGGTCAGTACATAAAGTGACAAAAGATATAGAAAACACACAAGTGAAGGTAAGAGACATGGAGCAAGAGATTTAACATCATTGGAGCCTTGAGTGAGAAAAAAAGAGATAAGTCAGAGACAATACCTAAAAAAAAATACTAAACTGACTAAAGTGTTGAAAAAGACCACTTATACATTCAACCCTAACAAATCCTAAGTTAGCTAGATGGGAGGAAAATCCATTCCTAGATTCATCCTAGAGAAAGTGAAGAAAACCAAAAATAAAGAAATCATTAAAAGGGGCCAATAAAAATACAGAGTATCTTAAAAGAATCCATAGTTAAATTGAGAGGTGATACACACACACACACACACACACACACACATATATATATATATATATATATATATATATATATATATATATATATATGTGACCAGAAAAAAAAATGAAACAGGTTAAAAACTGTCTTTAAAGGGAGGCTTGTGTCCATTATTAATCAAGTGGCTAAGTCAGGAGTTTGCAGGGAGGTAATATTTGAGTAAAATCATATTACCATTATTAGTTGAGAAAAGTGAAGTTTAAGGAGTGATTCATTCAAGGTCACACATCTAGGAACTGTGACCATTGGAATTTGCTTCCAGGCTTTTTCACCAATGCCCCAACTTCCCAAAAGCTATCCTGAGTCCTTGGGGACTGGTGTGTAGAGGTTCAAATCTTTTTGATGAAGAAAAAGGAGGACTTTTTTTCCTCTCTTTGTCTTTAGAGAACATGATGTCTTTTAATAATTAACTACTTATGTTTAAATTTGGAGCATTTAGAAGCTCCAAAGGAAAAAAATAATTGATCGTTTTTTTTACAGAGTCTACCTGCTATTAAAAGGAATAAGAATATGAATAAGAAGGAGCAGTAGCAGAAGCCAATTCATGTCTTGGACATTAAGCCTCACATTCAGACTAATGAAGGAACTGTTACACTTGGACAAGGTTACATGGGTGTAATGTGAAATCCATCTTCCTCTCCATCTGCCATATTCTGGTATTTGAGGCCTCAAATGTAGCACATGAGAAGTCCTTTACATTCCCAAGCTTCCTGGTTATATGATATTGATTAGTTGTTGTTTTTTTAATGTTCTGTAATTTCATTTTCAGGCTCATAAACTATATAGCACTAAACCTAAGCTGTTTCAAATGTAATGAGACTTTTCAAAACCCTAGAAATACTTCTGGTTTTCTTCAGCATCATTTTACAATAGTTACATCTGATATTTAAACACCTTTTATAGTGCTTTTGTTGGGTGATTTTTTTTTCCAGCTGGTATATGTAGTATACATTTCAAATGGCAGTTCATGCTTCCATCCCATCACCTACTAACGAGTCAGAATACGCTAGGTCTGCTTTTAGTTTACAAAGATGCTTTTGTGTGCAACGAGGCAATTCCTCGTTGTGCCTAAACAGTTATAGTTTAATGTCACAGGAATCAAATGTTTCATTTGAATTTCCCTATGAGGTAGAATCACATCTAAAATAAATTAGGGACAGAGAGAAGAGAAATGAGGCATTGGAGTGCAGCTCTGTCTACAGATGACGGGATATGCTCTTCACAGAGGCTATCATGACCCACACATTCTACTTCAAGACTCTGAGGAGGATTTGGCAAACACATTTCCAAGGAGAACTAGGTGAGGAGAGTCTAATGCCCCAGGAGGTGGGGAAGTTCATCTTCCTACCTGCATTTTTGTTTACTGTTAGCAGTAACTCCATACTGACCATGGTGAAAATCGTGATTTTTTTCAGCTTGGCTCACTATGCATCCAGCTGTCAGAGGAGATCCTATGAGATCCGGCCGTAAGCTTCAAGTGCCATGGTTGCACACTTTACTAGGTCTTCAGAGAGACATCTCTGGGGAGATTCATCTCTATAGTACTTAGAGATAGGGACACAGCGAAAGATCTGGCCTACACTACTCAACCATGGATCAGAGACCAGAGGCAGAGGCAAAGTCCCATATTTCAGGTCCTTTTCTCAGAGTCAAGAAAGCCCTTGCATTTGATGCTTCCATGAATAGAGTCAACGACCTGCAGGAAAGGCAGCAGAAGCAGCCTGCTCCCTGGCACAGGGAACCTCGGCAGCACTCTGCTAATGATATATGAGCTGTTGACAGTACTGCCAATGTCTGAATTAAAGTTTATGTACTGACTCACAGGGCGAAGAGAGGAGTTTAGAGTCAGAATGGAAAAGTTCTTTTTCTTGCCACGCTGGAGGTCATTACAGGCAAGCTTGTTCCCCACTGTCCTGCCAGCCCTGTGGAGAGCTGGCCCAACATGAGTGGTGCTATTTATTGCTACTTCAGGTGAGCTTCCTGCTCATAGCCCTCTCGGTTTTCATCACCAATGACACTAAATCAATTAGCAAACGGAACACAAATCATGCCTATTTCACATGCTGAGAATCTAGCAGGAGTACTGACTGACCCATCCTGCCCTCAACTCCTCATCCAATCCCTGCCAGGTAGTAATTTCATATCACCTCTTAACTCTTTCCCCATATGGTTGACCCCTCCCTAGCTCTACTATCACTGCTGTTCTTGTCCCACTAGTATTTCTAGGCTGATACTGCCTAGCTTGTCTCCTGCCCCCTTTCTACCCTCCCCACTCACATCTTCTGAGCATACTGGCCGTCTGGGTTTCGGGCCTATGCACCTGCCTCTGTTCCAGCCCACAGTTTCTCAACCTTTGTAAACATCGGGGCCACCTGGAGAAATTAAAAATAGGAATGCTCAAATTTTTCCCAGTGATTCTGATAGAATTGGTGTTAGGTGCTGCCTAGGCAGGAATGTATAAAACCTGATCAATGTTTCAAGTTTGGTTCTATTGGATCACTTTTCATTCAACTCAGACATTGATGAGTTTTGTTTGTTTGTTTCCCCACAAGACCATAGAGAACATTAAGGATATAAGACTTTTGGAAAAAAAAAGGTTCTGCTATTGTCCCCAATATTGTCTTCCATGCTGATGACATTCATCCCATAAACTTTGAAGAGCCTGTGCAGGAAATGACAATCATATCATAACTACTGCCTGATGAACCAGAATTATAAAATGGATTCCAATTTTAGGATGGTAAATTTAGAAAGAGAGAGAGGGGATGGGGAAGGAAAGCACTTACACATCAGAGCTTTCTAAATGACACTCTGGCAACTTTGAGTGCCTAAAAAGGTCCAGAGCTCCTGCTTTCCTCGAAAATCTAATTCTTCAACCTCATTTTAAACATAGTCATCTGATATATTTGATATCCTCTCCATTAGCTTTAGTTTGTACCGACAATGAACTTTCCATGATGTGCACACAGTCTTGGTCTATAATTTGAAAGCCAAAAATAATACTTTGCCTTTTGTGATTATAAACATTCTGTTTAATGCTAGACCAAGTGGTATACTAATATTAAAATTTCTTCCTTGTGGGTCTATGGCCAATTAAGTAAAATTTATCCTAAAACCAAAGTCAAATGGATTGTTTTTCTTTACATTTCATTGGTCGTTTAAAATCACTCCAGATTTTAATTTGCTTTCTATTTTGGAGTATAACTTTATTATTTTGTTTGTGTTTTCTGGAGTTTTTACTTGCTTTTCTTGTTCTTCATTGGCAAAAGAATGTGTCTCAATCATATTTACATGTTGCCCTGTCTTATCTTTATAGTTAGATAATCCATTATATGGAGTTCTTTTCCTAAGATTTTTTTTTGAGATGCTCCCTCCCAGAGCCTTTGTCCTTCAGATTCAACCTGGAGAGATTTCCACCCAGTTCACAGCCCACTTGCCATCCCAGGACTATACTTCACTTCTGTGTGTTAGCATCTGCTCTAACCACTCCTCTACACATTTGTTCTTTATTTCACTGAGGCATATTATTAATTAACGTGTTTTTTCAATTCATTTATTTTTATTATTATTTTATATCTTATTTTTTATTGTTGATAATATTACAGCTGTCCCTCATTTCCTCCCCATTTGCCCACCTCCACTCAGACCCGGACCTCCCCTCCCTCTGGTCCTCACTACATTGCTATCTGTATGCATGGGCTAAGCATATATATTCTTTCACTATTCTCTTCATCTCTCATTCAGTCTGCTTCACCCATCTCTCTGACATTTCTCCATCTGTATCATGTATCCATGTCCTGGTTCTATTTTGCTCCTCAGTGTTTTTTGTTTGGTTGGTTGGTTTTGGTTTTCATTAGATTCCACATATAAGTGAGATAATATGGTATTTGTCTTTTTTTCTGACTGGCTTATTTCGCTTAGCATAATAATCTCCAGGTCCTTCCATAGTATCACAAAAGATCAGAGTTTCTTACTTTTTTACAGCCAGGTAATACTCCATTGCATAAATAAACCACAGCTTCTTTATCCACTCATCTGTTGATGGGCACTTGGGTTATTTCAGATCTTGGGTATTGTAAATAATACTGCTATAACATAGAAATGCATATGTTCTTTCTGATTGTTGCTTCGTGATTCTTAGGACACATCACCAAAGTGGGAACACCTGATCAAAAAGCAGTTTCATTTTAAATTTTTTGAAGAAACTTCAGTTTTTCATGGTGGTTGCACCAATCTGTATTCCCACTAACAATGCACAAGAATTCCCCTTTCTCCACATCCTTAGCAGTATTTGTTGTTTGTTGATTTATTGATAGTAGCCATTATGAAAGGTATGAGTTAGTATCTCATTGTAGTTTTATTTGCATCTCTCTGATGATTAGTGATGCTGAGCATTCTTTCATATGTATATCCTCTTTGGAGAAGTGTCTATTCAGGTCCATTTTTTAATTGGATTGTTTGTCTTCCTCATGTTGAGTTGTATGAGTTCTTTATATATTTTGGAAATGACCAGAGATATTATTGGCAGATATGTTCTTCCATACAGTGGGTGCCTTTTTCATTATATTTATGGTCTCTTTTGCTGTGAAGAAGTTTTTAAATTTGATATAAAGCCATTTGTTTGTTTTTCTCCTTTGTTTCCCTTGCCTTAGGAGATATATCAGCAAAAATACTGCTATAAGAAATGTCTGAAATTTTATTGCCTATGCCTTCTTCTAGGATTGTTATGGTTTCACAACTTACATTTAAGTCTTTTATCCATTTTGAGTCTATCCTGTGTATGATGTAAGTTGATGGTCTAGTTTTATCTCTTTTCATATACCTGTCCAATTTTCCCACTTATTTATTTATGTATTTTTGGTGTTAATCAACACCAAGGGTACTTGCCTATTGGTTTTAGATAGAGTTGAAGAGTGGAAGAGAAAGAAACAATGATGTGGGAGCAAGTAATCAAACCTGCAACCCAGTTATCTTTTTTCAAAAGGGTTGTATGTGGGGACAGTTGGAGGTATGTGCCCCAACTAGAGCAGGTGATCAAACATGCAACTCAATTACATGCCCTTGACCAGGATTTGAACCTGTTACCCTTCAGTACATAGCTGATGCTATAATCACTGATCCTCACTGTTCAGGGCCTAACAGCATTTATTGAAGAGACCATAATCCATTGTATGCTATTAACTCCTTTGTCAAATATTAATTGATCATAGATATGTGGGTTGATTTCTGAGCTCTGTATTCTGTTCCACTGATTTATATTCTGTTCTTATGCCAGTACTATGCTGTTTTATTGCAATTGCCTTGTAGTATAGTTTGATATTAAGTATTGTGATCCTTCCAATTTTGTTCTTCTTTCTCAAGATTGCTGAGGCTATTTGGGTTCTTTTTGGTTCCATATAAATTTTTAGAATATTTGTTCTAGATCTGTGAAAAACACCATTGCCATTTTACTAGGATTGTGTTACTCTATAGATTGCCTTGGGTAGTATGGACATCTTAATGATGTTAATTCTTCCAATTCATGAATATAGTATATGTTTCCATTTATCTGTATCTCCATTGATGTATTTCTTCAATGTTCTATAATTTTCTGAGTACAGGACTTTTACCTACTTGATAAAAATTATTTCTAGTACTTTATTTTTTGTTGTTGCAATGGTAAATGAGATTGTTTTCATAATTTTTCTTTATGAGAGTTCATTATTGCAGTACAAAAATACCATATATTTCTGGATATTGATTTGTATCCTGTTATCTTGCCAGATTCATTTATTAGATCTCATAGTTGTGTTTTATTTTTTTCATGGAGTCTTTAGGATTTTCTATATACAATATCATTAACTTCTTGAGAAAGTTTATGTGTAAGGTAAACTTCAGATTCTCATGACAAATTATTTTAATTTTGCCTCTCTACCTGTCTGGTAGTTTTTCTGAACACAAAATTCTATCTTCAAAATGAATTTCTTCACAATATTAAGTACATCGCTTCATGTTGTCTTATATTCAGTTCCTCTAATGAGAAGTCATTTCTATCTTGCTTTTATTTCCATGTCAATGACTTCTCCCCTCTTTATTCTTGGTGTTCTGTAAAGTCTTGAGAAAGTGCCTTGTATTTAGGAAGACTCTGAAAGACATTTACATTAGTACAGACACCTGTACTTTATAAATTTCCAATTTGGAGAACATTAAGAGAGTTCAACAAAAAATGTTTTTAATTACTTACTTGACCACCTTGGTAGACATATTTTGATTTGTTTTGTCCTAATTTTCAATGGCTTAGTTTATTTTCTATCTTCTTCCCATTTTGCTGAGATGTAACATTCACACTGAAAAAAAGTACAGATTCTAAGTGTGCAGCATGAAACTCCTTTCCAAAGTGAACACACCTGAGTAATTTTCCAGCTGAAGATAGATACATTAGCACACCTGAAGTTGACTTATTCTCCTTTCAGGCCACAATTGTTCAGATTTCTAAGCATTGTGGATTAGTTTATGTAAATGGAAGCATATGGTATATACTTTGGTGGCTCTAATTCTTTTCATTAAACATTACTTTTCTGAGAGTCATCATATTATTTTTTATAATTACAAGCCATTCATATAGTGTTCTGTTGTAGGAATATATATCTTCATTCTACTGTTGTTAGATATTTGGGTTGCTTCAGTTTTAAACTTGATATGGGCTGAATTGTGTCCCTACCCCCTACCCCCATTTCATATATTAAGCCTCTACCCTCCAGTACTTCATAATGTGATTATATTTGAATATAGGGATTTTAAAAAGGATATTAAGTTAAATAAGGTTATTAGAGTGGGCCCTAATTCAATATTCCTGACCTCTTTATGTGAAGAGGAGATCAGGACACAACACATATGGAGTGGAGACCATATGAGGATATGGAGAAGATGGATATCTATAAGTCAAGGAGAGAGGTTTTAGAAAAGAAAAAAAAATCCTGCCAACACCTTAATTTTAAACTTTTAGCATCTAAAATTATGACAAAATAAATTTCTGTTGTTTAAGCAGCCCAGTCTATGGTACTTTGTTGTGGCAGTTCCAGCAAACTGATGCAGAACTATTGAAAGTAGTACCACTGTGAGCAGTTTATATATGTATTTAGTGAACATTTACACAGAGTCTGCTAAAAATATTTCCAGATATGGAACTGCTATGTCCCAGAGTATATATTTAGCATAAGTGAATACCATCAAAGAGGTATGGAAAGTGGTTGCATGTATTTATATTCTCCCCTGCAATGGATGAGAGTTATCTTAGGTCCTTCTAAT
This sequence comes from Lasiurus cinereus, assembly GCA_011751065.1. NCBI lineage: Eukaryota > Metazoa > Chordata > Mammalia > Chiroptera > Vespertilionidae > Lasiurus > Lasiurus cinereus. The sequence continues at coordinate 11,801,727 of JAAGEH010000006.1, forward strand.
CAACTTAGCCTTGAGACTCTCTCTACCTGTATCTTAGACCATTGTCCTTTGTGTGGCTATTTCTTCCCTGGCCCCTCATTACTGGGTCCTCCTACAGCTTTTTCTGTGCCATATTATGTACCTCGGACTTGTCCTGGTATAAGTCTAGACTTTCCCCTTGCTTCTTTGATTTATTGATTGCCTTCCTCATAGGATACCTTTTTTTCTCTATCATCAAAGCTTACCTTGGCTTTAGCTAGATGTTGGTAGGTAATTATGAATTAACTAGACAAAATATTCCATATAAATGGAGTAGCCTCCTAATGTGTTTATAGTTGGGTAATAGTCACATCCTATTAAGGATTAGAAATACTGGGCAGTCTGACAGGAGGTTCTTCCTTACATGAGATTATTTCTGTGCTTTCCACAGTCATGATCAATACACAGTTGACTGTCCCGTGCATGAGGTCACTTCTGGACATGGAAAATGAGTTTATAGTTTTTCACTATCCCAGCTCTGAATTTCCTGTTCACGTTGATGGACACATTCATTTTCATGTTTATTTTATTTTGCTTCATATTAACATTTACTCAGATGTCCAAGAGCCTTAAAATAGAGTGTAATGCTATTAACACCATCAAAATATCCTAGCTGCATTAGGGTAATGTTGCTCATATACCTTACAATTCAAGGCAATTTTGATCACAAGTATGTGAGAGCTGATCCTTGGGATAAAATGAAATATATAAAGGAAGAGACAGTTTTCCTTAAAAATCTATTGCCACTTGGAGCAGTTTACTTGATGGATGACTCAGAAACTGTAGAACAAGAGTCTACTGTGGGCAAAGCTCAGACAACACAGCTGGAGGAGCTCGTCAAGGCATGGGACAGAGCCGGGAAACTACACTGGCCCAACCCTGCCTGGAAGGTGAATGGCAACATGCTTTATAGGTACCATTCTTTCAGCCCTCATACAAAGCTATTCATTGGCTCTCTCATTTCACTCAGGAGAATATCAAAATTCAGTAAAGTTAAATAATTTGCCCAAAATTACACATATGGACTAGGGTTTAAACCCAGATCTGTCTTGCTCTGAAATTCATATCTTTTCCCCTCTAAACACCCATGAATACTTCAAATACTTAAGAAAAGAGTCACTAAAATACATGTGACACTATTTAAAGAAAATAAATTCTAAATCCTATGAGAGTAGGACGGAGGGGCAATGGGAAGATATGGACACATGTAATAGCTTAAACAATAAAAAATTGGAATAAACAAAGAATTAAAACAGAAAAAAATCCTCTATTTTGGTTTAAAGATATACAATTGTATAAATGCAGAATGGGATAGATTCAAAAGTACCAACCTCCTTTATATAAACCTATTAGATCTCAGAATCATTAATTAAGAATTGGTATTGCCAAGATAGCCAATTCTGTGAAGTGCATACATAAAACCATAATCTCTCCAGTATAAAGAAGTGTGTTAGCAATGAAGATCTGCTGTTTTCAACACATGTTGACTGATTTGAATTTTTTATTCTAAAGAAAGAATCAAAGCTCCTCATTCATTGTGCTGCTGTAAGGACTAAAGAATTAAGTGTTTAGCAGAACTTATGGCATTTGGTTCTCAATATACTTTTGGCAGGCTGTTATCCCATCTGGAGTTCATTTCCTAGTTACAAAGTCCACACATGAAGAATTAAGAATGGCCCTGAATGGCCTCCAGAAGGAGGTAAGCGGATGTTGTCACCAGGATCCTATCTGAATGGCACAAAGTAGCAGAATAAAGAACAAAAAATATTATTTTTAGTTTTTCTGTCATGTAACAAATATTTCTTGAGTGCTCAAGACATGCAGATACATTCAAGACACTGTGAATAAAAGGGTAAATGTCTTATTCTGTGTCCTCAAGGACTTCTATTCCAATGGAGGATATAGGCATATTCCAGCTAAATGGACAAAATGTACAGGAGGATAGTCACAATGCATAGGATAATTATAAATTTTTAGTGTTATGAAGGTGAAAATTATAAGCTGAGATATAGAGAATAAAGGATGGACTACATTAGACAGAAAAGGCATAGAGGTTTTTTTGAAGAGATTACAGTTAATTAGAGGCTTAAAAGATATAGACAGAGAGGGTTCTTTATGAAGTAACAGTATGGGCAAAGGTTTCCAGGGGGAAAAGAGCTTGAGCTATTCAGGAAGCCAGGAGTATAAACACAGAGTGAAGTCAGAGAGCATTTCAAGGGGGTTGAGAAAATCTGACTCTGCCTATGGAAGAGCGAGGCATTTGGGTTTTATTTTTATTTCAATGCAATGGAAAGGCATTGAAGAGCTTGAAGAGGAGGCTGAAGTTAGTTGGGTGACTTAGGTTATCTGGAGACTGGATTGGTTTGAGAAGGTAGCAGAAGCTTAGGGTAATTTACTCCTGAGAGAGGACAGTGGACTGAATCAATTATGGTAGCAGTGTAAAGGATGGAGAGCTGGAATTCAGACACACTTTAGAAAAGAAACAGGCAGGAAATATCATATTGCCCAACCATGAAGAGGACCCTCTAAAAGCTAGAGTCCTCTGCCTATTTAAAGAGTGTTTAGTCATCAAAGAATTTGTTCAGTCAAGATATACCTAGAGAAGTCCTTAGAATTTCTCTAGTGTTAGGGTAGAATTATCAAATGCCTAAAATTCTATATTAATTGCTCATTTGGGATAAACATAAAAATATTTTTATAACATTGATGACCATAGAGTTATATATTAAATCATCATATAGAGATATTTCAGGGTTAATTTATTAGACCCAATCTGATACTTCATGGATCTGGTAGAAAAAGGGCTGGAAGAGGAGTGATTCAATTATAAAATACTAGTATCCTGGTACATGGATCAAGTGCACCAGTGGGGTGTCTGGCTTGCACCGTCTTGCAAACCAGGACCTATCAGGGGATATAGAACTGCAGGTTTTGGCCCAATCTCCACAGGCCAGGCTGAAGGACCCCACTGGTACAGGAATCCATGCACTGGGCCTCTAGTATGCATATCAGATCTTTGGTTAATCTCTTTCCACCCTCTCCTCTCCCTCATTTCCTCTGAGATTCATCAATCTGTTCCATGTGTCCATGCCTGTGCATTGAGCATTTGCCCCCTGGTAGTCAGTGCACATCATAGCTAGGCTTTTATATATATAGATTTCTTGGAGCTGCCTCTTAGTGGGGAAGGATCTAGGACCTCATGAGCATCTGAGAAAGGGGTGCACAAAGAGGAAATGATGCTTTGCAGAAGCTTCACAACACCCTTCAGACACTTCAGGATATCCTTTTAGGCAAGCTCAGGCTCTAGCCTTTCTCTCATTTGATGGTTTTCTTTTGTCAGAGCAGAATTTTTCAGGATACAAGCTCCTCCTTGTTAATAAATACTGCCTCTCAAACTATCTTCAGATATCAAGTTCTGGGGAGAAGATAACAGTTATTTTGGAGACTTCTATGAAAAATCACTTTTGGATTGTTCTATAATTCTTAATTAGACTTAGAATTTTGATTTAGACCATTGGTTTGTGATGTGAGCTGCATATTAGAATTACTTGGGAATCTTCTAAGAAAAAAAAAAGCATGCCCAGACAGCACTCGGGGTTGGGGCTGGGCAGACCAACTGAAATATTTAGCAGTTTTAAAGGTGATTCTAATGCAGTCAAGATTGAGAAAAGTACTACAAACCTTTGGATGCTATCTCACTATGCTCTTTTATTTGGAGAACCTTCTCTTCCCAAATGGCAGGCATTCACTGGCAAAAATACATGCATTTACTAAGAGCAAGAGAAATTTCACAAATGAAGGAAATGTGTAAAAGGAGAGGGCCAGAGTCCTACTTTCTTTCCACTGGCCATAGAAAGAATGGCAGTGGGATGGGAACTAGCTGGTGCCTGTCCTGTTTCTCTACCAGTGAATGCAGAGTAAGGGGCCAGCGGCTGGACAAGGCATAGCCAGGAAGGGTATAGATACCCCATTCATGGCACTCCTGGGGAGGCTCTGCCTGCATTTTCAGTCTGGCCTTTAGTTTTCATCTTAAAAATTTCCATTTTGACTTTTAGTCAATGCATTCCCAACATCAACTCTTCTCAGATGAGGATGGTGATGAAAAAATAGAAAAATACCTACCTGAGCTTTGCAAACATTTTTACCAAACCCACACTCAGGGCAAATATAGTTTAGGGCACATAGCTAAGCCCTTTGTCAACACGAGGCCTCTCTCCAACTGCACATTGCTTGGCTTGCCATCAAAATGGTTTCATCTTGTTGACGATCTCCAAGGCTTACAGAATCAAAACTTGGACGTTTTGTGTACACATTAACAGAGCTTATTCCACAGGCTCCTAATAAATCTTTATAACCACATATGGCTGAGCTATAAATATCAGCTGGGAAGAGCAGTAAAAGCATGGCATACAGAAAGGTGTCTGCCTTGCTTGGAAGTATTTCGACTTCATTAATTTACTTATTGCATCAAACTGTAACTTTCAGATGCTGAAGTGAAATTAAATTACTACTGAACTGAAACATAAAAACTGAAAAAACACTGAAATTGACACATGAAAAATAATGCAACAATTAGTTCACTTAGTACATTCCTGGGGTTACAGTTCTTAAGACAAAACACAATAAAATAAAACAGGGGCAAGTCCCCATACATTATTTTTTAGTGCCAGGCAGGTGGAAGGGACCATTTCTTATTCTGTCTTGTGGTTCTGACATCTCTCTCTTGAAATAAATGAGGGATTGAATTGGATTTTCACTCACTTAGAAATAAATAAAATATAATAAAGGGGCTTGGCCAGCGCAACCAAGTGATTGAGCGTTGATCTATGAATCAAGCAGGAGGCAGTCAATCAATGATTCTCTGTCATCATCGATATTTCTATCTGTCTCCCTTTTCTTCCTCTCTGAAATCAATAAAACATATTTTAAAATATATATTAAAGCAAAATGATGCTACAGCTTGCCCTCCAGCACCCAAGCATATTCCAGCCTAGATTTCTTTCTGTTCTTCTAAAACTTGTGTCCCTGGGCAAGGACATGAGGGAGAGGGCTTAGCCCAAGGGTGAGCCTGCTTATGTCTATTTACATAGGAAAAGTGAAAAACTAAACAATGAAAGCCCAGTTTTACACACAGTTCCATACTCAAAAGGCCTCTTAGTTTTAAAAGAATGTTTGGAAACACTGGCATTGCTCACATTACAGGTGTAATTGTTGTTCTCTCTCTTTTTTAAAAAGGGAGAGATAGACAGAAACATCAATGATGAGAGAGAAGCATCGATTGGCTACCTCCCATACACCCACTACTAGGCATCAAGCCCACAACCTGGGCATGTACCCTTGATTGGAATCAAACCTGGGACGCTTCAGTCCACAGGCCAATACTTTATCCACTGAGCCAAGTCAGTTAGGGTGATTGTTCTCTTTCGAGAGGAAAGTGACTCTTGCATTGATATCTACCCTTTCCCACAGCAGGTACTCTCCTGGTCCATAACATTTCAAAATCACAAAGCAAAGCATCACTTGACAAGAACAGAATTTATGTCAGGCATCTTTTCCTGACTTAGGAGGGGAAAAACTCTCAAAATCACCATTATACTTTCACTTTCTAGCATTCTTTTACTAGCCAACTATAGATGTGGATACTTCTCATGTTTGTCTGTTTTTAAGATTACTAAATGGTTCTAACGAACTTTATTTCCATTTTGAAATTTGCAATCTCATGTACACAGCATCTTGCTTTACCAGGATGCATTGGAGGCTGGAAGCCAAAGGCAGGGCTCTGTGGCTGGAGAAAGGGCAGGGCTGAAAGCATGGCTTTTAGAGCCAAACCCACAGAATTGCTTGGTTACAGAAATTACATTAACCCTCGATTAGATGCATATAGGATACATTTAATATACTTTTCCTGTTTACATTTCAAAATTCATTTATCAATTAGATCAAAATAGAATTCATTTTTAAAGTATTTTTCACTATGTTGTCCATGAAGTGACCTCAGAACCATAGATAAGAAATATAAATGTTATATTCCGGCTTAGCATATTTTGGTAGCTGCATAAATGTTTATATTATTTTTTTAACAACTAGAAGAAATGAATTCTCAAAATATGTAAATTGCTAGAGAAACTTTATAAAGAGTTTAAGAAAAAGATTGCTTGTTTTGCTTTTCTCAGATAAATAATTTTTTTTCCATGTCATTCAGGTTTACTATAGCATTTTTAAACTTCATTTGACTGGATGTTTAAAAGTAATAAATATGTAATATGAAATATGTGTCCTGTTTGAGGGGAAAGTTTATTTTACCATTGGTAGGCATATGCTAGAATCCTGAATGTTTCCCATCAAAAGAAGAAGGCCCCTTAGTGCTGGTGTAGAAGGTTGCAGAGACAGCAACAATTAGATGAGAGTTAAATTGATCATTTAAATACTAGCCCATGGGTCATTTTTGTTGTGGTGGATATTCACCATGATGTTTTGCTAAGAAAACGGACCTTTTTTGTTTGTTTTAATATTAGAGCAGCTTATATTTCAGGATCAAAAAAAGAGTAGTGATAAAAGAAAAATATAGTACTATATATTATTTGCAATTCCTGCTCATGAGCATTAATTCAAACCATACATTTAAAAAACAATATGCCATTTTGAGATAGACTTTAAAATGTTATAATTTTATAAAATTAAATTATTAGATACCCTCACTGTCTTTGAATTTCCTGCACGTGGGGACAGTTATTATATGACTCACACTTATTCCAAGGGCCCTTCCTTGGGATCAGCGGTTCTCAACCTGTGGGTCGCAACCCCGGTGGGGGTCAAACGACCAAAACACAGGGGTCGCCTAAAGCCATCGGAAAATACATATTTCTGTTGGCTTTAGCCGCTGAGAAGTCGTGCTACCATCTGCAGCACTGCTATTCAGCTGGAAGGCATGCCGTTATGGATGCACATTCCAAACTGAATGCCTGTGCACATGCGCAGACGTGATTGCATCATCCGTCCAGGGCCTAAGGGGAGGGGGAAGCGGGGGATACGCTCCACAGTCCATAGCAGTGCATTACATGTGTCCGGCGCTTGCTGACGTCATCAGTGGGCGGATGCAGCAAGCGCTGGAGGACAGAAGCCTAGGAGGCGGAGAGGCAAGAGAGCCTGCGAGACAGCCTGCTGGTGTAAAAAAGGTTAATAATGTAAAAACAGTACACACACCATACACACAATACTGTGTAAGTGTAACATGCTTTGCGTGTAATCATTATACAGTACACAAAGCAGCTTACACTTACACAAAGCACCATACATTTACACAGTGTGAACTACATCGGTCTTATACTATAAGAGACCACTATAAGATGTAGTTCACACTGTTCCCCAATGTATAATTATCTCCCATATCTCCCACTATTTCCCCATATTCTGAATGAGGAAACTGCTGAAATCAGCGGTTTCCAGCATTGAATCCGCCTCCTATTGATTTCATTGTGAGTGCTGCAGATTTTGTGGAAGAGAGCTCCCGAGAATCTCGAGTTACCACACAATCCGCTGCAGCCTCCTATTAATTTCAATAAGAGGCGGAGAAATGACAGTTTCCGACACATTTCTTCCTCTCCAATTTAAGTCAATGCGAGGCTGTGGCAGATTCCGCTCAAATATAGAGCATGTTGCTTAATTTTTCCACACTAGGCTTTTTCCTAGCAGGGAAAAATTTAAGCAACATGCTCTATATTTGAGCGGAATCTGCTGCGGCCTCCCATTGACTTGAATAAGAGTTAGAGACATGCGCCAGAACTGCATTTCTGCCGTACAGGGGATCTCTCCTCTGTGGAATTCACGGGTCTCCCATTGAAGTAAATGAGATGTGGATTCCACTGCAGAAACCGCCACTTCATAGTGTGAAAGAGCCCTGAAAGATGCCATGCTGTGCAGAAACTGCAGTGTATCCTATGACGTAGTTCACACTGTTCTATATAGAAAACTTGCCACTAATCTAGAGAAAAACAGATCCATTAGTTAAGCATGTGAATATGACCCCCTGGTCATAGTAACAGGTATGTAATAGAAAACAACACAGGGAATAGTAAATAATAGGAAACTTTAACAAACTCTTTAGACGCGACCATCTTTTATTTATTTGTTTAGCAAACCATCTCATGACAATGGATTGTGTAGACAAGAATATTAGAAAAAGAAAATACACTGAGGATTTCTTGCAGTATGATTTTACCTCAATAATTACAGCAGGAATTGAGAAACCATAATGTGTTATTTGTTGTGAAGTTCCCTCAGCTGAATCTATGAAGCCGAACAAACTAAAATGCCATTTTGATAGCAAGCATCCAAGCTTTGCTGGCAAGGATATCAATATTTTAGAAGCAAAGCTGATGGACTCAAGAAATCTAGATTTGACACTGGTGGCCAGTACCACAAACACAATGTAGCAGCTGTTGAAGCATCATATTTGGTGGCACTCAGAATCGCCAGACCTATGAAACCTCACACCATTGCTGAGGATTTACTGTTGCCAGCTGCAAAAGACATAGTTCAAGTGATAATTGGAAATGAATATGTTCAGAAATTGAATGCAATATCCTTATCTAAAGACACTGTCCACAGAAGAATGGAGGACATGTCTGCCGATATTCTTGATCAGGTGATCCAGGAAATTAAATCTGCACCACTACCAATATTCAGTATCCAGCTTGATGAATCTACAGATGTGGCAAACTGTGCACAGTTATTGGTTTATGCGAGGTATATTAATGATGGCGACTTTAAAGATGAGTTTCTTTTTTGCAAACCACTTGAAACAACAACTGCACATGATGTTTTTGACGCAGTTGCTTCTTTTCTAAAAGCGCATAACATCTCCTGGGAAAAGGTTTGTGGTGTTTGCACAGATGGTGCTCTTGCTATGCTAGGATGTTGCTCAGGATTTCAATGTTTGGAACAAAATGAATTGCAAAAGCAATCGGAACACACTGTATGATACATTGCCAAATATTAGCGACTAAGATACTGCCGCAAGATTTACAAGAAGTAATGAAAAGCATCATAACATGTGTCAATTTTGTTAAGTCGAGCACCTTAAACAGTCGGCTGTTTTGGCAACTGTGCAACAAGCTAGATGCGCCAAACAATGCTCTGTTACTTCACACTGAAGTCAGATGGTTGTCAAGAGGAAAAGTTTTAAAACGTGTCTTTGAGCTTTGTGATGAACTGAAAACATTTTTAATCAGAAAGCAAGACCACAATTCGAAGAACTTTTTAGCGATAAAACTGAGCTGCAGAAAATAGCTTTCTTGGTGGACATCTTTGTCATCTTGAATGACTTAAATTTATTACTGCAAGGACCAAATGCAACGTGTCTCGATTTGTCCAAAAAAATTAGATCATTCCAAATGAAACTTCAGCTTTGGAAAAATAAATCGGATAAAAATAAAATTTACATGTTTCCTACAATCTCTGCCTTCTTTGAGGAACATGACATTGAGCCAGACAAAAAAATTACGATGATAACTTCTGTGAAAGAACATTTGCACATGCTTGCAGACGAAATTTCATCATACTTTCCTAATCTATCTGACACCCCATTTGTACTTGCCAGAAGGCAATTCACAGTGAAAGTTGAAGATGTTCCGGAGACAGCGCAAGAAGAGTTCATTGACCTAATTAACAATGATGTAACGAGAACAGATTTCTCAACGATGCCACTGACAAAATTTTGGATTGTTTACAATTATATCCTATGCTGTCTGAGACTGTGCTGTGCCTTCTTCTTCCTTTTCCAACAATATATCTTTGCGAAACAGGGTTTTCCAGCTTGCTGGTAATCAAGTCTAAATACCAAAGTAGACTTGTGGAAAATGATCTTCATTGTGCCCTTGCAAAGACTGCCCCTTGAATTTCTGAATTGGTAAGCAAGAAGCAACCATAACCATCTCACTGAATTTGTCAGCATACTGTTGCAAAATATTGCACTGTTGTTTACTGTTATATTACTGTTGTTATATTTACACCCATGCTATGCCATGGTGAAATGTTATTTATTTGGAATTAGTAATAAATATTTCTCAACATATTAAATATTGTTTTGTGATTAATCACTATGTTTAAATTATGTTTGATTTGTAGCAATGAGAATACATAATGCATATCAGGTATTTACATTCCGAATCATAACTGTAGCAAAATTACAGTTTTGAAGTAGCCACCAAAATTATTTTTTGGTTTGGGGTCACCACAACATGAGGAACTGAATTGCAGGGTCACGGCATTAGAAAGGTTGAGAACCACTGCTTGGGATAAACAGCGAAGCAGTTTTCCACGTAAAATTTGCAGAAATCACAACCACAGTGACTCATATTATAAAGTGTACACGTGTTGTATAAATATATGTATTTAAAATGTCAACACTGGTCATTAACTCTTAAGTTATTTCATTTTTTAAAAAAAATGGCCTACTTACAGTTTCACTTGGTAGATTTTCCCAGATGTTAAATGTCTGTTACATACTATCTCATCACATTTGGGGATACTTTCCCCCTACTTTTATCCCTAAAATAGAACTACCTAATGGGGCTATTTGAAGATAGTCTCTAGGATCTGTAATAACAGAGGAGTTTATCAGGTGACTTCCTTCTCATTATGGGAGATGAGATGTTGCAGGAGAATCAACATAAAACTTTGCCAATGAGACTCTTACTTGCTCTCAGAGTTGCTGACTTCAACTTTTTGGAAATCTCTGTCAGCAATTAGGTTGAGTTGCATGCAATATTTAAAAATTTCAGGCAGGCATTTAATATCTAGTAAATAGATAATAACCAGATGAATTTTTTACTTTTATGTGAACTTTGCATAGCAACCCTGTGTCAAACATTTTGGAAATTCTTCCTTAAATAAGAATCTATTTATTGACAAAGGGAGCACCTGAAGAATTGTGGATGAGTACTGTTAAATGAGAGACTGTGCATGTGTCCTGCTGAAGGAGATGGTGCACTGTGTCTACACTGGTATAGTCTGCACATTCTGTTGTAACCTGGGGGTTAGTTTGGTAAATGTCACCTTTTTTATTTTGCTGGCTCCAGAGAAATAAAACTTAATTATATAGTACCAGGCCTATATGAAGAGCCCAGAAATATCTTTTGGCTAACTTAAGACAAAACTTTGAACATAATTTCAATCCAATTTCCAGATTAACTGGAGGGTGATTCTGTGAGTGCCATTTTTGAAACACTTTTATAGACAATCCAAGACTGGGCAGTATCAGTTAAATTTTTTTTAAAGGGGAGGAGGTAGGGAGGCAAAAAATATTTGTATTAAATTTTATTAATCTCTGAATAAGTGTGACACTCTTAGCCAGTTGGAGAGAGACTGCTGAAGATAGCCCTGGTGTAAGCCACATGTGCTAACATAAGGAGACCTTTCAGCGCCCATTTGCAGGAGCTGGTTCAATCCTAAACACACTTTTCTTCTCTTTATGCAAATCCTTAAATGGGAAAGTGAGGAGTCAAAATGAGTGTGTGAGAAAAACAGAAGAAAGAATGGGAAATGACGATATGTGTTGAAGGACAGACGAGGAGCCCAGCTATGGTGGGGTTCTTGGGGAAAACTTTGGGGCCCCATCAATTTGCAGGATCTCTCTCTTTTCCATTTTTAATTTTAGAATTATATCACCAGAGCCAACACCCAGGGCCAGGTCTATAAGATATATGGCTATATGTACATATATCTTAATAAATATATGCTGAATTAAAATCTCTATATATATAAAAGCCAAGATGACTAGAACAACCAGTCACTATGACATGCACTGTGGTGGCCAATCAGACAGATAGGCGCCCAGATCGGCTGGCCCCCCACCGTGATCAGGGGTGGGGCTAGCCTGAAACCCTCCCGATCCCCAGCTGGCCTGGACCCTGATCACCCCCCCATCAGGGCAAGCTGGCTGGACCCCACCCATGCACAAATTTGTGCACTGGACCTCTAGTACAGCAGTTGCCAACCTTTCAACTTCATGAACCACCAGTAGCCTGGGGACCACCAGTTGATGATCACTGCTCTAGTAAATAGATAATAAGTCAGGTAAATATTTGTACTAATTGATTAATTCACCTACCCACTCTCTTAAAAATATTTAGTGGTTTCTAATACATACATAATCCAGGAGATAGGGAATAAAAAGGAAATAGAAGACACAGTTTCTTATGGAAGTCTTTGGGGTTTGCTGATGAGTGGATGAAGGAGAAGTCTAAAAATAGTAAGTGTCTATCAAAATCCAGAGCAGTCCAGAGAGAGCTCCTAGCATGGTCTTCAAATGTTTTGGAGTTGCTAGAGGGCAGGATGGCTAGTACCAAATAAAACTTGGGTTCTCATGGCCCTGTTGCTGTGCCTGCTGGGCTAGAATGGAATCCTGCCCAACTTCACCTGCCAGCATCTCACTCTTTCTCCAACCCTCAAATCATACATCCTCTCCAACCACTCACTTATGCAGAGCTCAGATCTCCTGCAAGTCTGTCATCTCAAGACTCTGTTTCTCAGACTTGGCCCCCCACTTCAGCTGCCTGCAGAGGTTCAAGCTACTGAAACAGTGACTTAACTATTCTTGAGTGTGACCTGGACCTGGAGATATTTAAAATCTCCTATTGCCCCAATGCACAGGAAAGTTTGGGAAAAGCATCCTAGCAGAAAATAGCTCTTTCATCTGTGCCAAAGTCAGTGATTGTTTATCAACCTCTTACTTTTATTTTTCCTGCATTGTTTATGGAAAATAAAAAGGTGTATACATTCATCACTTTTGCAGCAATGCAAAAAGAATTCATGAAGGTAAAAGTACTTAAAAATTATTTGTGCATGGGGAGTGTTCTACATAAATAATTTGCTATTAAATTATTTTTCTCCCCAGATCAGACCTCTGGCCTTTATTCTCTGCAGACTGGAGTTCTAAATAGCTCTTCTGACCACTCTTCAAATCATTTTTTAAAAAAGATGCATGTTTCATGCAAATGGATTTTAAAATATAAATCCATAGCTTGGAATTGACACCCAACTCATACTAGAAAACAAAACAAAAATATTTGTCTTGTCAACTGTTGGGCAAATCCCAAATGAACAACTTCTTCCTGCTGGTGTTTAAAGGCAGGAAATCCTCAGCCAGACTTGAGTTGGCTGAACCTCACAGGCTGTCTGCCACCAGAGGACTTTCACTAAAACTTGGAGAGATAGGCTGCCAATGACACTGCTGGTTAGAATGGATAGATCTGATTTCTTCAATGGAAGGTTATGTTTGGAAATATTCTTCGCTAATTGGATGCCAGGCCTCTGGACCAGGTTCAGTGCATGGTGGGTGCAAAAGGAGTTCACCTCACGGGACACAGTTGCTGTCTGGCTGCTCTGCTTTTTTGAAGCCAAAGGAGGTGCCTTGTGGGTTCAGAGGTTGAACCCACATGAATTCTGTGATCTGGGAGCTCTTCTACCTGGAGCTGAAAGACCCTCTCCTGAGTCATGTACAATCCACTCCTACTTTTCTTACAGTATTTGGAAAACAATTCAATGACCACCTACCAACTGTGAGGTTTGTCAGCAGGATTTTTTTTAAGGCATGTAGGGAATGGCCAGCACAGTGTGAAAAAAGTCAGTAAAAAGAGTCCAGAGTGTGAGGAGATGGAAGAACAGGTTCTGCAGGAAAAGAGGTTTTGATTGAGATAAGACTAGGCAAATTGACATTGTTCTTTCCCAAAAAGTTATGGCTATTTTCTTTTCTTTTTTTTTTCTTTTTATTAAAAATATTGAGATGACACTGTTTAACAGGTGCAATTCAAAAACACAGCATCTGTACACTGTATTGTGTTTTCACCACCCCAACTTAAGTCTCTGTCCATCACCATCTATCCCCCTTTACCTTCTTCCACCCCTTCCCAATCACCACACTGTTGTGCATGTCCATGAGGTTTTCTTCATTTTTTTAACATTTTTGCTCAATCCCTCCACTCCCACCCCAGCCAGCTGTTAAGCTGGTACCTATTTATGAGTCTGTCTCTACTTTGTTTGGTAGTTCATTTTGTTTAGTAGATTCCACATATGAGAAAAATCATATGGCACTGACTGGCTTATTTCATTTAGCATGATGTTCACCAGGTCCACCCATGTTGTTGCACAGAATAATATTTCCTTCTTTTTTATGGCCCAGTAGTACCCCATTGTGTAAATGCACCATAACTTTTTATTTATTTTTAAATATATTTTATTGTTTTTTTACAGAGAGGACGGGAGAGGGATAGAGAGTTAGAAACATCGATGAGAGAGAGACATCGATCAGCTGCCTCTTGCACGCCCCCTACTGGGGATGTGCCCACAACCAAGGTACATGCCTTTGACCGGAATTGAACCTGGGACCCTTTGGTCCACAGACCAACGCTCTATCCACTGAGCCAAACCGGTTTCGGTGCACCATAACTTTTTAAATCCACTCATCTACTAATGGGCACTTGGGCTGTATCCAGATCTTAGCTATTATAAATAAAGCTGCAATGAACACAGTGGTGTATATATCCTTTTGAACCAGTGTTTTGGGTGTCTTTGGATAAGGCTGGGTCATAAGGAGTTTGATTTTTAATTTTTTGTAGTTACTCCATGCTGCTTTCCCAGTGGCTGCATCAGTCTGCATTCCCACCAATAGTGCATGAGCTAACTTTTTGCCACATCCTTGCTAGCACTTCTTGTTTATTGATTTATTGATGATAGACATCCTGAAAGGTATGAGGTGATATCTCAGTGTAGTTTTCATTTGCATCTCTCTGATGATTAGTGACATCCAGCATTTTTTATGTATCTATTCAGCCACCACTATTTTCATTCCACTTTGCTCTTTACAGAATTCCACAGGCCTCTCTCATTTCATTCTAGCAGCCTTCAGCCAAGATGAAGTGGCCTTGCAGCAGTTCAAGGCAACAAATTAAACACCAGTAGAATTAACATTTTCAGTAAAATATTTTTCATCCTGTTGATGTTCTAATTCATCTTTCCTTTAGATCTAAATGCTGCCAGCAATGTTCACTCATGTCCAATGCAAGAGAAGTAAAAATTCTACCCATTCTCCATCTGGATACTTCTCCTGGGTTCAAGGTTTAGAGTACCCACCCCCAAACACTCTTCTGGTGATGTCCTGAATGGAAAAGCACTGCTTAGCCAGGGCCTATTTCTGCCCCACATATACCTGGCTATTGGGATGGCTCCTGTGTAATTCAAGCCAGAAACACACATTCATGAAATAGATTCTCCACACATGCAGTAAAATAACACCCAAGATTCTGCTGGCAGGAAGCTAGGAAGCTGAACAATTTTTAAGATTTGTATTTACATTAGCACATCATTTATTTATTAGGAGAAGATAAAACATGTTAGATTTTGAAAAGCATAAAAATTAGTAAAAGAGAAATAGAAAATTGTCCCTAATAATTTCTCTCAGATAATTATTTATTTTTAATTTATTGACTTCTATGGATAAATAGATAAGCAAAAAGTACAATAATAATTGATTTGCAGTTTTGAACCTAACTTTTCTGTTCTTAATTTTTTATCCTTTTCTAATTATAATAGTGGCCAGAGTAATGTACTTGCAAGTAATGTACTTGCTATCCCTACCTGGCTCTGGGCAACTTGTCTGAAGCAGGACAACATGGAAATAAAACAAGGGCAGTATTCCATGTAGTCTAGAGTGTGGGATCTCCGAAGCTCAGAAGCTAACTTTGCCTGCAACTCACTCTTTGAATGTCCCTGTTCTGAACTGCCTCCCTTCTCCCACTGAACTGGGCTCTTTGCGGATATAGGGGTCTTAGCCAGGATGGTTTCAAAAGACTTCTGTTGGGTGTGGTGTCTGTAGCTTGTATAAAGGGGGTGGTAGTGGGAATTTCCTCTTCTTCCAATGCCTCAGCTCTGTTGTTGCTATCTCAAGTAGGAGGGGATATTAAAAAATAATTTCAGGACAGCAGGGGAGCATAACAGTGGTGGCAATGGCGGGAACTTCTCCTGCCTCCATGGAAGCACTAAGAAGCAGTGAGCTGTGTGGTAAAGAGCAGCAAGCAAAGAGGAGAGAGAGAGAACTACAAAACCAGACATCCAGAGAAGAGAGACATTGGGGAGACAAAGAAACAGCCCAGGAAGGAGGAAAAATGGCAGCGGGATAGATAGACAAGGTCTGGAGCTTTGTCCCTGGGCAGAAGGAGAGAGAGCAGCTGAGAGTCACACTGGGAGTGTTTGTTGGCAAGAGTCAGTTATCCTCCAGGAGAAGGTGAGGGACTGTTGGACGGGGCTCTCCTGACCAGGTAGCCCCACTGCCAGGGGTTTTTGTCTGCCGGAGCCAGCAGCACGAACGTGGAGACAACGCCACCTTGCAGAGGGAAGTGTATGTCTGTGGCAGTCTGAAAGCTGCAGCTGAAGCACTCACCAAACAGCCTGAGGACCCAGAACACCGCTCTCCAATCGGTGCAGACACTCAGACTCAGAGGAGATCCACATAGCACACGGAAAGGTCAGATTTCTCCTGGGATAAGGTGAGGGCTCCTGTCCTGCAGAATAGAGATGCTCACACTGTAGGAACCGGGCTGCGGGAAAGCTGCTTCTGGAGAGGTCTGCAGCTTTGGGGCAGGGTGTGTTCCCTAAGTGTGGAAGCAAACTCTCGGAGCTGTTGACAGAGGGGAGCTCTAGAAAACAACTCATTTTGATCTGAGGCAGAAGGACAGCCTAGGAATTATTACAGTGTCCCAGCTGCAAAATCCCCACAAAATGGTTTTGAGAACCACAGAGTATCAGGATCTGAGCACAACTTAGAGAGTTCCTGTGCTTAGTCTCAGAGGTCAATTCCGAAACACTGCGACCCAGTAGATGATGCACAAATTGACTCTTGCATAACCACAAAAGAATAAAGAGATTAAGACCACAGCAGTGGAGCACAGGAAACTGCAATACACTCCCTACTGGGAAACAGGAGTGCCAAGCAGAACAATAGTGGAAGTGAATGACCATTCTATATTTTTCTTTTTTTTCTTTTCTTTAAATTTTTTATTTTATTTATTTTCATTTTTGCATATTTTAATTAAAAAACTATTTTTTTCTTTTCTCCTCAATTGATTTTACCTTTTTAATTATTACATTTTTGTTGTCAGCTAGTATTATTACTACTACTATTTTACCTTTTTTGGGGAAAAAAGTGTCATTTTGTTTTCCCTTTATTTTACTTTGGGATTAGAGTTCTACATTCTATTTTCATATTTCCCTTAGCATAATTTTGCTCTATCTCAACTCTACCTTTATGTGAACACTTTCCTCCTAACTTTCCCCATTTGGTTGTCTTGTTTCTCTTTCCCTTTTCCTACTTTAGATGGTCCCTATTCTTTCTCTATACCTGGTTAAAATTTCACCCCACTTATATATCTAATTTCAAATGCCCTACTCCAAGTAAAACTTCTCTCTTCTTCTTTTCACTATCCAAAAAGTTGTTTTTCTCTATGTCCTTTCGTTGCTGTTTGCCTGAACGGTGATTATATCGATTTTTTATTATTTTTTGTGAGATTGTTTTGCTTATTCTACTTGTTTTATTTTGTTTTTTGTTTGCTTTGTTTTGGTTTGTTTTTTACCTCTCTTTTCCCTTGCCTCCCTCGATACCAGTTGTTATTTGTAGTGTGTATTAATCTCCAGGTACTAGTTGCCAGCATTTGTTGGGATTAGTGACTATTCTATTGGAGTTTTCTCCTGACATCTATATTTTGTTCACCTTTTCTCTCTTATACTCTTTCTTTTCTCTCTGACTTTTTTCTCTTTCTCTTTTCTTCTTCTTCTTTTCCTTTTTATTTTTTATTTTATTTTTTATTTTATTTTTTATTCATTTATTTATTTATTTTTCTCTCTCTCCCAACTTGGACATGGCACTTTTTTCTTTTCTGTTTTCCTCATTTCCCTCTTAATTTTCTCTACTTACCCCTAATTTGTCCTTCATTGGTTGTCACCGTATTGGTGATTATTAACATCATGAATACATTTCTGTGCAGTGCCTTGTGTGTTGTACACTGGTAGTGTTGTAGTTTGTGCCTTTGAATCAACGTAGGAGAGAGAACTACATAATCAGACACCCAGAGAAGAAAGAACATGGGCAAAAGAAGAAACAGCCCGCATATGACAGAAAGGCAGGTTTCACCAGAAAAGAAAGTAAACGAAATAGAAGCAGAAATAAGCCTGCCAGAGAAAGAGTTCAGAGAAATGATCATAAGGGGGATGAAAAGAATGGAAGACAAAATCGACAATGTAAGAACCAAGAGGAAATGAAGAAGCAGCAAGAAGAAAGGCAGAATAATCAAGAAGAAATGAAAAATGACATCACTGCTTTAAAGAACTCAATAGAAAGCATCAAATGTAGACAAAAAGAAGCAGAGGACCACATTAGTGACCTAGAAGACACAGTAGGAAAAAAATATCCAAGTACAGCATCTTCTAGAAAAAAAAATTTAAAAGCAAGAGGAGAGCCTAAGAGAACTTTGGGATAACACGAGACAAAACAACATCCACATAATTGGGGTTCCAGAAAGAGTGGAAACTGAGCAAAGATTGGAGAACCTGTTTGAAGAAATAATGACAGAATATTTCCCCAATATAGGAAAGAAAAAACCCACACAAATCCAACAAGCTCACAGAGTCCCAAGCAAAATGAACCCCAACAAACCGAAACCAAGACACATTATAATTAAATTGGCAAACACCAATGACAAAGTAAGAATCTTAAAAGTGGCCAGAAAGAAACAGAAAGTTACCTACAAATGAACCCTCATAAGACTAGCTACTGATTTCTCAACAGAAACTCATCAGGCCAGAAGGGAATGGAATGAAAAATACAAAGTCATACAAAGGAAGGTTCTGAATCCAAGAATACTTTACCCTGCAAGGCTTTCAATCAAAATTGAAGGTGAAATCAGAAGCTTTACAGACAAAAAAGAACTGAGGGAATATATTACCACCAGACCGGCAATGCAAGAAATGTTAAAGGGTCTGCTGTAATAAAAAGAAAAAGGAAGCAAAGAAGGAACTCGGGGGTAAAGACTAAAAATGGCGACAGATAAGTACCTATCAATAATAACTTTAAATGTAAATGGATTAAATGCTCCCATGAAAAGACAAAGAGTAACCGATTGGATAAGAAAACATGATCCATATATCTGTTGTCTGCAAGAAACCCACCTCAGGAAAAGAGATGCACACAGATTGAGGGTGAAGGGATGGAAAATGGTATTTCAGGCAAATGGAAATGAAAAAAAAGCTGGGGTTGCAATACTTATATCTGACAAATTAGATCTCAAGGTGAAGGACATAATAAGAGATAAAGAAGGCCACTTCATAATACTAAAGGGAACAATCCAAAAGAAGAAATAACTCTGGTAAACATATACACACCCAAAATAGGAGCACCTAAATACATAAACAAACTCCTGGAGGATATCAAGGGAGAGATTTACAGCAATATAATCATAGTAGGAGACTTTAATACCCCACTGTCACCACTGTACAAATCCTCCAAACAAAAAATCAGCAAAGAAACATCAATCCTAAATTACTTACTAGACCATATGGAATTAATTGACATCTTCAGAACATTTCACCCCAAAGGCACAGAATATACATTCTTCTTTAGTGCACATGGGTCATTTTCAAAGAGAGATCATATAATGGGTCATAAGAAAAGTCTCTTCAAAATCAAGAAGATAGAAATCATATCAATCATTTTCTCAGACCACAGTGGCATAAAACTGGAAATCAACTATAATAAAAACAATATAAAGAAATCAAACACCTGGAGACTAAACATCTCAATAGTCCAATAACTATGGAAGAAATTGAAGCAGTCATCAAAAAGTTTCCAGCAGGGAGGAGAGAAAATGGCGGCGGAGTAGACAGATGCGTCTGGAGCTTTGTCGCTGGGCAGAGGGAGAGAGAGCGGCTGAGAGTCGCACTGGGAGTGTGTGTTGGCAAGCTAAGAGTCAGTTATCCTCCGGGATAAGGCAGAGAACTGCTGGAAGGGGCTCTCCCGCCAGGCAGCCCCACTGCCACGGGGTTTTTGTCGGCCAGAGCCACCAGTGCGAACACTGAGCCAGAGCCATCTTGCAGTGGGAGGTCGATGTCTTCGGCCATCTGAAGCCTTCAACTGGGGACCCATCGAGCAGCCAGGGACCCGGGGACCCAGAACTCTGCTCTCTGATCGGTGCACACACGCGGCGGAATCAGAGATCCACAGAGCACACGGAAAGGAGAGAGAACTACATAACCAGACACCCAGAGAATAAAGACCATAGGCAGAAAAAGAAACAGCCCACATAAGACAGAAAGGCAGGTTTCACCAGAAAAGGAAGTAAACAAAATAGAAGAAGAAATAAGCCTGCCAGAGAAAGAGTTCAGAGAAATGATCATAAGGGGGATGAAAAGAATGGAAGACAAAATCGACAATATAAGTAAGAGCCAAGAGGAAATGAAGAAGAAGCAAGTAGAAATGCACAAAGAAATAAAAAATGACATCACTGCTTTAAAGAACTCAATAGAAAGCATCAAAAGTAGACTAGAAGAAGCAGAGGACCACATCAGTGAGCTAGAAGACACGGTAGGAAAACATACCCAAGTACAGCAGCTTCTAGAAAAAAAAGTTAAAAAGCAAGAGGAGAGTCTAAGGTAACTTTCGGATAACATGAAACAAAACAACATCCGCATAATTGGGGTTCCAGAAAGAGTGGAAACTGAACAAGGATTAGAGAACCTGTTGAAGAAATAATGACAGAAAATTTCCCCAATATAGGAAAGAAAAAAGCCACACAAATCCAAGAAGCTCACAGAGTCCCAAGCAAAATGAACCCCAACAAACCGACACCAAGGCAGATTATAATTAAATTGGCAAACACCAACGACAAAGTAAGAATCTTAAAAGCAGCCAGAGAGAAACAGAAAATTACCTACAAATGAACCCCCATTAGACTAACTACTGACTTCTCAACAGAAACTCGTCAGGCCAGAAGGGAATGGAATGAAATATACAAAGTCATGCAAAGGAAGGTTCTGAATCCAAGAATACTGTACCCTGCAAGACTCTCAATCAAAATTAAAGGTGAAATCAGAAGGTTTACAGACAAAAAAGAACTAAGGGAATATATTTCCACCAAACCAGGAATGCAAGAAATGTTAAAGGGTCTGCTGTAATAAAAAGAAAGAGGAAGCAAAGAAGGAACTCGGGGGTAAGGACCAAAAATGGCAACAGATAAGTACTTATCAATAATAACTTTAAATGTAAACGGATTAAATGCTCCAATCAAAAGACATAGGGTAACCGATTGGATAAGAAAACATGATCCATATATCTGCTGTCTGCAAGAAACCCACCTCAGGAAAAGAGATGCACACAGACTGAGAGTGAAGGAATGGAAGATGGTATTTTAGGCAAAGGGAAATGAAAAAAAAGGTGGGGTTGCAATACTTATATCTGACAAATTAGATCTCAAGGTGAAGGACATAATAAGAGGTAAAGAAGGCCACTTCATAATATTAAGGGAACTATCCAACAAGAAGAAATAACTCTGGTAAACATATATGCACCCAATATAGGAGCACCTAAATACAGAAAAAAACTCTTGGAGTATATTAAGGGAGAGATTGACAGCAATACAATCATAGTAGGAGACTTTAATACCCCACTGTCACCATTGGACAAATCGTCTAAACAAAAAATCAGCAAAGAAACATCAGTCCTAAATGACTCACTAGACCAGATGGAATTAATTGACATCTTCAGAACATTTCATCCCAAAGCCACAGAATATACATTCGTCTCCAGGGCACATGGGTCATTTTCAAAGATAGATCATACATTAGGTCATAAAAAAGTCTCTTCAAATTCAAGAAGATAGAAATCATATCAAGCATTTTCTCAGACCCAAGTGGCATAAAATTGGAAATCAACTATAATAAAAATAATACAAAGAAATCAAATGCTTGGAGACTAAACAGCAGACGATTAAACAACGACTGGGTAACCAGGGAGATCAAGGAAGAAATAAAAAACATCATGGCAAAAAATAACAATGACAACACAACAATACCAAATTTATGGCACACAGTGAAAGCAGTCTTGAAAGGGAAGTTCATAGCCCTACAGGCCTACTGCAAAAAACAGGAAACAGTGGTAATAAATTACCTAACCTTAAAACTCAAAGAGCTAGAACGAGAGCAACAAAAAGAGCCCAGTGTACTCAGAAGGAAGGAAATAGTGAAGATTAGAGTGGACATAAACAACTTGGAGACGAAAGAAACAATTCAAAAGATCAACTAAACCAAGAGCTGGTTCTTTGAAAGGATAAACAAGATTGATGGACTCCAAGCCAGGCTCACCAAGAAGCAAAGAGAGAAGACCCAAATAAACAAAATCAGAAATGAAAGAGGAGAAATAACAACAGACCCTGTGGAAATACAAAGGATTGTTAAAAAATACTATGAACAACTCTATTCCAACAAATTGAACAACCTGCAAGAATGGACATTTTCCTAGAAAAATATAACCTCCCAAAACTCAATGAGGAGGAAGACAAACATCTCAATAGTCCAATAACTATGGAAGAAATTGAAGCAGTCATCAAAAAGCTTCCAGCAAATAAAAGCCCGGGACCAGATGGCTACACAGGAGAGTTTTACCAAACATTCAAGGAAGAATTAAAACCTATTCTCCTCAGACTATTCAAAAACATTCAAGAAGAAGGAACACTTCCAAACACTTTCTATGAAGCCAGCATCACCCTAATACCAAAACCAGATAAAGACAACACAATGAAAAAGAATTATAGGCCAATATCTCTAATGAACATAGATGCCAAAATTCTCAACAAATTCTAGCAAACCGGATCCAGCAGTACATCAAAAAGATCATACACCATGACCAAGCAGGATTCATCCCAGGAATGCAGGGATGGTACAATATCTGCAAATCAATATATGTGATACATCACATAAACAAATTGAGAGGTAAAAGTCACATAGTCATATCAATTGATGCAGAAAAAGCATTTGACAAATTCCAACACCCTTTCTTGATAAAAACTCTCAGCAAAGTGGGAATAAAAGGAGCATACCTCAACATCATAAAAGCCATATATGATAAACCCACAGCTAACATCATACTCAATGGGCAAAAACTAAAACCATTTCCCCTAAGAACAAGAACAAGACAGGGATGCTCACTCTCACCTCTCCTGTTCTACATAGTACTGGAAGTATTAGCCATTGCAATTAGACAACAAGAAGAAATAAAAAGCATGCAAATTGGAAAAGAAGAAGTAAAGCTGTCCTTATTTGCAGATGACATGATATTGTACATAAAAAACCCACAGGACTTCATTCCAAAACTAATTGACTTAATTAATGAATTTGGCAATGTAGCAGGATACAAAATTAATGCTAAGGAGTTTGTGGCATTTCTATACACTAATAGTAAAATTATAGAAAGAGAAACTAAAAAAGCAATCCCTTTTACCATCACACCAAAAAAATTAAGATACCTAGCAATAAACCTAACTTAAGAGGTAAAAGATCTTTATGTAGAAAACTACAGGACACTGAAAAAAGAGATAGAGGAAGATGTTAACATATGGAAGAGCATATCATGCTCATGGATTGGAAGAATCAACATCATTAAAATGTCCATACTACCCAAGGCAATCTACAGATTCAACACACTACCCATTAAAATAGCAATGACATATTTCACAGACCTACAAAGAATTCTTCATAGATTCATCTGGAACAAAAAAAGACCACGAATAGCTACAGCAATTCTGAGAAGGAAGAATAAAGTAGGTGGGATCTCAATACCATACTTGAAGTTATACTACAAAGCAACTGTTCTCAAAACAGCCTGGTACTGGCACAAGAACAGACATATAGACCAATGGAATAGAATAGAGAACCCAGATATCCACCCAAACCACTATGCTCAACTAATATTTGACAAAGGAGGCATGAACATTCAATGGAGCCAAATTAGCCTCTTCAATAAATGGTGTTGGGAAAATTGGACAGATACATGCAAAAAATCGAAACTGGACCACCAACTTAGACCAAATGCAGAAATAAACTCAAAATCGATACAGGACTTAAACATTAAAAGGGAAACTATAAAAATACTAGAGGAATCCATAGGCAGCACAATCTCAGATATAGGCCGAAAGAACTTCTTCACTGATACTGCTCCAAAGGCAATGGAAGCTAAAGAAAAAATAAACAAATGGGAGTACATCAAAATAAAAGGCTTTTGCACAGCAAAAGAAACCATCAACAAAACAACCACAAAGCCCACTGTATGGGAGAACATATTTGCAAATGTTATCACTGATAAAGGTTTCATCTCCAAATTCTACAGCCAACTTATACAACTTAATAAAAGGAAGATGAAGGATCCAATAAAAAAATGGGCAACGGATCTAAATAGAACCTTTTCAAAAGACGACAGAAGGAAGGCCAAGAGACACATGAAAACATGTTCAAAGTCATTAATCATCCGAGAGATGCAAATAAAAATGACAATGCAATACCATCTTACACCTGTCAGAATGGCAATCATCAACAAATCAACAAACGACAAGTGTTGGCGAGGATGTGAAGAAAAAGGAACCCTGTGCACTGTTGGTGGAATGCAGACTGGTGCAGCCACTGTGGAGAACAGTATGGAGTTTCCTCAAAAACCTAAAAATGGATCTCCCATTTGACCCTGTAATCCCACTCTTAGGAATTTTTCCTAAGAAATTACAAACACCAATCAGAAAGGATTTATGCACCCCTATGTTCATAGCAGCACAATTTACAATAGCTATAATTTGGAAACAGCCTAGGTGCCCATCAGCAGATGAGTGGATCAGAAAACTGTGGTACATCTACACAATGGAATTCTATGCTGCCATTAAAAAGAAGGTGTTCTTACCATTTGCAGCAACCTGGTTGGAACTGGAGAGCCTTATGCTTAGTGAAATAAGCCAGTCAATGAAGGAGAAGCATCACATGGTTGCACTCATTG
This sequence comes from Lasiurus cinereus, assembly GCA_011751065.1. NCBI lineage: Eukaryota > Metazoa > Chordata > Mammalia > Chiroptera > Vespertilionidae > Lasiurus > Lasiurus cinereus. The sequence goes on from JAAGEH010000006.1 coordinate 11,826,817, forward strand.
GGGGATAATAAAGAATATTATAAACTGATGAACAAAAGGATAGATACAGAGACAGTAAAGCTTCAAACAGAGTGTGAAATTACAGCAGGAAGATTAAAGTTATGTGAGGTAGATAAGAGATCATTCAAAGGACTTGTATGCATGGATATAAGCATAACCAATGAACAAAGACACGGGGGGGGGGGGTTTGGAGCATGCCTCGGAGGGAGGGGGGCAATGGGGAGATATGTATAAAAAATTAATTTAAAAAATGGCAGCAAATTAGTACCTATCAATAATAACTTTAAATGTAAATGGAGTAAATGCCCCAATCAAAAGACATAGGGTAACAGATTGGATAAGGAAACACAACCCATATATCTCCTGTCTATAAGAAACCCACCTCAGAAAAAAAAGATGCACACAGACTGAGGGTGAAGGGATGGAAAAAGGTTTCCAATGGAAATGAAAAAAAAATGTGGTTTAGCAATACTTTTATCTGACAAATTAGATCTCAAAGTGAAGGACATAACAAAAGAAAAAGAAGACCACTTCATAAGGCTAAATGGAGCAATCCAACAAGAAGAAATAACTCTAGTGAACATATACACACCCAATATAGAGCACCCACATACATAAAAAACTTTTGGAGGATATCAAGGGAAAGATTGACAGCATTGCAATCATGGAGATTAAAGGAGACTTTAATATCCCACCATCCCCATTGGACAAGTCCTGTAAACAAAAAATTAGTAAAGAAACATCAATCCTAAATGACTCACTAGACCAGTTAGAATTAATTGACATCTTCTGCGCATTTCACCCAAAGCCACAGTATATTCATTCTTCTCAAATGCACATGGGTCTTTTTCAAAAATACACCATATGTTGGCTCATAGGCAAAGTCTCTTCAAATTCAAGAAGATAGAAATAATATCAGCATCTTCATAGATCACAGTGGAATAAAAATGGAAATCAACTACAATAAAAACAATCCAAAGAAATCAAACCCATGGAGACTAGACAGCATGCTATTAAAGAATGACTGGGTAACCAAAGAGATCAAATAAGAAATAAAAAACATCATGGCAACAAACAATGATGAAAACACTACAATATGAAATCTTGGGGACACAGCAAAAGTAGCCTTGAGAGGGAAGTTCATAGCTCTGGAAGCCTACTGCAAAAAAAATAAGAAACAATGGTAATAATTATATAACCCTACAACTCAGAGTTAGAAAGAGAGCAACAAGAAAAGCCCACTGTAAGCAGAAGGAAGGAAATAGTAAAGATTAGAGTGGAGATAAATGACATAGAGACCAAAGAAACAAAGAAAAGATGAACAAAACCAAAAGCTGGTTCTTTGAAAGTATAAACAAGATTGATGAACCTCTAGCCAGGCTCACCAAGAAGCAAAGAGAGAGGACCCAAATAAACAAAAATCAGAAATGAAAGAAGTGAAATAACAAGAGACCCTACCAAAATACAAAGGATTGTTTAAAAAAATAATATAAAGAATTCTATTCCAACAAACTGGACAACCTGGAGGAACTGAACATATTCCTAGAAAAATATAATCTTCCTAAACTCAAGAAGAATCTAAACATCTCAATAGGCCAACAACTATGGAAGCAGTTGGAAAAGTCATCAAAAAGCTTCCAGCAAACAAAAGTCTGGGCCAAACAGCTCCACAGGGGAGTTTTACCAAACATTCAAGGAAGAACTAAAACCAATCCTCCTCCAACTATTGCAAAAAATTTAAGAGAAAGGAACACTTCCAAGTTCATTCTATGAAGCCAGCGCCACCCTAATACCAAAACCAGATAATGACAACACATTGAAAGAAAATTATAGTCCAATATCCCTCATGAACAAAAATGTCAAAATCATCTACAAAATTTTAGCAAATCGGATCCAGCAATATATCAGAAAGAATATACACCATGACGATGTAGGATTTATCCCAGGAATGCAAGGATGGTGCAATACCCACAAATCAATAAATATGATACATCACATAAACAAATTGAAAGAGAAAAATCACATAGTCATATCAATTGATGCAGAAAAAGCATTTGACAAAATCCAACACCCTTTCTTGATTAAGAAAAAAAACTCTTAACTAGATGGGAATAGAAGGATTACAACTCAACATAATAAAAACCATATATAATCAACACACAGCCAACATCATACTCAATGGGCAAAAACTAAAACCATTTCCCCTAAGAACAGGAACAAGACAGAGATGCCCACTCTCACCACTCCTATTCGACATAATATTGGAAGTTTTAGCCATTGTAATTAGACAAGAAAAAGAAATAAAGGACTTCAAATTGGAAAAGAAGAAGTAAAGCTATTCTTATTTGCAGATGACGTGATACTGTACATAAAAAATCCAAAAGACTCCATCAAAAACTATTAGACTTAATAAATGAATTTGGCAATGTAGCAGGATACAAAATTAATGCCAAGAAATCTATGGCATTTCTATACCCCAATAGTGAACTCACAGAAAGAGAGACTAAAAAAGCAATCCCATTTACCATTGCACCAATAAATTAAGATACCTAAGAATACACTTAAATAAGGAGGTAAAAGACCTATATGTGGAAAACTACAGGACACTGTAAAAAGTGACAGAGGAAGACATAAACAAATGAAAGAGCATACCATGCTCATGGATTGGGAGAATCAACATCATTAAAATGTCCATACTACCCAAAGCAACCTATAGATTCAATGCACTACCCATTAAAATATCAACACCATATTTCACAGACCTAGAAGGAACTCTCCAAATAGTCATCTGGAATAAATAAAGACCCCAAATAGCCACAGCAATCATCAGAAAGAAGAACAAAGTAGGAGGTATCTCAATACCAGATTTCAAGCTGTATCATAAAGCCACTGTTCTCAAAACAGCTTGCTACTGGCATAAGAACAAACATATAGACCAATTGAATAGAATAGAGAATTCAGATATCAACCCAAACCACTATGCGCAATTAATATTTGACCAAGAAGGCATGAACATACAATGAAATCAAGATAGTCTTTTTGATAAATGGTGTTGGGAAAATTGCACAGATACTTGCAAAAAAAAATGAAACTAGCCTACCAACTTACATCATACACAAAAATAAACTCAAAATGGATACAGAACTTAAACATAGGACAGGGAAACCATAAAAATACTAGAGGAATTCACAGGTAGAGAAATCTCAGACACAAGATGAATCAATTTCTTCACTGTAGGGCAATGGAAGCTAACGAGAAAATAAATAAATGGGAGTATATAAAAATAAAAAGCTTTTTCACATCAAAATGAATCATCAACAAAACAACAAGAAAGCCTACTGCATGGGAGAACATATTTGAAAATGTTATCACTGATAAAGGTTTAATCTCCAGCACCTATAGGCAACTTATATAACTTATTAAAAGGAAGATAAATGATCCAATAAAAAAATAGGCAATTGACCTAAATAGAATCTTTTCTAAAGAAGACAGAAAGAAGGCCAAGATACCTATGAAATCATGCTTAAAGTCATTAAATCAAAACAAAAATGCAGTATCATCTCACACTGTCAGAATGGCAATCATCAACAAATCAACAAAGGACAAGTGCTGGTGAGAATGCAGAGAAAAACGAACCCTCCTGCACTGCTGGTGGGAATGCAGACTTGTGCAGCCCCTGTGGAGAACAGTATGGAGTTTCCTCAAAAAAGTAAAAGTGGAGCTCCCTTTTTACCCAGTAATCCCACTTCTAGGAATATATCCCAAGAAACTAAAAACACCAATCAGAAAGGATATATGCACTCCTCTGTTCATAGTTCACAATTCACCACAGCTAAGATTTGGAAACAGCCTAAATGCCTATCAGCAGATGAGTGGATTAGAAAACTATGGTACATTTACACAATGGAATACTATGCTGCTATGAGAAAGAAGGAATTCTTAACCATTTGCAGCAGCATGGATGGACCTGGAGAGCATTAAGTGAAATAAGCAAGGCAATGAAAGAAAAATACCACATGGTATCACTTATTTATGAAAAGTAAAGTATATTATAATCTGATGAATTAAAAGATAAATACAGAGGCAGTAAAGCACCAAACAGACTGTCAAATTACAGTGGGAAGGCTGGGAGTGTTGGGGAGGTAGGGAAAGAGATCAACCAAAGGACTTGTATAAGCACACCAATGGACTTAAGACCAGGATGGGTGGGGGGAGAGAGGATGAGGGCATGTGGCAGAAGTGGGGGAGGCTGGGGAAAAGTCAATGGGGGGGGATATATGTACTAATACATTTAAATACTTTAAACAATAAAAAATCTATAAAAAATCAGCCCCACTTGGCACTCCAATCTTTCATAATGGCCATTGCCCAGAGCTGTTCCCCTTGTTGCAGCCAGGGCTGATTTGGGGTAGGGGATGGAGAGAAGGAAGTGGGCACTGTGCAGAACCAGCCATTGTGCAGGGTAGGGAAGCAGGGTCTCCCCTACACTCCTGTTGGGAGAGGACTGAGCCTCTTCCCCAGGGAACACTGTCCCACCCATGTCCTGCTCTGCCAAAAGTTCTTTCAGAGAATAAAGATTCTCTGCTGGGTCCATGGGTCAGACCCCTCCACAGGCGGAGTTCACTGTGTGGCCCCTCCCACAGACACAATAGAGCCAAGGTTCCCAGCTGGTCAGCAAAGCAATAATAGCTCTTTGGAGGGGATGTGAGGTCTGAGTCTCCCAGGTGGACTGAATCACCACTGATCCCCCTCTCCTTCCGCTATGTGGGCTGCCCTCCCCTTCTCTGCTGCTCTGAATTGGGGAGCCCTGTATGAGGCTGACACCCTACGCTGCCAGGGGCAGGAGCTGTGAAGCTATGCCTTCCCTCCAGCTTCCCAGATGTGCAACTGCACCAGTTGTTTCACCCTTTCCTTTCCGCCTCTTCTCCTGTCCCATCTCTGCTTTTAGATACCAGGGAAAACCTGTATTCATTGTGTATTTAGCAAGATTACCCTATTTTGGTACTAGTTCTAAACTCTTCAGACTTTCTAAAAATTCATTTATACCATCTGCACATAACTCTGCCATTTCTTCTCCATAGTCCATGTCTCTCCTGTTACATATCCTGCAGAACAACCACAATGGACAGAACAAAGTAGTGGGAAAGTCATCCTTGGTAGCCAGGTATCAAAGTAGCCCTTGCACCCACTCTCCCCATGCCTAACTTTATTCATCAGTTTAAGGTAAATATTAGCAGCACTACTAAAGAGATAGCTCATTACTGCATCGCTGATTAGTCCTACCTTTAATTCATTGCTGCATCTGCCTGCAGCTGCTCTCCTTCCTTCTCACCTTTATCCACTTGGTGTTTTCTTTTTGCCTGGACTTCTTCCCTGTTTCTTTTACAGCTGGTCTCTCTGATGACCCTTATTCCTAGGACCATTTTTTACCATCTTTCTGAAACGTCTCACTTTTTCCTCTCTCATCATATGACAGATGTTGCCTGTCCAGGCTGTGGAACTGGGAGTCTCCTCCTGCCTTTCAACTTAATGTTGGGGGTTGAAAGGAAGACTTGAAATCTATTTGTAGTCTGAGAGACTCAGAATTGTAACACCTTCTTCAATAAAGAAAATTCTGGAAAAATATGTCTGGCTTTGAACCTGGTGATTTTAGGGAACCTCACAAATAAGCTGTGGTGAATTAACAGGGATTTTCAGATAAAATACTGCCACATATTAATATTCTAGAATCTGACCACTGCTGTGGTTATTATATCATCCTCTCTTCTTAGGTCCTTTCTACTAGTTGTTCTCTAGAAACAAGATAAATCTTAATGTGTTTGAGTGTTTATGTCTTGGCTTGTGGCCACATAAACCATCTTCATGGTTTATCTTTTTAATTCTCATCTCATGAAAACAAGAGTTCTATAGCAATTGGCTGCAAGATTGACCCTGATCTTGTTTCACTTCAATTTAGCAGTTCTTCTATGGTATGTCAGTCTATTAATCTTGAATCTGAACGAGAGCGATGACAGCAAATTGGATGAAGCTGAGAGATAGATAATAATAATGTTCGTGTTACTGGTTTTATGTTTGAGCCTATATTTTGATACATAAAGACTCAAAAGTGGCAGTAATTATTCCTGGTAACATAATTTAAAGTGGGGTATGAGTGGTAGATATGGAAACTGGGAGAGAGGAGGAACTGGACACAGATACATGGGGGCCAAGAAAGTCCTAGGGGCAGACCAAGGCAGAAGTTAAAAAGTGTTGGAAGCTGTACTGCTTGCCTCCACTACTTACTGGCTGTGTAACCCCAGCCATCTCATTCATCTTCCCTGTGCCACAGTTTCCACATTTGTGAAATGTGGAAATAAGGGGATGCTTAGGGTTATTACAAGAATTAAATGTTTTAAGGTGTATAAAATGCTGAAGGTGCATGCTATATAAGGTTAAAGCTTCCAGTCAGACTGCCATTTGGCTGGGCAGAACCAGGGCAGGTTCAGCCTTTCCGTTGGGCGGGGGTGATGGTGAGGGAGCGGGGACTTGCAGTAGCTGCCAGGTCATCATACACAGCCCTGTGAGGTGATGTCAAACATAGCTCTGCACTTGAGGAAGGGAATCCCCCAGAGGAGAGCAGACTTGTCCAAGACACAGCTGGGCAAGTGATGAGCCACAGTTATAGTGACAGAGTTCAGTGGGGGCAATGAGGACCCTATATGATCCTCTATCACACCACAGTCAAGTTGGCAGGTGGATTTTTAAAACAAGCAGAAAAGATCATTTTGTTGGTGATACTTTTATTTCACAGCAAGAAGAAATGAGCAAAGAGAAAATATGAAAGACATGAGAGGAAAAAATACTACAGAAAAACACACTTGTTGACTTTATTCTTTAATTCTGGGAGTCCTCAAAATACCTCTAAATGGGGATAATTCCATTAAATATAGAAATACGTAATTCATATAGAATGTGTTACATGAAAAAAATAAACCTCCTTGCCCTGGCCAGTGTTTCTCAGTGATTATAGTGTCAGCCAGCTCACCCAAAGGTCTCAAGTTTGATTCCCGGTCAAGGACAAACTATATGGGTTTCAGGTTTGATCCCTGGCACCAGTCAGGGCACATCTGGGAAGAAACCAATCAAATGTGATGATGTGAAGTGTCTTTCTCCTCTCTCTCTTGTTCTCCATCTCTCCCTCTGTCCCTTCCACTCTCTTTAAAAAAATCAATGGAAAAATATATCCTCAGGTGAGGGTTAATAAAAAAAATTCTGTTTTCACTTACCAAAAATATGTCATATTTATTCAACAATCATTTCAACAATTCATTCATTTATTTATTTTTGTTTTACAACTTTTGAGGTAACAATTAAATTCATGATAATTAAACTATGAATCTAAACTTTGCTAATTCAATAACAATAAAAGGTCTAAAGTGGGTATTGTACTTGAAAAGACATTTCTTCAAAAAAAGATATATAAATAGCCAATAAGTATATAGAAACATGCTCAATATCATTAATAATTAGAAAAATGCAAGTGAAAACTGTAATGATATATCACTAACAACTATTAGAATGGCTATTTTAAAAATTGCAAGTGTTGATAAGGATGTAGAGAAATTGGAATCCTCAGGCGATTGCTGCTATTGGAATGTAAAATGGCACAGCCACTGTAAAAAACAGTATGGTGGTTCCTTAAAATTTAAGGTAGAGCCAGGCCAGTGTAACTCAGTGATTAAGCGATGATCTATGAACCAAGAGGCCATGGTTCAATTCCCCATCAGAGTATATGCCTGGGTTGTGGGCTCAGTCCTCAGTGGGGGGCATGTAGGAGGCAGCTGATCAATGATTCTCTCTCATCATTGATGTTTCTACCCTTCTCTCTCTGAAATCAATAAAAAAGTTAATTAATTTAAAATTAAAAAAAATCCTTGTAGCTAACTTTCTGTGTAAGACAGTATGGAGTTCCTAAAAAAGTTAAAAATGTTTCTCATTTGATCCAGTAATTCTACTTCTAGGAACACCAATCAGAAAGGATATATGCACCCCTATGTTCATAGCAGCACCATTTCCAATAGCTAAGATTTGGAAACAACCTAAGTGCCCATCAGCAGATGAGTGGATTAAAAAACTGTGGTTTATCTACACAGTGAAATACTATGCCGCTATAAAAAAAGAAGGAAGTTTTACCATTTGCAATAGCATGGATGGAACTGGAGAGCATTGTGCTAAGTGAAATAAGCCAGTCAGAGAAAGATAAATATCCCATGATCTCACTCATATTATAATCAACATGATTTGACAAACAAGAATAGATTCAGAGACAAATGACAAGGGAGGGAGGGGATTAGAGAGCAACCAAAGGACTTGTATGCATGCATATTAACATGACCAATGGACACAGATACTGGGGTTGTGGGGGCTTGCCTGGGATGAAAATGGCTGCCAGAGAGGGGGGGTGTCATTTGGGGAAAAAGGAGACATATGTAAAACTTGACACAGTAAATTTTTAAAAAGAGTGAATTAAAAGAAACTAATGTAGAATTACTATATGACCCAGTAATTCTATTCCTGAACTTATACTGAAAGTAGAGACTTAAACAGGTATTCATACACCAATATTCATATCAATATTATTCACAATACTGAACTATAGAAACAACCCAAGAGTCCATTGATGGATTAATGGATAAACAAAATGTGGTATATACATAAAATGAAATATAATTTAGCTTTAAAGAGGAAGGGAATTTTGACATATGCTGTAACATGAATGGACCTTGAAAATATTATGTTAAGTGAAATATGTGTATATTTGTATTACTTATTTGAGAAACCAAGAATAGTCAAATTCATAGAAATAGAAACTGAATGGTGGTTTTCAGTGGGAACTATTTGTTCATGAGTACAAAATTTCAGTTTGGGATGATGAAAAGTTCTGGAGATTGATAATGGTGATGGAAGCACTGCAGTGTGAATATACTCAATGTGAATGTGCTGCACACTCAAAAATGATCAAATGCTCAATTTTGTGTTTTATATATTTTATCACACGCACAAAAAAATTCTTTATACTCTGACATATCTCACTGCTACCTGCCTAACTGGCTTTCTTGTAAATGTGCCATTGTCTTCAAGTGGACCTTGATATTTTGAATTTTTCTCCCCATAAGAAAGGTATCAAGGAGAAATCAACTGAGAACACTGGAAAATGTAATAACAAGTCAGTTCTTCAGAAGAGTCAAACTTACCCTGATATTGCTACTCATTCCCATAAATAATTGAGCTGGTTAATATATCTCTCTTCAGAAACTTGTGTGTGTGTGTGTTTTTAATTTCTGATTGCTTTGTTTTAAATTTATAAAATTTCCAATGCCATTTACTCACATTTTGCCTTTAGTTTGTGTGTATTTTGGGGGAGGGATGAAGGGAAAGGGGAGGAGATTGAAATGTTAATAAAATACTAGTATGAATAACTGGAAATTATGGAGAATTTCAATGCATGGAGAGTTTAAATATATCTAAAAGGAATAGCTTTGCTAGGCTACTCACCCTTACTCAAGGCATTTTTATTTAGAAATATAAGTCTAGTTTTATCCAATTTTGAATGTTGTCAGGACATGTTTATGGATCACTGTATAAGAAGAACAGGAATTTTACAGGACAATTTTTCTTCTTAAAAGACATCAAAATGTTGTGCTCAAATTGAGATTGAAAGTTAGCCTTCACTTAAATATTACCCCAATGAGCAATTGTAGGTTCATTTTCTTCTTTGGCACAAGGAACAAATCTTGGAAGGTCAGAGCTAGGAGGGCTCTTTGGGGGAGATGCCTTACAAATACCCAGGGAAGACCAGAAAAGACTTGTGATCTTTTTGCTTATTCCATATTTATTTATTTATTTATTTATTTATTTATTTATTTATTTTAAATTAAATCTTTATTATTCAGATTATTACATTTGTTTCTCTTTTTTCCCCTCCATAGCACCCCTCCACCCAGCTCCCACCCCTCCCTCTGCCCTTAGCTCCCTCCCATTGATCTCATCCATAGGTGTATGATTTTTGTCCAGTCTCTCCCTGTACACCCCTCACCCCTTCCCCACTGAGAATTATCAGTCCACTCCCTTTCTGTGCTCCTGATTCTATTATATTCATCAGTTTATTCTGTAGATCAAATTTTTAATTCACTTAATTTTTAGATTCACTTGTTGATAGATATGTATTTGTTGTTCATAATTTTTTGGCTTTTACCTTTTTCTTCTTCCTCTTCTAAAAGAGTACCTTTCAGCATTTCATATACTACTGGTTTGGAGTTGATGAACTCCTTTAGCTTTTTCTTATCTGTGAAGCTCTTTATCTGCCCTTCAATTCTGAATGATAGCTTTGCTGGATAGATTATTCTTGGTTGTAGGTTCTTGCTATTCATCACGTTGAATATTTTTTGCCACTGCCATCTGGCCTGCATCATTTCTGTTGAGAAATCAGCTGACAGTCGTATGGGTGCTCCCTTGTAGGTAATAAACTGTTTTTCTCTTGCTGCTTTTAATATTCTCTCTTTCTCTTTTGCTCTTGGTATTTTAATTATGATGTGTCCTGGTGTGGTCCTCTTTGGATTCCTTTTATATGGTGTTCTGTGTGCTTACTGGACTTGTAAGTCTATTTCTTTTACCAGATGTGGGAAGTTTTCAGTCATTATTTCTTTAAATAAGTTTTCAGTATCTTGCTCTCTCTCTTCTTCTGGCACCCCCACAATTCTGATGTTGGTATGCTTAAAGCTGTCCCAGAGTCTCCTTACATTATGTTCACATTTTTGGATTCTTTTCTCTTCTTGCTTTTTCAGTTGAATGTTGTCTGCTTCTTTATATTTCAAATTTTTTACTTGATTCTTGCCTTTCTCTAGTCTGCTGTTAGGACTCTGTATAACATTTTTTATTTCAGTCAGTGTATGTTTAATTTCTATTTGGTCCTTTATCATCTTTAGTTGGACCTTTTCCATCTCTAGTTGGCTCTTTTGCATCTCTAGTTGGTCCTTTTTCATCTCCTCTTGGGTCTCACTAAATTTATCCAACTTTTCTAGCATATTCTTGAAAAACCTTATAAGCGTGGTTTTGAACTCTATATCCAGTCGGTTTTTTTCCTCCATTTCTTTTGTTTGTGATCCCTTCCCTTGTCTCAGCATTTTCACTATGCCGGGGAAACTGCTGTGTTGAATTCAGCCTTATGATACTAGAAGCAAAATGGAAGAAGCCTCTATTGAGCTTGGGAGGGGTGGAGTCTCAGGGCTTAAGGGACCGCCTTGCCTTCCAGTCGGCCCCGCCCTCCACAGCCCCTGAGTCTCACGTGACTGGGTAATCCCTGGGGCGGTCCTTGTGCGCGTACGCACCCGCAGTGCCTCTAACCGCTGCCTTTCCAGCTCCCCTGCGCACTAGGACCACAGGAGTCTAGGTTCCCAGTGTTTCGCCCGAAACAGGGGCTTAGTGGACTCAGAAGTGGCACAGTTCGGAGGGTCTGTCTCCTGCCCACTCGTAAAAGCCAGCGGCACAATCAGCAATCTGTCCTCCGCGCAGCACCGTGCGCGTGCGAGACCGGACCTGATCTTCGACTCCCCTAAATTTCCGTGCACCTCTCCCTTTTCACAGTCCAAACTCACCCCATATGAGTTTCGGCTGGATCTGGGGTTTAGTGTCGTAAGATAAGGGGTTCAATGCCGTTGGGAGTCTCCGTTTCCCTCCCGCCAGAGAAAGCCAGCCAGGTTCTCCGGCACCCGCTCTCTCAGCGCGCGTCTCAGTACCTCAGCTTTTTGCAGCTCCTCTGGGTCTCCGTGAGCCCCTCTCTTTCCTTCTAGCTGTAGAACTTACACTCGGCCAGCTTTCCTGTGGTTCTGGATGATGTCTGTTCTGTCTTTTAGTTGTAGTTTTGAAATTGTTGTGCGAGGCAGCAGTGTAGGTGTATACCTATGCTGCCATCTTGGATTCTCTTACTTTTATTTTTTAAAATCTTTATTGCTGAAGGTATTACTGATGGCCCTATTTTCCCCCATTGGTGCCTCCACCCCGCTCCTGAGCCCTGCCCCCAGGTGCTTCAACGCATTAGTGCCTGAGTCCATGGGTTATGCAAATATGCATACAAGTTCTATATTCCACCTTTTAAAAGATGGAATTTTTAAATTCCTTTTAATTTACTTTCTAATACTAAAAACAGAGTAGTCATAGTGGGGGTTGGAGAAGCTCTATTTTATACTTTGAAATGTTGAAACTTTCCATATAATTTCAAATTCTGTCTTTTGGATTTTAAAGGGAATAGAAATTGCTCATTTGGACTGAGCAGGTGGTTTGTAAAAATGTGAAGCCCTGGGAACCTCTTGGACAGGAGGGAAAGGTGGCTTCTTCTGTTTATGTAAATAAATGCAGACAAACTACCCACTGTCAGTCTTTCCATGCTTCTACATTGGATTGAGGGAGTGGGAGGCTGTTGATGGACAAGGGTGGAGAACAGGAAAATTTGAATTCTGTAATATGAAAAAAGTAATTGGGAAAGTAGGTAGATGAAATCAGCCAAAAATGCTAAAAAAAAAAAAAATGATGTGGAAAGTATTTTTCCCTAGGCAAACTGTTGCTTGATTAAATTAACTTGTTCTGCCCTTGCTAGTGAGCCCAGTGGTTAGAGCATCTGCCTGTCCACCAAAGGGTCACAGGTTCCATTTCTGGTCAAGGACACATACCTGGGTTGCAGGTTCAATCCCTGACCCCATTTGGGGAGCATAGGGGAAACAACCAATCATTGCATCTCTCTCACATCTATGTTTCTCTCTCTCTCTCTCTTCCTCTTTCTCCTCACCTCCCTTCCACTTACTGTATCTAAAATCAATGGAAAAAATATCCCCAGGTGAGGATAACAACAAAAGTAACTTTTTTGTTAACTCTTTTGTATTTTTAACACTATACTTTCCTAGTAAACATAATTTTATTAAAATTGACCTTTAAGAAATACTGATATTGTCTGTCATTTATTGAACTCAGGCTCAGCATCAGGCACTGTACTAAACTTATTATGCATTCTAAATAATTCTTATAACAATTCTATTAGATGGCTCCTATCATGATCCTAAGTTTACCAATAAAGACATTAAGTCTCAGAAAATGTGCATGAATTTCCCAAAGTCCCTTGGCTCCTAAGTGGTGAGGTTTAAATTCAAAGCTTGTCTTATCCCAAAGCTACTGCTCTTGTACCAACTTATATCACTAGTCTATACTAATTGGTACAATCCTACAATAATGCCAAAGCTATTACTGAGCAGTGTGAAGATGGGATATTTGTAACCTAATACTTTCTGCTTTCCAAAAGACAGCATAGTATATTAAAAAGTCATCATAAAAATTGTATTTGACAATAATGTTATCTCAGAACACATGAATCTAGGGCCATTTAATTTGGGAATTCATAATGGACATCAGCATAGTAAATGCCCTAGTTGTTTAGTGTATAAATTAATTAGCTTGTGTTATGAAAATATTGCATGACAAAAATGTCCAAATATCAGTTGCTTACAACAATCTATTTCTTACAAGTCCACAAGTCAACTAGGTTGGCTCAGAAACTGTAGGTATATTTTTATATATATTTTTATTGACCAGAGTAGAAAAAGAGGGAGAAAGAGAGAGAAACATCAATTATGAGAGAGAATCTTGATTGGCTGTCTCTTGCATACCCACCACTGGGTATCGATCCTGCAACCCAAGCATGTGCCCTTGACTAGATTTGAACCTGAGACCCTTCAGTCTGCAGGCTGATGCTCTATCCAGTGAGCCAAACCAGTTATGGCAAAACTGCAGGTCTTATGTAGATCTGGTGCATATGTTCATTATTCTGGGACCCAGGCTGAAGGAACAGTGGTTCCCTGAAGGGAACTCATGGGGCTCTTCTGGTGGGCAGAAGTGCAAGAGGCCAAACCAAAACATGCGTTTGGCTTGGATTAAAATTCTCTGTTTGGATGTGACACATATCATGTCCACTTAAAACCCATTGGTCAAAGCAAGCCACATGACCAAACCAAAAAAACGGGATGGGAAGCTATCTTCTTCCACAGTGCAGGGAGAGAAGTGAATGAGTATTTACTCAATATTCATACATTCAGATAAATGCTTTATCATCACAAACTTATCTTACAATACAATACCATTCTTTTTTTTAACTTTGTTTTCTCCAAATTTCAAGCTACTATTCTTCTATAGGCATAATCTGAGATAATTTTGAGAAAGTCATGTTAAAAACATATTTTTGTAAAGTACATGTTTTAATTCATAGAAATATAAAATAGTCATTGATATGATGATTTCCTTAAAAAAATAAGTAAGAAATCAATATACTTTGAATTTATGCAGGCTCTTCACTTTGAAAAATCTTATTGACTGACATATTAATACAGTTTTGCTCTAATCTTAAAACAGAAAATCTGACTCTCATACATGTTTGGAATTTCCTAGGTTAGAACAGCAGAGCCAACTTACCATATCTCCCATTTAGTAGAATAAACTGCTTCATGATTATGTGCATACAATTGTGCCAAATTGACCTGAGGTGAGCTTAGTAGATTTAAAAGTTACAAAATCAGCTTTTGCATGGATTTTATTTAAAATTTGCTTCAAACCAATACTAATCACAATAAGACTCATTAAGGGAGAACCAAAAAGCTAGCTAAATGCTTCATCACAATAAAATTAAGACCATTATCCTAAAAGCCAATTTATTACACTTAAATGAAGTATATGTTTTGTTTTGTTTTTATTCATTTGTTTTTGTCTCAAAGGTAATACTGTCCAAAAATTGAGGGTTGGCTTTTCTTTTTCTTCCTTTGCAATCACCAAGGAAATAGAGGTGACTCTCACCATCTTTCCTCTCTTCTCTTACAAAAATGACAGAAAAGAACCTCTTCTTGTGCCTTCTACCTTTAGCCAAATAGATACATAGACACACACTTCCAAACACTGAATCTTCGGGTCCCATCTTTGTTGTACTTCCATAGCAAAGAGGATCTGAATCATTGATAACTGGCTATAAAAATAAATAAATAAGAAAACCAAAAAAATAAAAAAATGGCAATCCTAAAGACATGATAACAACTGTGACCAGTGTGTTGGCTGAGGATTTGTACTAATCTAGCATGGCCTTTGCTGCTTATATATCTCTCCTGTGCACATCAGAACTTCACTGCAGTCCTGAGCAAATCCCCTATGTTCAAGGACCATAGGTGACTTCCTTGGTTTAATCATTTTCTTTTTGGAGCCCAAGAGGAGGAATGAAGCCGAAGTGATGAGTGTAGGTGAAATGAAGTATAAGAAAAACAAGACCAATAGCATAGAAATGTAAAAGAAATTAAATCACCTAGGGACTGTTTCTAAGTGAGTCGGAATTATGAAGATGAAACGAAGCAGGAAATAATCTGTCTTCTATATAAAGCTTAAAAATGTGGTATGGTGTAGGGGAAAGCCGGTTTGCTTAGTTCATATCAAGATTGTACTTCTTCCCAGCTGTGTCACTTAGGACCGGTTTATTCACTGAGTCTTGGCTTATCTGTAAAGTAAATATAATAGCAAATACCTGGCAGCATTATCATTGTCACAATTGAGAAATTGTGTAAGCTTTGGCCATGAGTCTGAACATGATATAAAAATGTTTTATGTGATCTGTAGGAAGCCTTTTATTTATTTTTCATATATATAATATTTTTTAGAAAAATAAATAAAAGGCTTCCTATATATATAGATTTCAGAGATGAAGGGAGAAGGAGGGAGAGATAGAAACATCAATGGTAAGAGAGAATCATTGATTGGCTGCCTCCTGCATACCCCTACTGGAGATTGAGCCTGCAACCTGTGCATTTGCCCTTCACTGGAATTGAACCTGGGACCCTTCAGTCTGCAGGCCAATGCTCTATCCACTGAGCCTAATCAGCTAGGGCTATAGGAAGAAGCATTTTAAATTTGGAATTAGTTGCTAAAAGTCAGGGATTTCATCACATTTAAAAGTCAGGGATTTCATCACATTTAAAAGTCAGGGATTTCATCACATTCAGATTTTTTGCTTTAAAAAAATTGGAAAACCAACCATTTTGATTATCTTTTGAGGTATTGAGCCACACCAGACAGGGATTATTGCTACATTAAAAAAAAGGCAGAGAGAATAATGTGTTGGCAAGGATATGAATAAATTGGAATCCTTACAAATTGCTGATGGGAATGAGAGTGTAAAGTGGTTTAGCTGTTGTGGAAAACAAGTTAGTGTTTCCTTGGGTGATTAAACAAAATTCCCATATGACCCAGCAATTCTTCTCCGAAGTATATACCAAGGAGAATTGAAAATGAATACTCAAATTAATACATGTACATGTATTTTATAGCAGTCACAATAGCCCAAATGTAGAAACAGCCAAGTGTCCATCAATAGATGAGCAAATAAATAAATTGTGATACCATAAGAAGGAATGGAGCACTGATATATTCTGCAATGTGGCTGTATTTTGAAACGTTATACTAAGTGAAAGAAGCTAAACACAAAAGATCATATATTTATGATTCCATTCATGTGTAATATTGAGAATACCTATTGCATTTGCCAGGGGTGAATGGAGGGAGGCTCAAGGAGCAGCTGCTTAATGGCTATGGGGTTTTCCTTTGAAAGTGATGAAATGTTTTGGAAGTAGGTAGAAGTGGTGATTATAATTATACTAGAGGCCCTGTGCATGACATTAGTGCACTCATGGGGCGGGAGGAGAATCCCTGAGTCTGGCCTGTGCCCTTTCACAGTTCAGGAGCCCTTGAGGAATATCTGACAGTCAGACATCCTTAGCGCTACTACAGAGGCGGGAGAGACTTCCGCCACTACCACTGTGCTAGCCAGCCATCAATCTGTCTGGCTTCTGGCTAAATGGTGCTTCTCCTGTGGAAGTGCACTAACCACCAGGGGGCAGCTTCTGGTGGTCAGTGCACATCATAGCAACCAGTCATTCTGCCATTTGGTCATTTTGCATATTGCCCTTTTATTATATAGGATTGCAAATGTCCTAAGTGCCACTGAATTGTTGACTTAAGAATGGTTATGTTTATGTTCTGTGATTTTTGCCTCATTAAAAAAAATGAAAAGAACAAGTAATATGTAAAAAGTTTTAAAATATCATTTAGACAGTCAGAAATCACAGAATGGGATGCAGAATGTGATAAAACAATCTAATTAACAGATTGCCTCATTTGTATGTTGTTTTATTGTGCTTCACAGATAACGCATTTTTTACAAGTTGAAGGCCTGTGGCAAACCTGCATTGCAAAAGTCTATTGGTGCCATTTTTTTCCCAACAGACTTGATGGCTCTGCGTCACAAATTGATAATTCTCAAAGTATCTCAATCTTTTTCATGATTATTATATTTCTCACGATGACCTGTGCTCAGTGATCTCGGAAAAAATTGTTTGGAAAAAGCAGAGTCAATGGATGCAAAAACAAACAAACAAAAAAATCTTCACTGTTGTCTTATCTTAAGAAATTGCAGCAGCCACTCCAACCTTCAGTAACCACCCTGATCAGTCAACAGGCATCAACATCAAGGCAAGACCCTCGTCCCATAAAAAATATTATGACTCCCTGAAGACTCACATGATGGTTAGCATTTTTAAGCAATAAGTTTTTTTAATTAAGGCATGTGCATTGTTTTTTAGACATAATGCTATTGCACACTTAATAGACTACACTATAGTGTAAAAAACTTGCACTGGGAATATATGCACTGGGAAACCGAACAATTTAGTAACTTACTTTATTGCAATATTCACTTTATTGCAGTGGTCTGGAATTGAAACCTCAATAATGCTGAGGCATTCCTGTATACTACAAGTGCATGAAACTCCTCGCTGAAGAGAACAGAGGAAGAAGGTGATGACTTAGGAACTTTGGAAATGAGTGGAGTCTAAGAAAAAAGGCCCCAAAAAATGTACGTAAGAGTTATGCTCCAGTTGATAAAGTCATTTCCTATGTGGAATGGGTTAAGTTTTGATACTGCTATGCGTGTTAATAGACTTGAAATATTAAGTCAATGCTTGGCAGATGGGTGGACCCAGGTTTCTCACTATTGGAGTAAGAATTTATAAATTAGCAGGGGAAGAGGTTACAATAATTTATTGTGGTAATGAAGTAGAGTTAAAAAATCCAGTTTGAACTCCTATTTAGCTTCATATAGATACTGGTTTTTATATACAAAGATATTTATTTACATAACTTAGTATACACTCATAGTTTTCCTGGTTCTGTCAGCTGAGAAAGCCTAGAAGCAGCAAAACTCCAGAACACTCCAGGAGAAACCTAACACCCAGATTATGGTGTCTATTACCATTCTTCAATAACACAAAGCAGAGGTTCTTAGAGACATGGCTTATGATAGGACTGTCATGGCCGTCTTTCCAGGTAAGGAACAAAGGTTGCTTTCCTGAAAGACAGCATAGAAGAAACATAGAGATTCTAGTAAAACACCCTGGGAGATCGGACTTACTTGCAAAAGTCAAGGTAGGGGCTGCTGCCTTCAGCCAGGTCCCCCCAGAGGCCCCTGACCTTTCGGAAAATCCTACTTAGAGACATTCCAACCAAGCCCCATGCATCCCCACAGGACTGGAATGGGAAATGGACAAGATGAAGCTGGAGCATCTTGAAGTGCCAGAAAATAAGGAAGGTTTCAAAAATCAGATAGATGGATAAATTCACAGTGAGAAGGTTATGGTAACGTGATAAGAGACAATTGAAAGAGATCCCAATAGCCAAAGCAGAGGTTCTTAGAGACATGCTGTGTTCATGTGAAATTAATGTCTCCAAGTTAGTTCTGAGAAGAGGCTTCCCGCTTTGGATTCTCCCTGACATTAAAATTAAAGATGGCCCCCCAAAGAGGGAGTCCCCAAAAGAGGTTGCTCCCCAAAGAGGGGACAGCAGGGCTGTGGATTGATAGTGGCTGAAAGCAACAACCATCTGTCCTCACTTCCTCACAGGCCCATATTTTTAGGGTACAGTTTTTGGACTGCATTGGCCTATCTTCCCGCTTCTGTTTCCCAGTCTCTTGTGTAAATTATATCCCAAGTAGGTGACAATACTTCCTAAATGTCCAGTGCTGCTTCTCACTCTACAACCATGAAATGCCATTCTCTTAACCCTAATTGGGTCTCAAGAGGCAGCAAAAACATAGCTTTCCTTGTCGATGTTTTTCTTGATCTCTTCAAGAAAATAGAGGCAGCTATTCAAATGTGTTCTGCTGGCCCCTTCAACCCTGCTTCTGGTGGCTCCCATCCCACTGCTATGCAGCTGACTTATCCACTTCCTGTCCATGTGGAACAAGCAAGGTCTATGCTGAATTGACTGGATAAACATTCTCGGAATCAGTGTTTAATGAATTCATATGAATGAGTAGAATACCAAATTCTTTTTAATATTTTTTAGGTAGAGTTGGTATTAATATTATGTTAGTTACAGGTATATAATATATGATTCAACATTTATACTGAATTCTTGACTTGACTCATTGCTCTTGAGAGATAAGAGAAGAAATGCTGCAGAAATACAACTAATGATAATTATGACAGGATATATAGCCAAGGAAACCTAAGAAAAAGTGATCCTAAGTATATATCTGAAAGGAATTTGACACAATAATATAAAAAAGATACATTTTGTAATTTGGAAGCACTCAGTGGGTGCCTGATGAATGTTGAAATGAGCCCTGATGGGGTTTAAAGACTCAGAATTCAGGAACTAGAAACTAAAATTGGGATTAAACCAATTATACATTTTTTCCTATAAATTAGAAGCTTCTCAAGGGAAAATAATATCGTTACAAGTTTGTGCAAAGTTCCACAGGTACTTTGCATACTTGCAATGCTGCAATCATCCCAGAAGCTTGTAGGGAAAGTCTCAGCATCTTCCATTTTATAGTTATGAAGCCTGAGGGAGGTTTAAGCAATAAATTCATTGGCTGCTGAACAGACTCACATCCTGAACTTCTGAACTTCTCCCTGTGATATCCTGAACCCACACATTTTCCCACCCCCATTGTACCTGATAGGAGAGAACAGGTTATGCTCTAATATATATATACCCTATACTAGAGGCCTGGTGCACAACATTCTTGCACTCAGAGGGGTCCCCAGCCCTCAGAGGATGTCTGACTCCATGTGGAAGTGGGCCTAACCTGGCAGTTGGACATCCTTAGCACTGCCACAGAGGCAGGAGAGGCTCCCTCCACCACCGCTGTACTCGCCAGGCCTGAGCCCTGCTTCTGGGCTTCTGGGCTTTTGGCTGAGAAGTGCTCCACCTGTGGGAGTGCACTGACCACCAGGGGGCAGCTCCTGCGTTGAGCGTCTGCCCCTGGTGGTTAGTGCACATCATAGCAACTAGTTGTTCAGCAGTCCATTTGATTTGCAACCGAACTGCAGAATGACAGCAAATCCACCGAACAGAGGGACGACCGGTTGCTTTGACACGCAGTGACCACCAAGAGTCAGACGTTCAATGCAGGAGCTGCCCCCTGGTGGTCAGTGCACTCTTACAGAGGGAGCATGGCTTAGCCACAAGCCAGGCTGATGGCTGGTGAGTGCAGTGGCAGTGACGTGTGTGTGTGTGTGTGTGTGTGTGTGTGTGTGTGTGTGTGTGTGTAGTGTGTGTGTGTGAGATCTTTTATTTTTGGATAGATTCCACTTAGTCATGCTGTATAATCTTTTTCATATGGTGTTAAATTTGGTTTCCTGGTATTTTGTTAAGGATTTTTGGGTCTATGATTTCTTTGTTTTTAAACATGTTTTTATTCATTTTCAGAGAGAGAGGAAGGGAGAGAGAGAGATCTATAAGTGAGAGAAACAACTATTGGCTGCCTCTGCACACCCTTTATAGGGGATCAAGCCTGAAACTTATCCTGATAGGAATCTGACCAGCTACCTCTCAGTGTGCAGGACGATGCCCAACCAACCGAACCACACTGGCCAGGGCTATGATTTCTGTTTTGACCCATTGATTATTTAAGAGTGTTTTGTTTAATTTCTACATATATTTACATTTTCCAAATTTCCTTCTGTTATTGATTATTTTCTTTCAGTTTTATTAAAATATCATTGATAGCACTGTATAAGTTTAAGGCATATTGTATAATAAGCTTAATTATATAAATTGTGATGTGATCACCACAGTAAGTTTAGTTGACATCCATCGTCACCTATAAATTTTTTTAAAAAGTAAAAAGAAAGTTTTAGGATCTACTTTATTGACAGCTTTCAAATATACTGTACAGAGGAGTTAACTATAGTTATCGCATCATATATTAATTACATATATAATTACAAGTACTTACCCTATAACTTGAAATTTGTATATTTTGATCACCTTCATCCAATTTTCCCATCTTATTATTTACTTCTAATATTATCCCAAAAACAGTATGAGAAAATAATTTATATAATTTCAATTCCTTTAAATTCTTGTGATTTGTTTTATAGGCTAACATGTCTATTGTGAAAATTGTTCCATGTGAACTTCTGAAGAATGTGTACTCTCTTGTTGTTGGTTGAAATGTTCTTTAGAATTTATTATGTCTCATTGGTTTATCTGTTAATAAATTTTCTAGTTTCTTATTAATCTTTTGTCTCATTCTCGCCATTATTAGAAGCTTCAACCATTATTATTGAATTATTTTTTCTATTCATTCTCTCAAATTTGACCTCAGGTATTTTGGCACTGTGTGGTTAGGTGCATATGCATTTATAATTTTAGGTATCATTAATAGATTGGTCCTTTTATAATATATAATGTCCTCTTTGTCTCCGATAATATTGTGACTTAAAGTTTATTTTGTCCTATATTAATATGATCCAATTATCTTTGGTTACTATTTTATGGTTTATATTTTCATTCTCTTATTTTCAAAATGGGAAGATGGACACTCAAATTGTTTCCATAATATGATGAGATATGAATAAAGAATCTATAAGCAGCCGAGACTGGTTTGGCTCAGTGGATAGAGCGTCAGCCTGCGGACTGAAAGGTCCCAGGTTTGATTCCGGTCAAGGGCATGTACCTTGCTTGCAGGCACAACTCCAGTAGGGGGCATGCAGGAGATGGCTGATCGATGTCTCTTTCTCATCGATGTTTCTAACTCTCTATCTCTCTCCCTTCCTCTCTGTAAAAAATAAATAAAATATATTTAAAAAAAGAATCTATAAGTATATGATCCATACAGCCATTAAAAAGGGTCAAAAGCCTTCGTTGATGTTAAACTCATACCAGTAATAAGAACTATGAATCCATCACATAAAGGAGCACAGATCATGAAGGAATAATTTGTCAAAATGAAATAAAAATTAAAGATAAGAATAAACCAACTACTTATATAAAATAAAGGAGACACAAACCAGAGTTACTCTAGTGTTATCCACAACTGATGTTGATCAGAAATTGAGTGTAAATATTTAAAATTTTTGTAGAAGTTTGTCATTGCCTAGTACTCAAAGATGTCATCAATTGACATCTCTTGTTCAATGTGATGACAAGTTCATGTGATAACATAATTGATACACCAGTTCCAGCCATGTGCAGTAGTCTATGTAGTAATTAGCAGCAAACTGGAAATAAAATATAATATTGATACTTCACCAGGGATGGCTCAAGATACAATGAATTAAGAAAACAGGTTTAGAATATTTTCCATGTCAAATCACAAAGCTTACAAAAGAAAAAAATCCTTTAATTTTATCATTTTGTGAATGAGTATTCTTACTGATAAATGTGTAATTGATAAAACCATTAAAAAATAATTTAATAGCATTTATGTAGGCCTAGATTAATTATTTCTAATATTACTCCTATGGGAATAATTGAACTGGTTAAGAATGACAATGATGATCACTGTCTTATGAAAAATTGGAAAATCGTAAGTTCATAACAGTAATAAGAAGCTAACTATATTTATTGAATATACTTATATTTTGAAATATTACTTAAGCATTATAAAGTATGTTTACAAAGGTGTAAAAAGCATGCTTTAGCCGAAACCAGTTTGGCTCAGTGGAGCATCGGCCTGAGAATTGAAAGGTCCCAGGTTTGATTCTGGTCAAGGACATGTACCTTGGTTGTGGGCACATCCCCAATAGGGGTTGTGCAGGAGGCAGCTGATCAATGTTTCTCTCTCATCGATGTTTCTAACTCTCTATCCCTCCCCCTTCCTCTCTGTAAAAAAATCAATAAAATATATATTTAAAAAATAAAAAATAAAATAAATAAAATAAAAAGCATGCTTTAGCCCAGCTGGTGTTGCTCAGTAGTTGAGCATCAACCTATAAAACAGAAGGTCACGGTTCAATTCCAGGTCAGTGTACACTCTTGGGTTGCAGGATTGAGGCAGCCAATCAATGATTGTCTCTCATCATTGATGCTCTATCTCTTCCTTTTCCTTCCTCTCTGAAATCAATATATCTATATCTAAATCTACCATATATTTATATTATTTATATCTGTATCTATACCTATATCTATATCTGCTTTAAAATGATAAAATAATTGGTATTTGTTTTAGAAAATACAGAAAATATATAAAAATAAAATTTAGTAGTTGCAGTATCCAAAAGTAAAAATATTGTGGTGCTATTTTTTTCTTCAGTGTTTATTATATTATTTTACACACACATTCCTACACACACACAAAATTGGCTTTATACATTTAAGAGCGTTTTTACTTTTTTCCATTGAAATTATTTTGTGAACCTTCTCTCATCGGTATTAATCAATGGTTAGTAACTTGTGTTTAGTGGCTTAAAACAACACAAGTCTGTTTCTCTCTAATATATATTTCCATTTCTGGTTAGCAGAATATCTCTACTTATTATCATCACTCAGTCATGTCATTTCAAATATTGTTAGTCTCTGGAGTGTTTACTTTTAGATTGCTAAATGTTCTGGTCTGGAAATGATGCATGTCACTTTTGCTCATGACTCATTGTCAGGCAGTCCCAGGGCCCCACCCAAATGCAAGGTGTCCAGGAAGTGTGAGCCTCCCACATGCCCAGGAGGTAGGGAGCTAAAAATATTTGGCAAAGAGCAGCAATGACTGCCATGCTAGGCCCCCCAAACCCCATTTCACTCAGTCAGTAGTATTCCATCCCAGGAATATACCCTAATTCATCCAACTTTCTTCATTGTTGAACATTTTAGTGTTTCCATGCTTTAGTCTTACAAAATACTAGAGATCCAGTGCATGAAATTTGTGCATGGGTTGGGTCCCTAGGCTTGGCCAGTGATCAGGACCAATCCAGGCCTTCTGGCTGATGGCCAGGGCTTCCCTTCACATCATAGCGAGCAATCAATCTCCAAGTCTCCTGGTCAACTCCTGAGGGGACACTTTGCATATTAGCCTTTTATATATAGCAACTAGAGGCCACGTGCATGAAATTCATGCATTGGGGGGGGGGGTGTCCCTCAGCCCAGCCTGCACCCTTTCCAATCTGGGACCCCTTGAGGGATCTGGTCTAAACGGGCAGTGGGACATCCCTCTCACAATCCAGGACTGCTGCTCCCAACTTCTCACCTGCCTGCTTTCCTGATTGCCCCTAACTGCTTCTGCCTGCCAGCCTGATCATCCCCTAACCACTCCCTTGCCAGCCTGATTGATACCTAACTTCCCTCCCCTGCCAGCCTCATAGCCCCCATCTGCCCTCCCCTGCTGACCTGGTCACCTCTAACAGCCCTACCCTGCAGGCCTGGGTCCCCCCCCAACTGCCCTTCCCTGCAGGCCCAGTCATCCCCAACTTCCTTTCTCTGTCAGCCTGGTCACCCCTAACTGCCCTCCCTTGCAGGCCTGGTCCCTACCAACTGCCCTCCTCTGCTGGCCTTCTAATGGTGGTCATCTTATGTCCACATGGGGGCAAGATTTTTTGATCACATGGGAGCAGCCATCTTGTGTGTTGGAGTGATGGTCAATTTGCATATTACTCTTTTATTAGATAGGATAGAGACCTGCTTCATGGGTGGGGACCAGCTGGTTTGCCCTGAAAGGTGTCCTGGATCAGGGTGGGTGTTCCATTGGGGTGTGGGGTGGCCATGGCGAACACCTGTCATGGCTTGCAGGCCAGCCACACCTCCCAGCAACCCAAGTGGAGGCCCTGGTATCTGGGATTTATTTATCTTCTACAATTGAAACTTTGTAGCCGGGAATGGAGCCAAACCTTCTGCTGCATAACCAAGCCTTCTGCTGCACAGCCATTGAAACTTTGTTGCCTTAAGCAGAGGCCTGGGTGCTTGGCTTCCTCCATCCTGCTCTCTGTGTGGCTGTAGCCATCTTAATTGGGTTAATTTGCATACTTGCTCTGATTGGCTGGTAGGCATGGCTGAGCGTAGCGGAGGTATGGTCAATTTGCATATTACTCTTTTATTAGATAGGATACCTGCAACATATTACATAGTAATCTTTGACGCCATCTCTGATAATTCTCTTTGAATATGTATTCTGAAAAGAAACTACAAGATCAAAATATATAAATATTGTGATACCGTATTTTTTGGCATATAAAACAACTTTTTAACCCAGGAAAATCTTCTCAAAAGTCAGGGGTCATCTTATACGTTGGGTATCTTCCTATGGGGGGGTGCTGAAACTTCTGAGCCAGACCGGAGAATCTGCGGTCACAGTGGGAGGAGCTCAAAAACAACTGCAGCCACATCTCCGCTGTATGCAGTGACCTTTGAAAGCAGCAAGGGCGAGGTGAGGGTGTGCCTCACTGGGAAGGTGTAAGTGAAGGGCGGAGCAAGCTGCAGCCATCTGGGAAGCCCGAGGTATGGAAAAAAGAGATAGAGCAGCGCTGTGCCCAGAAAAACAC
Source organism: Lasiurus cinereus (assembly GCA_011751065.1). Taxonomy (NCBI): domain Eukaryota; kingdom Metazoa; phylum Chordata; class Mammalia; order Chiroptera; family Vespertilionidae; genus Lasiurus; species Lasiurus cinereus. The sequence continues at coordinate 11,852,679 of JAAGEH010000006.1, forward strand.
TCCTCTTTCACCTGTCTGGCCTGCTCTTGTATGCTATTACCATACCTCTTTCTCTGCCTCTCAGATCTTGTTCCTGAGGATTGCAGTGAAATCAAATCTGATTTTTTTAAAATTTTTATTTGATGTGCATTGAAAGAGGGGTAGTCTTATACCATGAGTATATCCCAAACTCTATATTTTAACTGGAAAAGTTGGAGGTCATCTTATATGCCAGAAAATATCATTCTTTTTAATTAATCAGCTTTCTTTCAAGCATATGACAAAAAAATTGCTACCAGCAACAATGCAAACATTACAATTACCTGCAAATTGTCATTTTAGATGTCTGTTAATTTGATACTATACATAGTATCCTTTTGTTTTAATTATGAAGACATTTATATATTAAAATGCTCATTATGTGAAAGAAGTAGTAGATGAAATATCAACCAACAAAGTAATATTATGGCTAGAGAGAAATCTAAATACTCAAGAGTAGTTTAACATACAGTGATTACTAATAATTTAATCTTATCTGAGTGTTTTCCATTTGCTAATTTTACTATAATTATCAGAATAAAGTAATGTTTATTAAATTTATGATAAAGTAGTATTTTAGATCAGTGAGAGATAGAATTAATTAATAAAAAGTACTGGAAATTAAGTAATAAAAATAGTACCTATCTATCCTAGGCACATTAATGTATTCTAGAATAACATCTATTTGGAAATGAACAAACAAATAAACTAAATCTCAATGTAGTTGTGTTATAATAAAATGTAGAATTAAAACTGGTAGAAAAGAATTTAAGTGGCCTAAAAAGGACAAGGATTGTTCCCATAAACTTTTAAACCAATGGGACAGCAATATTCAGTAAAGTTTATTGAATGGAGAAATATATTAACAACACATGTTACATGTGTAGAATTAATGTCTAGGATATATAAAGAACTTCTAGAAATCAATAGCAAAATGATAAAAATGAGTCCTGATGTAATTCTGGCAGTGAAAATTAAAACTATCAACTATCTCTTTTGGAGCCTTCATACTTCAAAAAAAGATAATAAATAAATGCTAGTGATGGCAAAGACTTTTTGGATAAGAATTTTAGCAGCATCTCTTAAAAATGTAATCCATAGATTCCATTTGGCCCATATTCCACTCTTAGGTCGGTCAGATATGCACAGAAAGTATATCAAAATATTTGTCATAAATTTATAATAATAAAAAACTATGATCAACCTAAATATCCACGCATGGGTTATATAACTGGCAAAATAAATTAGGATACATTTATGTTATGGAATACCAGCTAGAAATTTTAAAATGAGTATGCCTATATTTAAAAATCTGCAGAAATATTCAAGACATATCATCAAGTGTAAAACAATATTGCAAAGCAGTCCATTTGGTATGGTCTCATTTTACTGTAGCAGAGCACAGGGGTTAGAATGTGAGACTTACATACACACTGACTGTTTTTCTGTTCTTATCCTATCCAGCCTTGTTTGTCTCATTGGTAAAATTGGTGCAATGATAATAACTATCACATAGGCTTGTTCTGATCATCAAATGAGTAAAGCATGTTAAGTGTTTAGAAAAATCTCATATTGCATATTGCAAGTGTCATCTCTCTATTTAGTTAAAAATAAAAACACACAAACCAAGATAGAATGTTTTACCTACATATACTACATATTTTTTGTAAAGAAAGTATTGAAGATTATTTATAAACTATGTACCTTGGTAGCCCCAGAGCCAGAGAAGGTGGCTTTTACATTGTGTTGTTAGAAATGCTGCCAATCAGGATGTATGTAATATATTAGTTAATCACTTAAAAATGCAAGTGATAGTTTAATTTTTTGATTAATTCATAGAATCATTCTCTTTACAAATAGTTATTACTTTTCTGAAATTATTTCATAACTAAGTGTATGTTATGAATTTTCTTTTAATTTACTTCATAACCTACTGCATGTATCCTGATGAATTATATCATTATATCATGACTTAAGGATTAACTTTCAAGTAGCCTTTATTGAATAGCTGTTATGATCCAGATAATGAAGTAGGTAATAGAATTTTAAAAGTTAATATAATCAAGTCCGATTCCTAGTAACAGAGAAATATATAAGTAATCAACCACTTGACAGGGTAAGTACATGAGAGAGATATGAACTAGGGGATTCATTGAATGCTGAAAAAGGTTAATTCTGCTAAGAAGAAAATGCACTCCACAAAAGCAGAGGTCCTGAGCTTTTTAACTTTATTTTTATTATTTATTTACTTGTCTGTTTGTTTGTTTGTTTGTTTGTTTGTTTGTTTTTAAACCTCACCCTGGGATACTTTCCCATTGATTTTTGTAGAGAGTGGAAGAGAGAGGGGAAAATAGAGAGAAATATCAGTTTAAGAGAAACACATCAGTTGGTTGCCTCCTGCACAAGCCCTGGTCAGGGCCCAGGTCAGGGAAGAACCTGCAGCCAAGGTACATGCCCTTGACTGGAATCAAACCCTGGACTGAGCCTTCAGTCCATAGGCCAAAGCTCTAATCACTGAGCCAAACTGGTTAGGACTTGAGCTTTTGATAACCACCCAACCCTAGTACCTGATGCTGTTGAATAAATGAAACATTGGGGATGAGACAGTTTTTGAAAAGAAAGTGAGGCTCAAGAAGGGACAAGTATGGATGTAGGATGGCTGGGAGAAGGAATGGACCCAATGACTGACTCCTTACATTTCCCAGTGCTCATGGGGTCAAGACATGTTTCTTTCCATGTAAATGACATGAGTAAGTAATGGAATTCACTAGAATCATTCCAAAAAGTACATAATAAAAGAAAGTCTTTGGCACCTGTTTTGATATCAAGAAACATTTTGAATAAGACTGTTCTTATATGGACAGTCTGAACTCTAAACAAATATTAAAAATTGGTCCAAGAGAAAGTCTTTAAGAACAGATTTCTTTCTCATCTCCCCAGTGTACACATGTGTCTTCCACCCCCATTTGACCCAGCAGTCAGATGGTGGTAGCTACTGTCTAAGATGAAAATTGAATCCCCAGATTACTTTTTCAGGAATTGAAGTGTGAAAAAATATATGCATGTTATTTTCTTTGGGTAAAGAGGAGCTCTGTAAAAACACAGTCATCTAGTATTCTTAGTTTATTTTTTTCAGATGCCTATTAAAATTTGTTATCAAGTACCTTAAATGTTTCCCTTCCCAGGGTACATGTAGAAAGGTTGAGGTGTCCAATGAGGTTATGCTGTCTTCTTAGCACCATATGAAGTTGTAAATATCCTGCTAATTGGGAGCAGCACAGATAGTTGTGTTGGTTAATCTTCAGGAGTAGTCATGAAAGTGGATAAAATATAACTTTAAAACAGAATAAAAATAAAGCACTGTGTTAACATTGTAAAACACCATATCTTCTGACTTTTGTTGTTACAATGTTAGTGCTCAAACCTAAAACATTCCTTAACCACAACTGAATTTTGTACTCTTAATTTAGGAAATAGCAATCTATATTTCAAATTTTCAAAATAAAGTAGAATTCAATGCAGTTTAGTTCTAGTTTCAGAACTAAAATTAGTGACTTATTTAATTTTAATACTGAAATGTTATAAAATAAATTAATAATGTTATCACAATGGAATAATCAATAACAAAGTGTATACTTCCTTAACATTATATTTTTAAATAGATTACAATCACAAATTCAACTAAAATTAACTGTGTGTTTACCTTATTGCTATAGGTCTCAAATTTCTGTCTTCAATAAGAGAGCTATGACAATTTGCTAATACCTCATTGGTGGAGTCACTTAATAGTCCAAAATGTATTTAATATTTTTGGCATCAACTAAGTAATTTTACTTGATAGCCCATTTATTTTCTAAAAACAAAAAGTGATTTGTAAAGTAGAAAATTATTTATTTAAGCACAAACACATTTCTCACAAAAATACATGCCTGTCCCCAACTCAAAGCATTTCCTTTGAAATTCCCCAACTGCTGATGTTCAATCAATCATCCTATTAAAATAAATTTGTCAATTGAAATCAAAACATCCAATATTACCTTTATATGTATGGTATCACTTGTTTGGATAATAATGAAGATATTGTGTACACCTTAGAAAAATGCTTTTTCATTTAGAAAGAAAGGAAAAAGAAGAATCCCCCACATTCAGAAGGCATGGAATGACTCTTGAAAGATTGAGGCTTAGAAACGTTCCCCAAATTTTGCTTTTCTCTAACTGACTCCAAGGAAGAAAAAAGAAGTGCAGCGAGCTCTACAGAGTCTGGCCATTTCTGCGAAGACCTCACCCAGAGAGACTGGAGGCATATGGACGCCATTTGTAACCAGGGGAGAGAACCCACAGGTCAGACTAACCTTTGGTGTCTGTCTATCCATCTGTTTTCACATTAGTTGCAAATTATAGAATCCTCCAGACCCAAATGACCATAAATCAGTACTATGAGCATGTACACTTTTCCCATCTGTCATAAAACAATGAATTAAATTCATGCCTGTCAAAATAGGCTGCGGCGAAATGGCCCTCTTCTGCAGCCGAAGGAATACAAAGCCCCACCTCATCGCTGTAATTTATGGCCTCCGTGGGGCTTCAGGGTGATTAGGCTTTGGCCCACCAACACGCAGAAAAACAGTAGGAACTCCAATAACTCCAAATGGAAATCTTGGGTCAAATTTATCAAACAAATCAGAGAGAAATCTATTTCTGTTTGGAAAAGGAGGAGATATATTGCATGTTTAGTGTTCATTGCACCGCTTTGGAACTTTTGGCTATTCGGTATTTGTGAGTTTTGGAATTTCTCGCTTAAATACTATCACCAAAGGACATGTAATGTATTAGACATGAGCCATTTTTAGCCAAATAAAATATACAACTGCAAGCAAGGAGGTTTTTCAAAGTTAACATCAACATATTTGTGCAAGTGATGTAACTGAACATTTTCTAGGTAAACCTAAAAAAAGCATAGCTTTAGTACTGGAAAAATACACTGGAAGAAAATGAAATATGTAAGCCGTAGGAACTTAAAAAAAAAAGGCAATAAAAAATGAGGGGGAAAGCCAAACCGATAGGTGTATGTGTAGAGCGTATTCCATGCCAATAGGTTTATATCAGTCCCACCACACAGTAAATGCTTCTTTAAAACTTCCCTTCTATAAAACTGCCTTCAAGTCAGATGTTGCTTGGCATCTGAAAGCAAAGATATAGGGAAAGAACAGCAGGACGCAAGGCAGGCAGAAACACTGATCCTCACCATACAGAAAGTATTGGTCACAGTCAGATGTGGTAAAAAATAAACGGAGATAATTTGGCTGGAGGGGAGCGGGGAGTCGGGGAGGGAGACTGCAAACAAAGGCCTGTGTGCCACGAAGTCATCTGGAGGTTTTGGCACCAGCCCCTCATTATAAGCCACAGTGTGCTTGAAGTGGTGTTTACCACGAAGGCCCGCAGGCATTCATTCAATCAGAAAGTCGTATTTCACCAAACACCCCTGCTGTATTAGAAACGGTCGGCAGGGTCCGAGCCAGCGAAATGAGAAGATGATGTGGCAGGACTGTATGTCATAGATCTGGTTAATATCCAGCTGTGAATTATTGCGTCTTTAAGAGAAATTCCCTGGGTGTTCAGTATCACTTCCAGGAGACTAGAACCGGCGTCCAACAACCGTTCTCAGGTCGTCGGTAAAAATGTAGTTGCTTTCAGGAGTAATGATGCTAAGGCTTCCTCTCTGATACTCCGGCTGGGTCACCCCGAGGGTTCCCAGCGATGTAAACCCGCAGAGCTGGGGCGCGTTCCCAACATCCAGCACTCAGCAGTGCTTTGTGGCTGCAAGGCCTGCTTTTATTTACTGCCTCTGCACACTGGGGCTGCGGGGGAAGATTGTGTTTCCTGCCTGTGGCAAGGTGTGGCGAAGGGAATTTTGGGAACAGGCTTTGGAAACACTTTGCCTGTGCTGTGGTTTACTTGTCTTAAAAAGATAAGCAGGGTTAGAAATACCTATTTGATGTAGATGTTTTGCAAAGTAAACTTAACAAGCTTGGCAGAATTCAAGGTGGTGGATTCGCCATAAAGGAAAGCGTTTGTTTTGGTAGTTGCCTCTCTCTCTCTCTCTCTCTCTCTCTCTCTCTCTCTCTCTCTCTCTCTCTCTCTCTCTCTCTCCCCTTTCCTTTCCTCCTTTCTTCTTTCTTTTCTTCCTTGTCTTTATCTCTCCGTTCTTTCATTCTTTCCCACCAGTTTTCCCTTTGTTTTTTTTTCCTTTTTTCTTTTTCTCTCCTATCTTATTTTCATTCTTTTTGTCTGTTTCCTATACATGCATGCAGTCATCCATGCCTGAACAGACTAATTCCTGTCTTCATGCAGAGTTTCATAGAACACTGGGATATTAAATAACACAATATGTAACTATTAATTAACTATGACTGTGATAATTGCTGAGAGTGAAATCTTCCAGTTGCTATGAGAACATAGAGCAGTGCGGTGGAATCAGATCCCATATCGGTGTTCTATATAACTGAGCTAAGTCCCACCCCAAACCAAAAGAAACAATCAAGGTTGTTTTCCTCTAAGGCACATCATAGAAGTTATCATTATAACCCCCACTTTATTACTTCATACCCAATAAAGTGACTCACTGTTTGTTTTATTGCAGTCTTGTATTTTTTTAAATGGGAAACTGTAGTAGCTCCTATTACATGAAACTGACCACCAATAACTGCAGGCTTATTTTATTTGAGAGAGAATTTATTAAATAAGAACATATGTTTGAAAGAGAAGAGAATGTGCCACTGAGTTTCTGTTCTCCTCCGATTTACTTCCCAACAAAGGTTATAGGAGCCACTTGCAATTGATTAAACCTGTCCCCTGCCATCTGAATCCATTGCCAACAGCACTCATCAAAATCAAGTGGTGAAATTAAAAAATAATTAAAGCTTCTAAAGATAGAATTGCAGATGGAAATTGTTTCAGGAGAGCTAGTGTAAAAAATTTACTGAATAGAGAAAATCATTTCATTCTGTTTGGTTTCAGAGTAGCATACCATTTTTCTAGTCCTAACAATGCATACACACAACAGCCCTGCCGAAAAACAGACCACAGACATCAAACAAGTATATATCAACAGGTTTTAAGAATATGAAGGAACTTAGTGGTTCTAGATAAAATTTATATTTTATCAGAATAAACCTGTTTTCTTTTTTAATCTTTACTTTCATGTATATGTGTTTGTAAAATGACTTTTTTTCCCTCAAGTTAACAATATCTTTTTTTTTATATGTTCCATTTTTACATGCTTTTTTTTTTTTCTTTTTGTGTTGCGTTTCCTCTAACAGAACAATTAAAAATCTGGCTGAATTACTAGTAGGTTCTTGAAACCTTGACAGGGAAGTAAGAAAACTATATTTTATTATTTTGTTCTACATGGTGATTTGTGACATATGTGAATAAAGATTTTATGAAAATATGGAGTCCCTACATGTTTGCTTCACCTTCAGCAAAGGAAACAACTTTGAGAAGGTGTCACAGCTTCTTAGCTTCAGGTTTCTAACCAGAATTCTCTCCAAAAGTCTTCTTTATCTCAAGACCTGAAAGAGGCAGGAGAGTTGCCCAGAGGTCCTGCCCAAGCAGAGCCAGCCTGCTCTTCAGGCTCCACTGCACGTATCCAAAATGACGTCAACAAGTTTGCACTTACAGACCGACAGCACCAGAAGGTCTCGATAACCCATTATTGGAAATTATTTATTTTTCTCTTCTTGTATCTGTAATATTTTAAATATGAGGTTTAGCTATTAAACTGTGGCAAGTCAGAGAAAACAGTCTGTAGCAGCGAGGAGCAGGAAATCCTGCAGGAAAGCTGTATAAATCCAGCCTGACGTGGGGAGAAATGAGAACCCAGTTCAGAGGCCCCCTTGGGAATGGGAAATTGACGAGCCATCTTGGGCATGTGGCTTAGGGGGATGGAGTGGGGGAAAAGTCTATAGGGCAGGAGCCAGATTGAGACCCAGTAAAAGGGAAAACTAACTGCCCATTAGTGTTTATATATATATATATATATATATATATACACAAATGAATTAAAACAAAAATAATCCATATATATATATATATATATATATATGCCATTAATCTATACAGAACCCAATCATCCTCTATACAAACATTTTCTCACCCTTACCTGTTGCTTAAAGTTGTAACCATGTGGCATTATCTTTTAGCTTGTTCCTGACACTCAGGTAAATCTGTATGAAAATGACTACTAGCATTATTCCCTCAACTACGCAAGGAATTAAATTGGTTTAGTTGTTTATTTTTGGAATTAAATGAGTTGTAATTATAAAAAATATGTGATTTTTATAAGTGGTATTAGAGGGGAACTTGAAACACTAAACATTTATACAGTCACATAGAAAGGTAAATAAACACAAACCTTCTTTTGCCATTTATAAAGAATTCCTCACAACTGATCTTCAGAACAATCATGAGGTAAGAGTTTCTGAAAAGCTGGTTTTGCCAATGATACCATATACAAAAGACTTACCGGAGTGATTTGCCCAAATTCGTAGACACGTATATCCTATGTCGCATACTGTCGCACACTGCAATAGAGGGAGTAAAACTACTCAAAAATATCATTTCTGTTTCACCAGCAGAGAGGCAATCTGTTGTAAACTACCTATTTTTTCACTCTGTTGCTGCTCCTCTGCTGTTTTCTCAACATCAGAAGACATTCCTTCTTAGCTTCCATGCCAAAAATGTCTGAGGCCATTCGATCACTGTAGAAGCCCTTTATGCACATTATCAATGATTTTTAACTTAGCCTTTTGCAATTACAAAGCATCCTGCCCACGAGGGCACAGCTTCCCACCTGTGTGTGATGGGAAAGGGCTGTATTTCTATCCCCTCAGCGGGAGGTGTGGCTGGTTGAACCTGACTCCCACGCAGCCTAGTTAGGACCTTTAGGACAGTATTGGGGGTGGGGGGCGGGGAGAGGGGGAGCCTCCGGGAGAGGGAAACAGGGATTAAGTTTGCCCTGCAGTCCCCACACAACATATGGCATCATTACCAGAGCCACGCCCAGGTTTACCCACCTGCCACTGTGTCTCCTCAGATGCATCTGCTCCTGCAGTGTCCAGAAGGACCTTTGGATGCTTGACCAGTAGGACCAGGTGAGGGAGCTGTAACAGACTGTGCCACAGATACGCAGGAGCCTTGGGGCTGGAGGTGCTGCCCTGGGGGCTAGGAATGGGAAGGTCTGTCAGATCTCCTGTCTAGGATCACTCCAGGCCACAGCCCTAAAGATCTATTCTCTAGAACATCAGAAACTGGTGTCTTTGTGGCTGAAGTGCTCTTTCTGTCCAAATTAGCTCCAGAGTGCCTGCTGTCATTAGGTGTGTGTACCCTGCAAAAGAAATCTTCCTCATTCTTTCAGTACTTGTTTGACATATAGAAATTGAGTGGCTTGCAAATCCAAGCTCATCATCATAAGACATTGTAATAGTTCATTATTCTACTAGAGAAAAGCAGGAGCTTGTTGAACTCTAATTTTTCAATTGTTGTACATTTGTAAATGAATGTACAATGTCTGTTTTTAATAATCTACTTGGGTGAACAACCTTTCTTATTTAAAAGAATGTAAGATGGTATCATTATGGAGCTAACCAAAAGTAAGTTGCAGAGTGCTCATTGTCACAGTCCCCATGAGTGCTGGCAGAGTTGCTGAGAGTTATAAAGTATTCTAGGTAGGGAGGGGAAGCCAGATTTTAAACAGGAAACTTCCGAAGTAAAGCGTTTTTAATAATGGCCTAACATATTGCAAAGGAAAGGGACCTATCCAAGTCTCTAGTAATTTATTATGACTTCTTTTTTCATTCTAAATAAATATCAAATTTTGTACCTGGTTTTATATTTGCAATTTTCTATTATCTCAAATCCCGTCTCCCAAATTATATAAGCATCAGATCAGTCTGCCACTGATGAGAAATTCATAAATCAATATAAAGCACAAAGCCTGACAAAGTTAAAGTTAGATTACAGGGGCAAGTTCAATTTTCTCATTAAAAAATGTGTATATGAAGGAGGAAGAGGAATTGGAAAATATTTTATATGGAAGATTTATACAAATGCTATCTATAATAATGAAAGTGTAATATGCTAATTAGACCGACATTCTTCTGGATGTCCTTCTGGACGACCTTTTGGACAAAGCTCAGGAGGAAGGGGCCAAGGCTGAGGCAGCCACCTCCACAGCAGGGGCTGAGCTCCTTGCACAAATTTTGTGCATCAGGTCTCTAGTATTTAATATTTTTCTAAAAGGGTCATTTTTTTTTATCACATAATGAAAATCTCACTGAGTGCTCTGTAAATGCCCCTAAATGCCCTCTTGGTTACTGCACTGTACAAATATGATGCTTCCCACTGTGCTGTGATATGAAAAAGAAAACTCTGCCTCTTGTGCTATATACTGTCTTCGGGACATGTATGCTCCAGTTTCAAAAGTAGAGTCCTGCGCAGCCCCAGCCCTGCAGGCTGGCAGACACAGCAGGTCCTTTGGCAACAGAGGGCTCCAGCTGTATCGTCAGGCACGAGGGCTGCAGAGTTTGGCCCGGCAGGTCAAACCATCAGGATAACAATTTACATTTGGCTGGTTGAAATGCCCTTCAGAGCTGTCAGCAGTCACACATGGGGCCGAGTGTGGATGTGCTTGTGTAATGCCAGTTATGTTTCTTAGGAATTAGTGAGGATTTGCTTTCCTGGAACTCCATCCAGTTGTTAAAATCATTTAGTTCATCTTCATGCACACACACAGTCCAGAACTGCCCTGGCTGTGCTTTTAGGACCTATTCTCCTTTCGTTCTTATTAAGGTTGTGAACTGGTTTGCTTTGTATCTGGCACATTTGAAGAGTACTGTCCGGAGTAACATCCATGTTCTAGGATGCTCCTCCCACTGGGTTTTCTGATATTCCCTCATGACCAGATACTATTTTTCTCAGGATATCACATGCAATACTATGATCTAATCTATAGTCCTATTATTGGGATTAGAATCAGGACTATAGATTAAATTATAGCATTGTATTAATAGTAATTTCCCAATTTTGATATTGTGCCATGTTTATCTAAGAGGGCATCCTCATTTTAGAAAGCACACATTAAAAGAAAGAGAACAATGAAAGAAATGAATTAAAATGCTAACATTTAGAGAATGTGCCTGAAGATAAGAACATTATTTGTACGATTTCCAAACTTTTCTTTAAGCCTCAGATTATTTCACAATAACAAGTTAAAAAAGAATGCAAAGGAAGTCCTGTTGATACCTTTGCTAGAGTGAGGAACACTTCCCATTCTGATTGGTGTTGTCTAGGCCCTGTTTTATAATCGAGGGGATTTGCTATCACAGCCATATTTTTTATCCAGTTTTCAATGGGCCATCCATCAGAACAATTTTAAAGTGATATTATGTACAAAAATTGAGGGATGAAAAATTAAAATTGCCTTCCCAGTTTATTTCAGAACTTTGAATCAATTTTTGGCTTTACAAAGATTGACTAAATTATGTTTAAAAACCATGTGCTGAAATGTGCCACAGAAAGGACTGGTTTAAAGAATGTGAAATGGACACATTAACTCTTCAGTTTTCACTACATCAGCCTTTGGGTAAAAGCTACTTTCCAAATTTTGAAAGGAAAACTATGACTAGGCGAGGATAAAATTCCAGAGCATCCCTGTGGGATGTCAAAACCCACAGTGATCCCTAAAACAATTAACCTATAGTGTTCACTTTATTAGTACATATTATGAAGGTTAAGGTTATGTTCAACATGTTGGTTGTTTTTAACATTTTGCCCAGTTAAATTGGCTGAGGGTTCATTTTCTGAGAATCCCAAAGACCACTGTTAGATTTTATTTTTTAATCACAGCACGTAACTTCAGATTTTTTACATTACAAATTTTGAGTAAATTAGAAAGCCAGATATTACATGCAGTTGCCTTAATATAGTGTTTAGATAATCCTGTGGTGATTGTTTTTTCAAAACTGAAATGTGCTATAATCTGGAACATGCCATGAATATTTACCATAAAGAACTATTCAACCCAGCTGGCATGGCTCAGTGGTTGAGCATTGACCTATGAACCAAGAGGTCAGAGTTACCTTCCTGGTCATGGACTAAAATATGTTTAAAATCCCCAGTAGGGGGCATGCAGAAGGCAGCCAATCAATGATTCTCATCATTGATGGTTCTACCTCTCTCCCTCTCCTTTCCTCTCTAAAATCAATAAAAATACGCTTCTTTAAAAAAAGAACTATAAAAATCCTAGCCTGCTGGTCTCTTGACCTGGTCAGGAATGTGATTCAAGGTTGCTAAAAGAGCAGCAGCTTTGGAATTGACCAGATTTGGAACCACTAATCAGCTGTTATTTACTAGCTCTGTGACTCTGGGTAAAAAGTTACCCATGGAATGACAGCTGTGTCAGGATGAATAGGTTGTTGATTACTACAAAAGCATAAGGCCAAAAAGGTGGGCCTACAAATCTAGCCCATGTTTTGTTCACCCAGCTATTTTCCTGGCAAGATTGTACTACCCTAAGAAAGGGGCACTGTTTTCTAATCGGTCCTCAGAAGAGGTCTTTGTGATCAATTACCCAAAGAGCATCTCTTTGCAGTTTGCCCAGGAAATACAAATGTGCTGACAGCAGCCTAAGGAAGCCCTTTTAGATGTCCTGGTTGGTCTCAGTGTCCTTATTCCTGCCCTGGGATTAATTAGAAGAGGTTCAAAGACTAGAGCTGAGGATGTTTATGGCTATGATATTTGAAATGGTGGAAAGTTGGAAAACAGACCAAGTGGAATCCATGAAAGGAAATAGGCTAAATATATTAGCATGTGGCTTAGCTGGTGTGGCTCAGGGGTTGTCTCAGGAGGTCATGGTTCAGTTCCCAGTCAGGGCACATGCCTGGGTTGTGGGTTTGATCCCCAGTGTGAGGCATACAGAAGGAAGCTAATCAATGATTCTCTCTCATTATTGATGTTTCTATCTCTCTCCTACACCCTCTCTGAATTCAATAAAATATATATTTTAAAAATAAAATAAGTTATGATATGTGAGAAGGAGAGGGCCATTAGAATCATGTTTTCAAATAATATTTAATGATAGAGGAAAGTACTCACAATATAACAGTAAGCTATATTAATAAAGGAAGCATAAATATATATATATGTTCATAAAATCAAATGGGGTTACAGATGGCACAATACTGAGAGTAATTTTTCAAAGTTACAAAAATTTTGTGATCTATATTTTATTTGTTTTAATTTTTTTATATTTTCCAATTCTTAAAATGATAATATATAATTTTATGAGAAAAAAATTAATTGAAACTTTATACAAAAATATTCATTCTCTCTGTTCTAGGTCTTAAATTCAAACTATCTTAAATAAAATAATTCAGAAATATTGCCAGATTAGAGTTGCAAAAAAAATCTGTGAAAAATAAGAAACACTTAGGGAGAGATATGTTTAAAAGTCATAGTTTCTGTAGGTGCCACCATGAAATGATGTCTATATTCCTGCTGTATTTTAAGTATGTACTGTGGGGCTAGCTGGCCGAAAGTGTGTGTGCACTGGCTGAGGGAAGAGAAGCCTGCTTGTCCAGTTTTCAGTGAAAACAAGTCACCTGGAACCCTTCTTTTATTTTTAGGCATATTTATTGAACATGAAACATGATAATCTAAGACTTTTAAAAGACAGAATATAAACTTTAATGTACTCTAATAATTCAGCTATGTAATTACAGAAATTCACAGACAGAAACATTTAGAGAAAAATCTGGAAGGAAAACATCAAACTATTGCAAAGATTATCTCTTTGATGGGATGTTCTTTATAGTCTTTTCAGTATTTTCAAATTGTCCTACAATTAGACACATTAATTAAATTATCAAGGAGGAAAAGGTATATTTTAAAAATAAAACACCACATATGGTTTATCCACTTAGTGTCATTATTTCAGTCTTCATCATAAATGACTCACTGAGCAAGAGTTTAGAGACAAATTTGATTATGTTTTGAGGGTTGTATACTATTCCTTTTAGCAAATGAAGAAAAAAAACAACCCTGGAATATTGCAAAACCAAGTTCAACTAGAGGCCCAGTGCATCAAAATTTATGCACTAGGTGGTGGTTGGGGGGGGGGGTCCCCTCAGCCCGGCCTTCCCCCTCTCATAGTCTGGAGCCCTCAGGGGTGGGAAACAACCCAGCCATCAGGGGAAGGATATGCCCCATCACACTTCTGCTTCTGTCATTGCCAGCAGTGCAAGTTTCGGCTGGCACTGGTTAACTCAGCCTCAGACAGCCCTAGGCAGCTGGGCAGTCACCATCAGAGGCTTGCCTTCATCTCAGGTCAGCCCTGGGCAGCTGCCATCTGAGGCTTGCCTGTGCCTCAGGCTGGCCCTGGCTGGCTAGGGGGCTGAAGGGACTGGAGGACTCTGGAGGCAGGTGCCCTGGCAGAGCTGAGGGGACTGGGTGACACCATCTTGTGGCTGTGAGTTTTACCATGTTTTGAGGGTATGACAGTCAATTAGCATATTCCCTCCTTATTAGATAGGATAGTTTTCTTATTCAAAATTTTTTGCACCTTCCCCTTGCAGCTAATTCTACCAAATATCTCATGTTTTATACTTTGAGAACTTACTAACTAGCAGATATTTGTAGAATTTTTTTTTTGTTTGTTTGCCTGGTCTGTTTAGTTTCTAAAAGGTAGTTTAATGAAAATCTTGATGGTACCTTGTGTTTATGTTACTGCTACAGATTTACTTAGAGTAATGTGTACCTTTCTCTTATTTTTGAGGAAGGAGAATATTAGGGAACTGTCCCTGGAGGAAGTACAGAGGAAAGCTGTGGACTTTAATGGCCAAAGGTTGGAGGGGCTCATCCCAGGAAATGAATGCTGAACCTGTGGAGAAGGGTGGTATCCCATGGATGGGAAAGGCCAAAGATGACCCTAATTCCTACCCAGATTGATGAATCCCATGGGACTGGGGAACCACTTGGACTATGGGAGTGCAGCACCAAATGCTGAGCCCTATGCAGAAAATATCTCATTAGGTGTCTATAAAGTGATGGTCAACCTCAAGTGGACTGTGGAGGCCTGACTTAAAATAATGCCAATGGTGGCCAGTTGCCAACATCTGAAGACAAAGACTGTCCCTGTTTTCATCAACTGAATTACCTCAGAGGCTCTCTATAATTGGGGAGGGGATAAAGCAAGGGTCTCACTAAACCCAAGAAACCCTGGATTTTTCAGCTAGGCTGATAAGTGGGATCTCAAGGTGCATTTAATTTGGTTTTTTTTAGAACTAGAACAAACCATGAGATTTTTATACCCTGAGTGTCATGGAAAAATGAATGCTTATTTTAATAAATAAAAAACATTTAAAAATAAAATGATTTCTAATTCATAATTAATAACCACATATCATAAAAAAATCTTTAAAAATTCTGGTCAAAAGCTTGGGTTGAACCATTATAGTCAGGATCCTGATTCTGAAAGCATGCTTTTCTCCTGCCAAATCAGAATTTAGGCATCAAGCCTACATTTGGCTGGGCAGTGCCCTAGAGAGAGATAATACACAAAGCCTAGATCCTTTCACCAATTCTTCAGGGCACACTGGAATTTCAAGGGGGAAGTGCTAAAAATTCCATTAAAACTCCAGAGAGTAATACTGAATTGCCCAAATCCATCCTTATCTCCCTTGTCCTTTGAGGATCCAGGTCCAAACACCCATCTCCAATAACTTCAGGACCTCTATAGAAATCTACCATCTTTTTGCAAAACTTGGGGGCAGAAAAGGAGGAGGAAAATGTGTTTCAACCTTGGGGGTTAAAAAATTAATATGGCACACATGGCACATTGCACTCTCAGTGTAGTCCAGGGAATAAGTCTGTACTCAAACACATGGGTAGCTCTGCTTTAAATCTATGAACATTCTCAGAGGGATATCCCAGGCCTGTCAAGAACTTCATGTTGGTTCAAGTCAGATTTTGAAACTAAAGAGATAAGAAAATTGTTTTCATTTTTTGAAGATTATGGATTCTTGAATTGTGAATAAGGCATAATGGACTTGTACCTAATCTGTTTAAAATCTCAGATTAGATGTCCAAATGACATTTCACAATTACTATCCTATCTAATATAGATGATGAATATGCTAATTGGCCATCATGCCCTCACAAAGATGGTGGCACCCACAGCCAAAAAGGAGGGAATATGCTAATTGACTGTCACACCCTCAAAGATGGCAGAGCCCACAGCTACAAGATAGCAGTGTCCAGTCCCTTCAGCCTCCCAGCTGCCCAGGCCCTGCCCAAGGTGAAGACAAGCCTCAAATGATGGCTGCCCAGCTGCCCAGGGCTGCCCGAGACTCAGGTAACCAGACCTGCCGAGGTTTGCACTGCTGGCAGGGGCAGCAGCATAGGTGTGATGGGGGCATCGCCTTCCCCTGATCACTGGGTCACCTCCCACCCCTGAGGGCTCCCAGACTGTGAAAGAGGGCAGGCCAGGCTGAGGGACCCCCCTCCAGTGCATGAATTTTCATGTACCAGGCCTCTAGTATCTAAAATAAGTCTCCTGAACCTCATCCCTAAAACCTCTTCCTCACCCAAATTTTCTATCATTGGTCTTTCCATAGCCAGGTTGCAAAATTCTTTCTTCTTTCATCCCTTGTGTTGACTTTACCAGCCAGTTATATTCACTTCATTTCCAAACCATTCATTGCCCTCTATCTCCCCTATAACCCCATGGTCCATGCATTGTTCTTATTGGCTGGGCTATAGGAACTTCCTATTTGGAAGTTCATACACTATTGTCCCCTCCCCCTCATCCATCTTGGATTGCATATGGAAGAATCTTTAAAGTCATAAGGTGGCAAGTCACTATCCAGCTTTCAGTCCTTCAGTGCTTCCCATGAGTTCTCTTTGAAGAATATCTACAGCTTCCTATGCCCAGTACCACCCTCCCATCTCCATCTCTACCTGGTCATATCATCTTTCTCATGTGCTACCCTTCAGCCACACTGGCCTCATTTCTTTTGCTCACACCTGCCAAGCTCTACCCCACCTCATGGAATGGCATTTGCTTGTCTGTTAGGGTAGCTTCTCAATCTCCTTCCAGCTTTATCTTAGGTGGCATCTTCTTAGGAAAGCCTTTAGATTTTATGTAATGTAGGCCCACCTCTCCATCTCCATTTCTCCCTGTTTTGTGGCCTTGTTCAGTTCTGCACAGCACCAATCCCACATTGTGACTACTGTTTATTTCTGCATAGGCCACTATCCATTACTCCATTTCACTGCAGCATCAGTTTTGTGAAGGACTGATTCACTTCTGTTAATTCACTCAGGGTCTGGCTTTAGTAAGTATACAATAAAAGTTCATTACAAATAATAAATGAATGACTGCATGAGTTTACCATATTTAATTATCATCATCATTATCATAATCATCATTAGACGTAAGTCTCCTTGGGCTTGTGGGAGCTACAACAGGCACCAGTAAATGGGGGCAGAGATGAGGTTTCCAATCTTAATGAATCTGGTCATCTAGTCCCAAATTCCAGGTTGGGCTGATGTTAAGGTACTGGCCTTGCTTTCAGCTTGCTTTCCAATGCATAGCTACCATCAAGAAGCATGATCTATGGGTCTCAGGGCTTCCTTCAAGAACTCTGGGGACTTTTAAGTGGGTAATTAAATCTTAAGAGATCGATCTTAGGCATTTCATTCAGCTCAAAAAATATTATATTCATTGATATTCACCATACGGACCTCAGAAAAAAAATTCATTGCTTAATGATTAAACTTCACATATGTTACAGATTAAAGTCAATATATCCCATGACATATTTAGATAACACATTTCCCAATTCGTCTTCTACACAAGCCCACATTTCTTTTTTTTTAATCAGATTAGTTATCATCTTGAGTACTATATGTTACCTATTCATCAATTTTCAAAAATTCCATCCAATAGAAAAGGCTAAAAATGTTTTTTTGCTCCTGAAATATTAACTATTTCTTTGTTTTATTTAAGGTAAAAAAAAGTGATTTCAGATATTTAAAACTTCATTTAAAAGAGAATTAAATGAACCAACTGCGCATAAAAAACAACTTTGCATTGATTTAACCAAGGAAAAGATACATATTTAGAGAAAATGTTATTATATGTGGTAATTTAAAACACATATCAAAATGACTTTTCTCTAATGTAAAGGATACAGCTGTTTTAAAAATGAAAAGGACATGAAAGATATGTTTCTCATGCCATTTGATGAAATGTTTGACAGAACATAAAACCCCTGAGATTATTTGGATTTGATGTTCCTGGAGGCCATTCACCATGATTTCTGCTTTTGTGGCTGCTCCAGGATAAAGTAAATTATGAGCGTTCACCTAACATGAAAAGTCATATCTGACCATCTGGCTCTATTTCAATGTGATCTTCAAAATATTTTCTCAGAATTAAAACACAAAAACTTACTGAGTAGATTTATTAATGCAGTTGAGATTTGGGGGGATGAAACTGTGTTTATTTCAAAAATATTACAGAAACCTACCTTTAATCACAACTACATAGCAAATGAAACAGAAAATAATTCAAATAAATTTAATGATCATCTTAAAAGTTGTCAATGTGTTCCATTAACTTTGTTAAATGAATCCCACTGATTCAAAATTCATAAGGACAACTCTTACTAGACTGGGCTAGAGTTTCTTATATTTTCATATGTTCAGTTTTTAAAAATAGTTTCAGTGGTGCTATAAATAAGACTTCAAGTAAGTTTTCAACATTTCACATAAAGTTTGCATTCTATTCACCATCATTATCACTGCCATTTACGTGTGGAATAATTTCGTCAAATTCACTTTGAGCGCATATTTCCTCCTAACATTCTTAAGCAGTTTCACTGTCTAGGTACCAAGGTCACCATGAGAAAACAAAAGCTCAGAAAGGTTAATGAACTTGTCCAGAATCACATAAGGCAATATTTTTATTTCAGAGCTTGTATTTACATCTAGTCTTGAAAAACATGCTAGCCGTTACCTTGTGTTACTATATGCAAATTTTGGAAAATAAACCACATTTTAACATCTAAAATATAGACTGTTCATCAACTTAGAATAACTTTCCCGATAATTCACCTGAACTAGTAAGGATTCACAAGGTTAAATATCTAAGCTGTAAGTTAGGTTTACATTATTTTCTTTTTTTTACTTTATCTCGTATGCCATATTAAATACTCAACTTTCAACCCTTCAGTGTTTCCCATGAGTTCTCTTTGAAGAATATTTATAGCCTCCTATGCCATTTTAACAGAGGATGTGGTTTCCTGGGTGTTAAAGAGATTATTAAGACACAGATCAACTTCTTCATAATAATCAAAACTTGAATAACTACAAAGTCCAAGACATTTGCAATTTTCTCCTTTAATATAATGGCTAACCCAACATAGCAAGTTGATATGTTGCCTTTGAATTACGAGGAGTAATGGATGCCATTATTTAAGACAATGGTTATTAGTGATCATGTTTAAAGTTGGACTTTCTTTAACCCCAAGAACTCTTTTATCTCTTAGAGAGAGAGGCTGTAAATGGAGCATATGTATAAACCATCTATGCCTTTTGTTCAGTCGTAGGTATGGTGGCTGCTAGATTTCTCAGACATCAAATTCTGCCACTGAGTTCTACAGCAACCAAAAAAATTTTTACAAGTGATGCTTTGCTCTAGACAAAAGTCTAAAAACAACACTATGATTAATAAATCTATCTATGATAAAATTCCTTTATAATAAAATTTATTGTTAAATATTGCCATATGAAATCAAGTTGGGTCTTGGTCTTTTGGCTTAATGATACCCAGATTAGTATTTGATAGTTCTTTTGGTTATACAACTACAAATATTATTGTGATAATAATTCAGATGCAAAACAAATTTGGGGCAACTCAGACACTTAAAAGTTTAGAGTATTAGATTGAGTCAAATTGTTAAAAAAAATATTTTCTGGCCCTCAAATGCAAAACAAGAGCACTAAACAAATTTCTTGATTACTGATCATTCATCTGGCAGCCCTGAGATAGGAGATTAAGTAAAAAGCCAGAAGTGAAATACATGTTGTTTACCTTATTCAGTGTATGATAGTTAGGTCCTACAGGAAGCAAATGTCAAGACACAGTTACAAGTAGTAAAGTTGGGATGGATACCTCTGAATGATAAGGAGGACAACAGTAAGGAGGGAAGGTCTTCAGATTCTGAGACAGGTCTCACACATGTGAAAGGAGTAGGGAAAGGCATGAAGATTGGGCAGGAAGAGCCTCAGCTTGCAGGGAGTCCTGAGAAAAGAAAAGAAACTCCCATGTTAGGCAAAAATAACAAGACCCTGGAATGTTCCATCATTGACAAAAGGCAGCCTGGAAATTGTGAAGCATCAATGCAAATGCTGTGGCAGATTTCAAATGTGCTGCTCCTTGGGGCTGTCCGCTATCTGTTCTCCTCCTGGATGGTCAGCAAGCCCCTTTTTAAAGAAATACTCAAGAGGTGCACCTCCATCATAGCCATACAGTTTTTTTTAATAAAATTATGTTTTAGTATTTACAGAATTTAATAAGATCTTTATAATATTAAAACCACTAGAATTCAGTCCTCTACTTTAATTCTACCTCTAGTTACAAAATCCTGGAAAATCAATTGAGTGGTTAGGACCATCCTCTTTATTAACAGAGATGTTGCTATTTAATAGCCTTAGTTGTCATGAGTCTTATACTCATAAATCCGCTAATATCAGCAAATATCCACCCTATATTCAATTGTTTCCACAGAACCATGGCAATTTACTAATCTTCCAGCTTCTTCATGCCACTCCGGACCCACAGAACCAGATTCCCTTGAAGAAAACCACACAACAGTCTCCAAGCATTTATTTCCTGATTCAAACCATTCTGTTTAGTATAGCTGATCATTTGGTCTGGTCCCAAAGCATATTAAAAATAGACAATGTGGAGAGATAACATAGGAGGGCATCTTGATCTCTTTACTCTCCTGCCATGGACTCTACATGTCCACAATTCACTGAAATAAAGATGCTGCAGGAGAAAAGAATGACCCATCAAATATCTGCAAGTCTCAGCCATATCAGAAACCAGTTCCACAGTGAGGAATGAGCATCTCTACAGCACATGCCTGCTCATAGCTCAGCCGAAGGAAAGATCTACAAATCATCAGAAATTCCAAATGTCTTCAAGTTGAAAGGCACCCTTGCTTGCCCAAATACCTATTTTATAAGATTCTACCCAATTGATTGTTTTCTAAGAGATCTAAATTTTTATCTCAAGTGTTGTCCAAAGTCATGGTGGAAAAAATGTTTTCATAACAGGTTCCAAAATAGCAAAAGAGATAAGACCAAATTTGTATACACCTCATCTCTTATAAAATATAATGAAGTACCACAGACTTAGTGGCTTCAGTAAGAGAAGTTTATTTTTTGACAGTTCTGAAAGGCTATAAATTCAAGACCCAGGTGCTATCAAATTTGGTGTTTGGTGAGGATTCTGTTCCTGGCTTCTTGAAGGCCATCTTCTCTGTGTGTCCTCCCATGGCCTTTCTTCTGTGCACATGCAAAGAAAGAGAGGAGTCTCTTGTGTCTCTCCCTCTTGTAATAACACCAGTTCCATGGGATTAGTGTGCTACCCTAACCTACCTCCCTAAAGATCCCATCTCTAAATATAATTACATTAGGAGCTAGGATTTCAATATGAATTTGTCATTCAACCCAGTTCCTAACAACGGTACAAACCACTGTTGGCGTGAGAAGACAAAAAAAAAAAAAAGTCTGAAATGTATCCACAATGTAATCAGTCACATAATTTTGGAATTAAAACAAATAACATTTCCTCAACTTTATAGCTGTAGTATGTCTTCATGGTGAAGCCTTGAGAAGGGCTTAAATCAAAATAAGTTCTTGATTCACTTATTATGTCAATAAATGCCTCTCTTTTGTTACTGCCCATTGCTGAAGACCACAATGGCTCATTCTTTTAGTACAAAGATGGCACCAAGTCTATATCACCAAGTATATTCAGCAAGTGTGTAGAATTCATGGTGTTAGACACAGAGGAAATATTTCAATCTTATGACTTTTCTAGAGAAAAAAAGGATTAACATCAGGAGTTGAAGTGAAAGCAATCTGCGATGATTGCCACTTCTCGTTTTTTTTAATCCTTCCTAAATGCAGGCTTCTTGGATTGCAAACCCATACTCAACTTTTATCAGGAGAGTCTCAGAATAATTTATTAATATACTTAGAGACACAAATATATTTGGAGGTGAGAGGAAGGCCAGTTAATCTAAAAGGGTAAAGTGATTTTCTCCATTTTTCCAAGCACCAGAGACATTTTCCAAACGTAAGAAGCTGTGATGTTATGCAGACCCCTTTTTGTTGGAAATCAAACTGTTATTTTCTGCTCAGAGTAAAATGTTTGGATCTCAGTTGTCTATTAAAATGAGAAGAAGTTCACAAACCTTTAAGGATAAAGAGAGTGGAAGCACAGGATGAACCCAGAGATGAAGAGACACTCTAAGTTCTGATGATGTGTTTACTAGCCATTCCTTTTTCCTAGTAAGGAAGTATGGGAAAAGTACATTGCGAAGCATTGTTTGTGGAGATAATAAAAATGAGCTGTCTTTGAACAAGCTGATGGCCAACTCACTATTAGTGAGGTATGTGGCGTGCATGATGTAATTGTTTTGAAACCTATTTTACTAGATATGCTAACATTTTCACATACGTAGTCTATGCTCTTGCCTAGCATCTATAACAATAAATAGCATGTAACTGAATAATGAAGAGGCCAGGTTTAGGGGACAGCTGTCTACTCCTATGTGATGGAAAGGTCATGACAATTTCACATGAAGATTCAAATTGTGTCTTAGCTTTATGCCCACACAATCAAACCAAGCCTAGCAAATAGGCCTAGCAATGGATATTTTGCTCATGAAGTACAGAACTGATCTGACCCATTTAAAGAAGTGACTTGATATTGTCCTACACCAATAGTTGTCAGTTGAGGAGGCAGTAGGTTTGCACCCCAGTTGTCCACTATAGGATGTTGTGTTGGCTTTCTCCCCTTCCCTATCTCTTCTCCCTGTTCCCTCACAGTGCTTCCTGTGGATCACCTCCTAATAAACTGCTTGTACTCAAATTTTTGTCTCAGGGTCTGTTTCTTTGGGGATGGGAGGACTCCAATCTAAGACAGAACTCAAGTAATCTCTCCATATAGTATTTGTTCCTCTTCATCTTATCAAAATCATTAAAAATGTTCTCCATATTTTACAATGGCCTTAGTAAATTCTGATTCCATTCAAGAAGATGTACAGTTACAATCACCTGCTTGCAGGGATATTAGGATGTAATTTCAGAGAAATCTACTGTTTATTGCCAGAATGCCAAGCAACTTGGAAAGACATGCTCAGATTCCTCTTTCATGTCCCGGCTCTGAGCCAGAGGCTGTGGGTTGTTATTGAAGAAGATACTTTTTCATCCTGTCACTGACTTTTTATGGGGATTATCTTGGATAAAATGTTTCATGTCCTTCATGCTTTATTTTTCAATTCATTGACTTTTGTTATCACTTTGAGTCAACTCTTCCTATAAATAATATTTCTTTGCAAGTTGAAAAACCACACAATAAATAAGAATGCATCATGACTTCTTGGATTTCTCCTGACAGAATTCTATCTCCAAACATTTTGGGAATGACTTTCATATTTCTTCCCTTTATAGTTAACCATGACCAAAAGCGCACTTGTAACTCTATGTAAGACACTTTTTCCCTTTTAAGTTTCAGTCATGCAACCCAGTCATACAAACAAGCTTCAAGATTTATAATCAATTTAACCTTTGTATCCCATTTCTGGCTTTGTTTATGCTAGCTTAAATGATGTCCAAATTAATTCCAAAAAAAAAAAATGGGCATTTACCTTTTCTACAGATGACTTCATTTTGCTGTGGACATGTATCTAATGTACTTACAACACATACACAGTTGTTAGATTTTTATTTTTCTATTAAGTATGTAGTTTCCTTCTTTAATAATTATTTTTAGAAATTCATTTTGAAAATCCACTTATTCATCATAGTCTAAAATACACGAATGGAATATCACAATAGCTTTAAACCAATATAAGGTTCAAAACTTGTACTTGAGAATATCTTTGCTCTGACATTGAAGAGAAAATTGAAGAAAAATGTCAAGAATCCTTATGTTTAACCTGACTTTCTCCATCCAATCCCCCCAATTCTTGAGAGCTGTACATTTTTTGCTTAAGTAAGTCTGTATCCCATACCTCTCAAAGTTCTCTTCCCCCAAATAAGGAACAGAGGCCGTTAAAATGTGGAAAATTAAGAAAATGCAGAACACATCATTAACTCGTAGACTCAGGAAGTGTGGCAATCTTGACTTCTCCTCACATGAGGCCCACTAGAAATGAAATATATATTTTAATTATTTCCAGTTTAGATATTCCAAGCACACAATACACAACCTCAACTGTGAACTGTAGAATAAAAGAAAATTGGGCAGTGAGAAAGCAAGAAGAAAGTGGCAGCTAATGCAGAACAGTTGGAAGTCATCGTCACATTGCCCTGAGCAAAACTCTTCCTTTTATTTTGTAGAAAAAGCAACTGATTCCTCTCCATGCAGCATGTGTATTCTCATTCTGTTTACTCAGAGTTCTGACAGGTTTACCTGAAGCAGCTTTCAAACCAGCTGCTCCCCTCACCAACTCTATGATTATAATTTTTTTAAGTGGCAAGGATAACTTAAAATGTACATGGCTCTCCAGGATGCAAGGTAGGCAGCAGAAAATGTTAACATATTTAATTTTTTATGTAGCATTTTCAGTGACAGAGAATGGCACAGCTATGAACTTTCATTCGGTGCCCCCCTCCCCTAACTTGGCATTCGTCAGGCAACATAAAGCATGCAAAGTCACTTCCATTCAGCCTGTCTCCAGAACACTCTGCAAACTGGCCAGTAATGGCATTTCTGACTCTATGAAAACCAAGCCAGAGTCCTTTCAGTGCACTAAGTAAGTGGTCTTTCCAGTTAAACCACTGAGAGCACTCACCCTGAAAAAGGAATCAGTGGAAATCACAGTGCAATTTACAATATCTCTTTCAAACTCTTTTCTTGCTAAGCCAGTTTTTCCCCACCCTTAAAAAAAAAAAGAAACTTTTCTACAAAATTATTGTCACTTGTTCTTCTTTTACCAGTTCAATAATTCTCTATTCTAAAATGTTATCATAACAATTGCTTATGTTAAAAAGTATTGACATCTGCTTTGGCAGTGGGGTAGCTGGGGGGAGTTTATAATTGGTCTTGTGCAAGACACGTTTCATACTTTGAAGAATTCAGGAAGGTTCTCCTTATTTTATGAACATGTTCATAAGCCCTGTTTTGGCCTGCAGCCAATATGTGATTATTAAATAAACTTATTCTGGCATTATACCGATCTATGCACTAGGGTGAAAAATATCCTAGAAAATTAAACTGTCAGGGAGTAGAAATAAAATGGTCACAAAGCATGTCAAAAGGCTCAGAGAGAAATGGCTTTTAAGACTGATTGAAATTTAGTATAACCCCACCCCCTCAGGAGTGGTACTTTCTGGATATCTGAGTCCTCTCATGGTTCCCCAAATTCCCATTTCCCTTTGTGTGTCTGTGCACATGCTGTTTCAGGTGCCCATCTCCTTTATTCTCTCATCCCAGCATGAAAACTCACCCGACAAGACCTGGATCTGAAAGCCCCATCTGCCCAGCCTCCCCAGGCTGCTTGAGAGAGAGGCAAGGCCTCCACAGCTGCTGTGCAGCTTTCGAAGCATCATGTGAGGTGCTTATGCCACAGCTTTGTAAGGCTCTGTTCATGGGTCCTTTCCCAGCAGCCAAGTTCTCCAGGGAATGCACTTGTCTGCAACCTATTCTCCTTAGTCTCACAAGCCCTCTACAAGGTGCCAGGTTAAGAAACATTTGTTGAAGAAATAAATATAAAGTAACAGTAGAAATATATATGTGTGTGCGTGTATGTGTAATTTCTTATAGTAAAATTTTTTCAATTCCACTGTAAGAAGAGACTCAGCATATAGCTCTTAATTCACTATGAGAAGCAACTCATATATTTTTTTTTCTATACAGAAGACCAATCGCTTTCAGGAAAAAAAAAAAATGCTGTAGTAGTGACCATTATAGCATCAAAGTTATTTTTAAAAAACATGTCTTTTGTTTTCAATTTTCCATGTGGTTGTTTGCTTATACCTTTTTTTTTTACCTGACTTACAGCCTCTCTGTTGGCAAAAACGTCCATTTGAATGTGTGTGTGTGTGTGTGTGTGTGTGTGTGTGTGTGTGTGTAAAGTCGTCATCATTTCCCAAGTAATCTGTCCCAGCACAAGATAGGTCAAATTTCCTAAAATAATTAAAAGTACAACATATGGAAGCTTAGGCTCAAGTCTCTCATTTTAAAAAATATAAGAAGGAGTAGGAAGAGGAAAAAGAAGGAGAAGGAGTAGAAGAAGGAGGGGAAAGAAGGATAAGGAAAAAGAAAGGGAATAGAAAGAAGGAAAAGGAAGACTTAGAAACCTCCTCTGACCAAATGTATAGCTTGCACTAACAGCTAACATTTATTAAGCACGTGTAAGCCAGGAATTGTTTTAAGCACTTTTTATGTATTGTTTTATGCAATCCTCACCCACACTCTATATGAGGCAGGTCCTACATTGCCCCATTACTCATGAAATAAGGAATTAAAGAGGGTGATCTTCCCAAGGCCACATAGCTGATACATGGTAGCGTCAGAATTTGAATTTGGGCTCCTGGTTTGACTTGACTTGACTTCTTGGCCAAATTCAATACTGCTAACATCTGTATCCCATTCCTCTCTACTTGGTCACAATTCTTTCCTATTTTCCTTCTATTTATTTTGCCATCTTTTTTATGGCTTTTATCCTGTCTATTCCTCTTAACCCTCCATTTTAGAATTAATGTTTCCAAAGACATACTTATCTTTCCCCTGTTACTCAGTGCTCCCACCTCAGAATCCAAGACTCAGATCATCTCATATTTATCCCTTCTTCAATTATCACCTACATGCAAATAATGCATAAATATACGTGTAGTTCCAATAGAGACTTCAAACCTACATCCTAAAATCCAAATCACATTTGTGCAAATGACTATCTGACTGCTCTTCGATGTCATGAAGATACTGTAAACATGTTCATCAAACTATGTATTACAGAATCCCCAGAACCTCCAACAATGCTTGATACATAGCAAGCAGTATATTTTGGTTGAATGACTTAATAAGTGGGTGAATCTGAACACATTTAAACCAAACTCATAATCTCTTATCACCTCAAATTGAGTTTCTTCTAGTCTTTTTCTAATGTTTCTGTCTCTAAATGACACCACCTTTGATAATTCTGTTTTCCTCTATCACCTCAACACTGACTTCTCTTAATTTCATTTCCTAACATGTTTTAAATTGATATACTTTCACTGAAACCAGTTTGGCTCAATGGATAGAGCGTTGGCCTGTGGACTGAAAAAGGTCCCAGGTTAGATTCCAGCCAAGGGCATGTACCTTGGTTGTGGGCACATCCCCAGTAGGGGGCGTGCAAGAGGCAGCTGGTCGATGTTTCTCTCTCATGGATGTTTCTGACTCTCTATCCCTCTCCCTTCCTTTCTGTAAAAAAAATCAATAAAATATATTTAAAAATAAATTGATATACTTTCTTCACTTAAACTGTCATCTAACTCCACATCACTCACACCTTTTCTGATCATTTGTCAATAAAACTTGAACTCTTCAGATGTTTTCTGTTGCTCTTATAACTAGGATTCAAAATACTAACAACCAGTAGAACCTTAAGTGGCCTGATTTTTACCTGAGTCTCCAGGTGCTCTTGTTACACCAAAGTTTTTAATTTCTGTAGAGACCACGCTCCCTCCTGCCTCAGGGTCTTTAAAACTGTTGTAGTCTAAAGTCTTGCACATCCCTATATCAATGAGTAGTTTCTCATTCCCTCTATTGCCATACCTTAGACTGGTACCATCCTCCTATTAAAGTTCTGGGTGGCCATGTTACATTTATTTGTGTGATAAATTATTGAATTCCTGTCTTTTCCACTTGACTTTAAACCCTGCAAAGGTAGGGGATGTCCTTTTCTGGTTTATTTTATCTTTACTTCATGTCACAGTGCCTGCTCCATAAATAATTATTATAATTATTGAAGGAATGTATTGATGAGAAACTTATAAAGGAAGATCTATACCAATGTGTGGGTTGAAAGTTACTAAATCTTGAGAAATATATATAGAAAATAACCATCATACAAAACAGAGAAGATGATTATTTGTAAAGGAAAAGCTTCCAGGTTGGCCTAATTAATCTCTGGAAACAGTATATTCCAGAAGATCTGTACTAATAAAAGGATAATATGCTAATTAGACCAGACATTCTTCCTGACAAAGCTGTGGCCAAGCTATGGCTGTGGCCTGGGAAAGGGCGAAGCTACCCATCCCCGGTCGCCCTTGGTCCTGGGTGCCTGCAGTGCAGCCAGCCCAGACGAAGTCAGCCCAGGTCCCAGGTGCCTGTGGCTGGCCAGAGGGAGGGAAGCCCAGGTCCCAGGTATGGGGCCAAAGCAGAGGCAGTTAGGAGCAATCAGGCCAGCAGGGTAGCCATTAGGGGCAATCAGATTGTCAGGGGAGCAGTTAGGGGTGATCAGGCAGGCAGAGGTGGTTAGGGGCAATCAAGCAGACAGGCAGAGGAGTTAGGGACTTGAAAGCAGGCAGGCAGGTGAGCGGTTATGAGCCATTAGCCCCTAATTGCGAGAGGCAGTCAGACATCCCCCAAGGGGTCACAGATTGGAGAGGATGCAGGCCAGGCTGAGGGAACCTGTCCTCCCATGCACAAATTTTGTGCACTGGGCCTCTAGTGCTGAAATAATATGCTAATCTTTGAGGAGAAAAACGGTTCAGCCAAAGAAGTCTAGTAAAGATTTTATTATATCATTCAAATATAAAGGCAACATAAAACTTTCCTCAAATATGTCAAGCAGAATCATAATGATTGTACCTCCCTGTCAAAAAGTAAAAAACAGACATAATGATCAAGAAAGCAAAAAAAAAGAGAGAAAGAAATAAACAAATAAAACTTAACATTTCTAAAACTTGTCTTATATGCTAGTAAATTTGAAAAGTAATTTCATTAAAACAAACAATTACTCTCAAATTGAATCCAAAAACAAACCCCAATACACCTGAAACTAAATGCTTAGAAAGTGTTTCAAGCAATAGAAGGGGAAAAAGAGATCAAATATCTAAATGTAAGACTATAAAGCTTTTGGAAGAAAACATAGAAAACATTTTATAACATTTAATTTGGCAGTGGTTTCTTAGATATGATATCAAAAGCACAGGCAACAAAAGAGAAATACATGAATTAGACTACATCACAATTAAACTGTGCATCAAAGGGCAAAAGGAACAAAGTATAAGGCAATCCACAGAATGGGAAATATATACAAATCACATCTATAATAAGAGATGAATATCTAGAATAACTAAAGAACTTTCTAAATGCCACAACAGCCGAAACCGGTTTGGCTCAGTGGATAGAGCATCGGCCTGTGGACTGCGGGGTCCCAGGTTCGATTTCGGTCAAGGGCAACGTACATTGGTTGAGGGCACATCCCCAGTGGGGGGCGTGCAGGAGGCGACTGATCGATGTCTCTCTCTCATCGATGTTTCTGACTTTCTATCCCTCTCCCTTCCTCTCTGTGAAAAACCAATAAAATATGTTTAAAAAAATAAAATAAAATAAAATAAATGCCACAACAAACAACCTAGTTAAAAAGTGGTCAAAGAACTTGAATTGAAATTTCTCTAAGGAAGATATAGAAATGGCCAATAAGCATGTGAGAAGAAACTCAGCACCACTAATCTTTAGGGAAATGCAAATCAAAACCACAATAAGATACTATCTCAACACCATTAGGATGGTTACTATCAGATAAACAGGAAAGAATGAGTATTTGTGAGGACATAGAGAAATTGGGACACTTGTGCATTGTTGGTGGGAATGTAAAGTGGTGCAGCTACTATGGAAAATAGTATAGCAGTTCCTCAAAAAAATAAAAATAGGATTACTGTGTGATCTAACATTTTCATTTCTGGTTATAAAACCAAAAGAAATGAAAGCAGGGAGTCATAAGAGATATTTGTATACCCATGATCTGTTCTTTTTCTCTTTACACTTGTCCCTTATAATATATTTTCTTTTATATTCAAAATAGCCAGAAGGCAAAAGCAACCAAAATATCTGTAAATGGAAAATGTGTACATACAATGGAATATTATTATTCAACTTTAAAATATAAGGAAATTCCTATATATGCTAAGACATAGATGAACCTTGAGGATGTTATGCTAAGTGAAATAAGCCAGTCAAAAAGGATAAAAACTATATGACTCCACTTATATGAGGTAATTCAGTTCACAGAGACAGAAAGTAGAATGGTGTTTGCCGGCGCTGTGAGAAAGGAGAAAGAAAATTATGATTTAATACATATAGAATTAAGTTTTTCAAGATGAAAGACTTCTGGGAGATGGATGGTCGTGACAACGTGATTGTACTTAATACCGCTGAACTGTACACTGAAAATGGTTAAAATAATAAATTTTGTAGTGTCTTTTGCCACCATTTTTTTAAAAAAGAGGAAAGATATAGCCATGTAAATTGAAAGTAAAAAAGAAAGCAAAAGCCAAGAAATTAGTATCAAACTCAAGGAAAAATATAATTTAAATTGTCAAGAGAGGTCTGATTCATAATCATAATGGTGATAGCCCTCTATGTGAAGAGAAAACTATTCGAATTCCTATGCACTAAGTAACGTGATATCAAAACATAGAAATAAAAGCTACAGAATCACAAGGAGAAATAAAGAGAAACAGAACTTTAAGCCAATAATAAAAATCTTAAACACACCTTTTTAGTTCTTGGCAGATTGAGTAGATAAAATATAAGAAAGGACAGAGGACCTAAGTTTTAAAAATATTAAATTGAGGTCTAATTTACATATGGTAAAAGGAATATAAATTTTTTCTTATGTATATACTCATATAACTTCCACTAAGGTCAAGAAACATAACAGACATTTCCACTTCCCAGAAGTTCCTGGTGTCCTTACCAGTCAATCTCCAAGGTAAATATATCATATCCTGACCTCTATCATCATAAAAGAGTTTGGCAGCTATTCTATTTTATATACATAGAATTATACAGTATGTAGTCTTTTGTATTTTTGTTTCATTTGCTCAAAATATTTTTAGATCCATTTATATTGGTGTGTATAAACAACTTACTCATTTTTATCATTGTACAGTATCAATTACTAGCATATGAATAGAGCACAGACTATGTTGAGCAAGCCAAACATAGAAATTTTGATCATTTCTCTTAGGTGTATATCTAAGAGTGAATCGCTTGTTCTTAAGGTAAGTGTATATTTATCTTTGTTAGAAATTGCTAAACAATATTCTAAAATATTTGTTCCATTTTAAACTTCCCATACATCAGCCTATGAGAATTTCAGTTGTTCCATATCTTTGCAAATACATGTTATTGTCTGCTTTTTTAGTTAATGTGATATTCTCTCAATATTTTTTTTTCATTTTCTTAATGAGTAATAATATTTGAACACCTTTTTGTGCATTTATTGACCATTTGAATAATTTTTAGTGATGTATCTGTTGTAGTTTTTTGCCTTTCTCTTAAAAATTAGGTCATATTTCTAGCATTATAGGTTTATATTTCTTTATATCTTCTAGAAAAAAGTTATTTGTCAAATATATGGATTGAGAATACTTTTCCCAGTCTGTAGATTGCCTTTCATTTTGATAAAGGTGTCTTTCAATGACCAAAAACTTTTAATTTTTGTAAAGTCAAATTTGCCAATTTATGTTATATTATAAGTGCATTTGTATCTGTTCCTAAGAAATCCCTGCATACTCCATGCCCCAATATTTTCCTGTATAAGTTTTATGATTTTAGCCTCATATTTAGGACTATGATTCATTAATATTTTACTTATCATAAATAATTGAGCCGAGGTATTTGATGATAAACATATCAAGCCCTCTATTTGAAATAAAAGGGAAATAAAGGTTTTTATACATTAATAAAAACCTACAAAATGACAATAATTTAGGCCACCCAAAATCCCTTAATCAATGCTACAAGCATGAATAACAAAACCATATTCCACAATGTAATAAAATAAGAAATACATTTTAAAAATTTTACATCTACTTAGAAATCTAAAATAACCTCTTTAGTTAAAAGAGAAATATCCAAAAAACAATCACACAAAATTTTAAAAATTTCTAGGTAAACTCAATTTTCTACTCAGATAAAAGTTCACTTTAGCTCTGGGGGAAAAAAAAATAGAAAAGGGAAAGAAATAAATGAAGGGGAAAGAGAAGGAATTACTAAGGATAACCGAGAAATATGTAAATTTGAAATGTGAAATTTCATCCCTACACCTTTCTCTCATGTTATGAAATGTAGAACACTATCTTAAAGTATGTTACCTGAGAGTTCCTTGAAATTAGAGATAGCCAGGAACCCTGTTTTAGCTTCTGTAATGGGGTCAGAGCCTGCAGATGCTATTCTGCCCTCTTTCTCTCTTCTTACATTGAGCAAGGACATGATGACCAACTTGTTGCCATGTTGAAAAGGCCAAAAGCATCAGAGAATTCAGCTCTGACAGAAATGAATTAAAGAAAGAGTGCCAGCAATCATCTACCTCTTGTCAACTCATTTTGTAAGAGAGAAAAAAGTACCCCTGTAGTCAGCTGAAAGCATTCTTACCTGACAAGGTTGAGTAATTAGATAAGAGTGGAGTCCTGGGATGGGGAGAGGGTGGGGGTTGTATCCATGAAACAGACCGAGTTAACAAATGGATGCAAATATAGAGAGGTATTTATTTTATGACAAAGAACTTGTATCAAATCACTGGTAGTAAATTGGGACAACTTAGTCAATTGAAGTAAAGAAAACAATAAAGTTGAAGTCTTACTTTGCTTCTTATAATCTGAAGGATTAACCTGGAATTGAGCCAAGTAAAAATTAGTAAATGTTATTTTCTTCTGAAACAACCTCCCAACATTTAGAAGGGAATCCTTGCCTTAATGTTCACTTTAAACAGTTATAAAACTTCATGCCACATATATAAAAATCAATGGGATTATTATATCGACTTATTGTACAAAGAAAATCAGAGTCACCTTGAACTGATAAAACAATTTTGTATTAACCATAAAGATAAGGTGGTATTTCCCTGAAGTGAAACCAACAAGAAAATAATTTTTGTTGATGTTGTATTTTGTTTTAAAAAGGTATGTATCTCTATGTTTTTTTAGTATTCTTTAATCCTTATAAAGAGATTTGCACAATTTTATCTTAAAAATTATTTTTCAAAAAGCATTGTCATAATGAGAAATATAATTTTCTTGGATTTCTGTTAACTGTTGTAAAACCATCTGAACCTGATGTCTTTGGGGACAACATAGCATAAGCCACCATTTCAATTTTTTTTTCTTTCTCTCTCTCTTTTTTATAATGAAAAGAAACAAAGTTTGTTTTTTAAATAATTTTTAAACTTAATTATAAAATATACTTTTCAAATTCAATGTCCTATCTCTTGCCCAATTATAAATATTTATAAATAAAGTTAGGGTAAAAATTTAAATTTTCTAATTACTTTTTCCCCTTTGTATTAGTAAAAGTCAGCTTTTAGAGTATACAGAATTTTTATTTTTGCCCTTACTATTTTTATTATTACTTTTCTTATGTGGTAAGCCATATAACTTTTTAAAAGGGTTTTGCATATGTTTGTGTTCTATTATTTGTTCCAAATGTTTTATTGCTCATTTAAAATAATACTTGGTCTTATCAATCAACTCTACTTTTTGTTTACTTGCTACTTAATATTTTTTCACTTCTTTCCCTTAGTTTGGTTTACATATTTGTATTATTGTTCCTTTTTCCAACTTTTGGATTTGAAACACTAACTCATTATAAATTTGCCCTTTAAGTATAGTTTGGTGCTTACCACTAGTTTTGTTTTAAGTATTTTATAACGTTTTTTTAGATTTACTCTTCAATGATTATTATTTTTAGAAATGCATCTTATAATTTCTTAAGGCTGTTTTTGCTGTTATTTGTGGTATTCTAATTTTATATATTTAGTAGTTGATGTTCCTTTCTCAAAACCCCACTCTAGCTATGAGGAATGACCTCAGTTATAATCATGAGAAATATCAGGCAAACCCAAATTGAAGGATTTTTTATTATATAAAATTGTGATAGTACACTTCAGAACTGTCAACAAAAACAAGGAAAGTCTGAGAAATTGTGACAGTCCACCAGAGATTAAGGATGAATGACAACTAAACACAATGTGACATCTTGAATGGAATCTTGGGACAGGAAAAGGACATTAAGGGAAAATGAGTGCAATTCAAATTGAGTAGAGAGTTTTGTTAGAATAACATAACGATGTGGGTTCCTTAGTTGTCATAAATGTACCATAGTAAAGTAAGATTTCAACAAATAGGGGAAATTGGTGAATGTTATTTGGGAGTTCTCTGAATATTTTTACAACATGTCTGTCAATCTAAAACTATTTTTAAATTTAAAAGTTTATTTTAATTTTAAGAAAGCTAAACAAAACAAAACAAAACAAAACAAAACAAACTTCCTGTGGCTTGTCCCCTCACTCAGTCTATAATGTGCTCATGTCCTTACCATATCTTTTTGACCATTTATTCCCTCAAACCTCCTTCTTACCCTGTTTTCTTTATTTTTCTACATAGCACCTATCACTTCCATCTAACACACACACACACACACACACACACACACACACACACACACATACACACACACACACACACACACATACACACACACACACACACACACACACACACACACACACAAAACACTATTTTGTGTCTCCAAGCATTAGGATATAAATTTCATTAGGGCAGAGTTCTTTTTGAGTTTTTTCCACTGATGTATTCTTAATAGCTATAACATATCTGACACAGAGAAAGAACTCAGTGTGCACTGACTGAGTAAAATTAATCAGATAGGACTCTTTAGCCTAGTTAAGAGTAGTGGATTAGGCTCAATTTATAACAATGTAAATGGAGAGCAGTGATCAGCTTTGTGACGTATTTTGGGTGTTGAGCAATTAGGGCTTATGGATGAATTAGGTACAGGATTTTTTGTGAATTTGAGAGGAATGAAAAATGATTCTTATTTGTGCTATAGATGGTACTATTTAATAAAATAGAAACAACTACAGAGGAGCTTTTTGGGGTATAGAATCCTGAGCTATGTTTGAGAAATGTTGGATTTCAGATTACTTGTCCATTCAAATGGAGATGTTTAGTATATATTTGGGGTTTGAGGAGACTGGAGCTAGAAGTAATACCTCAAGGGTCATCAGCATACAGATGATTATCTTTAAAGCCATGGTATTAGGTAAGATCATGTAGGGATAGAACATAAAAAAGTAAAGGATCAAAAACCACATCTTAAGTACACTCCACAAATTTCATGATATGACCAAAATAGGAGTAGATTGAAAAAAAAAGAAGAAGAAAATGAGGATGAGAATAAAAAACTAGATAGAAGCACCACCAAAGAAGATTTTAAAGAAGAGAGCAATCAACCACATTGAATGCAGCTACTGGTAAGTCAAGAAGAGTACTGAAACATGTCCTTGGTTTGGCAAGATACACATATTGATGTCCATAATAAAATTTGTTTCAAGCAAGTGTTAGGGAATAACCTCTAAATTACATGAGTCAGTAAGGAAATGGGGGGATGCCGAAATGGAGACAGTAATTCTGGTGGGGAAGGCTGAGAAATGCAACATTTCTGAGGTCTCTATGTTCTTGTGTAGAAGAAGCTGGCAGATGGTATGTTTTGTAATGATTTAGTGATAAAAAAATATAGAGTTTGTAAAGACAGATGGATCAAAGTTGGAAGATTTGATGGTAGAAAGCTAATATATTATATTACATATAGTAAGAGAAAAAAAACAGAGAGAAAAATAAAATAATTGATTCATTAAAGGAACCGATAATAAATTAAATGACAGATAGCAAGTTACTAATTTAGATAATAGGCCAAACTGGCTAAATATCTCTATTAATATGTAAGTTTCTCAGTTTGGATCTAAAAACTGCTCTACTCAACATTGCTGTCTATAATAGCAATGCTTCACACAAAATAACATGGAACTATGGTAGATAAAGGGTTTTATACAAGTACAAACTAACAAATAGGTGGAATGTCAAAATATCCTAATAATTTTACCTCTTATTTGGGGTTGAGACAAAGGATCACACCAGTAAAAATACTAAACTTGTTGAATTCCCATCTTCCATGACAATGCAGAATTTACATGGGTTGGGAATGTCAAGGCAGTGGGGTGGAAGACAGTCCCGACTTTAACTCTTGCCAATGGCAGCCTCTATCCTACTTGATTTGAGGTCCCAGAAAACCCTCAACTTTGGCACATAAATCATTCCCTGCTCTGATCATGGAGTTCTGAGGTTGTAATATGTATATGGCAGGAAGTAGTCAGAGTCAGAATGTGTTGGAGGTAAAATTTACCAAAAAATACATGTATTGGATACACAGTTATAATATAAAATTATAAAATTTCTACAAAGAATCTTCATGCATTTCGCAAAGTAGAATTTTTATAAACATGTGTTTATAAATGCTACCAACAATGACATTGATACAAACATGAATGATTTTTAAAAATTCTAACTCTTTGGAAATCCTATATAATAAAGAGGTGATATGTAAATTGACCATCACACCCTCATACAAGATAGCTGCCCCCATGTGGTCACAAAATGGCCACCACATGATGGCTAGCAGGGGAGAGCAGTTGTAAGTAATCAGACCAGCAGGAGAGGGCAGTTAGGGGTAACCAGGCCAGCAGGGGAGAGCAATTGGGAGTGACTGAGCCTGCAGGGGAAGGAGGGCAGTTGGGGATGATCAGGCCAGCAGGAGAGGGCAGTTGGGGGTGATCAGGTCAGCAGAGGAGGGCAGTTGGGGGCAACCAGGCCTGCAGGAGAGCGCAGTTATGAGTGACCAAACTGACAGGGGAGGGTAGTTGGGAGGGACCAGGCCTGAAGAAGTGGGCAGTTGGGGGCAAATAGGCCTGCAGGGGAGGGTAGTTGGGGGTGATCAGGCCTGTAGGGGAGCAGTTAGGTGTCGATCAGGCTGGCAGGCAGAAGCAGTTAGGTACAATCAGGCAAGCAGGTGAGCAATTAGGAACCAGCATTCCCAGATTGTGAGAGGTATGTCCGACTGCCAGTTTAGACCCAATCCCTGTGGGGTCTAAACCAGCAGTTGAACATCCCCTGTGGAGTCCCAGATTGGAGAGGGTGCAGGCTAGGCTGAGGGACACCCCCACAGTACATGAATTTTGTGTACTGGTCCTCTAGTTGAAAAATAAAATATTTGAATTAGTGGAAGGGTCACAAAGAAATTAAATATTATAATCCCCTCATAAATAATAATGGTGGAAAACCATAGATCCCAATCTATGCCATGTAGTGAATATTATACTCAGAACAGTATACAGCTTTAAATGTTTTATTGAAGAAGGGAGTCAAATGACATAAAGATGGAACCTGAGAATCTTAAAAGGATAAGTAGACAAATAAAATGGAAAGGAAAGAATGAATGGATATATGCTGAGGCTCATGTATTTAAGAACAATAAAATCCATAAATGAATTCAAGTGGACATTCTTTGAGAATTTCAGGGAATTAAAAGAATTCCTGGAACCAAACTAAAGAGCACATAGACAGAGACATGTCAGTGGGAACTGGAACCCCACTTACAGAGCTGATGAGATATACACAGAGTTTAGCATGGCCCCAGGACATTTCTAGACCCCACAACCTTATCCACCCCAGCCACAGTCCTGAGACCATAGTGTGTCTAATCTCCCAGAATCTTAGCTACCATTCTAGGAAGGAAGAGGAAGAGCCTGAGCCCTAAGTAGAAAGAATTTTTAACAAGAATGAGCAAGTTTTTATTGCTGAATTAGATTGAGAAATTCCTAGGTCAGACTGACTTTTAAACCTAAAAATGCTAAACTCTGTGGATATCTCATCAGCTCTGTAAGTGGGGTTCCAGTTCCCACTGACATGTCTCTATGTGCTCTTTAGATTGGTTCCAGGAATTCTTCTAATTCCCTGAAATTCTCAAAGAATGTCCACTTGAATTCATTTATGGATTTTATTGTTCTTTAATTCATGAGCCTCAGCATATATCCATTCATTCTTTCCTTTCCATTTTATTTGTCTACTTATCTCTTTTAGATTCTCAGGTTCTGTCTTTATGTCATTTGACTCCCTTCTTCAATAAAACATTTAAGGCTATATACTGTTCTGAGTATAATATTCACCACATGGCATAGATTGGGATCTATGGTTTTCCACCATTGGGCAGTAGAGAACTAAAGGTCCATGAGTGTCATATTCATTACAGATATGAGACTAAATATTCAACATCTAAAGTGATATAATTTACTGTTTATGAAAGTGACAATTGTTTGCCCATTGTCTGTCTTCCCCAATTGATCATGAGCTCCATGAGGACAGGATTTAGTTTTGTTCAGAATTGTAGGTGCGTATATAGAACATAGTGGTGCTCAGTAAGCATGTGTTGCAAGTAAGAAAGAAAACAGGTGAGAAATAAGGGAAAGATGAAGGGGAAAAGGAACAGAGGGGAAGAGGAAGAAAGGAAGGAAAAAAGCAAGTGAAGGAGGGAGAGACAGTGGAATAGGGAGGCATGTGAGTTGGTTGGTTCTGCAGAATATAATTTAGAAAACATGGATAGTGTTTTTTAAGGTCCTTTGCCCTATAAATATTTATGTTGGAACTCTCACATATGTGTAACACCCATGGAAATTTGGTGTGGCAATACAGAACTGGAGTTTAGAGAACTGGAATTCTTTCTTAAGCATCTGGGATAATGGGAAGAGTTAAAGCTTTAAACCTTGACAACCACAAATTATGGGTTGTACCTCAATGACATTTATAGTGGTGAGGCCATCACAAGCCAGATCTGTTGCTTCTCCCCTCCATATTCTTACCCCCTTTTGCAAATTCACTTATCTCCTTTTAAGCCTATTCATCTCCATTTGTGGAAAAAATTCTCTAAATTGTAACCACATGTCACCACTTTATGTGCTTTCCTCATTCCTTCCCTCTCTCCTGACCTTTTTCCTCTTCTCATTCTGCCTCTCCCCCTTCTATTTGCATCAATATCTACAGCAATTAAACTTAGTGGCCATTCTTGCTCTGTTCCCCCTAATTCGGACATTTTTAACGTTGTCTCTGTCCTTCCTTTATATGGGGCTCACAACAAAGGTACTACTCCAGATGTGGTCAACTAGCCCTAGAGAGGGCAGCCATATTTTTGGACTTGAATATTAGGTCTTCACCAAGTCAGGCTAAAAGTACATTTGTATTGGGGGAGCTCATCACATTTTTTGCTCAAGATGTGTTCACAACCAACTGAGCCCTCTTAGATGTTTGCTGGGGGATCATATCATTCCAGTTTTGGACTGGATATGACCAATCCTTGTCACAATTATGTTCACATGACCTATTTACCCATTACAGTTCACTTTGGAGATTTCAGTCTTTCTTGGAAATCAACAAAACCCATAAAAAACATTCAGTTTATTTCCAAACAACAGAACTCTGTGAGAATTAAATTTGTAGTCTGATAAAACTAAGACTTAAAGAGTTGGAATATCCTACCTGGCTAGTGTTGCTCAGTGGTTGAGCATTGACCTATGAATTATGAAGTCTGATTCGATTCCTGTTCAGGGCACAGGTTGCAGGCTTGATCCCTAGTGGTGTGCATGCAGGAGGCAGCTGATCAATGATTCTCTCTCATCATTAATGTTTCTATCTCTCCCTCTCCCTTCCTCTCTGAAATCAATTATATATATATTTAAAAGAGTTGGATATTCTACCCATTTAATTCCATCATGGATTCCACTAATTTTCTAATGCATTTGTAAAACTTCCAGGTTTTTGAAGATGAAACTGGGGCCACTTCCAGGCAGGACTGGCTATGAGCCTTACCCTCTATGTGTGAACAGATTATATGATCCATTTATTCTGACTATACATGATCCCATGTCTGTATTTCAGATACAGTGTAGTTAAAACACAAAGGATTGAAAAGTAGTAAATTTTACATTGAATTCTCTCCTATTTACATTTAAATGTGAAGTCATCTCACCCATTCTTTTCTCTTCATTCAGGGAGAGGAAAATGTTTTAGTTTCATTCTTGGGTGAATCTTCTATTGATCCTCCCAACCTCTCTTGCATCTTCAATTTATTTCTCTCCATTAGCATCTTCCTCTCAGCCGAAAAAATGAAAACCCGTTCTAAACTGGCAA
The DNA here is from genome assembly GCA_011751065.1 of Lasiurus cinereus. Classification (NCBI taxonomy): domain Eukaryota; kingdom Metazoa; phylum Chordata; class Mammalia; order Chiroptera; family Vespertilionidae; genus Lasiurus; species Lasiurus cinereus. The sequence continues at coordinate 11,893,305 of JAAGEH010000006.1, forward strand.
TAAATACCCCAAGCTGCCTCTGCTTCCTCAGTCCCCTTGCTCTCTCTGGCCTTTGAGTTATGATTGTGCCACAGTTCTGTGTCTTCATCCAAGGGCACCAAGTCTATTTCCCCAAGTTCAATTTCCTGACCCCTCCATAGTATTTTTTTAATATATTTTACTGATTTTTTACAGAGAGGAAGGGAGAGGGATAGAAGTTAGAAACATCAATGAGAGAGAGACATTGATCAGCTGTCTCCTGCACGCCTCCCACCGGAGATGTGCCTGCAACCAAGGTACATGCCCTTGACCGGAATCAAACCCAGGACCCTTCAGTCCACAGGCCCATGCACTATCCACTGAGCCAAACCGGTTTTGGCCCTCCATAGCATTTTAAAAATTCAACCATCAGGCTTGCTTTTCTGCTACTAGAGTCTTCCTTGAAACCTCCCCCTACAATATGCATTACTACTATAATGGCCCATGATTCCATGTCATTTAAATTACTTGACCACTTAATGAACTTAGGATATATTCATACAACCTAATTTAGTCAAACTTATGGTTTTGGGCATCCATCTAATATATATTACATTGAATCACATAAAATCATTATTTTATAGATTTAAAAAAATGTACTATAGTTTTGCAAGACATTACCATAAGGAGAAACTGAGTAAAGGGTATATAGGTTTTTGTTATGTATTTATTCTCACAGCTGTATGTGAATTGTTAATGTTTTTAATAAAAATTTTAATTAAAAATGGTAAAATAATAATTTCAGATTACACAACATAATAGAACTCCCAAAATTCTTAGAAATAAATTATTTCTCCTCTTTGTGGATTTTTCCATGTGCTAATTCAGAGACCGCAGGTTAATGAAACATACATAATTTATAAAGATAGAGGATTTTTCAAAGAGTAATTAAATTTGATCGCATAGTTATTAAGTTTACATATTTAGTAGACCTATAGTATTTACTCTGTCCCAAATGCTTTTTTACAAAGAGCTGCCCTTAAAGGATTTTTATTTTGTTTACAAATGTTTTTCTCATGTATTATAATTTTTAATACAAATAAATCAAAGGTCAATTGTATGACCCTAGACTTGGGTTTGGATGAAAGAATCTGATTTGTTTTTATTATTAATTTTTAATTTAAAGATTAGAAAATTGACCATGGATTGGACCAAGTCATGGATTAAATAGTAAAGTCATTTTTAAATTACAGAATCTCAGTGTAAATGGGTGTCATATAATCTGGTCACACATACTTTTTCTGCAACTCCACTTCCTAGAGCAGTTGTCAGCCAACTGTGACTCGCAAGCCACATGCGGGTTGCAGGCCGCAGCGCTCTGTTGACTAAAGAGTTTGTCGACCATTGCCTTGAGTATCCCAAACCATCCTTGGACACTTCCACTGCTAGACATTTGTTTTATTCCTCTTAATAAAGTAAGAAGAATAAAAATATTTCTCTCTGAAACTTTAATTCACTAGTATTAATTTATCGTGGATCAAAGAGGGTTAAATTTGGGATACGTTCTATATCAGACCTCTAAATAGTTGTATATGACCATTCTGTCTCTCTTTATTTATTTTTTTAATTAAATCTTTATTATTCAGATTATTACATTTGTTTCTCTTTTTTCCCCTCCATAGCACCCCTCCACCCAGCTCCCACCCTTTCCTCTGCCCTCAGTTCCCACCCATTAATCTCATCCATAGGTGTATGATTTTTGTCCAGTCTCTCCCTGTACACACCTCACCCCTTTCCCCCTGAGAATTATCAGTCCACTCCCTTTCTGTGCTCCTGATTCTGTTATATTCACCAGTTTATTCTGTTGATCAAATTTTTAATTCACTTAATTTTTAGATTCACTTGTTGATAGATATGTATTTGTTGTTCATAATTCTTTGGATTTTACCTTTTTCTTCTTCCTCTTCTAAAAGAGTACCTTTCAGCATTTCATATAATACTGGTTTGGAGTTGATGAACTCCTTTAGCTTTTTCTTATTTGTGAAGCTCTTTATCTGCCCTTCATTTCTGAATGTTAGCTTTGCTGGATAGATTATTCTTGGCTGTAGGTTCTTGCTATTCATCACGTTGAATATTTCTTGCCACTCCCGTTTGGCCTGCATCATTTCTGTTGAGAAATCAACTGACAGTCGTATGGGTGCTCCCTTGTAGGTAATGAACTGTTTTTCTCTTGCTGCTTTTAATATTCTCTCTGTGTCTTTTGCTCTTGGTATTTTAATTATGATGTGTCTTGGTGTGGTCCTCTTTGAATTCCTTTTATATGGGGTTCTGTGTGCTTCCTGGACTTGTAAGTCTATTTCTTTTACCAGATGTGGGAAGTTTTCAGTCATTATTTCTTTAAATAGGTTTTCAGTATCTTGCTCTCTCACTTCTTCTAGCACCTCTATCATTCTGATGTTGGTACACTTGAAGCTGTCCCAGAGGCTCCTTACATTATCTTCACATTTTTATATTCTTTTCTCTTCTTGGTTTTCCAGTTAAGTGTTTTCTGATTCTTTATATTTCAAATTTTTGACTTGATTCTTGCCTTTCTCTAGTCTGCTGCTAGGACTCTGTATAATATTTTTTATTTCAGTCAGTGTATGTTTAATTTCTAGTTGGTCCTTTTTCATCTTTAGTTGGACCTTTTCCATCTCTAGTTGACTCTTTTGCATCTCTAGTTGGTCCTTTTTCATCTCCTATTGGCTCTCGCTAAGTTTATCCAACTTTTCTAGCATATTCTTGAAAAACCTTATAAGCATGGTTTTGAACTCTATATCCAGTCGTTTTTTTCCTCCATTTCTTTTTTTGTGATCCCTTCCCTTGTCTCAGCATTTTCACTATGCCGGGAAACTTCTGTGTTGAATTCAGCCTTATGATACCAGACTTGCAAAACCGAAGAAGCCTCTGTTGAGCTTGGGATGGGTGGAGTCTCAGGGCTTAAGGGACTGCCTTGCCTTCCAGTCGCCCCACCCTCCACAGCCCCTGAGTCTCACATGACTGGGTAATCGCTGGAGCGGTCCTTGTGCCCGAGTGCCCACAGTGCCTCTAGACTGCTGCCCCTCCGGCTCCCCTGCGCACCAGGACCACACGAGACTAGATCCCCAGGGTTTCACCTGAAACAGGGGCTTAGTGGAGTCAGAAGTGGCACAGTTGGGAGGGTCTGTCTCCTGCCCACTCGCGAAAGCCAGCAGCACAATCAGCAATCTGTCCTCCGGGCAGTGCGGTGCACGACCAGACCTCTGATCTTTTGTGACTCCCCTAAATTTCCATGCACCTCTCCCTTTTCACAGTCCAAACTCACCCCATATGAGTTTTGGCTAGATCTGGGGTTTAGTGTCATAAGATAAGGGGTTCAATGTAGTTGGGAGTCTCCATTTCCCTCCCACCAGAGAAAGCCAGCCAGGTACTCCGGCACCCGCTCTCTCAGCACGCGCATCTCCGTACCTCAGCTTTTTGCAGCTCCTCTGGGGTTCTGTGAGCCCCTCTCTTTCCTTCTAGCTGTAGAACTTACACTCAGCCAGCTTTCCTGTGGTTCTGGATGATGTCCATTCTGTCTTTTAGTTGTAGTTTTGAAATTGTTGTGCGAGGCAGCAGTGTAGGTGTTTACCTATGCTGCCATCTTGAATTCTCCTCTCTGTCTCTCTTTAATTTAATTCTTTTCCAATCCAGTTCTTCCTAAGTTCCCAGTACTTTCTCATGGCATGATTTCAAGTTCTGCTCAGCTTGCTCACTCTCATGCAATGCGTTCCCATTTGGGTTTGTTCACAGTTAAAGGCAGTGTCAGGAATCCCAGGTGTGATTTCAGCAATCAATAGACCCCTCCATTCATCTAAACACCAGATACAACTATGAAGACTGAGATAATCATATCAGCTATTCTTGTATTTGGCACCCAAATTACATTGTTAACTCTTCCAACTCTTAACTGTAGAACTAAAATCATCTTCCCTTTCTCTCCTTTCCTTCAATTACAGACCAATTTGGGGTCCTTGATAGTAAAATATAGGCAATAACAAGAGAAAAATGACGTAATCCAAATTTGAAAGTCATAAAAAATAGTATGTTCTCCCACACTTTAAGGAATGTTGCAAAAACAGGTGGCTAAAGAGAATATGCTATACCTAAACCATCCCATTTATTTAATATTTTCACATTCAAACTTCTGATTAGTAGAGGGATCAAAAATGTCTTTGAAGAAAATAGTTTAATCAGTAACCAGCATGATTGGAAGATGATAGAGATCATTCCAGAGGATTTTCCATGGTGGGAGGCAAATGCCAGCCTTTCTCTCAAATAATAGAGCGAGACAAACATTTCTTATTATTTCCAGACAAACAATGAAGCAAATGCTGGAACAAGTTAAGGTTTATAAGGAACTATGTTATAAAGATGAAAGGAAAATAAGCGTTGAGATCTTGGGCTGGGTATTTCTAGCAGAGCCAGCAATTGCTGGGTGCCTGGGGTAATTTTCCACCCCTACCTGCCCACTGGACTGTCAGATGTTTCTTGGTAAAGTGGATCTGAACACATCTCTAGAGCCTTTCATTTCTGAACTAGGAGGTGGCATCTAAGGTGATCAGGGAGGTTAAATTCCTAGGACAGGACTAGAACCCATACAGCCCTGCTCTTCCACGGGTTTACTTTCCACTCTACTATTTTCTCCTACAATCTCCAAGAAGCCTTTACCAACCATCTTAACAACCTACCTCTAGAAAGTTTAGGTTTAACCTTAAGGTAAGTAATATTTGAAACTGGAATTATAAGAAAATTATTCATTTTTTTTCAGCAGGTGGCACTGTTGCAATGAGGTTGAGTTTCTTCTGGTGAAGTAAGAATCTAAGAATCAGCAAGTCTTAACATTTAATTTAAGAATTAGATTTTTTAAAAATAATAACCACCTTAAGTACGTGCCAAAATTTTTTTTTTTGCCCATAAATTTTGCCCAAACCAACTTCACATGTCTTCTGGTTGGATGCACTGAGGCATGTTACCTTATGTGGTATTTTTTGCCAAATATATGATACATACTTGAATATAATCCTGAGAAGTACCAAATAAACCTCAAGAACATTCTACTCAATAAATGATCAGTACTCTTCAAAAATATCAGTCAGCAAATATTTTCAGATTAAATTAAAGTAAAAAAAAGAGATAATAACTAAGTACCCTGCATGATTCCTGATTAAAACCTGAACTGAAAGAATAAAACTGCTGTACAATTATTGGATCAATGGGCACAATTTGAATGAGAGTTATAGATGAGATGATGCTATTGCATATCAATGTTGCTCTCCTTATTCTGATAGTTGTACTGTGGTTATGTAAGAGAATGCCCCTGATTCTTAGGAAAGGCACCCTCAAGTACCAGTAGGGAAAAGATGTCATAAAATCATGTCATAAATTTATTCTCAAATGTTTCAAAAATATGTTTTGGGATGTTTATATATTTAAAATACATCAAAATTAGAATTACTAAAAAAAAATTATATTTTCCCAACTACTAAAATTACCACTGACAGCCAGCCCTACTGAAAGCAGTCCTCTAGCAATCTTTCAGCAAATTCATGAATTGTTTTAAGTTACTGTTTCCCTTTATTCTCTCCAGGTCCATCAACATCTTCCGGGCCAGCCCCTAGGATATCGCTTGTCATTTTGAAGATTTCTTACTTCTTAAATATGTTTTGTAAATTCATTCTCAAGAATCATATGTTCAGTTTAATTAAATATGAGAACATGATTTAAAAATATGAGCAGAATATATAAAATCATAGAATTAATCTTAGAATGTTAAGTGCCAAAGAAATTTGAGAACTCATCATTTAAATACTGTCTTATCCTACCCTCCACCACCTTTTGGAACAAAAAGAAAAGGAAGACAATAGAGTATAATAACTTACTCAACTTTACAAAGTCACCTGCTCACAGAACCAGTTAAAATGTCCCCAACTTATGTCTTGGGTCCAGTACATTGCCCTTTACTTTGCTTTTCATACTGGGGACACAGGTCAGGTGTAAAGGACAGGAAGCCACAGAATAACAGCATGCAAATATCGCATACTAACATAAACACATGCAAAGTTTTCCAACTTACAAACAGGAGCTTAAAGGAAATTCATACTCAGCAGAGCTTCTTGGGGGCTGTATCCTCAGGTGTCTCCAGAGAGGAAGAAGGCTATTGCCTGCAGTAAGAGTTTTCAGAAATGCCAAGAGCCCCTTTAACAACATCACCAAACAATGGAATGTGAGTTCAGCCAATAGCACAGTCTGCGGAGCCCCTCTGTGCAGAAGCATCTTGTAAAAGTCCCACTTCATTTCCACCACACCAACCACAACAGCAAGTGCCAGTTAGGATGCAAACAAAACCATGATTTTTAGTGATAGAGGCACTGCCCATGTGGTTGTGTGACCAGGAATGAATGGAAGGACCTCCTCCAAGACAACTGACTTTGTGTGTTTGTGTGGGAAATGCCAGTCATGAACACACATGCGCGCGCGCACACACACACACACACACACCCCTTAGCTGTATTTCATCTTCTCTGGCGTGAGATGTTTAAAAGCCTGCATGTTGCACTGGCCAGGTGGTTCAGTGCACCAAAGGGTTATATATTTGATTCCCTGTGGTGGCACATAACTAGGCTGCAGGTTCAATCCCTGGTTAGGCACGTAAGGGAGGGAACTGATTGTTATTTGTCTCTCACATCACTGTTTCTCTCTCTCTCTAAAAAATCAATAAACATATCCTTTGGTGAGGGTTAAAATTCAATAGATGATAGATAGATAGATAGATAGATAGATAGATAGACAGATAGATAGATTCCTGCAGGTTGTCAGGCTTACCACATTGGAAATTCAGAGGAGCTTAACCTGCCAATTTTTAGATAAATATTTTCTTGCTCTGTTGACTTCATGGTGAGTTTTGACAAATTGAAGAAGCCCACTTGTGGCAAGGGCTCCAGTGCTTTCCAATGGCAGGGAAACTTTCCACTGACCATGGTAGTTCTGTCCTGGCTCCTTCTCCCTGCACCAGCATCCCAAATGGAAAAAGGCAGAATGGTTCTGCTGCCCTCAAGGTAAACCAGGTAAGGACCATGAGGAGGCAGCCCTATAGGATAAGTGGTCTCCAATCCTGGATAGGAGAAGACTGGTGCTTCAGGCATCCCATTCTTTTTCAGAGACTACCTGCCCCCTAAATTGGGGTTATATGAAACACGGTCTTTGTGGCTGGCTCACTCATTGAGTTACACCAACAGACTAAACTTAGCAATAGAAAAATCAAGTTTCTTTTTTTTCATATCTGGGAGTAGGCGTAAGAAATTCATTCCTACTGTATCTGATATGGTCCTCTCTTCTTTGGTCCTTAACTTATCAGCTCAAGTACATTTGAGTTTTATTGCATTTGAGCTTGGTTGGCAATTAGATTGGATTTACCCACTAGAAGAACCTGAAACAAGGATTTGAATGTTAATACTTAATTTGGGAATGGTCCCAGAAACCACACATAAGAGAGTATGGAAATGAGACAAGGAAGGGAAGGCAGTAAATGAAGTAAGGAGTGTGAATTAAGTTATGTTTCCACTGGGTTTCTGGAACATAATCTTGCTGAGGACTTCTGGGATTGAACATGCCTCAGAGCTTATGGATCAAGGGAACAGGGGCATATCCCCTGATTCCATTAACTATTGAAGGCTGCTCCTGCAGGTTCGACATGAGCTCCACAGTTTTTTCAGCCTGCCCAAGCATAGGCTAGGTCATGGTTGGCAAACTGCGGCTCACGAGCCATATGCAGCTCTTTGGCCCTTTCAGTGTGGCTCTTCCACAAAATACCACGGCCTGGCTGAGTCTGTTTTTGAAGAAGTGGCATTAGAAGAAGTTTAAGTTTAAAAAATTTGGATATCAAAAGAATTTCAATCATTGTACTGTTGATATTTGGCTCTGTTGACTAATGAGTTTGCTGACCACTGGGCTAGGGAAAAGCTCTAAGGCAAAGAGTTCCCAGGTCCTTGTGGAAGAGCCAATAATAATAGTACAGAAAGAGCAAATATCAGGTGGGTGAATGAGCCACTAACAGACAGCATCAGCATCAATAGACCTAACGCATATTCTATTAAAAGTCACAGAGTATATATAGATTAGTCCCTAGATGTCATATCAGTTTACTGTGTGTGTAATAACAAAAAAAGAAATCTCTATTTTTCAGATTCCATGTGGCAAATAAGAAAAAAAGAAATCTCTATTAGGACAGCAAATTCCAATCTACTTTGCATGGTCTTACCAAGCCATTTTATACCACCACTGAACCGTATAGCCAGGTGGCAGATGGCACAATGAGAAATAATACTTGGGAACCTGATTCAGGAAAAATAAACAGGTTATTTTGAATTATAAAAGGTAATTATCCTAGAGTTACAGAATCATAAATTTGCACATATACAAGGTTAATATCCACACAAAACTATTTCTCGTGAGTAAAGATTCAAGAAGCCATGTTCATTGAGCTTCTTATCAAGCTGGATATCTCCTTGCACCATATTCTGACCTTTTCTCCTTTATGCTTATGACACTGAACGTGCCCTCAAAAATATTTATATGTCATAGAGCTGCTTATCACTGAGCCTCAAACCCAGCCCTTTTGCGGACTGCCACACAGTCCTTATCTTGCTTGATTGTTCGCAAAATATACAGCTAGCCCCATCTTTCTTGGAACTTTCTCTTTCTTGCATTTGGGCACCTTCATCTCTGCTGGCTTTCCTCTCTTTATGGACACTATGTAGTGACTTTCTGAGTTTCTCCCCCATCTTAGCTTGACCCTAGTACTCTGCAGGATGTGGTCCGTTAGCTTTATATTTTTAACTCAGTTTTCTCTCTTGTTTTTCCCTCATTTACACCCCAAATTATAACCATTGGCCATAGAACACTGGCCCTCACCCAGAATTATATTCCAAGCTTCCTACCAACCTTTTTAATACAAGCACACTTCCTATTTATTATCTTGCTTTCCACACCTGTCCTTTCTTCTCTGTATTTCCTACCCTTATGTATAGGACCCTGCCCCTTGTCCAATCAACATGAGGGCACATAGTCTTACATACCCTCAACTCTTCCATTCAGACCCAAGTTCCGTGGAACTGTTACCATAAAATATTTTGATGAATCTGCCTCAACTCAGTTCTCACTTTGATTTACTGCAGTAACCTCCTAAGCCACCTCTTGTCTCTGGGTTCATCTTTGTTCTAATTCATTTTCCACATACTTCCAGGCCCTTTCTAAAATGCAATGTTAAAATACACCTTTGTTTCTCTCTCTCTCTCTCTCACACACACACATTTTTGCACTCTTGTCCTAATGTTCTCAGTCAAATATGTTCATTCTTCCCCTTTGCCATTGTTCTTTATCAAACCCTCAAGGCTGACCTGATCTTTCACTTTCTTGGAGAAGCACTCCCAGGCAGACACTTCCTGTTCTTCAGGATTTAATTAGATGCCTCTTTTTGATGCAGTCATGGGATCCTCCACATTCCTTTAAGAATTTTTATGACACTGTGTTATGATTGTCTGTTTAATTGTGGTCTCATTCACAACAGAGACGATGATTTTTCATCTAGACTTATCTAGTTTGTAGCACAGCACTTGCAAAGTGTTGGGCCCCCAAAATGTTTGATGAATAAATGGAAAAATGAATGAATGAATGACACTTAATAATGCTAGACATGCAAATATATAGTTTGACAATGAAGAACATTCACATGCTTCATTCTTTTTTCCCCTGTACTAGAACCTGTTCAAACCAGCCAAGACCTGTGGTTGACCCAGGCCTCTGGAGTGTCTCATAAGCCTGCTTTGAGAATAAGAATGAAAAGGAATGCTGACTTTGCCTTGACTGTGGGATACTTTACAAGTTCCAGAAAATTGATTTTTCCAGGCCTGCATGGGTTGGCATAAAATCCAGACAGATTTTTATTGAATCTGGCCTTAGATGGTTAAATTTTGGACCTTAGCAATAAGGCCAATAGATTCAACCATGAATACTTTAGTTTTTTAATTTTTTGCCACATGGGTTTACTTTCACAGATTGGATAGTCGGTTTAGCCATCGTTGATTTCTCCTGGGATTAGTTTCTCTGTTCCTGTGGCTTCTATAATTATAAGTTGTGGGTGTGTTTTTGAGGAACAGTGCGATGGCATGCAAGGCAGGAAATGTGTGCCCACTGGTGTTTTTTTGGTATTTATGTTTGTCAGTGGTCCCTGTAATTGGAAGGCTGCATTGTCTTAAAATTATGCAAAGAGTAATAAAAAGAAAATTAGGGAAAACATCAGATCCAGACCATTATATTTTGTAATTTTACACCAATACAATACAGATTCCCGCCCCCCCCAAAAAAAAATCCACTGAAGTGTAGTGAATACCAGAGAAAGTTCCACTTAAAAAAACAAACAAACAACAACAAAAAAAAACACAGAAAACAGGCACAAATATCTAAACTTTCAATCTTTGAACATGATGCAGTCTACCATAAGCAAATTCAATTAAGGCAGAAATCCCACGTCATCCTTTTTTTTCTGATGAAAAGCATTACTTAAGATAAATAGAAATGCTATAAGGGAAGCAGATAGAGAAGGAGGAGGAGGAGGAGGAGGAGGAGGAGGAGGAGGAGGAGGAGGAGGAATGGGAGGGGGAGGGGGGGAGGAGGAAGAGGAGAGAAACATTCCCCTTCTGATAAGGTGCAAGTTTGATTTTTTTTGGAAAAGAGAAAACAATCTGAATGTCTATCTTATCAATATAAAAACTAAAAATCAAAATTTCTATTGACAATCTATTCCCTGTAGATTCAGCAAAAATAATATTAAAGGAGATTATTTCTTGTTAAGGAAATGGACCTATATAATCTGATATGTCTTAATGTAGGCATATGGTGATATTTTACTTTTTAAAATTTAACTTAGTACTCCTTTATATTATACATTATGATATAAAGCACCCTTAAAGGAAACAGATATACCCATAACCATTCTCACAATTTGGACCTTTGTTTGTTGGACAGCATCTCTATTCCAGTTCCAATGCTCATATACTTTTTCAACACGTAACATGTTTCAGTTATTTTTTTTTCCTTTTTTCTTGCAGCATGATCATAGAACATGCAGTGCAGTTGCACAACAAAGCATAAAAAACGATGTATCATGGTGCTTTGTCAATTTAATAGTGACCAAGGTTTTAATATCTAATTAATTTATTATGGTGATGGAGTCAAAAGTGCCTGTTATTATTTATACATTTGTTTATATTTTTAAAATTTGTTTCACTAAAATAGTAATCACTTGTTTGTATTCATTTGTTGCTTCATTGGTTTTCTCTCCTCATAATCCTGTCTTTTGGGGTTCTTAAAAAAAATGTTATTGATATTTAGAGAGAGAAGAAGAGAGAGGAAAAAAGAGGAAGAGAAACATCAATGTGAGAGGGAAACATTGATAGGCTGCCTCCTGCAAGTCCCTGCCAGGAATCAATCCCATAATCTGGGTTTGTCCCCTAATCAGGAATTGAACCGGTGACCTTCTGGTTCATGGGAAGACACCCAACCAATTGAGCCACATCAGCCAAGCCTCACAATACTCTCTTCAGGAGCAGCACACAGAACTCTTCAAAATCGCTGATCCCAGGGAGGTTGGATGTTTTTTTCCAGGTATGTATAATATTCTGCTTTCCAAAGGAGGTGCTCTGGACCTTTTAAATTCTACCCATTTCTTTGCCAAAATGTTTCCTTTGTGAATCAAAATAATGGGGAAAGGCAGCCAACCTCCCTGGGCCTTAGCTTAGCTCTTAATCTCTACAAGCAAGTTAGTTGCCTGCTCATAGAACCAACTGCAAACGGCCTACATGAAGTACAACCCTAACATTTATTTGGCATTCTACATTGGTTTCTGAGTTTGTTTAGACTTAACGTGCTTAGCATCTGTACTGGCTTAACTTTCCCTCGGCAATGTTTTAGATACTTTAGTGGATAGGAAGTGCCTTCTCATGTTCTCCCCTTTGGGAAACCCAGACTTACACACAGACTTTCCTCTCAAGTTTGAGTGAGAGGCCTCGAGTCAAAGCCAAGGTTTCTTTTTCCTCTGAAACATGCAATATACCCAGGGTCCAGGAATACACTCACAGTAGAGGTGGAAGGCTACAGTCATGTTGGATGTAAGTAGAGTATTTGGGGAAATGAGCAGCCATCTTCCATTCACAAAGGCCCTCTACAAGTGACAGGAGGAGATCAGGGGATCAGATTAGACTTCCTGCTTTATTATAATTATTTTTTAAATTTATGATCCTTGTCTCTTTCCATTTTGAAGGGGTGTTCTTAAAAGTATTTTTCTTGGCTACCAGCTTAGGTTTGTTGAAAACTAAAACCAGAGTTAGGGAAAAATTTAGAGTATAGGGAAGTGCATCGCCTCCTGGGGCCAGTAACACACTCATTTCCCATTCTTGGACAGACACTGAAGACTGAAGACACTTCAGAGTTTGTCGTCTTTAGCCAGCGAAGGGGATAGACAGTGTTAGCAGATGGGTGAAGAGATCTCACAATGAAGTCAACTGCAATCAAATGCAAAGGGTACTCTCTTGCCTACTTTCCATGGAAACAACCACAGGATGGGATATAAGGCTACTCAGAAAGAAACATGAAATCGAGTGCCTCCGAGAAAGTAAAAAATCCTTAAGAAGCCATTAAGCCACAAGACTCAGGCAGGGCCTACAAATGGGGCCTCTGACATGGAGAACTAACCCACAGCTGGGACCCTGTCTTTGGATCAGCTTCAGCCCTCTGGAACTTTTTCATACTTCTTTTAGAATACACTCTCCTGCACATCACAGCAAGATAGAAACTTAAAGGAGGTTTTTGAGAAAATGCCTTGAGCTTTGTTTCTTAATTTCTCTGTCTTCATAGGTACAGAGCCAGAGAGCCCAGTGTTGACAGATGACAGCAAAGCCCTCTCCACCAGCATAACCTGCTTCCCAACTGAAAGGGCCCACTTTGGAGAACACTCAAGAACTTCAACATACTCAATGATGAACTAGATAGAAAGGAAAAGAAAACTGAGTGGAGTGCTGAAAAATTCATTTCCAGAATAAATAGAATTAAATGGAAGTACTTATTAAAAAAAGGTGAAATATGCCTAATATTACAGAACAAACTGAGAATGCCAGAAACATGCTTGGTGTGCTTGATGGATTGTTTAATATATATATATATATATATATATATATATATATATATATATATATATTCCTGAGAGGAAAGGAGAGAGAGAGAGAAAGAGAAACATCAATGATGAGAGAGAATCATTGATCAGCTGCCTCCTACATGCTCTCTGCAGGGGACTGAGCCTTACCCAGGCATGTGCCCTGACTGGGAATCGAACTGTAACCTCCTAGTTCATAGGCTGATGCTCAACCACTGAGCCATGCGAGGTGGGAAAGGAATGCTTTTTGTTAGGATTTCATTGCAATTATTAGTAGTCTCAAACAAATTCAAATAGCTCATATCAATTTCTACTTCTATTATTTTAAAGGTATAATCTTAGTCACATCCATCTAATTTTTTTTAATCATTTTTCTTTGAAAAATCATTTTTTCTTTGAAAAATCAAAGCACTGAGTTTCATACTTGTATTTTTAGTTGAATTACAAGCCAACAAATTTCCATACCATGAGAAATTTCTCAATGTATAATTAAGATATTTTGCTTACACTTCTAAGATTATTTAGATTAATTAAGAAGAATTATTTGAAATTTATGGACTTAAGTAAGTTTAAGAAATACCCACAATCTAATGGGTGCAAACTCATTGAAACAAGAGAGATAGGAAAAAAAAATGGCAGCAGAATAGAAGGATGTATCCCAAGCCTTCTCCCTGAGCAGACAGAGAGAACAGCTGAGGGTCACAGAGGGAATGTTTGTTGGTGACTTAAGGAAAACTATACTCCAGGAGAAGGTGGGGGACAGTGGGACAGGGCTCCCCTGACCAGGCAACTCCCACTGTAGCCGGGTTCCCTGCCTGACCTGCCAGCTCAGACGTGGAGACTGTGCCATCTTGAAGGGGAAGGTGGATGTTTACTGCAGCCTGAAAAGCTACAGTTGCAGCACTCACTGAACAGCCTGAAAAGCTATAGCTGTGGCAGCCACTGAACAGCTCCGAGCCTGAGAACACCGCTCCCCAATCGGCACAAACACTCAGATTCAGAGGAGCTCCACATGCCACATGGAAAGGTTAGATTTCGCCTAGGATAAGGAGAGAGAGAACTACATAACCAGACAACCAGAGAAGAGAAACCATGGGCAGACAAAGAAAGAGCCCGCATATAAAAGAAAAGCAGGCATCACCAGAAAAGAAAGTAAACCAAATGGAGGCACGCAACCTCCCAGAGAAAGAATTCAGAAAAATGGTCATAAGGTGGCTGAAAAGAATGGAAGACAAATTCGACAATATGAGTAAGAACCAAGAGGAAATGAAGAAGAAGCAAGAAGAAATGCAGAAGAACCTAGAAGAAATGCAGAATAATCAAGAAGAAATAAAAAAGACATCACTGCTGTAAAGAATTCAATAGAAAGCATCAAAAGTAGACTAGAAGAAGCAGAGGACCAAATCAGTAAGCTAGAAGACAAGGTAGGAAAAAATAACCAAGTACAGCAGCTTCTAGAAAAAAAAAATTAAAAAGCAAGAGGAGAGCCTAAGGGAGCTTTGGGATAACATGAAACAAAACAACATCCGAATAATAGAGGTTCCAGAAAAAGTGGAAACTGAGCAAGGAATTGAAAACCTGTTTGAAGAAATAATGACAGAAAATTTCCCTGATATAAGGAAGAAGAAATCCATACAAATCCAAGAAGCTCACAGAGTCCCAAGCAAAATTAACCCCAACAAACCGACACCAAGGAACATTATAATTAAATTGGAAAACACCAACAACAAAGTAAGAATCTTAAAAGTGGCCAGAGAGAGAAAGAAAGTTACCACAAAGGAACCGCCATCAGACTAGTAACTGATTTCTCAACAGAAACTCATCAGGCCAGAAGGGAATGGAATGAAATATACAAAGTCATGCAAAAGAAGGGTCTGAATCCAAGAATACTGTACCTAGCAAGGCTATCAATCAAAATTGAAAGTGAAATCAGGAGCTTCACAGACAAAAAAGGACTAAGGGAATTTATTACCACCAAACCAGATATGCAAAAAATGCTAAAGAGTCTGCTGTAAAACAAACAAACAAACAAAAAACACAAAAGAAAAGAAATAGGAAGTGAAGAAGATACATGGGGGTAAAGAATAAAAATGGCAACAGATAAGTACCTATCAATAATAACTTTAAATGTAAATGGACTAAATGCTCCAAACAAAAGACATAGGGTAGCAGATTAGATAAGAAAATATGACCGATATATCAGCTGTCTATAAGAAACCCACCTCAGAAAAAAAGAAGCATACAGACTGAGGGTGAAGGGATGGAAAACAGTTTTGCAGGAAAATGGAAATGAAAAAAAAAAGCTGGGGTTGTAATACTTATATCTGATAAAGTAGATCTCAAAGTGAAGGACATAATAGGAGATAAGGAAGGCCACTTCATAATACTAAAGGGAGCAATGCAACAAGAAGAAAGAACTCCGGAAAACATAAATGCACCCAATACAGGAGCACCTAAATACATAAAAATCTCTGGAGTATATCAAGTGAGAGATTGACAGCAATATAATCACAGTGGGAGACTTTAATACCCTACTGTCACTACTGGACAAATCCTCTAAAAAAAAATCAGCAAAGAAACATCAATCCTAAATGACTCACTAGACCAGATGGAATAATTGACATCCTCATAATATTGCACGCCAAAGCCACAGAATATACATTCTTCTCAGGTGCATGTGGGTCATTTTCAAAGATAGACCATATGTTGGGTCACAGGAAAAGGCTCTTCAAATTCAAGAAGATAGAAATCATATCAAGCATCTCCTCAGATCACAGTGGCATAAAACTAGAAATCAACTACAATAAAAACAATCCAAAGAAATCAAACACATGGATACTAAACGGCATGCTATTAAACAATGACTGGGTTGCCAGAGAGATCAAAGAAGAAATAAAAAACATCATGGCAACAAATGACAATGACAATAAAACAATACAAAATCTATGGGACACAGTGAAAGCAATCTTGGGAGGAAAGTTCGTAGCTCAATATGCCTACTGCAAAAAACAAACAAAAAAAAACACACAAAAAAAAAAAACACAAGAAACAATGATAATAAATTACCTAACTCTACAACTCGAAGAGTTAGAAAGAGAGCAACAAGAAAAGCCCAGTGTAAGCAGAAGAAAGGAATTAGTAAAGATCAGAGTGGAGATAAATGATATAGAGACCAAAGAAAAAATACAAAAGATCAACAAAACAAAAAGCTGGTTTTTTGAAAGGATAAACAAGATTGATGGACCTCTAGCCAGGCTCACCAAGAAGCAAAGAGAGAACACCCAAATAAACAAAATCAGAAATGAAAAAGGAGAAATAATAACAGACCCCGCCAAAATACAAAGGATTGTTAAAAAATACTATGAACAACTCTATTCCAACAAACTGGACAACCTGCAGGAAATGGACATATTCCTAGAAAAATATAACCTTCCAAAACTCAATCAGGAAGAATTTAATCATCTCAATAGGCCAATAACTATGGAAGAAATTGAAGCAATCATCAAAAAGCTCCCAAAAAACAAAAGCCCAGGACCAGATGGTTATACAGGAGAGTTTTACCATACATTCAAGAAAGAATTAAAACCTATCCTCCTCAGACTATTCAAAAACATTCAAGAAGGAACACTTCCAAACACTTTCTATGAAGCCAGCATTACCCTAATACCAAAAACAGATAAAGACAACACAATGAAAGAGAATAACAGGAAAATATCCCTCATGAACATAGATGCCAAAATCCTCAACAAAATTCTAACAAATTGGATCCAGGAGTACATCAGAAAGATCATACACCATGACCAAGTAGGATTTATTCTAGGGATGCAAGGATGGTACAATATATGCAAATCAATAAATGTGAAGCATCACATAAACAAATTAAGAGATAAAAATCACATAGTCATTTCAATTGATGCAGAAAAAGCATTTGACAAAATTCAACATCCTTTCTTGACAAAAACTCTCAGCAAGGTGGGAATAGAAGGTTCATACCTCAACATAATAAAAGCCATATATGATGAACCCATAGCTAACATCATACTCAATGGGCAAAAACTAAAACCATTTTCCCTAAGAACAGGAACAAGACAGGGATGAACACTCTCACCACTCCTGTTCGACATAGTCATAGAAGTTTTAGCCATTGCAATTAGACAAGAAGAAGAAGTCCAAATTGGAAAAGAAGTAAGGCTGTCCTTATTTGCAAATGACATGATATTGTACATAAAAAACCTGAAAGATTCCATCCAAAAACTAATAGACTTAATTAATGAATTTGGCAATGTAGCAGGATACAAAATTAATGTCAAGAGATCTAAGGCATTTCTATTCACTAATAGTGAACTTACAGAAAGAAAGACTAAAAAAGCAATCCCATTTACCATTGTACCAAAAAAATTAAGATACCTAGGAATACACTTAACTGAGGAGGTAAAAGACCTCTATTCAGAAAACTACAGGACATTGAAAAAAGAAATAGAGGAAAACTTAAACAGATGGAAGAGCATACCATGCTCATGGATTGGAAGAATCAACATCATTAAAATGTCCATACTACCCAAAGCAATCTATAGATTCAATGCACTATCCATTAAAATGCAAATGACATATTTCACAGACCTAGGAAAAACTCTCCAGAGATTCATCTGGAACAAAAAAAAAGACCCCGAATAGCCACAGCAATCCTAAAAAAGAAGAGTAAAGTAGGTGGGATCTCACTACCAGACCTCAAGGTGTATAACAAAGCAACTGTTCTCAAAACAGCCTGGTACTGGCACAAGAACAGACACATAAACCAATGGAATAGAATAGAGAATCCAGATAACTAAACCAAACCACTATGCTCAATTAATATTTGATAAAGGAGGCATGAACATACAATGGAGTCAAGACAGTCTCTTCAATAAATGGTGTTGGGAAAATTGGACAGATACATGCAAAAAAAAAAAAGAAACTAGACCACTAATTCACACCATACACAAAAATAAACTCAAAATGGATACAAAATTTAAACATAAGACGGGAAACAATAAAAATACTAGAGGAATCCATAGGCAGCACAATCTCAGACATATGCCGAAAGAACTTCTTCATTGTTATTGCTCCAAGGACAATGGAAGCTAAAGAGAAAATAAACAAATGGGATACATCAAAATAAAAAGTTTTGTATGGCAAAAGAAACCATCAACAAAACAACAAGAAAGACCACTGAATGGGAAAACATATTTGCAAATGTTATCACTGATAAAGGCTTAATCTCCAACCTGTATAGCCAACTTGTACAACTCAATAAAAAGAAGATAAATGATCCAATAAAAAAAATGGGCAACAGACCTAAATAGAATCTTTTTGAAAGAAGATAAAAGGAAGGCCAAGAGATACATGAAAACATGTTCAAAGTCACTAATTATCCAAAAGATGCAAATCAAAACAACCATGAGATACCATCTCACACCTGCCAGAATGGCAATCATCAACAAATCAACAAATGACAAGTGTTGGCGAGAATGTGGAGAAAAAGGAACCCTCCTGCACTGCTGGTGGGGATGCAGACTGGTGCAGCCACTGTGGAGAACAGTATGGTTTCGTGAAAAAATTCAAAATGGAACTCCCATTTGACCCAGCAATCCCACTCTTAGGAATATATCCTAAGAAACTAGAAACACCAATCAGAAAGGATTTATGCACTCCTATGTTCATATCAGCACAATTTACAATAGCCACAATTTGGGAACAGCCTAGGTGCCTGTCAGCAGATAACTGGATCAGAAAACTATGGTACATCTACACAATGGAATTCTATGCTGCCATAATAAAGAAGGAATTCTTACCATTTGCAGCAACCTGGATGGAACTGGAGATCATTATGTTAAGTGAAATAAGCCAGTCAATGAAAAAAAATAACACATAATCTCACTCATTTATGGATAATAAAGAACATTATAAACTGATGAACAAAGAAATAGATACAGAGGCAGTAAAGCCTGTCAAATTACAGTGGGAAGATTAGGGAGAAGTGGGGTAGATAAGAGGTCAACCAAAGGACTTGTATGCATGCATTTAAGCATAACCAAGGATACAAGACTCTGGGGGTTTAGGGTGTACATGGGAGTGGGGGGAGGAGGTAATGGCAAGATATGTATACATGTAATACATTAATTTAAAAAATTAAAAAAAAAAGAAACTGGAGAGATAAAAGACTACAAAATAGGGCAAAAAAAAATCTTGTACTTGAGGTGGTAGAGAGAATTAGGGGGTATTTTCCAGATGCAGGCACATGGATGCATAGGTACTATTAACTCACACTCCCTTGTGCCCACCATATAGATAAATTTGGGTGTTTAATCTTGAACTAATTTTTAATTTCAAAAATATGTCTTAAATGACCAGCTCATGAAAATGTCAAAATTTAACATAATGATGGTTAACAATAACAAGAAAGATTTACTGATCCCAATTTCTAAATTAAAATAATGTTGAAGTAATTGGCATAGGGAAATTAAAATTTCAAAACTAAAAATAAACCTTTAATTACTAAACTTTCCCTTTAAAGGAGAAGGGAATATTTGGCAATATTAGCTATATTGCATCCCTCTGAAGCAGTAGTTTTTGAATGTTTTAGCTTCTTCCTTGATTTAAATATATTTAGTGTTCAACATATGAAAGAGTTCAATGTGAAGCTGCTGTGGCTGCAACAGGATCCCAGACACCAGCATCCATGTCTCACTTCCTGGGGTCCCCGAGGCACCGTACCTCACACATACACACACACACACACACACACACACACTCACACTCACACACACACACACATACACACACACACTTGTCAGTTATATTTAAAATCATTTATGAATATAAAGTCAAAAGATAATACCAGCAAATGAACTATTAAAAATGAGGCATATTTCTACATATTATTATAAATTTTTTTCTGGAATACGTTATTTTTCTCAAAATAGTATAGAAGGAAAAGTGCATTGTATTCTGGTGATATAAAGAAATGAAAATAACACACTTATGTGAATTTTTTTTAAAAGTACTAGAAAAACAAATTTTAAAAATGTTACATGTTGGTCTGTGTAAAATAGAAGAGACAATGTTATAAATTAAACTACTTTGAATATATCTTGTTTTGTAGGTTTGATTTCATTTTGAACCATGTAAATATATTTATATCACTTGCCTATGTAAAATGATCTTTAAAAATAAAAAGTGATTAGCACGGGCCACTAGTCCTCAGTGGTTAAAGTGGTTAAAGTGTTGGCCTTCATGTTCGATGGTCAGAGTGTGTGTAGGAGGCAACCAATCAATGTGCTTCTCTCACCTTGATCTCTCTCTCTCTCTCTCTCTCTCTCTCTCTCTCTCTCTCTTTCTATCTCTCTCTCTCTCTCTCTCTCTTTCTATCTCTCTCTCTCTCCCCTTCACCTCTCTCGCTTCCTTCCACTTTTTCTAAAAATCAATGGAAAAAATATCCTCAGGTAAGGACAATAAAAAACACAAGAAAACAATGATTGTGTATATAGTTGGTGGCATAAATACTGATAAGAACTATTCCTACAACTTTAAAACACATCATTTGACTGTGGGTTGTTTTGTGGTTTTGTTGTTGTTGTTGTTTTTAATACAACAAGCTGTGTTTATGTTATTGAGGATAAAGGTTTTCAGTATAACCTCATAATGTATTTACCTGGAAAAAAAAATTATTCTTCCTTGTTTAAATTCAAAAGTATTGAAAGTGATATACTTAAGAGCAAAAGCAAAACTATTAACCAAACTCTAAACAAAATTTCCCATTAAGAGGAACAAGGACTTCTTTGGAAAATGATTGGAAGTCTTATACAAGAACTGTATAAAATTAACCTAGTACTTGGGACTTCTGGAATGACTATATGAGGAGTTCTGCAGATTCTCTTCTTAGTAAAACAACTATTTAACTTGTGAAAATTATAAATCACAATCATTTAAAGTCTTTGGTAAACCACATAAACTACTAAAAAACCCCAGTAACATCAATAAGCCTTTGGGAAGGAAAGGGGACACATAAGAATCCAGAGTTTATACAATATATTATCTTAGCTATCCAGTTTTTAGGGAAAAAATAACAGGCATGCAAATAAATATGATTTTGTGACACATACAGGAAAAACAGTGGGCAACAGAAATTGCCTTTGATGGGGACTCAGTAGACATAGCAGCAGACACAAGTTTTAGAGCAGCTATTATCAAAAAGTTCAAAGAATGAAAAAAAAAAAACTATGTTTAAAAAAAATTAAGAGAAGATGTGATAATGATTTACCAAGTGGAAAATATCAATAATGAGATAAAATCTTAAAAACAAATTGAAATTTTGACATTGGAAAGTATAGTATTTGATATGAAAAACTCACTAGAGGCTTGTTGAGTGTAGATTTGACCTTCCAAAAGGAAAAAAAAAAAAAACTTGAAAAAAGATCATTAGATACTATAAAAAATGAATAAAAGGAAGAGAAAAATAATGAAAAAAATGAACAAATCCTCAAAGAGCTGTGGGGAAGCATTAAGAATACATGTAATGGGAGTATCTGAAGAGGAACAGAAAAAATAACTGAGAAAATAATGAAAATTTCCCACATATGATAAAAAAGATAATCAATGTAACCGAAAACTTCAACAAAATCCAATAAACATAAAGAGATTCAAACTTAGATATATAATAAGTTATAGGGCAAAGGTAAAAAGAAAATGTTAAAAGCATAGGAGAAAAATTAAACATATCTTCACATATAAGGGAATGCCACAAAAAATTAACAAGTGATTTTCATCAGGAATAGTGGAGGACAGAATATAGTGGCACAGCGTGCTCAAAGTGCTGCAGAAAGTTTTGTCACTGAAAAATCCTATATTTAGCATAAGTATCTTTCAGAAATGACGACAAATGGAAATGAACTCCCGAAATGACAGCGACACGATCTCTAATGACTTGCTCCTAGTAAAATTGGTGAAAATTACTTCAATACAACAATCCCAAGCCTTTAGAAATGGTCTTGAGGGCAAATGAAATATCTATTAAAGAAAAAAATCTATGAAAATTCAGCAAGAATTGTGAGAGTCTGTGGTAGATGAGCTGTAACAGGACTCCATGTTTCTCCAGCTCCCAGCCAGAGGGCATTCTACTCAAAATGAACAAGACTTTACTTTCCATGCTGCCCCAAATTTGTTTCTAAGAATAAGCCCCAGGGAAGTGCAGTAATAAAGTGGGGGCTCCCTTTATCTGCCCAGTTACCATTTGTGGAATAAAGGCTGTATCTTGGGCACAGCATGTTAGGAATACAGGGACCTCAATAACCTTTGCTCTGGATCATGCAATGGCAGTTCCACGCCAGGAGAGGAAAGGCGAGAAGACCTCAAGCTGTGGTCTTCCTTTGCCAAATGCTCACCTCCTGGAGTGAGGGTCTGACTCAGAGAGGATTTTTTTTTTTCCCATTTTATCAGAGCACTGGCTCAGAATTTGCCTGGGGGAAGAGGCAGGCTATAAAAGAGATAGCTCCTAATCTTTTCCCAAAGGAAAATACTTCATTTGCAATAGAGCATGAAGTTTAGACCTAGGGACATTCTCCAGAACAGTGAAGGGTGTGGTGAAAGGCAACTAAGATAGCATTCTTGGATGTAGTGTAGGCCAGTTGGTTTGCTAGAAAGAAATAAGGAAGCTGGGATGAGCCCTCCTGAGGTCAGAGCCAATATTACACAAGGATATAAGAAAGTATTTGGTTGCCACATTTGGTTTGAATTCATTTACAAAGAAATCTATGCCTAAAGGCATTATTGAAAATAATAGATAAATCAGCCAGAATTAGAAAAACATAACAGCTAAATGTGATCCAGGAAAGATGGAAAGATTGCCCTACTAATAACACTACATGCCCCAAACTGCACCCTTGAGAAGCACCATCGAAGGCTTTACACTATAGTGGATAAATAGATTTCACTAAAATATCCAGCAGATGGAACTGGTGAGCATTATGCTAAGTGAAATAAGCCAGTAAATGAAAGAAAAATACCACATAATCTCACTCATTTATAGATAATAAAAAACATTATAAACTTATGAACAAAGATAGATACAGAGGTAGTAAAGCATCAAACTGTCAAACTACAGTGGGAAGGTTAGGGAGAGGTAGGATAGATAAGAGATCAACTGGAGGACTTGTATGCATGCATATACAGTGGTACCTCGAGATGCGAGTTTAATTCGTTCCGTAACCTTGAGGCGTGGGAAACTATGAGACGCTCGAATCACGGTAAATTGGTGGGTGGGTCGTGTGCAGCCGGCCGATCCGCACGATTACTCCTATCTCAAATGTTGCTCGTATTTCAAAGCAAAAATCGCTTGCTCGTATCTCAAAAATCTTATGTTAGGGAACTCGTATCTCAAGGTACCACTGTAAGCACAACCAATGGACACAAGACACTGGAGGGTTAGGGCATGCATGGGAAGGGGGGACAATGGGAAGATATGTACACAGATAATACATTTAATTTAAAATATTAAAAAAGAAAAAATATAATAAAATAAATAAAATCATCCAGCCAATCACTGAAAAATAAACAAGCAAATTACAATAAAAAGCCTGGAGTAAGGAGAAGACTACCGCCCAGAGTGGCTACTGTATTTTATTGAAATGGTCCAGTTTTCAACAAAAGAATTATGAGGCATGCAAAGAATCAGAAAAGATGATTCATATACCAGAAAGGAAGAAGAAGAAGAAAAAAGCAGGTAATATAAACTACCTGTGAGAATGACCATATGTGAAATTTAAGAAAAAAAGAATTTCATAATAGCTATCACAAATATGTTGAAAGAACTAAAAGAAAGCATGATAAAAGAAATAAAGGGAGGTATGATGATAATGTCACATCAGAAAGAATATCAATAAAGAGAAGATATTCTAAAAGAGAGCCAAATGAAAATTTTGGAGTTTAAAAGTATAAAAACTGAAATTTTAAATTTACTAGAGTTTCTCTCTAGTAGATTTGAACTGGCAAGAGAAAAAAATTAGCAAACTTGAAGATAAAGTGATAGAGATTTTGAAAGCTGAAGAACAGAGTGAGAAGAGAATGAAGAAAAATGAACAGAGCCTGAGAGAAATGTGGGACATCTAGTTGCCAACATTGGTGCACCTAATGGTGATAAGGGAATTTTGACTGGAAACATGTGGTGTTCTTCTGGGCAGGATGGTTCCCAGGCTCTTTCCATCGGAGTCAAAGAAATCACGGACTGAAGATTGTTTAGTAAAGGTGGAAATTTATTGAAGAACAAGTACAGACTCTCACATGGGGAGGGGGAAAGGATCTCACAGCACAGAGTCCCACTGAGTTCCTTTTTCCAAGGTTTATAAAGGCTGCAGTTTTTTGTGCCTTAATAATCCCTCTGATTGGTCACTATTCCCCTTTGATTTGGTCACTATAGCAACTCCTGAGCTCAAAGGTCAAACCTCACATGGGACATGTGAGGCCCTTCTCCCTCATTGTTTTCCTATTCCCTCTGGGCTTTCTTATTCCTTCTCTTTAATCTATAAATGTGTACTTTTGCTACACTCAGCTCCCTTATCTTATGGAAATGTAATTTTCCCAAGTCCCTTGTCTTATGGAAATGTAATTTCTGCTGCTTCCAGCTCCCTTGTCTTATGGAATTTAGCCCTGTGTTTTTTCCTTGGACCCCTTAATTTCTAAAATTTCCTAAACCTGCCTATTTCACTCCTAAAATTTATTTTCAATGGAAAGCATTGAACAGAAAATATTTTCATAAAATTAATGTAATAAAGCTTCCAAAATTTACTGGAAAACAGTAATGTACACATTTAGGATTTTCAGAGATGTACAAACAGGAATATCATACTAAAAATGATGAAAGGCAAAGAGAAAACCTTAGGTAGAGCAAGAGAAAACATCATCACCAAACAATTAACAGCTACCTTTTCTGCAGTAACAATTGATGACACAAGGCAATAGAATAATATATTTAAAGTGCTAAAACACTGTCAACCAAGAATTCTATATTAAGTAAAGCTATCTTCCAAAAAAAAGGGTGAAATAAAGCCTTTCCCTAATTTAAAGAAAACTAATGTAATATGTTGCTCTCAGAAGTGCCTTACAGGACATACTAAAGGAATGTCTTCAGACTGAAAGCAAGACACCCCCATACACTAATTTATATTCACAAATAAATCAAAAAACAAAAAGAGGAAACAAAGCACACCAGTAAAGGTAATTTTATGTGAAACAGTACAAATGAATATTTTTCTTATTTTTTTCACATGCGATTTTAAAAGCAATTTTATAAAACAGTATACATATAATATAGTTTTGTACTTACCACATATAGAAACATAATATATGTGTGATTCACTTGCGAATAATAGCACAAAGGAGTTGAGGGAAAGGAAAATTGTACTGCACATAAAAAAATGACTACATATGATAAAGTAATAACTATAGCAATGCATTATTGGGATGCAATATTAATAGATACACATAACATCACAAAAAAGATGAAATAGAATTTATGTAGTAATAATGTTCTTATATATAGCTAATTAGGCAAATATAAATCTGAAGCTGATTTTTATAAGATAAGATATATATAATAAGCTCTAAAAATGAACTAAAAATTATAGTGAAAACATTATTAGAGAAACTAAAATTGTACATTAACAAATATTCACTTATTGAAAAATAAATCAATGAAGTAAGAATAGAGGAACAAAAAAATCATAAGCCATCAAAAACTAAAATTGTAGATGTAAATCTAACTATATTAATAATACAATTAAATGTAAATGGATTAAATAGTCCAATCAAAAGTTAATGATTATAATATTGAATTAAAATGTGATACAATTACATGCTCTCTACAAGAGACACATTTTATATTCAAAGATAAAAGTAAGTTAAACAAAATGGAAAATGATATAAAAATATGTGGACAAAATCAAAGAAGTGTTTCCATGTAGCAATTAGTATTAATTATTACACATAATTTTTCACCACACTTTTACCTGAGCAAGAGAGATCACACATTAGAGGCCCAAATATCACAAACAAACTAAAACGAACAAATATGTGAGTACCTCTGTCACAACATGA
The DNA here is from genome assembly GCA_011751065.1 of Lasiurus cinereus. Classification (NCBI taxonomy): domain Eukaryota; kingdom Metazoa; phylum Chordata; class Mammalia; order Chiroptera; family Vespertilionidae; genus Lasiurus; species Lasiurus cinereus. The sequence continues at coordinate 11,919,652 of JAAGEH010000006.1, forward strand.
CCTATCCATCCATTTTGAAATCAGCACAGTTCAGGCCCCACGCAAATGTGTCTATACATTTCTTGCCTTATGTCCCCAAACAAATCATTCAGATTTGTGAGCTGTGCCATTGCCCACACCAGAGACAGACTTGGCGTTAGAGCATATGGAAATTTTAATCAATGGAAGCACACAGGCAAAATAGGTAAATAAGTAAAAATAAGTTAATTTTATCTCAGAAAGCATGAAGACAAGTTCTAACAAAGTACTATTTACAAGTGATGCCAGCTATCTATCTTCTTTCTTCTCATCTATGTTCCAATTTGTGTTTCCAGAATTGTTCATAAATTCTTATGGCATTTTTGCAACATTTGTATGTTTTGAGAAGGAAAATTTATAATATTAACAATTCAACCTGGATGGTGTGGCTCAGTTGGTTGAGCATTGTCCCATATACCAAAAAGTTGCTGATTCAATTCAAAAGTCAGGGCACACACTGGAATTGGAGGTACAGTTTTTTATAGGGGGACTGCAGGAGGCAGCTGATAGATGTTTCACTCTCACATCCATGTTTCTCTCTCTTATTTCCTCTCCCTTCCTCTCTCTTTCTCAAAATCAATAAAAACTTTTTACAATATTGACAATCATATCACTTTTAAATATATATGTGTAAAATGTATATGCATAAGACAGATATTTATAAAACATATGTATTTATATACATTTACCCAGTTTTACTTTCCATGGCTTCAGTTGCCCATGGTTAACCACCATCAAAAAATATTAAATAAAAAATTTCGGAAATAATTTATAAGTTTTAAATTACACTCTACTTTGTGCAACATGATGAAATTTCAAGCTATCCCACTCCACCCCACAAAGGATGTGAGTCATCTCTTTGTCAGTGTATCTATACTGTATACCCTACCTCCTCATTGTCACTTAGCAGCCTTTCCAGTATAGTAATCTGATCAATTACTGTGGTATCACAGTGCTGTGTTCAAGTAGTCCTAGAGTAGTTTAATGCTACATCACAATGCCTACATTACTCACCCTCACTCATCATATAGTCATTGTCATAAGAAAAGTACAGTACAATAAGACATTTTGAGAGAGACTACATTTATATAACTTTTATTATAGCATATTGTTATAATTGCTCTATTTATTATTAGATTGCCCCTAACCCCTCTGCCTGATCACCCCTAACTGCCCTAGCCTGCTGGCCTGATCTCACCCCCAACTGCTCTCCCCTGTCGGCCAGATCTCACCCCAAACTGCTCTTCTCTGCTGGCCTGATCTCCCCACCATCTGCCCTCTCTGCCTCAGCATCCATCACCCTGGCTTTGTCCAGAAGTAAGTCGGACATCTGGAAGATAGTCAATCAACCAGTCTTATTAACATACAGTATTACCCTTTTATTAGTATAGATACAGTATATAGGATAGAATTGCTTAAATGGGGGAGAAAAATCTTTTTCAAAAGGAAGAGATGCTTTTGGCAGACAAAAATACATAATCCCTATATCTGGACTGATAGCCAGCCATATGCACTATGCTGCCAAACTGGTCATTAAAAAATTGAATTGCTTTCTTACACTTTACACCAAATAGCTGTTGCCCTTAAAACCCCTCCTCAGCCCCCACCTTAGGTTTTGCCTTCGCAGTTCACCCAGATTTAGTTCTGATTGGTCAGTTTCTATACCAGTCAGTGTCAAAAGTGCTGCCTCCTATGCAGCCATTGGCTCCTCACAGTTCACCTAGATTTGGTTCTGATTGGTATGTTTCTATAGCATCTCCGGGCCTATCTCCAAGCCTGAACAGAAAGGCAGATCAGCCCCCATGGAGGCCTGGAGAGAAAGAGAGAGGCAAGAGCTGATCAACAGCTGCCATGGAGGCTACGAATCAGACCCTGCTTCTCTGTCCAGGCCTCTCTCCAGGTCTGATCCCAGCCCTCTTGGCAGTTGGTAATGGGTCGCTGCACCCGCAGCAGCAGCAGTCAGTGCTGGGTTGTCATGGCAACACAGCACTGACTGCAGGACTGACTTCCAGTCGGTTAAGCCTTCAGTCGTTATGGACCCTGGTTTTTTTTTATATTAGGATATCTATTTGCAGCAGTATATATAAGGTTCAAAATTATCCATGGTTTCAAGTATCCACTAGGGGTCTTGGAAGGTATCCCTTGTGGATAAGGTGAAGGGGACTGTGGCATATGTGTATGGACACTTAGTAAGTAGATGGACATTGACTGTATCTATTATAGAAATTGAAAAGAATACAATTGGGTTGGACATAGGTTACATATGTGACCTGCTTTTTGCTTAAAATGGTAGCATACTTGCTATCTTCTACTATAGAATATCTAATTAATCCCCCATTTTGGACATCTATACTGTTTCTAATTTTGCACCTATAATCAGAGTTGAGATAAACAGCATTAGTATTGAAGTTTTACAAACATACATGGGAAATTTTTATAGAAATTACTTGCTAAGCTAAAAAGAATGCAAAACTTTTAACATTAAGTTATTTTAGAGTGATTAATAATTGTTTTAGTTTAATAAGTTTAGTAAACATGTAATAGTGAATTACAGTCATGTGTATATAGTTTTAGTTTTTCATATAACCAAATTTAATTCATCACAGAGAAAATTATGAATGTCAGAAAATCAAATTCTATCTAAAATAGAAAGTGGGCAATCCTAATAAACTCAGAATCTTTTAAGAGATGTCTCACATACTTAGAATATGATATATGTATCACATGTGCATGTGTTATTTCATTTGTATTTAATTACTTATGTATGATTATGATAATACACGTTTTTATACTGACACTAGAGGCTCAGATCATAAAATGCAGGCACGGGAAGTGGGGGTCCCTCATCCCGGCCTGCACCCTCTTGCAATCCAAGACCCCTCAGGGGTGTCCGACTGCCAGTTTAGGCCTGATCTCACTGGGATCCCAATCCCACAGGAATACCTGAGGAATCAGGCCTAACCTGACAGTCAGACACCACTCTCACAATCTGGGACTGCTGACTCCTAACTGCTCCCCTGCCTGTCTGACCTCTAACCACTAGCCTGCCTGCCTGACTCCCCTTAACTGCTCTGCCTGCCTGCCTCAAGACCCCTAACCACTTACTTGCCTGCCTGATTGCTTCTAACTGCCTCCGCCTCAGCCCCAGCCCACTATGGTGGCTACCTCTGCCTTTGCCATACCACTGTGGCTTCATCTGGAAGGTTGTCTGGAAGGACATCTGGAATGACATCCAGAAGGTTGTTCGACTGACAGATCTACTTAGCTTATTACACTTTTATTATTATAGATGCTACAATTTTTTTCTTAACCAGGGACTTAAATTAGCAGACTCTTATTTACCAAAAAATCTTCAAACCACAATCACTGTTTTTATACCTCCAGATGATATCCTGGCAGAGAGAAACTGGGTCTAGCTCTGGTGCCCATCTGTTCTATTCAAAAATCTCACTACTAAACTCTCTCCTTTATCTGGGTGTGGTGGGCCTCTTCCACTCAAAGTCATTTGTTCTGCAAAACTATTGGGAGCTACAGAGAGTGATATAATCTACTTTTTGGGGCTACATTCACTGATGGTTGCTTCTTAGTACCAAAGTAAAAGGTGGGATTTGATCACAAGCCCATTCAGCCCTGTCACTTCTTGGCTATGTAACTTTCAGAGTTACTTAATTTCTCATAGCCTTAGCTGTAAAATAAAAAAAAAAAGTAATACCATATATCTCACTAAATAGTTAAATTGTAAAATGCACATGGTACACTGTAAGCACTTAATAAATAATAGCTCCATTTGAAAACTAAATAAAATAAGACTTTCTAAAAATGACAGAATTTGTTAAGTATAACTAAATCTGAAATCACATTCAGAATAAATGAAAATTATTTTTTCTTCGGTATTCTAGAAACTAGCCAATCTTTGTGCTTGGTTCTCAACCTGTAGTTTCATGGAATTGGTAATGGATGTGTGTGTGTGTGTGTGTGTGTGTGTGTGTGTGTGTGTGTGTTGTTGGGCCAAAAGTTAATGCTTTTAGGCAATGCAGAGACTAAGCTTCACTCTATAGTTTTGTTTTGGTTGATCATGACTAATCTGGAGATAAGTTAATTTTTCTTTTGTCTTTTGGAGGCTGAACAAAGAGGTTTGAAAATCTTTCCTCAAATGTGGTGTTTGTCCTGCTCCTGTGAAAAATTTCCAGGTGAAATGGCAGGTCTCTGATGAAATGATAGATAAGGGTCTGAAAGCAAAAGCTTTAATATTAAAATCCCAGTGCCTGCCTGCTTTAATGAGACTGACTGATTTGGAAAATTCAGAGCAATAGTGCTGCAGAAAATAATCAAGGTAGGCCCAGTTCCAAATGCTTTAAATGCAAAAGACTTCCAAAGGCTTTTCCATCTCACATGAGGCAGAGTGGGTGACGGGGCTGGGTTGGGGAGGGGGTGAGGGGTAGCTGGGGAAAATAGGGAGGGCTCGGATTTGACCTCTAGGAACATTTCTAGGATTTCTGTCAGCCAATTGTGTGAACACTGAATTATATTTAACTAAAGGTGAGAAATGTTTAACTTAACATTTTCTGTCCCTGATTGTTATGCCCCTTTCTTTTATCTTGCACCCACCTTGAAGTGAAGCTTAGTTTTGCTTTGTTTTTACCATTAGTGTGGTCCATAGGGGAGAGAAAAGGGAAAAAAAATTTTTTTCCCAAATATTTAGTGACATTGTGGAGTATTCCAGCAATTTTGTGAGTTACATGGTGCTAGGTACTGGAAGACAATGCAGACTAAGCTCCACCAGGCATTACTGTCTCTACAAATTTTACAGTTTTGATTTTTACATTTAGGTCTATGCACCATTTTGAGTGAATTTTTATGGAGGGTTGTAGTCCCTTTACTTCTTTGTCAAAGATAACTTGACTGTATTATTGCGGATCCACTTTTGTTCTGTTCCATTGATCCTTCTATTGTTGTCCATTTATCTATTTGTCTATTCTTTTATCAATATCACACTGTTTTGTTTACTGTAGCTTTTAATTTTAAACTCCACTTGTTCATTGCTGCTATATAGGACAGTTTTTGGGTTTTGTATATTAACCCAGTGTTCTGGAAACTACCTATCATCACTTATGAATTCTAGGAGTTTTTATTGGTTCTTTCAGTTTTTTTTACATAAACAATCATATCATCTTTGAACAAAAACTGATTAATCTCTTCCTTCAAATCTGTATACCTTTTATTTTATTTTATTATCTTATTGCACTAGCTGGGACTTCCAGTCTGATGTTGAAAAGAAGTGGTGAGAGGGGGCATTCTTGCTTTGTTTCTACAATTAGTGGGAAAGCTTAAAGTTTCTCAACATTAAATATGTTAGCTATAAGGTTATTTTGTTTTGTTTTTAGATGTTTCTTATAAAGTTGAGGAAGTTCCCTTCTATTTCTACTTTACTGAGAATTTTTATCATTTAAGTATATTGGATTTTATCAAACACCTTTTCTGTATCTATTGATATAATCATGTGATGTGTCTTTTTTTAGATTGTTGTTGTAATGGATTAAATTAGTTTATTTTTGAATGTTGAACCAACTTTTCATACCCAAAATAAATCTCACTTGGTAGTTCGGTATGACAATTTGGCATTTTTGGATTACATTTGTTTAATGTCTTGCTAATTTCTTTGCATCTATCTTTGTGGGGTTTTTTTCCCCCCTTGTAATGTTTTTGTCTGGTTTTGTTATTAGTATAATAGTTAGGAACTATTCCCTCTGTTTCTATTCTCTGAAAAAGTTTATAGATAATGGATATAATTTCTGCCTTAAATGTTGGTGGAATTCACTAATGAATCCATTTGGACCTCACACTTATATTTTGGAAGGTTATTAATTATTAATATAATTTTTAAAAATCAATATATTTCTATTCAGATAGTCTATTTTTTCTTGTGTGAGTTTTGACACATTGTTTCTTTCAAGTAATTTGTCCCTTTTATATAGACTATCAAATTTGTGGCCATACAGTTGTTTATAGTATTTTTATCTTTTTTATGTCCACAGGATCTGTTGTGATGTTGCCACTTTCATTTCTGATGTTAGTAATTTGTGTCCTTTCCCCTTTTTGTTAGTTAATCAGACTAGAGGCTGATCAACTTTATTGATCTTTTTAAAAAATTTGCCTTATGTTTTATTGATTTTGTCCTTTGATCTTATTTTCAATTTCAAATTTTATTTGTGTTTTATTATATTCTTATCCTTTTCTTCTCCTATTTTGGATTTAATTTGCTCTTCATTTTTTTCAGTTTTTAAGGTGAAATTATAGGTTATTGATTTTAGATCTTTTTTCTTATTTACCACATTCATTCAATACTATAATTTTTCCTATAATCACTGCTTTCATTGCATCCCACAAATTTTGATATATTGTGTTTTCATTTTTAATGTTTTAATTTAAAATATTTAAACATTACTCTTGATATTTCTTCTTTGACCTATGTGTTATTTATACATGTGTTATTTGATCTCTATATATATATTGGTATTTTTCATTTATCTTTCTGTTATTGTTTTCTAATTTAATTTCATTCTGATATTTTATATTTTCTATTATTGTATATTAGTTTTATAGTCCCATAACGTGATTTATCTTATTGGGTGTTCCATATAAGCTTGAAAAAGATATTTGTTCTGCTATTGTTTAATGAAGTAGTCTATAGAAGTCAATTACATCTACTTGATTGATGATGATGTTTAGTTCAACCATGGTTTTATTAATATTTTGCTTGATGTATCTGTCCATTTCTAATTGAGAGTTGAATTCTTCAACTATAATAGAAGATTCATCTATTTCTCTCACAGTTCTATTAATTTTTGCAGTATTCAGTTTGACACTTGCTAGACATGTATACATTAAGAGGTATTAGGTTTTCTTAGGGAACTAACCCACTTATCATTACATGATGCCCTTCTTTATCCCTGATAACATTCCTTGCTTTGAAGTCTGCTCTGTCTGAATTTAATGAAGCTACTCCTATTTTCTTCCTATTAGTATTAGCATGGTATATTTTTTTCATCCATTTATTTTTTATCTTAAATATATATTTATACTTAAAGTGGGTTTCTTGTAGACAACATTTAGTTGGGTCCTTTTTTTTTATTCACTCTGACAACCTCTGTCACTTAATTGGTGCATTTACACTATTGACGTTCCAAGTGATTGTTGATACTGTTGAATTAATATCTACCCTATTCATTACTGTATTCTATTTGTTACCCTTGTTCTTGTTTTTTCTTCTTTTTTCTGTCTTTTTGCTTTTAATTAAGCATTTTACATGATTTTATTTTGTCTCCTATTTAAATATATCATTTATACATTTTTAGTTTGTGTTTTAGAGTTTATAATATACATATACAATTAATTCAAGTCCACTATGAAGTAACACTATACTACTTCACAGGTAGTGTAGGTACCCTGTAATAAAAAAAAATTATAAGCTTGTATCATTGCTGTTATTCATTTTACTTATATATAAGCACACAAGAATATATACATCATACACATATATCTTATTTTGCTTATACATATCTTATGCATATATGTGACACATGCAAAAGCATATATAATTGGATACATTACTTGTATTATTGTTTTGAACAAACTTTTCTGTTAGATCAAGTAAGAATAACAAAAACAAAAGTTTTTAAATTTTACCTTTACTTATTTCTTTTTTGATGCTCTTTCTTTCTTGATATCCAAGTTTCTGACCTATATCACTTTTCTCTATACAACTCTTTTTAACTTTTCTTGCAAGGCAAGTCTACTGATAACTCATTCTTTTAATTTTTGCTTTTCTGAGGAAATATTTATTTCTCCTTCACACACAGGACAATTTTGCAGGATACAAAATTCTAGGTTGATGGGTTTTTCTTTCAACCCTTTAAATTTACTCTACTCTCTTCTTGCTTGCTTGATTTCTGAATAGCAGTTGGTTGTAATACTTATCTTTGTCCTTGTGTAAGTAAGATGAATTTTTCCCTCTGGCATCTTTTTAAAAATTTCTGTAGTTTGAAAATGGTGTGCCTAGGTATAGTATTTCTTTTAGCATTTATTCTGCTAGGTGTTCTCTGAGCTTCCTGAATCTGTGATTTGGTGTCTGACATTAAGTTAGAGTGAATTCTTCAGTCATTATTGTTTTGAATATTTTTTCTATTAGTTTCTTTTTTTCTTATACGTACATTACACCTTTTATAGTTGTCCCACAGTCTTCAGATGTTTTGTTCTTTCTTTCTCAAGCTTTTGTTCACTTTGATTTTTAGTTTTCAAAGTTTCAACTTATATATCCTGAAACTCAAAGACTCTTTCTTGTGTCCAGTCATCAATAAGCCTATAAAAGGCATTATTTAATTTTTTGGCTTTCTAGTTATCTGGTTACATTGCCCAAATGGTGTTTTTTTTATTATTGTTGTTTTGTATGCTGTCAACTTTATCCATTAGAGCCCTTAGCATATTAATCATAGGTTTTTTTTAAATTCTTAGTCTGATCATTTCAACATTCTTTCCATGTCTGGTTCTGATGCTTGCTCTGTCTCTTGATATTTTGTTTATTGCTTTTTAATATGCCTTGCAATTTGGTAGGTAGGCATGATGTTCTGAGTAAAAAGAACTGCTGTAAGCAGGCTAGGCTTTTAGTAATGTGGTGGTGAGGTGTGGGGGCTAGAAAGCTTCATAAAGTCTTATGATTAGGTCCAGTCTTTTAGTAAGATTATGCCTTGGGCTGTGGACTCTCATAAGTATTTCAGTTCTCCTCTCCTTCTTAAATTAGACAGGATGTTCTAAGTGGACTGCAGTTAGGTACTAAGTGGACTGCAGCTAGATAACCTTTGATAGTACTTAACAGGTGAGGCTCTAATTAATTAGTTTCCCCCGAGGGCAGGCCTTGTTAAAACAGAATGAGCTGGCATAATCCAAAGTGGTTCATTTTCCCATCCTCCTGCCAGAATCACAAGAGGACTTTTTTTATGATATTTACTGTGGGAACCTAGTTGAGCTCCTGGAGGTAAATCTCATAATATTGTGCCTCTATAACTTGCTCCCCTGGAGTTTATAACTCTTAAAGTTATAAACTCTTCAATGAACTTCCAGCAATTCTTTAATTCCTATTTATATTTTCCTATCCTGGCACTGGTTCCCATAGTGTTTCCACTTGTGAATCTCTGTTCTGTTAAGCTGTGAGTCCTTATAGTTTCCTTTCTGTCTCTCCAAACATGGGGGCAGTGGCTCACCCTGTGCTTCTCTCTGTTATGGATACTAGAAGAGTGGTTGATTTTTAAATTTTACTTAGCTTTTTATGTTTTACTGGAGGCCCAGTGCACAAATTTGTGCCCAGGTGGGTCCTGGCCGGCCTGCCCCTATGGGAGCCATTGAGGCTGAGCCAGTGGAGGGAGGGAGAGTGAGAGAAGGGCTGTGGTTCGGTTGGCAGTTCCATTGTTCTAGTCTCTTGGCTTTTATATATATAGATAAGATAGACTCTTGACTTCCAAGGCAAGAGATAAATTATAATTTACTAGAGGCCCATTGCTTGGCCTGCACACTTTCACAGTCCGGGATCCCTCGGGGATGTTCACCTGACAGCTTAGGCTTAGGTCCACTCCCCACTAAGACAGCAGTCCGACATCCCCAGAGAGGTCCTTAGCACTGCCATGGATGCAGGAGAGGCTCTTTTTTCAGAGTAATTGACTAATACAGTGGTTGGCAAACTCATTAGTCAACAGAGTCAAATATCAACAGTACAGCAATTGAAATTTATTTTGAGAGCTAAATTTTTTTTAAACTTAAACTTTTTCTAATACCACTTCTTCAAAATAGACTCGCCCAGGCCATGGTATTTTGTGGAAGAGCCAAACTCAAGGGGCCAAAGAGCTGCATGTGGCTCACGAGCCACAGTTTGCTGACCACAGGACTAATACAATTTTGGGTCTTTTCTACTGCCTTGTGATATATATACACACGCATATCTATATACTAGAGGCTGGTACATGAAATTCATGCACTGGAGGATTGGGTCTCTCAGCTCACCTTGTCCCCTCTCATAGATTGGGAGCCCTCAGGGAAAGTCCTACTGATGACTTAGGCCCACTCCTCAGGGCCTAAGCCACAGTCTGGCCTTCTCTGTGAGAGGTGACTGAGCTGCCGGTCTGATCAAGGGAAGGTACAACCCCATTACCCGCTGCTGCTGCCCCTGTCACAACCAACAAGGTGTTTTCATCAACACTGACTCCAGTCCTTTCACCACGAAAAAATGACAACCTTCTTTAGGCATTTTCAAGATGTGTCTTTCATAGGATATGACATTTCTTTCTTCCTTTTTTTTTTTTTAATCCTCACTTGAGGATATGTTTCCATTGATTTTTAGAGAGCTTGAAAGAGAGAGGGAAAGATAGAGAGAAACATCAATGTGAGAGGGACAGTTCGATTGGTTGCTTCCTGCATGAGCCCTGATCTGGGCCCTTACCAGGGAGGAGCCTGCAACCCAGGTACATGACCTTGATCAGAATCAAACCTGAACCCTGTAATTGGCAGACTGAGTCTCTATCCATTGAGCCAAATTGGCTAGGGCAGGATATTGACATTTCTTAGACCTTCCAGCAGTGGACTTAGTTTTTCCCTCCAGGAGTGAGGTGGAAAAAACCGAGATCACCTTTTTGGATTCTTATTACCCATGTTACCAAGAACACTGTGAGTGGCAGCTTACAGGGAGCTTAGTCAATGAGCAGTCAGAAAAGGTATTTCCTCTGCAACTCATGCGCAGAGGAACCCCTGCATTCCGTTCATTGGGCTTCTGTCTGCTGAGCTGGGGCATGCCCTGAGCCATGCGGTAGCCACTAGGGGCATGCCCCAGGCCCAGCAGTCCTGCGATGTGTCAGCTGGGCTGGGGGCATGTCCCAAGCCATGCAATGGCTGCTGGAGGCACACCCTCAGTGGCTCCATGTTCTGTCTACTGGGCTGCTGTCCACTGGGTTAGGGTCATGCCCCCAGTGGACCCACATTCTGTCCGCAGCCCTTCCTCCCTTTGCAGCCTGGGCACGGGACACTAGCATCACTGCCGGGGCAACAACACCAGCATCGGCCCTGGCACTATGAGCACCGCCATCTTTGTAGCATAGTGATGGTTAATTGAATATTACCCTTTTATTAGATAGGATCCTTGTCTCTATATATATGTACTTATACATATACATATGAATGTACATAATGATATAAATGCATTATTTTTTACCCATGCATAAATTTATTTAATGTCAGATTTCATTAGTTTTGTCATGTTTTAATATTTACTTTACTATACTTTTGTATCAACCTTATTGGTCATTTGATATCTAAGTTGAAATATTTTATGACAAACTCTTATGTGCATAATGCATATAATCTAGGTGCATATGTTCATGATGCATTATATGTACCTAGCATTGTCTATTGAAAACACTTAAAAAGCACAAGATATTGGTTTTTGCTTTGAAAATTTGAAGTCAAATTAGGGGAAGAAAGAAATATTAATTTAAAAAACAAAGGTCCAAAGAAAAATAAAGAAAATGAAAGTTATCCGGCCTTTATAGTGGGAAGTAGAGAGGGAGATGGCAAAGGAGATTTGAACTAGTGTATAATGAACAAGTGCAAAAAGGAAGATAAAAATTGGGAGGGAGGTAAAAATGAAGCACAGAGAAGGAAGATGAGACATAATGGCAACATTTATGGAGCATTTATTAGAAATCAAGTGGTTTTTAAATCATTATATAAGCATCAACTTATTGTATCTCTAAAATATCCACTTGAGATAGTACAATTATCTTCTATTTATAAATGATAAAAATGAATCAGAAGTTTGGTGACTTGCCTAAAGTCACACAGATAGTAAGTGACAGAACTAGGATAGGAACCAAGATCTAGCTGATTCTATATCCATTTCAGTTCATCAGAATAGGATTTTTCTTAGGGATGAAGGAAATATTCCATTCATATACTGATTTCATAAAACAAATTTTGTTGCATAAATAAAACTGTGGATAATTCAAGAATAGTTTAAGACTATTCACCTGAAAAATAATAATATTTTTAAAATGTTAGACAATATGCTTTCCTTAGGTGATAATATTTTTATTGTCCCTTACAGAAAATGAGGCTGCAATACTTTGTCAGCTTGCAGATAGTACTAGGGAAGTAACATACAGTGGCATACCACTACATAATTTTTCTATCATAAAGATACCATCAGTATAAATATTCTCAAAAGCATTGAGAATAGTAAAATTTAATAAAATAACTAGTAATGATAAGTTTTGAATATTTATTACCTTTTAAAGTATGTTTTAATTTCTATTCAATCATTAATTATATAACTTAATTTTTAATAATGACGTATTTAAGTATAAGGTTATGAAATTCCTGAAAATATTAATAAAAATATTCTGTGAGCTAGCAAATCTGCTCCAGCATATCACTACACCACCTTCTTTCTCTTCTGTGCTCACACCTAGTTTTGCTACATTTTTCAGTCAGTCTCCTTTGCCCCAGTCCATTCTCTCAAAATTTTTAAGAGTAATTCTTTTTTTTCATTAAACATAATTATCTCTTTTTAATAAGCAGTTATAACCCAGTTTCCCATAAGGCATTCAATTAAAGACATAATTCCTCATGTTGTAGATTATAAAAATTATTCAAAAATCCGATTACTGCCCAAAATCATGTCAGAAAAGAGAACCCAGGTATTCATATATCCTCACTACTGCTTTCTCAACTGAAGTATGGAATCTCAAAATGAGACCATAGTTTGTTTTTAAATATATGTTTATCAATTTCAGAGAGGAAGGGAGAAAGAGAGATAGAAATATCAATGATGATGAGAGAGAATCATTGATCGGCTGCCTCCTGCATGCTCCCTACTGTGGATGGAGCCCGCAACCTGGGAATGTGTCCCTGGCAGGAATCAAACCTGGGACCCTTCAGTCCACAGGCCAATGCTCTAGTCATTGAGCCAAACAAGCTAGCGCGTGAGATCATTGTTTTAATTATCTGTTGCTCCACAACAAAATTCCCTAAAACTTAGCAGCCTGAAACAATATTTATTATCTCACACGGTTTCTGAGTATCAGAATCCTGGGAGTGGTTTAGGTGGTGGTTCTGAGTCAGAGACTCTTGGGAGATTGCAGTGAAGCTGTCAACCAGACCTGAAATAATCTTAAAGCTTGACAGGGATTGAAGAACCCACTTCTGAGCTCATTTCTTTCCAAGAAATGAGAAAGAGAGAGAGAGAGAGAGAGAGAGAGAGAGAGAGAGAGAGAGAGAGAGAGAGAGAGAGAGAGAGAGAGAGAGAGAGAAAGAAAGAGAGAGAGAGAGAGAGAGAGAGAGAGAGAGAGAGAGGAGGGAGAGAGAGAGAGAGAGAGAGAGAGAGAGAGAGAGAGAGAGAGGAGCTAGAGAGGAGGCAAATCCTTCATAACCTTCTCTATCTCAGAAATGACATACCATCATTTCTGCCATATTCATTAGTCACACAGACCAACACCGTGATGTATTCCAAGAGGCAGAGATTACTGGAGACCATCTCAGAGGCTAGTTACCACAAACACATACAAACATGGAGACAGTGAACTAAACTTGTCCCAGCACATTACAATTGCCACACCTTGCCAATAGTTGAAATGTGCAGTGAGGATGAATCCTGTATTCCATTTCTTCATTTTACTAAGATATAAGGACACTTCATTCTAACGTGTCCTGTCCATCTGCAGTCACATAGAAGGAAGGATAGACAATAAAAGTCTCTTATCACCATTCCTTTCTCATTGAACTTCCAATAAGTCAATGTAATCTCATAATATATTCACACTGACCAGTGTAATGGTTTTCATATTAAACAGACTCTAAAGCAGTGCAAAGCAACCTCCTGAGACCAAGCCAGTGTTTGGGTTTCCATTCCCAGTCAGTCATCCTGGCTGAGAGACTAGATAGCACATATTAGTTACAAACCATAAGTAGTAATTTAAATTTTAAGCATGCTTCCTTTTCTTACCTATGGGAGGGAACCATCTAAGGAGAAACTCAAATCATGTTAGGAGGGACATGAAAATTTTGCTTTCTGATAGACAAGTTTATGATGCTTCAAATGCTTTCAATTTGTAATATATTAAAAATGAATGTATTCAACTGTTTTTTTAAAAAATCTTTCTTCTTTGCAGTATAATTTCCTTGCCTTTGGAAGGAAAAAAGTCCCTCTGAGCTTTATAAAAATATAGATCAGAAATGTCTAAGTATATAATTATGGGACCCTTTTCTTTCAAATTCAACAATATGCAATTAATCAAAAAATAATTATACTTCCTGACAAATTACTTTTTCTATTAGTGTCATGCTTTTTTAAAAAATACTTTTTTGGGACAGTACCTAATTAAAACAATATATGAAACCTTGCTGGGTGCTCTGGCATAGCCATTTCACTGAGGTGGTGACATTTCTGTTCAGCTATCATAAATGGGGGATTGGGAGAAGCATGTAGAGTCAGTGTGTTTTTCTGATTTTAGTACAGTCTGAAATTAATTTGGGGTTAAAAAAAAAAAGAAAACAAAACTCGAAAGAATGGCAAGGACATATGTAGGTATCTTGGGCCACAGTGAAGCTAAGCTAGAAGGGGTCCTCATTTTCAGGGTAATCACTGGGAGCAAATATATGCCTTGAGTTTTTCTGGAAACCAAGCTGCTTTTACAGAGAAATGTCTTAGGATTAGGAGAAAATCTGGATTCATTGGAGAACAGAATATTCAAAGACAGTTTTTAAAATGATGACTCCTGCCCTGTCATTCCCTCATATGATCACTGTCACTCTGATATTTACCCCAAGTAGGCCTGCATTAGCTTAGTTCTTGTGTTTGGGTTGTAGGGTTCACTAACTTGAACTCCTAATTTACTGATGTGTGACTCTCCTCAATTCATGGCCTCAGGCAAGACCTATGTTGGACTAGATTCACCACTAGCAATTCTTTGGAACTGTCCCAGAAGAGGCTAAAAGTCACAAGATTGTCTGGAAATCTTTGTTTAAGGACCTACTAGAGTCTCATTTAACCAGTGGATTTCTCAGTGAGTGACATAGAGTCAGTGTCTTAATCTTTGTCTTTTCAAGCTGTTATTACAAAATATCAAAAAGTGAGTGGCTTATAAACAACAGAAATTTATTTACTGTTCTGGAAGCTGGGAAGTTCAATATCAAGTGTCAGCAATGGGCATATTCTGATTAGGGCCCTTTTCCTGGTTCCCAGCTATTACATTTTTGTTTGCCTTCAAATCATTGAAGGAGATATTCCATAAGGTGCTAATCCAATTTATGAGGGTTCCATGGCCATGGCTTCTCCACTCCCCAGAGAGACCCCACCTCCCAATACCATCATATCAAGCATTTGGATTCCAACATAAAAATTTTGGGAGATTCAAACATTCAGACCATGGCAGTCAGGGAGATTTTTGAAGGAAAGATATAACAGAGGAAGCTGTGGGGGCATGAGGGAAAATTATGTCTTCATTTTGTCTCTGTGTATCATGTCTACATATTTATTGTGTTTAAGTCAGAGTGATGAGTGCCAAATCAGTATACAAATTTTTATTATTGGTTTATTTATTTATTTACTTAACATTTTTAAATCCTCACCTGAGGCTATGTTTTTATTGAGTTTTTTAAAAAGAAAGTGGAAAAGGGAGAGAGAAAGAAAAACATTGATCAGTTGCCTCCTCTATGAGCCCAAAACCTACATATGTGCTCTCACTGGAATTAAATCCACAACCTTTTTGTATACAGGATGACTTTCCAACCAACTGAGCCACCCCAACAGAGTCAGTATGTAAATATTTAACCTACATGATCTGTGAATTGGAATGTTTTTCAAGAGTTGTATTTAATGAAGTTTGGTTTTATGTATATTTCAGGTTGAAACTCCTAATTAATGAGCACCTGCTCATTAGTTTTGTTTAGTATGAAGATCAGTCTTAATGTGTGTTTTTAAATAGTAGCATAATATAGAATATAGGTCAAATTTTGGTCAATTTGGACAAAAACATTTTTGTGTCAGTGAACTTTAAAGTTGAATAGATGAAATGGTCAATATATTTCTTTGGTTGAAGAGTTCTCTTAAAAATAATACAAAAGGATTATTCACATATTGTAGGACTGTCTGGGAGAACCAAATAACACATAAAAGCTTTATACAATGGAAGATGGTTATGCTATAAATAGTTTAAGATGAGTTTTCTTTTTAGTGACTGTTTTGTTATCTGGCATTAAATGGTTTTTATTCAATAACTTAGGCTCTGTTTCCTATTATTGAATTGTTATTGTTTTCACTTAAAATGAACTTGACTGTAAAAAGAAGCAATAAGAAGTTTTTGTTGTTTTTAGTTTCCTTTTGCAAATAAATATTTATTCAATAAAATTTCTCTTTGAACTACAGAGGTTTCAAATGGGAGAAGTACCCGAAGTTGCAGCATATTCTATAGTCTGGCTGCACACTCACATCATTCTATCTAATAAAAGAGTAATATGCAAATTGACTGCACCTCTCTGCTATACCCACCAGCCATGCCCACCAGCCAATCAGAGTGAGTATGCAAATTAACCCAACCAACATGGCTATGGCCACAGAGAGAGCAGGAGTGAGGCTTGGGTTGCCCATGATGATGGAAGAAGCCAAGTTTCCACACACCCTGACCTCCACTTAGGACAACAAAGTTTCAATGGCTGCCATCACAGAGCCAGCAGAAGGCTTGGCTCTGCTCTAGGCTAAAAAGTTTCAATTGTAGAAGATAAATAAATCCCAGATACCAGGGCCTCCACTTGGGTCACTGGGTGGCACGGCTGGCCTGCAACCACCACAGGCCCCTTGCCAAGGCCACCCCACACTCCAAAGGAATACCCACTCTGATCCACAACACTCTTCAGGGCAAACCAGCTGGCCCCCGCCTGTGCACTAGGCCTCTATCCTATCAATGAAAGAGTGATATGCAAATTGACCATCACTCCAACATACAAGATGACTGCCCCCATGCTGTCAAATGATCATGTCCCCATGTGGACACAAGATGGCCACCACAAGATGGCCAGCAGGAGAGGCAGTTGGAAGGGACCAGGCCTGCAAGGGAGGGCAGTTGTGGGTGATCAGATCTGCAGGGGAGGACAGTTAGGGGTGACCAGGCCCAAAGGGGAGGGAAGTTAGGGGCAAACAGACTGGCAGGGGAGCAGTTAGGCATCAATCAGGCTCCAGGGGAATGTTTAGGGGTGATCAAGCTGGCAGGCAGAAGTGATTAGGGGCAATCAGGAAAGCAGGCAGGTGAGCAGTTGGGAGCCAGCAGTCCTGGATTGTGAGAGGGACTAAAGGGGCAGTCAGAGATCCCTCAAGGGGTTCCAGATTGGAGAGGGAGCAGGCTGGACTGGAAGACACCCTCCCCCACTGCACAAATTTCATGTACCTGGCCTCTAGTACCTAATAATAGACAAACATGTAAATTGACCATACCTCTGCTATGCCCACAGCCAATCAGAGTGAGTATACAAATTAACCCAACAAAGATGGAGGTTAATTTGCATATGTAGGCACCCAGCAGTCTGGGTCCTGGGAACTTTCTCAGCATCCAGGTCACTCTGAGGTAGGCCCCTTGTAGGGTTCTGAGCAACCTGGGAAGGGCCTGAGCCAGGGGGTTCCTGGGCAGGGGCAATTGGGCAATTGGATAGAGCTGGGGGCCAGAGGTTTAGGTCCTGGGCTGGGGCAGAGCAGGGCAATCAGAGGGAGCTGGAGTTCCCCTGCCCAGGCCCCAAGCCTTGGCCATAGGCTTGTGGCCTAGGCAGGGGCGGAACTAGAGATTGGAGGCGATTAGTGTGAATTACAGAGGAAATACCTTTTCTGACCGCTCATTGGCTAAGCTCCCTGTTTGCCACTGGTAATATTCTTAGTAACTTGGGTATAAGAATACAAAAAGGTGATCCAGGGTTTTTCCATCACACTCCCAAAGAAAAAAGAAAGGTCTGGTGCTGGAGGGCTAAGAAATGTCATATCCTGCCAAAACCAGTTTGGCTCAGTGGATAGAGTGTCAGCCTGCAGACTGAAAGGTTCCAGGTTTGATTCTGGTTGAGGGAATGTACCTTGGTTCTGGGCACATCCCTAGTAGGGAGTATGCAGGAGGCAGCTCATCGATGTTTCTCTCTCATCGATGATTCTAATTCTCGATTTCTCTCCCTTCCTCTTTGTAAAAAATCAATAAAATATATTAAAAAAAAAAACAAGAAAGAAAGGAAAAGAAATGTCATATCCTGCCCCAGCCAGTTTGGCTCAGTAGATAATGCCTAGGCCTGCCAACCTCAGGGTATAGTTCAGTTCTGATTAAGGGCATGTACCTAGGTTGTAGGCTCCTCCCTGGCCAGGGACCAGGTCAGAGATCATGCAGGATACAACCAATCAAAGTATTCCTCTCACTTTGATGTTTCTGTCTGTCTTTACCTTTATTTTCCACATTCTCTAAAAATCAATAAAAACATATCCTCAGGTGAGGAAAGAAAGAATGAAAGAATGAAAGAACAAAAGAATGAAAGGATGAAAGAATGAAAGAACAAAAGGAAGAAAGAAAGTCATATCCTATAAAAGACACATCTTGAAAATGCCTAAAGAAATTTGTCATTTTTTCATGGTGAAAGGACTGGAGTCCATGTTGATATAAACACCTTGGTGGTTGTGGTGACTAGCAGTGGCTGCAGCAGTGGGGCAATGGGACTAGTGACTTCCTCTGATCAGCCCGGTTGCTTCAGTAGGAGGACATCCCCTGAGGGCTCCCAGTATGTGAGAGGGGCAGGCTGGGCTGAGGGACCACCCCCCCTCAGTGCACGTATTTCATGCACTGGGCCCCTAGTCTATAATAATAAAAGTGTAATATGCTAATTAGACTGGATAGCCGAACGACCTTCTGGACATCATTCAAGACTTCCTTCCAGATGACCTTACAGATGAAGCCTTGGTGGCAAGGCTGAGGAAGAGGTGGCTGCCATAGCAAGCAGGGGCTGAGAAAGAGGCAGTTAAGGGGCGATGAGGCAGACAGGTAGGCAAGCAATTAGGTGCCAGTGGTCCCAGATTGCGAGAGGTCCTGGTTTATGAAAGAGTGCAGATTAGGCTGAGAGACCGTCCCCCTCCCTGCTCGAATTTCATGCACTGGGCCTCTAATATATACATAATTAGTAATTTTTTAACTTTCTAAAAAATAAGTGAAATTAATTTTAAATAAAAAATTTTGATGGAACTCAAATGAAAAAATAAAAACAACAGAAAAAAGATAAAGTAAGCATAATCTGCTCTATAAAAATGATATGAAAGCCTTTTTAAAAAATATATTTTATTGATTTTTTACAGAGAGGAAGGGAGAGGGATAGAGAGTTAGAAACATCAATGAGAGAGAGACATCAATTAGCTGCCTCCTGCACGCCCCCTGCTGGAGATGTGCAGGCAACCAAAGTACATGCTCTTGACTGGGATTGAACCTGGGACCCCTCAGTCCACAGACCGATGCTCTATCCACTGAGCCAAACCGGTTTCAGCATATGAAAGCCTTTGAACATCACCTGTCAGATTCCTCATCTCTAACTTCCAGAAACTTCTACTGTGTCATTTTTGCATAAGGAAATACACAGCGTTTCCTAAATCAGGAGTGTTCCAAACTGGCTACACATTAAAATTCCCTGGACAATTTTTAAAAATAAGATTCAATAAATTAAAACCATAAGAACATTCTTTGAACAAATAGAGAATATCAATAAAGGGAGAGAAATTGTAAGAAGAAACCAGGGATTCTGAAGATTAAAAGTACAATAACAGAAATAAAAAACTCTTTAGGGAATTTCAGTAAAGATTTGAGGCAGCAGGAGACAGAATCAATAAACTTTATATAGGTTAATTGAAATTATCCAGTATGAGAGGAGGAAGAAACAAGAATAAAAACAAATGAAGAGCCTTAGAGATATGTGAGACATTATCAAGTAAGTACCCTAGGATAGACATGATGTAAATCACAGGAAACAATAGAAAAGGGGTAGAAGAAAGAATATTTAGAGAAAAAAATATAAGAAGATTCAAATTTGATGAAAAAAGACAAATCTATACATTCAGAAACGTAATGAACCCCAAAAATAGTAAGTGCAAAGAGATCCACATCAAGACAGATTATAAGACATTATCAAAAGCTAAGGACAAAGATAGAATTTTGAAAGTAACAAGATAAAAACAATTCATCACCGGGAATGAGATGGCCTTTTTAAAGTGCAATAAATATCAACCAAGAATTCCATATCTGGCAAAACTATGCTTCAAAAGTGAAAAAGAAATAAGACACTCCTAGATTTAAAAAAAAAAAAAAAGGCTAAAGGAGTTTTTTGCTAGGAGAGCACCCCTACAAGTATTGCTAAAGGAAGTCCTTTAGACTGAAATGAAAAGATACTTATCTAAGATACTTATCAATAACTTGAAGAAATCCAATAAAAGTAACTACATAGGTAAATATAAAAGCCAATATTATTGTACTTTTGGTTTATATGTCTTTTTTTATCTGCTACATGATTTAAAATATCAAGGTATAAAAACTAATTATAAAGCTATGTTAATAGGCATACAATACATAAGACATATTTTGTGATGACAACATTAAGGAGAGGAATGTAGCTCTATAGGAGCAGGGTTTGTGTATGCTATTGAACATAAGTTGTTATCAATTTAAACTAGAGTATTATAATTTTAGGATTTTAATTTTAATCCCATTGTAAGCACTGAGGAAAGGGAATCAAACAGGACACTACAAAATATAAATGAAACACAAAAGAAAGCAATAATGGACATATTAAGAATGAATAAAGAAAGTATGACATATGGAAAACAAATAGCAAAATGATAGAAATAAGTTCTTCCTTACTAATAATTACATGTAAATAACATAAACTGTCTATGAAAAAGACAAAGATTCACAGAATAAATAAATTTTAAAAAAAAGAACCAACAATATACTATTTTCAAGAGACTCTCTTTAAATCCAAAGATACAAAGACATTGAAAGTGAAAGGATGGGAAAAAGATATTCCTACAAATAATAATCAAAAAGGTGACAATAGTAACATCAGACAAATTAAACATTAAGTCAAAATACGTTACAAGTGACAAAAATTATAATACATAGTCATAAAATGATCAATCAAGAATATATGAGAATTATAAACATATATGTATCAAAAACAGGGCTCAAAAACAAAGCAAAAGCTATATAATGGATAGAACATCTGATCAGAAGATCGATGACACAGAGAGTTGAAACAATAGTATAAACCACCAAGACCTAAAAGACATGTAGAATATTCCAACAAAAGAATACACATTCATCTCAAATGCACATGAAATATTCTCCAGAGCACAATAAATGTAAAAAGATTGAAATCATAAAGAATACTTTTGAACAGTCTTGGCTGGTGTGGCTCAGTTGGTTGGAGTGTTGTCCCGTACACTGAAAGGTCATGGGTTCAAATCCTAGTCAGGGCAAATACCTGGGTTGAGGGTATTATCCCTGATCGAGGAGCTATGGAAGACAGCCAATCAATGATTATTCACTCTCATGTTGAATTATCTCTCTCTCTTTCTCTCTCTTTCTCTCTCTTTCTCTCTCCCCCTCTCTCTTTCAAATCAACTAGAGCATCTCCTTGGGTGAGGATTAAAAAATAAATAAAAAAGAATATTTTCTGAACATAACAGAATATAGTTAGAAATCCATAACAGAAGGAAAACTGAAAAGTTCACAAATATATAGAAAATAAACATTACAATAGTAATTAGCCAATGAGTTAAAGAATAAATTACAAGGGCAATTAGATTTCTTAGCTATAACAGCAAAACCATGGTCCATAAAAAACAAATTGGTAAACTGTATTTAATCAAAATTAAACTTTTGTTTTTTGACATGAAATGCTTTATTCATAAAAGAATGAAAGAATGAAATGAAAAGCCACAGACTGGGAAAACATATATTGCAAAGCATATATCCCATAAGGAGTTGTACAGAATATAGTGCCCTCAAAACTCAGTAACTTAAAAAAAAAAATTAACAAGTAGACAAAACAGACATTTCAAAAAGAAGATATATTAATGATAAATAATCTCCTTAGAAGATTACCAGCATAAGGAGAGAACTTGGGGGTCAACAGAGGTGGGGCACAGACCCTCAACACCCCCCCCAATCTTGCAGGGGCCTGAACCCTCAGCCTTTCTGAGGGAGGTCTCTTGCCCCTATGGCTGCTTTGCTTCCCACACCCAGCCCAGATCAGGACCCAGGTAACAGACAGAGATTTGGCTGACAGCAGCTGCTCTATATCTAAATCCAGCCTAGCACCAAATGTTCAGGGCCTACTCAAGAATGTAAATAATCCTTTCCAGTAATATTTACAGGGTAATCTAAGATTGTTGGTAGAGTATTAAATTTGAAGGTAAAATAGTAGTCAAGCTTTCAGATTAATTTAAATTGGCTAATCGAAATAAATGAATATTCAAGAAAATTTAATTGTAATGGACCAAAAGCTATTCTTAAAGTACTAACTAAAATTTCTATTGGTAATTCATCTCTTGATAAAATTGCTTAACATGCAATGAACCGAAAGAGGTCATAGTTTTGTACAAAAAATTAAAATTTAAAGTTATCAAGACTGCATTAAAAAATTTACAAAAGCCTCCATTAATCAAAAAAAAAGGAGGGAGAGTAAGATAATATCATGTAAGGAAAAATATCCTGTAAGTAAATTACATCTAGAAAATTTTTACTTTAGAAAATTAATTTTCATTTGTTATGCTAACAGCAGGACATCCATGAAAAACACACATAGTGTCAAAATAAGCCAAAGGAAAATCGTTTGGGCAAAAATAAAAAGGAACCCAAGTCAATTTTATAAAAATAAAAAAATTCCTTTATTAACTTTCGGTTGAGAATATGTTTATATACTTTCAGAAAACAACTCCAAGACCAAGTGGACTCCTGCAACAGAGAGGAACTGACAGGTCTGTTCCAATCACAAAGACAAGAGGAGAAAGTCCAGAGATGGAAGACGCTGATGATGCCTTGCCATGCGAGCAGTCAGCAGCTGTGTATTGCTACAGGATGCCTAGGACCAAACCAGAGAGCGTCAGACCTGCATTGTCACCATTTGTCCACCATCCAGATATCATTACTGACATGTACACATAAGGAACTGTTGGACATTGAAATGATGGATTCATATGAAAAAGTATATTGGGACTCAAACAAATTTTGTTTTTATAGGTTTGTTTCTAGTCTGCAGAGGCAAGATTTTTTAAAGAAAAGAATCGAGGGGAAAAAATAGATACAGAGGCAAAGGAGCATTGAACATACTGTCAAACTACAGCGGGAAGGCAGGGGAGGTTGAGGGGGGTGCTGTAAGAGATCAACTGAAGGACTTGTATGCATGTATATAAGCATAACCAATGGGTACAAGTCACTGGGGGAGAAAGGGCACAGGGAGCAGTGAGGGCATGTACTGGGGGGGGGGTAAGGGAGGCCAGGGGGAGGTCAATGGGGGAAAAAAGCTGAAACATATCTACTACTATTTGTAATACTTTAAACAATAAATAAATAAATAAAAGATTACCAGCATATTAGTCAGTAGGGAAACAAAATTAAAATCATAGTGATAAATTACTATGCACCTATTAAAATGACTAAAATTGAAAAGATTGAGGATATCAAGTGTTGTCAAGGATGTGGAGCAATTGTGACTCTCATCCATATAGAATAGGGATGTATGCTGGTAGGGATGTAAAGTGATATGATCGCTTTGGAAAACAGTTTGGCAGTTTCTTGAAAAGTTAAATATACACCTTCCATTCAATCCAGTAAAATTGAAATGATATATTCATACAACACTTGTACATAGTCTGGCTGGTGTGGCTCAGTGGTTGAGTGGTGACCCATGAACTGGAGGTCATGGTTCTATTCCTAGTCAGGGCACATGCCCAGGTTACAGGCTTGATCCTCAGTGAAGGGCATAAAAGAAGCAGCTGATTGATGATTCTTTCTCATCATTGATGTTTCTAACTTTCTCTCCTTCCTTCCTCTCTTTGAAATCAATGAAAACACATATATATAAACACAGCAAAAGACATACATAAATGTTTAGAGGCATTTAATTTGTAATAGCTAAAAACAGGAAACAAATCAAATGTCATCAATGTAGTGAGTGCAGAAACAAAATATTACTCAGGAATAAAATATTGACTTATGAAATAATATGGATGAATTTCAGAGTAATTAGGGTAAGTGAAAGAAACCAAACAAAAATAGATTTTATCCCATATGATTCTATAAAATTCTACAGAGTTTAAATTATTCTACCAATCTACAGTGCCAAATAGCAGATAGGTGCTTGCCTCTTGCAGAATATTGGGGACAATAGCAAGAAGGGGGGACAGGATGGATTACATAGATGCACAAGAAAACTTTTTTTTAATATTTTTAATTGATTTTTTTATAGAGAGGAAGGGAGAGGGATTGAGAGAAACATCCATGAGAGAGAAACATCAATCAGCTACCTCCTACACACTATCTACTTGGTATGTGCCTGCGACCAAGTCTGTCCTTGACTGGAATCGAACCTGAGACCCTTGAGTCAGCAGGCTGACACTCTATCCACTGAGCCAAACTGGTTAGGGCCACAAGAAAACTTTTGAGGGTTGTAGTTTTGTTCATTATCTTGATTGTGATGATGGATTCATATGAAAAAGTATATTAAATTGTATACTGTAAAATAAGTACAGTTTATTATATCTTTATTATATCTCAATGAAGCTCTTAAAAGCATGTCAGAAAGCAGAATGCCTACATTCATTACTCATGAGAAATTTACAAAATTTCTGTTCATCTCTTTCTTGTCCAACTCTTCTGTTTCCTAGTCATGCCTTGAGAGAAATAGATTTAAGACTTTCTAATTCCTCAATTTGATAACTTAACTTTAGTTTTATAAATTTAAGTTCAAATAGAATTTCTAGTAATAATTAGATATGTCCAAGTCTCTAGAGTTGGTTAGCAACACAGATGCAGCTGTGACCAAGGCCAATATGTTGACAAATAGGACCGTATCCTCAATAATTGCTAAAAAATGCATATTCATCCATTCCTGGAGATTCTGGGTTAGCAGGTCTCAGTATGACCTGCTAAGCCAGACTGTCCAGAAATGGATGGGTGTCTATATATATAAAAACCCTAATATGCAAATAGACCAAACAGTGGAACAACTGAACAACCAAACAACCAGTTGCTATGATATGCACTGACCACCAGGGGGCGCACACAGAACATGGTGGGCTTTGCCAGAAGGCGGCAGAGCGATGAACATGTCTGGCATCAACTGCAGCAGGATGGTGGAGCAGGTGAGCGGGGGTGCCAGGCCATGGCAGGGCGCCTGTCACTGTCATCAGGGTGAGTGGTAATTACTGAACACTCTTTGCTCCTGTGCACCATAGTCTCGCCAGGTACTCACACCTGCTACCAGTGCTGGCCCCACTCACACCCTCTGCCCACACCTGGCACTGGCCCTGTCAGAGAATGCAAGCAGCAGTTGCTGGCCCCAATTACCACTCAGGGATTCTCCACCTCCCCCTGCTCCTGAGGTGCAATTGGGGCAGCAGCTGCCACTTGCACTTATGACAGCGTCAGCTTCAATGGCTCTGCACCATCAGCAGGTACGAGCAGGGCCAGCACAATCAGCACATAGAAGCAGCAGCAGTGGGAGCAGGACTGCCAGTAGACAGGGGACTGGGGCCATCGAGGGAGGGATTGGGCAGGGGCACAGAGGGTGGGCCGAGACCTGCCCCTATGCCCACCACAGCCTCAGCCTCATGGCCCATAGTTCCTTTCAAAGTGCACAAACTCATTCACTGGGGCCCTAGTTTTCAAAT
Organism: Lasiurus cinereus; assembly: GCA_011751065.1. Lineage (NCBI taxonomy): Eukaryota > Metazoa > Chordata > Mammalia > Chiroptera > Vespertilionidae > Lasiurus > Lasiurus cinereus. The sequence goes on from JAAGEH010000006.1 coordinate 11,945,651, forward strand.
AAACATTGCAGGAAATTCTTAGGTACTCTAAAACCTGAGATCAGTTAGACTCCCTTTGCCTTTTACTGTGACTAATTATGATACAGATACCTTCCTATCCTTTACACCATCATCAACAAACTTTTTCTGGAAAGGTTCTACACAGTCTCTGTTACAACTACCCAACCATGCCACAGAGGCAAGAAAGCAGCTATGCGTAACATATAAGCAAATATTGTGGCTGTGTCCAATAAAACTTTATTTGTAAAATAAGTGGAGCTATCAGTTATTTGGCCACAGGTATAGTTTGTGGACTCCTAGACTATACAGTCAATTATTCAAGAGCATACATTGTTGAGTAGGGTCTTTTGTTTCTTTCAGGAAAGAATAAGCATGGATCTTCTGAGGTTTAGATTTCAAACAGTAAATTTGTTAAATCAGCAATAAACAACTTTGAGTACAGATTCCTGGGTCCCCCTCTCCTATACTGAGTTAGAATCTTAGGGACCAGGGCTCTAAACATTTTTAGGCCTACCAGTAACCCAGAAATGGGTACAACAAAACAGTTCTTACTAATTCCTTACCTATAGGCAATCAATATTAATAAACAGTTCTGATTCATTGTTCATCACCATTATGTTGCATAATTTGCAGGAATTTTATGTCTCTGTGTCATAAAATTTAAACAACAAGCTACTTCTTCAAGGTCAGTTAGTACAAACTTGAAAGAACTGAGTCAGGCCATCAATAAAATGTGGCAAAATGAAATCCAGGTGGACAATCTGTCACGTTCAAAAGTCTGAAATGAAATATGATCACCAAATGATACAGAAAATTTCAGCAGCTAAAATCCAGCTCCATTACTTTAAAAAAGTTGCTGCACTAGAATAACATCTGTTATAAATGCCAGGGATGAAGTCGCTATTAAACTGTATAAAATGTCCTTTAAGTAAAAACATCACACTTCTTTTCCTGCTATGGTCAGGAGCCAAGGCATTTGCATATCATTGCAAAATGTGTGCTATCTAGAGGGTATAAATGACAGGCTTTGATGAAGTGAAAGCCAAGATCAAGGGTAACTACAAGGAGAGATCTATCTTGTCTTCTTTCACCCAAATACATAATTCCCTATGTAGGAACAGCAGCTACACATGCATAGCAAAAGCAGCATATCTGCTCAAGTTCTTAAAGAGTGAAAAACATAGTTTCCTTGTCTGTGAAGCAAGCAGGCAGCACTAAGTGATCTCTGGGGTTCTTTTCAGATTGAAAATCTTAATGTCCTATAGTTCTGTTATCCCAGCCTTTGATACAGAATACTAAATGAGAAATAAGATGAAATCAGGCCAGACAGCCAAAATATAAGGTGAGGAATCAGTCTTCCTACTTTTAATGCATTAACTGAGCTAAATTGTCAACTTGCCCTGGCAAATCCCCTCTGTATCTGTCATCAATACAGGGCCAGGGAGATGGGAGACACTTTGGAAAATAGAGCAATGTGTGTCCACAATTATAATGACTGTTGAACACCATTTAGAGGATGCTAAGTTTAAAATCAGCCTAGATTTTTAAAGAAAAATACACATAAGGAGATTAGTTGGCTTTTTCCACATTTGAACTTTGGGAACTTGGAAATCAACCCAAGAGCTCAAAATAATGCCAAGAAGAGGAAAAAGTGAGCTAGGGTCTGAAGGGTCCTGAGCAAAAAGCAGGGGGGGGGGGGCGCGTTAATTGACTTCACTTCCCTCTTTCTAATGCTTTCTCAACATCTAACACAGGAATTCTTCCTCCTTAAACAAATAGCAACACCAAAATCAACGAACCCTGAAAAACCCACCAAACACTCTGTAATTGGCTCTGGCCTGCTGCAGTTACTACACCTTAATGATGCCATTAACTAGGCCCTGCCCCATTGTTGGCTCTGAGATTTCACATCTTACCTTTCGGGAAGCTCCCTAGAGCCTAGAGCATTGGGAGTTTGACTTTGGCTGGAGAGATAGCATCTTGATGTAGAAAATGCCTGAGGAGCACTGCACTAACACTGAAAATGGAGCCCCACATCAGTACCATCTGGGAGAACATTAAAAATGCAGGCTCTTGAGCTCCAACCCAGAACCACTCAACAGGCTCCTAGGTGATTCCCATACACGTCACAGTTTGAGAAGCTCTGGCCTAGAGCTTCCCTTTTCCATTTGAAAAGAAAGCAATAACCTAACTTTAGGTAGTCAAGGCCTTTGGCTTTCTGAAACATCACGAAATGTGGCCTAGAAAAGGAGCATTGCAATTTTTTGTCTGGATTTTTCTCTGCGCGGGCAGGTTAATTTGAGATAGCCCTTTATTGTTCATTTCCTAGCCATACAAAAACAGGTACAGAGTCACTGGTTGGAGGATGTAAAAACAAGGGACTCCTTCTTCCCCCAGGATACCTGGGCCCTGGGAATGACTCAGACTAGGTCAGAGCACAGAGCATCACACTATTTCTGTTACCAGTATCCAATCTGCTCCAGGCCTGATCCTGCACAACATGGAGAGCCCAGCAGATCCCAAGAGCCCAAAGTGGAACCAAGTTCAGTACAGAGGCAGCCCTAGGGGATGAGCCTGGCCTACTTGTTCCTGGAGAATTGTTTCTAACCCCTGGCTTCATTATCTCAGCACCTTGAACAGAAGGACACTGGATTTCATACTGCCACTTTTAACATCTTTCCACCATATTCTAAGCTCTTGCTACTCAGAGTGTGGTCCCAGGATGGCTTGGAGCCTGTTGGGCACCCAGAAGCTGAGGTCCACCTGGACCCATGGAATCTGAATGTGAATTTTGAATATTCTCAGGTGATTCATGTGCACTCTGAACTTTGAAAAGCATTGAGGTAAACAACTGCCATGTCCTAAAAAGCCCATTGGAAATGTGCTCAGGGGAATCCTGTCTTATTTCCCTTGGCTGCTCCATAACTCAGAACTGGTTATGGGAAAACATTAGTACATGAGTGTGTTTTGTGATTGCTTGTTGCTCAAATTTCCATTTCTCTCATGTATTTGGAGGAGTATTTTTTTTTATTTTGGCCTCCTTTTAGCTTTAGAGCCTCAGATTAAGTTGATGTTCATAATGTAGGCTATAGTCAGTTTAATTGCAGAATACTTTTTTTTTTTTTACCAAATATCAGTGTAAATAACATATGGAACATTGTATGTAACCTGATAGTCTCTAGTAATACATCTAATTTGGTCCAAATCAGATTGTACCTTTGGAAATTCTAGAGTCAAAAGCAAAATGCTAAAGAGTTAAAATGGAAGCCTCACTTCTCTCGTTAGTCATACCCAAAAAAGCAGCATATTCAATGCCTACTGAATTCTGAAACCTGAAACAGTGGAGAATGAATGTGCCTGAGCCTTAGATGCAATTCATAAGGCTGAAATGGCTTACCTTTTACTGATAGTATGAATATCTGCATGTGGATGTCAGCTTTCCAACAATATGACTTCTCTCTTATGGATAGGAATCATGGTTTAAAATCCTTGGCCTTCCCTGTACCGAGATGTGCTCAATATTCAGCAGAGTGATGATTATGCTGGAGACAGTGATGGTCACACTCACCACCATGGAGGTTTGTTGTTTTGATGACTGGTGAAATTCATCTAGGCTGTAGATTTTCTTCCTTGCAGAAAGAATTCTGTTTTTCAGAAATAATTGTTTAGAGATAACTATGAGGATAAAGATGTACCAAAAGGCTTCTGGGTACTTCAGGAAGGGTTTCTTTACTACCAAAATGTTCTTCCCATTTAAGAGAGAGAGAGACACTGAGAACCTAAAACTTATTTGGCCTAATATAATTCCACCAACCATCATTTGAGAAGAGGATCCAGTTACTCCAAAAATAGAAGAACAATTCTTCAACCTGTAGCAAACTCTGAATTTTTCCTTCTCTATCTTCTTTCTCTTTAAATACCATGTTTCTATGCAAAGATTAGTCATATTTATATGATTGACTTGGAAAATAAATTGATTCCCAGAGAGAAAAGGTTATACGGTGTTAGCTTCAAAGTAAAGCCAGAAGAGAAGGGATTAGGGATGGAAGTTATGAAGTTTCCATGCCTAGGAAGTAAGGCAATGCATCATAATAGAACATGAGTGATGTGGAAGAAAAAATAAGTTAACAGAAAAGAGAAAGAATTCTGAACCCTAGCTGCAGATAGACATGTTAATTCCATGATCCACCATTCCAGCTCATCAATAAAAATCAAACTCTTTAGCACTGAAACAAGTTCTGAACAAGTGTGTCAAAGTAAACTCAACAGGTGCCTCTGCTTTCCCTTCCAGCTTCAAGCCTAGCCACCAGTCATAATAAACTACTGGTGTTCATGGACTCACCTCTTTGAACCTGGTCTGCTGCTGAGTCTGAAAAAAAATATTTATCATGTCTGATCCAACTTTTACTCATGCCAGAGGCCATTACTCTCAACAGGGACTCTTTACTGATACTCATAACCTGCAAAATTGCACCTCTCTCACTACCCTGTGCTCATTCCTATTGGAAATCATAAAATTGCCTATTTACTTGTATCTTCCAATCTAGACTCAAAGTCCCTTAAATTAAATATGTGCCTCACATATTGCTAACATATGTTAGGCACCCAACAAACACATATATATGGAATTAATTAATTCTCTATAATGACCATTGATTAAATCTTTGAATACCATTAGATTGTCATAAAGTGCTTCTTGTGTGAAAAAAAATATTTGCTAAATTACTGTTAAACATTTTCTTTATATCTAACACTTATTCTTCCTCAAAAGTAAAGGAAAGGGACAGATAACATTATTATAACCAGAGCTTCCTGTTCTCACTCATGAAAAGGTCATTTATGTTGATGGGATGTAGGTTGTGTGTGCAGGCATTTGGAGTGAGAGAGAAAAACCTAGATTCAATAACTTCTCTCTCCATTCCACTTTTGAAAACATCATCAGATATTCCCTTTTATACCTTTCTTTTCAAATTTAAGTATGATTTCCTAAATGCTGCCACAATTCATCTTTTGTCTCAGAGCTGTCATTGGGCTCTGGACATAACCTTCAAATCTTCTCTTGGCTGCACACCCAGAAGTTCTGCTAGGAAAATGTAGAATGCCATAGCAGAAGAGGTGGAAAAGCATTCTTTGTACTAAACTGATTCTCTTCCCTTTCCCAAGCTCTCACAATCCCCACTACTGTGTTTCCCAGCACTATCTACTCTTTCCAGTGGTGGAGAAAGTACTAAACTAGAATTGCCCCAATTCTAGAACTATTACCTGATTGATGAACAAATTATTATAAAATTGTACGACCTTCAGATGGAAATTTTGCTTAACTGCAGAGTAATTTATCAGGGCCTTGGGATTTATAGCATCTAATATTTACTCTATTCTATTGCTGACCTTTATCTCCACTATTTCTGCAGAAATTAGATATTATATTTGGAAGTAATAGCTGTCTTAAAGAAAAATATTACCATAATGACAGTACAGTCTTCCCAAAAAGAACTTGATGATCGATTGGTGGACTTAGAGCATCTTAAAAGAAATTTAAAGATCACCTAGATCAAATCTCCCTTTTTATAAGTGTGTAAAATGAAGCCCAAAGAGATTTGGTGAATTGCCTAAGGTGGCAAAACTGGAGTCCCTTAGTTTCCAGCCTAATCTCACATTCACTACAGAAATGTGACCAAAGTGTGGTCCACAGACCAGCAACCTCATTATAACCTAAGAATTTATTAAAAATGAAGCCTTGCCACACACACCAGCTCTATTGCAATAGAATTGCTGGGTGTTGGTCACAGCAGTCTGTTATCACAAGCTTTCTAAGGATTCAGATGCACCTTAAGTTTGAGAATCTCTGCAGATGCACTACACACCATCTAAAGGTTGCTCAAAACTAATCCTAAGAAACCTGGAACACCAATCAAAAAGAATATATGCACCCCTATGTTCATAGCAGTGTTATTTACAATAGCTAAGATCTGGAAACAGCCCAAGTGCCCATCAGCAGATGAGTGGATAAAAAAATCTGAGGTACATTTACATAATGGATACTATGCAGCTGAAAAAAAGAAGGCTCTATTATCCTAGCATGAATGGACCTGGAGATTATTATGCTACATGAAATAAGCCAGTTGGGAAAAGCTAAATATCTCGACTATACAGAGAATCTAATAAATAAAATAAACTGATGAACAAAATAGGTCCAGAAGCATGGATGCATGGAACAGACAGACAGATCTCAAAGAGGAAGGGAGTTCAGGAATGGGAAGAGAGATAACCAAAGAACTTATATGCATACCCCATGAATATAGACAATAGTTTGGTGAAGACCTGGGGTAGGGTGGGGGCTGGGTGGAGGGGAGCAAAAGGGGGAGGGTAATGGGGGAAATCTGTAGTGCTGTCAACAAAAATAATTTTTTAAAAAAACTAATGAGCAATCCATGTGGCCCCAAGACTGTGTTGACCATGAAGTGGGGTGGAGAGCAACATTCTGGCAGTCAAGGGATCCCGGTCAGGATGATTATTAAGCAGCAGTCTGCACTCTACTTAGATCCTGAACTTCAGATAGAGAGATTCTTCCCCATCAGAAAATAAAACTTGAGAAGACAAATGGAGACAAGAAACCATTTTCCCACCTTAATCCATTTCTTCCTTAGCTCCACATGGTTTGTCTCTTAAGGGATTTAGCCAAGAAATAGCTGTGGAAGCTGGAGTGAATTCTGCTCTCCTAGACTGCACCTGACAACTCCCAAAGCCATTTGTTAGCATTTCTCATCAAGGCTGCTCCTCTCCATGTATGAAAGTCAATCTTGCCTAATCTTCATGGGGTGAAGAGCATAGCTTCTTTCTTATGATAGAGAATCCCCAGGCTTATATCTTCATAGTTCGTTTTCTAAGAAATAAGAGAAGCTACCGAAGCTGGTTTGGCTCAGTGGATAGAGCGTCAGCCTGTGGACTGAAGATCCCGGGTTCTATTCCGGTCAAGGGCATGTATCCTGGTTGCGGGCACATCCCCAATGGGGGGCGTGCAGGAGGCGGCTGATTGATGTCTCTCTCTCTCATCAATGTTTCTAACTCTCTCTATCCCTTTCCCTTCCTCTGTGAAAAATCAATAAAATATATTTTTTAAAAAAAGAAATAAGAGAAGCTTGTATCACAACTTTTGGCTATTAAAACTCATAAGAACACTTGCTGATCAATCTTGGTCTCCTGACCATAGTAGCTGGCAATAATGTTTTCTCTTAACAAACAGGAGACACCATGATTGACCAGGACTAGTTTGCTATAAATTGGGGAGTCTCACCAGTGTCACATGATTGAAATAAATAAAAGAATGAGTCTCCCAAAGGAAATAATAAGAAAATGGCTACCATGCTCCTCCTCACAGAAATGATACCAAAGAGCTTCACAGTCAATGACATTCTAATCAAGTATGGATGAGTGGTGAACCAACAAGGTGTGACATTGGTGAATGGAATAAGGGCAGGGGAAGGAGTCCTTTTCTAGGAAGAAAGCTAACACTCAGAGTAACACTGTTAATGGTAACAGAAGGAGACTTGATCCCAGGGCCACCAGACCCTAGTTCGATGACCCTTCACCTAACCATATTGGTTTTACAAAAGAAAAAAGATAATCAAGCTATCAAGGTAAGGCCATCCTGAATGCACATAAGTATTCTGATGACCATAGAAATAAGAAAGGAAGTTGGTCACAGTAGGAACATTTTTATTCATACAATGGGGGACCAGAGGTGGACATGTGCCACATACTACACTTTCTTCCTCCAAGTACATTTCCTAACAAAAGTTCAAGCATGGTTCAATTGGCGGTAGAGGCCTAAAATATGGAACTTTTATGGATCTGTTTCTGCATCTTATATCAAATTCTTGACCATTCTCACAATTTTAGACCTGATTTATGATGACGTAGGAAATTGCATATAGATCTATCACTGCTAAAATATGTGACCATGTGAAAATGAAGGTGGAGAAAGAACCTGAATTCACTCAAGGAGGTCATTTAAAATTTGAAGGAGTAAAATAGATAAAATGTGGAGGAGACCAGCAGCAAAATGAAACCCAGCAATGCAGGTCCTGAGTGGCAAACCAGGGGCAGAGAAGCAGCAGCTGCTCACAGCTGGAAAATTCAGTGAGTTCTCATTTCAGTGGCCAGTTTTTGAACATGTCAGCTTAATTATGATGCATCACAGTTGACAGCAATGCATATGGAACCAATTACAGCGCATGTTAAAATCAATTATTGCATATTTCAACTATCCTAAACACTGTAGCAAGCGATCTGTGCATTGTTGCAGATTTCAACTCCACTAATCATTTTTACTATCATGGTTCAACAAGAAATGAAATATATATATGCACATTTCATAACTAACATCTAATGCAAAGTCCTGAAACAGTGGCAGCAGATAGCAAAGCTCAGATAAAAGTCAAGCCTTATATTATACCTTTTTGAAGAGAAATAACTCCCCCCAAAAAAAATTCTTTGCTACCTCCAAACTAGGTTTTGGTCAGTTTAATTCACTCTAGCTTCCTAACCAGCAGTAAAGTACATATCTCAGCTACAGCAGGCTGGCTACTTTGTTTACCTCATTTTTGTGGCCTTCTTCCCTCTTCAGATTTCTAGCTTAATTTTTTTTCCTTCAGAATTCCAAAGCTTATTCATTTACTGTTTACTTTTTTATACACCAGCAAATAACAAGACTTATTGGAAAAAGAAGGAGGTCAGAAGCAGTGGCAACAAAGGCAGAAAAAAAAAGTGAATGTGTGTGAACTTGGCTTTCATTAGAAATTTGCATATTTTCTGGTTGTATTAAAATAGCAATGGCCCATATGCCTTGGTTAGCTCTAAAATAGGTTTATTATGAAGAAGGGTTATGTTCTACAAACTTGGATTTCTACTTCCTGTCAACTGTGCACAGCAGAAAGCAGTTGTAGAAAACCAGAGTCTCTGGCCAGCTTGAGGGCTTGGAGACTTATACTGGTCCTGGTGGTAGGAATTTGTCTACACAAATCCTCCTGCTCTGGGATGAGGTTGCCAGAGCTCCGAGGTGACTGAGCATTCCAAGAAAAGCCACATGCCCAACAAAACTTGGCTCTAAGAGCAGGTGGGTGTGTATCCTGGGAAAGGGATCAGTGATGTCTGAGTCAAGAAGAGCCAAGTGGTCCAAGGCAGGGCAGAGGAAAACAGCCCATGTGGTTTAGTCAAGAGATTGTTGGACTGGATGTTGGGAACCCTGATTTTGCTCAGCAGCTTGACCAGCTGGAGCAAGGAACTCAATGCCTCACTGTCTTCCAAACATGGCACAGAGGGAAGCAGACCAAAGGCAGAATCAGGCCTCTGAATCTGCTGCTGAGACCATATGAAGGAGAGCTGCTCCTTGTTAAGTTTTGAGGAGCAGGGTGGGAACTCATTATCTTTGTTCCGTGGCTGCAAGATAGACCCCACATCTTACAAGATAGAACCCACATGCATGCATTCAAGAAGTAAATATTTTGTATTAGTCCAAAAGATACCCACCTCCCCCCATATATTCAATATATTTCTGGGGAAGACAAGCATATCAATAATTACATAGACATTGAGGAAAGAAAAATAACCCATTGAGCCCTGGGGTTGTGTTCTGGACAAAGGAAAAGAATATGGATTACATATAACATATATCTGAGACCAACCACAAAAAGAATGTGGAAGGAAGGGAAAATAAAAGGAATCCAACACGAAGCCCCTCCAAAAAGTCTACATGATAATTCCAATGCCTTTAAGACTGCCTTGTGTTCGTAGGAGTGGGGACCTGAGTCATGTGTGAAGTTACCATTTGTGAGTTGAAGCACAAGGCCCAGAAATAGTTTGGGAGGAAGGAGTGTCAGGGTCAGGATCAGAGTTCCAGCAGGAGAGAGAATCCATCTTTGTGGTTCAAACATAGAGGTTCTGATGAAGGAGCATTGTGGGCACAGTGATCCAAAAAGAACTAGAAAAATGCTCAGAGACCAAGCACAGTGGGGAGTTCTTACTCACCTAGGAGACCTGGAGCCAAAGAAGAGGGGATGGCAGGTGGAAGAACACATCTGCTGCCAGAACTGTGGCCCCAATGTGGGGAGAGAATGGAAGCAAAAATACCCTCTCTGATCTCTTTCAAGGGAGCCTGAGTATGAGCAGATAGCAGCTCAGAGAAAAGCAAAGAAATAAAGCAATATTTGTATGACACATTAAAATAAACAGAGAGTGCTGGAAATGACCAGCTAAAGGTTCCTGCAGCTCTGGACCATGTGCAATTACTCTGAGGGCACATGGACCATTATCTCAATATATCTGCAACCAGACCTGGCACTCAAATTGGGAAGCTCTAGATTCAAATTTGCAAAAGTAAAAAGCGTGCAAACAGGGGTTGGGAAGGAAGGCAATTCCAAGGTGAAGAGATGTTATAAGAAAGATGTAGAATACAGATATATCTTTGGCATGTTTGGGGCAGTCCTTAGAAGGCCATGCTAAGAAGTATGTCATTCTGAAACAATGAAAATAAGCTAGAGTCTTTTAATCAGGGCACACTCAGTTCACCTCTCTGTCTAAAAGCACACACATGTGCTTTTGATTCCAGTGGGTTCTGTTAATCAAATCTCATCAGCAAAACAATCAGTAGTTCCATATAGTAGTTGAGAGCATGGGGTCTGATGTCTGAGCACTGACTTACAGCCCTGAATATACTACTGACTCATTACTTACCTTGGGCAAGACAAGACTATGCTTCAGTTTTGCCATCTGTAAAATGGGGATAGAAATAGCACTGAGTTTATTAGATTACTTTGAGGACTAAATGAGTTAATATTGAAAAAGATCTTAGAAAAGTTACTTATAATTCATTTTCATAATAGTCATATGTCATGAATAACAGTTACATATTCAAGAGGGATAGTATCAACACAAACTTCCTTCAAAGAGCATTGAAAAGATACACCTGGACAGCACCTATAAGGCACTTTGAGCTACAATAAATTATGATGGGTAAATATATCCTCCAAATTCTTGAGAAAAAAAACATACAAGGAATTATTGCTGAGCCTGGGTTTCAGGCTCATCAAAATTATCCAGTAAACAGGGCAGAATAGAGACATCTGAAGGGTTTCTGCATGCATTCAGACCAGGAACACTAGACATCCGAAAGCAGCCCCTATGCTGCCCGTAACCCCCACCATCCTAAATAACCAGCAGCTCTTTCATAGTGTTGCTGACACACACGTATTCCAACAAATTATCCTTTTCATCCAATATGACTCACTTAGAATAAACAGCAAGTGCAAATGCCAATGTGTGGTCTGATCTCTCAAACAAAATGCATCAAATATACCATAGCGTTTTTATGACCCTCTGCCAAAAATGCAAAATCTCTCTCATTTTCTGTTTTCTTGGTGACATCCATAACACTCTGGTTAGCATTCATTCTTCTGAAATGTCTCAGATAAAGGATAGAAGGAAGGAGGCAATGGAGAGAGAAGAGATGAGGGAGAGGTGTTCTGCAGTTTATCAAATTGGGAGTACTGATACCTCATTAATTCTTAATAGTTCCTCACTTCAAGGCAAGGCAGCCGTTTTCCTCTGGTAATCTTGATGACAATGACATAAACTCTGCCACTCACCACAGGTGTTAATGGCAAATTGATGTTGCAGTTTTTGGATGGAGCAACCATTCCAAATTTGAAGAACAAACATTGAGTGAGGATCCAATGTCAATGTTTCCTAAGGATTTTACTTAGAAACTTGGCTGCCTGAGCTCCCTGGGATACTACTGGAGGAAAAGGGGCATGGCTGACCTGTCAGGTTTCCTGAGCTTCTTGCTCCCTCTCAGCCAATCGCATTCCAGACATGCTCAATAGTCCTCTCTCCTTCTCACACCCTGGTGTCAATGTCACTCCTCTGTATGCTGTCCAAAATTCAACAGAGCAGAAAAGGAGCCACTATCAGAAAAGTCTCCACAGCATGGCAAGAATATGAAGGCATCATTAAGGCAAGAGGGCTCTAGAACAGTTGTTCTCAAAATGTGATACTTCAGTCCATTCAGGAACTTGTTAGAAATGCACATTCTTGGGATCTATCCCAGACCTGCAGAAACTCTGGGATAGGGGACCAGTGATCTTTGCATCAACAAGCCCACCTGCTCAAAACATTACCACCAAAAACAGTGAGTAAAAAGTTATACAAATTAAAATGTGATTCCGAGTAAGCAAGGGTAACAAATTATCCATACTGGGTTGCTCAGACTAGGATAGAAGGGGCTGAGAATCAAAACTGCAGTAGAAACTTGTGGCAGAATAATGATGAGCTGCCACCACCATCTTTCAGAGAAGAGAAGAGAACACTAACTTTGCTCCCCTGTCAGCAAAAACCAAAAGGGCACAAAGTAATATAAGCAGAAAAATGTAATGATAAAAAAGAGGGTTCCCATATTGCATAAGGCTGAAAAGTGAACTGAGGGGTACCTGTGAGGACGTGGGAGAAGGGAGAAGGAAAGAAAAGATAGCAGAAGGGGGTCTACTCATGAGGAATATTATCTATATATATAAAAGCCTAAGCAACCATTCAACTGTTTGACTGTCTGACTGTTCTACTGGTAGTTATGATGGACACTGACCACCATGGGGCAGATGCCCAATGCACAGACATGGAAACATAGACTGATGAATCTCAGAGGGAAAGGGAAGGGGGGAAGGTAGGAAGAGATTAACCAAAGATCTTATATGCATATTAGAGGCCCAGTACATGGAATCATTCCTCAGTGGGATCCCTCAGCCTAGCCTGTGGGGACTGGGCTGAATCCATGTACTGGGTCTCCACCATTCCCTGAAGGGTCCCAGATTTTGGGAGGGTGCAGGCCAAATGGAGGGACCTCACCAGTGCACAAATCCGTGCACTGGGCCTCTAGTCCTGTATAATAAAAGTCTAATATGCTAAGTGTCCGACCATTCATTCAATTGTTTGATCAGTCATTATGATGCACACTGACCACCAGGGAGCAGATGCTCTGACCGGTAGGTTATTTTGCTGCTGGGGTTTGGCTAATTGGCACTGGGTGAGATGAACTGGATATGCCCTGGAGCCCTCCCGCAGTCGTTCCCAGGCCCCAATCATGCATTGGTGAGGTCCCACGGCTTGGCCTGTGCCCTCTCACAACCTGGGACCCCTTGAAGGATCTTGGAAAGCCAGTTTCTATCTGATCCCCATAGGCCAGGCTGAGGGACTTCACCAGTGCATGAATCCATGCACTAGGCCTCTAGTATATTATAAAATTACACTAATATACTCTACTCTTATTAATTAAGACACTGGTTCCATTGCTATAACAACAATAAAATAAAAATCCTATAAGTAGTGGTTTAAGACAAAAGACTGATTCTCTCTTGTTTAAAGGTTCACACATTGGCAATTCAGAACTGATGTGATGCTTCAATAGCATCCAGGATCCAGCCTCTTTAGTCCTTATAGCATGGATTGAATCTCTGGACTAAGATGTATTGCATCACCTCCCTCTACCATGTGCAAACCTAAGGGACAAAAGATGATAACGGCTTAAGTCAGAGATGGTTCTTGCTACGTTCATTCACATACCTGACTAGAATTGTCCAACATCAAGGTTGGCTAGAAGCTTAATCCTTTAGATGAGGGGCCACAGTCACTAAAGGGCAGAGAAACTATTACTAAAGGGAAAGGAGAGGAGGATATAAGATACTGATATCTTCATTATAGTGGCTTCCCTAATTTCATAACTTGGGAATTCTTAAACCATGAAAGATATTTGGATATATGCACCAAATTATGCCCTCAAAAGGCACTAAGTATGTATTGGGTGTTTATCCTTTTGTGTCATCTGTGTCACTCTAGACATCATTGTCATGGTTACCTTGATTATGCCCTACCCTAACCCTCAAATTCTGGGTGCAAATTAAGTTTGTGTAATGTTAGACTTTACATTATGTCTCTAAATTTAAGAGTTGTTTTATTACAAATGTGAAACAAGTTCATTGTAAAATAATTAAAAAATCTAAATAAGCAGAGAGAAGGAGAAGAAAGAAAAGAAAGCAAGATTCTCTCCCACAGTGACAATGACTATAAATTATTTGAGATATGTAATTAATTCATTAATATACTGGTTGTTTTTTTTTACAAAAATAAAATTAAAAACCTGGCTGGAGTAGCTCAGTTGGCTGATTGTTGCCCTGTGCACTGATAGGTTGATGGTCCATTCCAATTCAGGGCAAATACATGGATTGTGGGCTCAATCCCTGTTTGGGCACATATGGAAGGCAACTGATAGATTTTTCTTTCTCGCATTGATGCCTCTCTCTCTCTCTCTCTCTCTCTCTCTCTCTCTCTCTCTCTTCCCCTGTCCCCATTCCATCTGTTCTCTGAGCATGTCCTTGAGAGAGAATTAAAAAATCAAAAAGCACAAAACAGATATGATATGACTATAACTTACCCATCTTACCTCCACTTAACAGTAGAGTATAGATTTAATTCCATTTGAATTTATATCAGCATTTCTGCAAGAGCATTGCTAATATCTATTAAAATATACCATTGTACAGATTTTTTCCACTTAATCTACTATTGTTGAACATGAAAGTTTTACCATAAAAACTAAACTTTATTTACACCTATGACTATATCTTAAGGACAAAGTATTGGAGGTGAAGTGGAGACATCCTATCTAATAAAAGAGAAATATGCAAATTGACTACCAAACCACTCCCACCAGCCACACCCACCAGCCAATCATAGTGAGTATGCAAATTAACTCAACCAAGGCCACATAGAGAGCAGGAGGGAGGCTTGGGTTGCCTCTGGCGATGGAGGAAGCCAACTTTTCGGCAAACTCTGGCCAACCAGACCTCTGCTTGAGGCAACAAAGTTTCAATGGCTGTGGGAGTAGAAGGCGTGGCTCCACTCCAAGCTATAAAGTTTCAGTTGTAGAATATAAATAAATCCCAGATACCAGGGCCTCCACTTGGGTCGCAGGGGGAAGGGGAGGCATGGCTGGCCTGAAAACCAACACAGGCCCCTCACCCAGGCAACCACATGCCCCAAGAGAACCCCCACTCTGATCCAGGACACCCTTCAGGGAAAACCAGCTAGCCACCAGGCCTCTATCCTATCTAATAAAAAAGTAATATGCAGATTGACCATCACTCCAACACACAAGATGGCTGCCCCCATGTGGTCCAAAGATCGTGCCCCATTGTGGCCATAAGATGGCCACCACAAGATGGCCAGCAGGGGAGGGCAGTTGGGAGGGACCAGGCCTAAAAGGGAGGGCAGTTGGGGGTGATCAAGCCTGCAGGGGAGGACAGTTAGGGGTGACCAGGCCTGCAGAGGAGGGAAGCTAGAGGCAATCAGGCTGGCAGGGGAGCAGTTAAGCATCAATCACACTGGCAGGGGATTGGTTAGGGGGTGATCAGGCTGGCAGGCAGAAGTGGTTAGGGGCAATCAGGAAGGCAGGCAGGTGAGCAGTTGGGAGCTAGCAGTCCTGGATTGTGAGAAGAATGTCCAACTGCCTGTTTAGGCCCGATCCAGGATCAGGCCTAAACAAGCAGTCGGGCATCCCTCAAAGGGTCCCAGATTGGAGAGGGAGCAAGCTGGGCTGAAGGACAGCCGCCTGGGCCCCCATGCCCAAATTTTTGCACCGGGCCTCTAACTAGAAATAAAGAAATGGAAAAAATGTGTAATTAAGATTTATGTTTTGAAATTTTAGATCCTGTTGGCATTCAGTGTCTAAGAATAGAATAAGAGGACTGAAATAACTCTTTTATCAAGATGATTTTACAGAAACTAGAATATAGCTTTATGGGAGGTTTATTCCATTCTAGAGAAAGGATTCTAAAAGACATTTCACTGCACCTATTTGGCCCTATGTAAAAATTATCAAAAATATGTGAATTACAAAAAGAAAGAGAGAGAAAGGATTGCACTAGTATCCCAGACAAGGCAGATGGCTCTACTGTGGCTGATGTTTTCTCTTCTCCTATAATCAAGCTTCAAAGGCCCTAACAGACAATGGCTAAGTTGTCCCAGATGTTGGCGCACACATGGGGAAGGAACCAGCAACTCAAGAAGCTATGCAAATGAGACTAGAAAGCTTTTCCTAAATGTCCATATAGGAGACAGGGCAAGCCTGGCCAGACAGAGGCTGTAGACACGTGGAAGGTGCTAGAAAACGGATAGTAAACCAACCGAGCAAGTATGCCTATATGAGCACCAGTCCTGCAACCAGCATGTGCAGGTTGCCTCCCACCTGCAGCTGCATCTCGTATTCATTAGCCCACTGGAGCCTGGTGCTGCGAGGGCACAATGTGAAATGAATTAAACCGACGGAGCCCTGCTTTTCAATAATTTATGTTGTTGGGTTTTTTTTTCTTCACGGTCATATTGGGCCCCCAAAAGGTTTGAGTAGAGTCTTCCCCGCAGGCTGCATCATAGCCAGGTAACCTAATATTTATGAAATGCCTCACCCTGTGTAAAGCTGGGAGACAGATCACTGAGAGCATTAGAGGTGTATTTTGCTCAAAAGCGAATCCTGATATATAAGATATGAGCATTCTGACATTTACGAAGAATTTCTGAGAATGTTGTTTAATGCTGAACTGTCTAAGTAAGGAACAATTTACAAAGCTCTATCTATACTTAACTTTATTCTTGAGATCTCATCTATTGTGTACAAATACAACCAATGTTAGAGTCAGACAGTTTATATCAGTTTATATGATAAAACCACTATGACACTACCTTGGAGTTGACAGAGACTCTCATAACCGTGATCCTACCACTGAGGTAGGAGTCTGTCCTCATCAATACACAAATGGAGAAACCTGAAGCTCAGATCGGAGAGGTTAAGTCACCTATTGAGGATCTCACTGCGGGCACCCACATGTTCTGACATCCAAATACTTTCTTCTCTTTTTGTATCTTTACCATCCAAAACCAAAATGACTGTGTGCTCCATATTTGCTTGACTTTGATTCTGTTTAAGCTTCCCTCCCACCCCGAATAAATGTATTAATGGTGTCCTTTTTTATTATCTAAAGTGATACAGTTAGGATGAAAAATCATGAAACAGTGCTTTATACATTGTGTTTCACAGACTCTAAGATTCCTCTAGGTTTCTTCTGGGAGGTGAGCTTGGGTTTGGGGGTAAAGACCAAGCAGGCCTGAGAATACTTGACTGCACTCCAAAACAAGTCTCAATAAATTTAAGAAGATTGTAATCATATCAACCATCTTCTCTGACTATAATGCCATGAAACTAGAAATAAACCATGAGAGAAAAAACTGAAGAACACTCAAACACATGGAGGCTAATAAGATGCTATAAAACAATGAATGAGTTAACAAGGAGATCATAAAGGAAATCAAAAGCTTCCTGGAAGCAATTGAAAATAAAGATATAACAACTGAAAATCTACGGGACACAATGAAAGAAATCCTGACAAAGAAATTCATAGCATTACAGGCCTACCTCAAGAAGCAAGAAAAATCTCAAATAAACAATATAACCCAGCACCTGAAACTACAAAAACAACAACTAACAAAACCCATATTAAGTAGAAGAAAGAAAATAATAAAGATTAGAGCAGAAATAAATGACACAGAGACTAAAAGAAATAATATTAAAGATCAATGAGACCAAGAGTTAGTTCTTTGAAAAGATAAACAAAATCAATAAACCTTTAAGCTGACTTATCAAGAAAAAAAGAGATGATCCAATAAATAAAGTCAGAAATGAAAGAGGAGAAGTAACCTCTGACACTAGAGAAATAAAAAGATGGTAAGAAAATACTGTGAACAAATATATGCCAGTAAATTAGAAAAACTAAACAAAATGGATAAATTCTTAGAAACATACAAGCTGCCAAAATAGAATCAGGAAGAATCCAAAAACCTGAAAAGAGCAACTACAACAAATTAAATTAAAACAGTAATAAAAAATTTTCTGCAAACAAAAGTCCTTGATTAGATGACTTCACAGGTGAATTTTATCAAACATTCAAAAAAGAACTAATATCTATCCTTATCAAACTATTTTCAAAAATTCAAGAGATGAAAAAACTTTCAAGCTCATTTTTATGAAGCCAGTATTATTTAATTCCAGAACCAGAAAAAAGATACTGCAAAAAAAAAAACAATTATAGGCCAATATTCCTGATGAACATAGATGCAAAATCCTCGACAAAACATTAGCAAAGGAGATCTAACAATACACCAAAAAAGTCATACACCATGATTAAGTGGGATGCAAGATTAATATAATATTTGCAGATCAATAAATGTTATAAATTACATAAATAAAATTGTGGGGAAGCACAAGATTTGTTTGGAAAGTCTATAAGAAAAATTCTCCGAAAGGTCAGGGCCCTTTTAGGGGAGACCTTGCCAAAGTTAGCAGCCCCTGCCTTGACTTTTCCAAACCAGTCCAAGCCCCTGATGTTTAGTTGGAATCTATGTGTTTAGTGGTCTTTAAGACGTGACCTTGCAGAAGCATGTGCTTTCTCAAGTATATTTACCCTGCTGATTGTACCTAGAGGTTAATTTTAGTTCAAGCTGTTGTTACAATAAAAGCCAAGTAAGGCAGGAAGTTGGGGCTGTTTTGGTGCCTCCTGACAAGCAGTCTCTTAGCCTCTCTTTCATAGAAATGTGTGTTAGAGTAATCCATTCATCCATCGCTCAGGGTCTGCTGGTCAATCCCAGCATAAAATGAAGAATAAAAATCCCAAAATTTTATCAATAGGTGAAGAAAAAGCATTTAATAAAATCCAGCACCCAGTTGTGATAAAAAAAACTCTCAGCAAAGAGGGAATACAGGGATATACCTCAACATAATAAAGGCCATATATGACAAACTCACAGCCAACATCATATTCAATGAGCAAAAACTAAAACAATTTTCCATAAAATCAGGAAAAAGTCAGGGATGTCAGTTTAACCACTCTTATTTAACATAGTATTGAAAGTTCTAGTTAAGGCAATCAGACAGGAAAATGAAATAAAATGCATGCAAACTGGAATGAAGAAGTAAACTGTCATTATTTGCAGATGACATGACCTTAAAGACTCCACCAAAAAACCACAAGAACTGACAGATGAATTCAATAAAGTAGTAAAATACAAAATTAATAAATATTCAGAAATCAGTGGCATTTTTATATACCAAAACTATTAAATAGATAAATATAAAAACAATCCCATTTACTATTGCAACAAAAATAATAAGGTACTTAGGAATATGTATTTTTTAAATCCTCAACTGAAGATATTTTTTTCCATTGATTTCTAGACATAGTGAAAGGGAAAGAGAAGAGAGAAATATTGACTGGAGAGAGACACATCCTGCACATGCCCCTATTGGAACTGGAGAACCTGTCACCAAGATAACATGCCCTTGACTAGGAATCAAATCCTTGACCCTTTGGTCTGCAGGCCAATGCTCTAAACACTGAGTGCAACCAGCCAGAGCCCTAGGAATAAATTTAACCAAGAAGTTAAATACCTAACTCAGAAAAGTATAGGATAATGAAGAAAGAATTGAGGAATATATAAATACTAGAGAGCCAATGCACGAATTTGTGCATGGGTGGGGGTCTTTGACCTGGCCAGCAATCAGGGAAAATTGAGGGGGCCAGCCAGCTGGGGGGAGAGACTCTAGGAGGTTGGCTGGCCACGGGAGGTTGGCCGACCAAGGGAGGTTAACTGTGAGAGCTCACTGACCAACATGGGGCAGCTCCTGCCTTGAGCATCTGCCCTTTGGTGGTCAGTGCACATCATAGAATCCAACCAACAGGTGGTTCAGACATTTGGTAGCTTATGCTTTTATAGATGATAGATAGATAGATAGATGATGATAGATAGATAGATAGATAGATAGATAGATAGATAGATAGATAGATAGATAGTAGAAGCATATACCATGGTCATGTATTAGAAGAATTAACATTATTAAAATGTCCATACTACCCAAAGCAATCTATAGATTCATTGCAACCCCTATGAAAATACCTCCAGCATGCTCACAGATCAACAACAAATATTCCGAGGAATCCAAGATGGCGGCATAGGTAAACACCTACACTGCTGCCTCGCACAACAATTTCAAAACTACAACTAAAAGACAGAATGGACATCATCTAGAACCACAGGAAAGCTGGTGGAGTGTAAGTTCTACAGCTAGGAGGAAAGAGAGGGGCTCACGGAGACCCAGAGGAGCTGCAAAAAGCCGAGGTACTGAGACGCGCGCGCTGAGAGAGCGGGTGCCAGAGTACCTGGCTGGCTTTCTCTGGCGGGAGGGAAACAGAGACTCCCAACGGCATAGAACCCCTTATTTTATGACACTAAACCCCAGATCCAGCGAAACTCATACGGGAGGAGTTTGGACTGTGAAAAGGGAGAGGTGCACGGAAATTTAGGGGAGTCGCAGAAGATCAGGTCTGGTCTCGCACGCGGACGGTGCTGCGCGCAGGACAGATTGCTAATTGTGCTGCTGGCTTTCGCGAGTGGGCGGGAGACAGACAGTCCGAACTGTGCCACTTCTGACTCCACTAGGCCCCTGTTTCGGGCGAAACCCTGGGGACCTAGACTCATGTGGTCCTAGTGCTCAGGGAAGCCGGAAAGGCAGTGGTTAGAGGCACTGCGGGTGCGCGCGCGCACAAGGACCACTCCAGCGATTACCCAGTCACATGAGACTCAGGGGCCGTGGAGGGCGGGGCCAACTGGCAGGCAAGGCGGTCCCTTAAGCCCTGAGACTCCACCCCTCCCAAGCTCAACAGAGGCTTCTGCGGCTTTGCCTCTGGCATCATAAGGCTGAATCCAACACAGAAGTTTCCCTGGCATAGTGAAAATGCTGAAACAAGGGAAGGTATCACAAACAAAAGAAATGGAGGGGAAAAAAACAACTGGATATAGAGTTCAAAACCACGTTTGTAAAGTTTTTCAAGAATATGCTAGAAAAATTCGATAAATTTAGTGAGACCCAAGAAGAGATGAAAAAGGACCAACTAGCGATACAAAAGAGCCAACTAGAGATGGAAAAGGTCCAACTAAAGATTATAAAGGACCAAATAGAAATTAAACATACACTGACTGAAATAAAAAAAATATTATACAGAGTCCTAACAGCAGACTAGAGAAAGGCAAGAATCAAGTAAAAAATTTGAAATATAAAGAAGCAGACAACATTCAACTGGAAAAGCAAGAAGAAAAAAGAATCCAAAAATGTGAACATAATGTAAGGAGACTCTGGGACAGCTTTCAGCGTACCAACATCAGAATTGTGGGGGTGCCAGAAGAAGAGAGAGAGCAAGATACTGAAAACCTGTTTAAAGAAATAATGACTGAAAACTTCCCACATCTGGTAAAAGAAATAGACTTACAAGTCCAGGAAGCACACAGAACCCCATATAAAAGGAATCCAAAGAGGACCACACCAAGACACATCATAATTAAAATACCAAGAGCAAAAGAGAAAGAGAGAATATTAAAATCAGCAAGAGAAAAACAGTTTATTACCTACAAGGGAGCACCCATACGACTGTCAGCTGATTTATCAACAGAAACCATGCAGGCCAGATGGGAGTGGCAAGAAATATTCAACGTGATGAATAGCAAGAACCTACAACCAAGAATAATCTATCCAGCAAAGCTAACATTCAGAATTGAAGGGCACATAAAGAGCTTCACAGTTAAGAAAAAGCTAAAGGAGTTCATCAACTCCAAACCAGTAGTATATGAAATGCTGAAAGGTACTCTTTTAGAAGAGGAAGAAGAAAAAGGTAAAAGCCAAAAAATTATGAACAACAAATACATATCTATCAACAAGTGAATCTAAAAATTAAGTGAATTAAAAATTTGATCAACAGAATAAACTGGTGAATATAATAGAATCAAGAGCACAGAAAGGGAGTGGACTGATAATTCTCAGGGGGGAAGGGTTGAGGGGTGTACAGGGAGAGACTGGACAAAAATCATACACCTATGGATGAGATCAATGGGAGGGAGCTAAGGGCAGAGGGAGGGGTGGGAGCTGGGTGGAGGGGTGCTATGGAGGGGAAAAAAGAGAAACAAATGTAATAATCTGAATAATAAAGATTTAATTTAAAAAAAAGAACAAATATTCCAAAAATTTATATGGAACCACAAAGGCCTTGAATAACCTCAGCAATCTTGAGAAAGCAGAACAAAGTTAGAGGTAACACACTATCTAATGTCAAACTATACTATAAGATCATTGTAATGAAAACAGCCTGGTAATGGCATAAAAACAGGCATTCTAGATCAGAAGAGAACCCAGAAATAAATCCATGCATTTATAGTCAATTAATATTTGACAAAAAAAGGCAATAACATACAAGGGAGTAAAGAAAATTTCTTCAATAAATGTTTTTGGGGAAATTGGAAAAGTACATGCAAAATAAATGAAACTAGACTGCCAACATACACCACACACAAACATAAACTCAAAATGAATAAAAGACTTAAATGTAAATCATAAAACCATAAAAATCCTAGGAGAAAGTTCTAGGCAATACAATTTCAGACATCTCTCATAACAATATTTTTGCTGATATATTCTCTGGCAAAGAAAACAAAAGTAAAATAAACAAATGGGACTACATTGATATAAACAGCTTTTCACAGCAAAAGAAACTACCAACAAAATAAAAAGGCAACCCACTGCATGGAAAAATGTATTCTCCAATTATACATGTGATAAGGGATTGATTTCTAAAATATATAAAGAACTTATACAACTCAATACAAAGACATATAACCCAATTTTAAAATGGGCAAAAATCAGAATATACATGCAGATAGCTAATAGACATATGAAAAGATGTTCAGTGTCACTAATCATTAGAAAGATGTAGATTAATATCACCTCACACTTATCAGAATGGCTATCATCAATAAATCAACAAACAACAAGTGCTGGTGAGGATGTGGAAAAAAGGAAAGCCTTGTATATTGTTGGTGGGCATGTAGATTGGAGCAGTCACTGTGGAAAACACTATGAAGTGTCTTCAAAAAATTAAAAATGGAACTGGCTTTTAACTCAATACAACCCAGCAATTTCACTTCTGGGAATACATCTGAAGAAACCTGAAACATTAATTTGAAAGATTATATGCACTCCTATATTCACTGCAATGTTATTTACAATAGCCAAGTGTCCATCAGTAAATGATCTTATAAAAAAGCTGTTGTATATTTATAGAATGGAATACTACTTGCCATAAAAAAGAAAACGATATATATTACCTTCTGTGATAGTATGAATGGACCTGGAAATTATTATGCTAAGTAAAATATGCCAGTTAGAGAAAGACAAATACCATATGATCTCACTTATATATGGAATCTAATCAACAAAATAATTTTTAAAAATAAAATTCAAAAAGAAGCATAGATACACAGAACACACTGACAGCTCTCAGAGAGAAGGAGGTTTGGGGGCTAGATGAAAAAATGTAAGTGAATTAAGCAAAAAATAATATATGATACTTAGATACAGACAACAGTATAGTGAATAATCTATTTAAAAATAGAATATCTTAATAGATATCTCATTTAAGAAGACATACATATGGCAAAAAAGCATATGCTCAACATATATGTCATTAAGGAATTGCAAATTAATAAAACAGCAATGGGCTACCATTACCCACTTATTAAAATGACTAAATTATAAAAAATTTTTAAAAAGTAGCTGTACCATGTTGTATTTCCATTGACAATGAATGAAAATAATAAATATTTTATTCATTGTCAATGGAAATTCAACATGGTACAGCTACATTGGAAAACAGTTTATTACAAAACTAAACATAATCTTACCATACTGTTCAGCAGTCATGCTCCCTGGTATTTATCCAGACGGGTTGAAAACTTACATCCATACAAAAACCTGATAAATGTTTACAGCAGCATTTTCATTATTGTCAAAATCCTGAGGCAATCAATATGTCCTTCAAAAGGTGAAAGAATAAATAAGTTTTATTATACCCAGATAATGGAATATTATTCAGTGATTTAAAAATGAGCTATAAAGCCAATAAAAGATGATAAGAAATTAAAATGAATGTTGCTAAGTGAAAGAGCCAGTATGAAAAGGGTATGTACTATATGATTCCAACTCTATGGAATTAATAGGCAAAAGTATAGGAACTGTAAAAGATCAGGGGGTTCCAGAGGTTGGGAAGAAAAGGGAAGAGGTGAACAGGTGGAGCACTGGGGACTTTTAGGGCAGGGAAACTCTTTGGTGTGATACTGTAATGATGGATACGTATATGTTATTATACATTTGTCAAAACTCATAGAGCATATAAGACCAGGAAAGAATCCTAATATAAATTATGAAATTTAGTTAATAATAATGTGTTAATATTGGCTTATCAATCAGGTCAATTTCCTTTGACCTAAAACTGCTCTAAAAATATTAAGGTCTAATATAGATCAATGGAATAGAATAGAGAACCCAGATATCCACCCAAACCACTATGCTCAATTAATATTTGACAAAGGAGGCATGAACATTCAATGGAACCAAGATAGCCTCTTCAATAAATGGTGTTGGGAAAATTGGACAGATACATGCAAAAAATTGAAACTGGACCACAAACTTATACCAAATACAAAAATAAACTCAAAATGGATACAGGACTTAAACATTAGAAGGGAAACCATAAAAATACTAGAGGAATCCACAGGCAGCACAATCTCAGATATATGCCTAAAGAACTTCTTCACTGATACTGCTCCAAAGGCAATGGAAGCTAAAGAAAAAATAAACAAATGGGACTACATTAAAATAAAAAGCTTTTGCACAGCAAAAGAAACCATCAACAAAACAACCACAAAGCCCACTGTATGGGAGAACATATTTGCAAATGCTATCACTGATAAAGGTTTAATCTCCAAAATCTACAACCAACTTATACAACTTAATAAAAGGAAGATCAAGGATCCAATAAAAAAAATGGGCAACGGACCTAAATAGAACCTTTTCAAAAGACGACAGAAGGAAGGCCAAGAGACACATGTTCAAAGTCATTAATCTTCCGAGAGATGCAAATCAAAACGACAATGCGATACCATCTTACACCAGTCAGAATGGCAATCATCAACAAATCAACAAACGACAAGTGTTGGCGAGGATGCGGAGAAAAAGGAACCCTTGTGCACTGTTGGTGGGAATGCAGACTGGTGCAGCCACTGTGGAGAACAGTATGGAGTTTCCTCAAAAAACTAAAGATGGATCTCCCATTTGACCCTGTAATACCACTCTTAGGAATTTATCCTAAGAAATTACAAACACCAATCAGAAAGGATTTATGCACCCCTATGTTCATAGCAACACAATTTACAATAGCCACAATTTGGAAACAGCCTAGGTGCCCGTCAGCAGATGAGTGGATCAGAAAACTGTGGTACATCTACACAATGGAATTCTATGCAGCCATTAAAAAGAAGGAATTCTTACCATTTGCAGCAACCTGGTTGGAACTGGAGAGCCTTATGCTTAGTGAAATAAGCCAGTCAATGAAGGAGAAGCATCACATGATCGCACTCATTGGGGGATAATAAAGAACATTATAAACTGATGAACAAAAGGATAGATACAGAGACAGTAAAGCTTCGAACAGACTGTGAAATTACAGCAGGAAGATTAAAGTTAAGTGAGGTAGATAAGAGATCAATCAAAGGACTTGTATCTATGCATATAATCATAACCAATGAACATAGACACTGGGGGGTTGGGGTATGCCTGGAAGGGAGGGGGGCAATGGGGAGATATGTATAAACAATTAATAAAAAAATATATTAAGGTCTAGCCTGGATGGTGTGGCTCAGTGGTTGAATGTCGACCTATGAACTAGGAGGTCACAGTTCGATTTCTGGTCAGAACACATGCCAGATTATAGGCTTGATCCCTGGTGGGGGTGGGGTTGAGAGCAGGAGGCAGCCAATCAATGATTATCTCTCATCATTGATGTTTCCATCTCTCTCCTTCTCCCTTTTTTCTCTGAAATCAATAAAAATATATTCTAGGGGAAAAAAAAATCCAAGATGGCGGCATAGGTAAACACCTACACTGCTGCCTCGCACAACAATTTCAAAACTACAACTAAAGACAGAACGGACATCATCCAGAACCACAGGAAAGCTGGCTGAGTGGAAGTTCTACAACTAGAGGGAAAGAGAGGGGCTCACAGAGGCCCAGAGGAGCTGCAAAAAGCTGAGGTACAGAGACGCGCGCTGAGAGAGCAGGTGCCGGAGTACCGGGCTGGCTTTCTCTGGCGGGAGGGAAACGGAGACTCCCAACGGCATTGAACCCCTTATCTTACGCCACTAAACCCCAGATCCAGCCGAAACTCATACGGGGGGAGTTTGGACTGTGAAAAGGGAGAAGTGCATGGAAATTTAGGGGAGTTGCAAAGGATCTGAGGTCCGGTCACGCACGGCAGCACGCAGAGGACGGATTGCTGATTGTGCCGCTGGCTTTCGCAAGTGGGCGGGAGACAGACCCTCCCAACTGCGCCACTTCTGAGTCCACTGGGCCCCTGTTTTGGGCGAAACCCTGTGGACCTAGACTCGTGTGGTCCTTGTTCGCAGGGGAGCCGGAAAGGCAGCGGTTAGAGGCGCTGCAGATGCGCAAGTGCACAAGGACCCCTCCAGCCATTACCCAGTCACGTGAGACCCAGGGGCCGTGGAGGGCGGGGCCGACTGGAAGGCAAGGCGGTCCCTTAAGCCCTGAGACTCCACCCATCCCAAGCTCAGCAGAGGCTTCTTCGGCTGAATCCAGCACAGAAGTTTCCCTGGCACAGTGAAAATGCCGAGGCAAGGGAAGGGATTACAAGCAAAAGAAATGGAGGAAAAAAAACGCCTGGATATAGAGTTCAAAACCACGCTTATAAGGTTTTTCAAGAATATGCTAGAAAAGATGGATAAATTTAGTGATACACTGACTGAAATAAAAACTATTATGCAGAGTACTAACAGCAGACTAGAGAAAGGCAAGGATCAAGTCAAAAATTTGAAATATAAAGAAGCAGAAAACATTCAACTGGAAAAGCAAGAAGAGAAAAGAATCCAAAAATGTGAAGATAATGTAAGGAGCCTCTGGGACAGCTTCAAGCGTACCAACATCAGAATTGTGGGGGTGCCAGAAGAAGAGAGAGAGCAAGATACTGAAAACCTATTTAAAGAAATAATGACTGAAAACTTCCCACATCTGGTAAAAGAAATAGACTTACAAGTCGAGGAAGCACACAGAACCCCAAAGAAAAGGAACCCAAAGAGGACTACACCAAGACACATCATAATTAAAATGCCAAGAGCAAAAGAGAAAGAGAGAATATTAAAAGCAGCAAGAGAAAAACAGTTTATTACCTACAAGGGAGCACCCATACGACTGTCAGCTGATTTCTCAACAGAAACGATGCAGGCCAGACGGGAGTGGCAAGAAATATTCAACGTGATGAACAACAAGAACCTACAACCAAGAATAATCTATCCAGCAAAGCTATCATTCAGAATTGAAGGGCAGATAAAGAGCTTCACAGAGAAGAAAAAGCTAAAGGAGTTCATCAACTCCAAACCAGTATTATATGAAATGCTGAAAGGTACCCTTTTAGAAGAGGAAGAAGAAAAAGGTAAAAGACAAAAAATTATGAACAACAAATACACATCTGTCAACAAGTGAATCTAAAAATTAAGTGAATTAAAAATCTGATCAACAGAATAAACTGGTGAATATAATAGAATCAGGAGCACAGAAAGGGAGTAGACTGATTGATAATTCTCAGGAGGACAAAAATCATAAAGCATCAAACAGACTGTGAAATTATAGCAGAAAGATTAAAGTTAGGTGAGGTAAATAAGTGATCAATCAAAGAACTTGTATGCATGCTTATAAACATAACCAATGATCACAGACACTGGGGGGTCGGGGTACGCCTGGGAGGGAGGGGGGGCAATGGGGAGATATGTATAAAAAATTAATAAAAATTAATAAAAATAAAAATAAATAAAATAAAATAAAAAAATATATATATATTCTAAAAAATTAAGATCTATGATTAAAAGAAAAAAAAGTTTAAGCCAAGGCAGTACCATTAGCCTCATCACATGTGTGTGTCACCCAGTTTCTTCCTCCCCACCATCCCAGGATTTTCTAGTTCTCTGGATCTCCCTGTTGAGGTTTTCTGAGGATAAGGCTGGGACTTTAGTTATTGCACTCTGATATGCACTTCTGCACCTGTGACTCACCCAGGGCAAGTGGAAGAAGGATCAGAGACAAATAAAGAGGATCAGTTGCCTCCAGTTTGGTGTGTTACACTCTGGTCTCCTAGGCTTTACTCGCAGGGCCCTCAGATAGCGGCTCATGAGTGTGTCCAGGCTTCACAGCCACATCCCGAGAGGTGGAGTGGCGAGTGATTGCTCCATGTCACCTGGGACCAGAACCACTCATTGTTTCTTTATACACTCAAATGATCAAAGCCAGTGCATAAATATTCTAATAAAAAAATTGGACTGTGATTCTCAAAAATGCCAAGGCCAATTCCACAAAAAAGACTTAGGACCTGTCCAAATATCAAGAAAATTAGAGACAGAGCACAGTTCTTCAGGACATTATGGGATAACTGATGGGATTTATGTGGTGTGTGGGTTGAATAATAGTATTGTATCTATGTAAATTAGTTTATTTAGGTAACTGTGTTATGGTTATGTAAAGTAATATTCTTTTCTTAGGAAATATACACTGAAGTATTTAGTGCACAAAAGAATTTTCTGTCTACAACCTTTCAAATGTTTCAAATAAAGACATAAACACACACACTATCTCTCTCATTCTCTCAGACATCTTCCCTCTCATATTCACACATTTTTTCTGTCTGACTCAGCTTAGGCATAACAAAATAGTAGAAAAGGAAAGATTTGGATTTTATACACTTGCGTTCAAAATATGGTTCTGAGTCCTGGGCAGCTCACTCACCTGATCTGGTCCCCAGTTCCTTTCTGTAAAATGGAATAATAATAGAATGTATTTCATAAGGTTGATTGCTGAGAGGATTTGATGCTCTGTTGAACCTTAAACACCTGGCAAAGTACCCAGTATATTAGTAAAGGTTCTCCAGAAAAACAGAGCCAATAGTACAGATATAGATTAGATAGATGACAGATAGATAGATAGATAGATAGATAGATAGATAGATAGATGATAGATAGATAGATAGATAGATAGATAGATAGATAGATAGATAGATAGATTTATTATAGGAATTGGCTCCAGGGGTTATGGAGGCTGGGAATCCCCACAATCTACAGTCTGTGAGCTGGAGACCCAAGAGAGACAGTAAAATAATTCAGTCCAAGTCCAAAGACCTGAGAACCAGAGAAGCCTCTGGTGTAGCTCCCAGTCTGAGGTCAAAAGTCTGAGAACCAAGGGATTCTGGTGTAGGTCCAGGAGTTTGAAGAGCTGAGGAAAAGGAGCTCCAATATCTGAAGGTCTGAGAAGTTGGGCATCCCAACTCAAGAAAAGAGAAGGATTTCATCCTTTCTTTGCCTTTTTGTTCCATTCCCCAAAGACCAGATGATGCCACCTGCATTGGTAAGGGCAGATCTCTTTACTCCATCTGCTGAATTTAATCTTAATCTCTTCCAAAATGCCTCTCATAGACACACCCAGAAATAATGTCCTACCAGCTCCCTGAGCATCCCTTAGCTCAGTCAAGTTGGCACATAAAATAAACACACCAACCCTCTGTAAATACTTAATGGTACTGACCTTGAGAACACAAATGTCTTACTTTACAGCAGGTGCACAGGTTTAACACTGAACTAGCACTCACTTGACACACACACACACACACACAAACAAACAAACAAACAAACAAAAAAAACTGGACACCAAGAAACTTTCTGCTTCAATTGAGAGCAAAATTGTACTAAAGGCACTCTGTGGTGGGGAACAAGGCTGCTTCTAAAGTCCTACCAGGGAACATTCAAGCAGCCTATGTAGGTCCTGTGACAGCACTGCTCGACAGAAAGATATGATAAGCCACAAAGGCAATGTCAACATTTCCAATAGCCACATTAGAAAACAAAAAGGAAAAAGATTAATTTATTATATATGTAACCCAAAATATTATTATTTCAATATGTAATCAACCCTCATTTATTAATGTTACTAGGGGCCTGGTACACGAAATTCATGCACTGGGGTTGGGGGTCCTTCAGCCCAATCTGCTCCCTCTTACATACTGGGAGCCCTCAGGGGATGTCCTATTGAGGGCTTAGGCCCGCTCCCCCCCTTAGGGGGGTGGAGAGAGCCAGCCTAAGCCACAGTCTGGTCTACCTTTGTGGGAGGTGACGGAATTGATCAGGGGAAGGCACCAGCCCCATCACCCTGCTACTGCAACCACTGCCAGTCACCACAGCCACCAAGGTTTTTTTTAATCAACACAGACTCCAGTCCATTCACCATGAAAAAACAACAACTTTCTTTAAGATATGTTTTTCATAGGATATGACATTTCTTTCTTTCTTTATTTTTTATCCTCACCTGATAATATGTTTCCATTGACTTTTAGAGAATGTGGAAGAGAAAGGGAAAGAGAGAGAGAAACATCAAAGTAAGAGGAACACTGATTGGTTGCCTCCTGCATGAGCCCTGACCTGGGCCCTGGCCAGGGAGGAGCCTGCAACCTAGGTGCATGCCCTTGATCAGAAATGAACTCACACCCTGCCATTGGCAGGCTGAGGCTCTATCCATTAAGCCAAACCAGCTAGGGCAGGATATGACATTTCTTAGTCCTCTACCAATGGACCTTTGTTTTTTTCTCCAGAAGTGTGGTGGAAAAACCCTAGATCACCTTTTTGGATTCTTATTACCTAAGTTACTAAGAATATTACCAGTGACATACAGGAAGCTTACTTAGCCAATGAGCAGACAGAAAAGGTGTTTCCTCTGTAGTTCACATTGATTGCCAGTAACCTTCCATCGCCTGCTCCATCCCTGTCCAGGCCTAAAGCCTCTGGCCAATGCTTTCGGCCTAGGCAGGGGACCTCCAGCTTCTGATCTCTGGTTCCCTGTCCAGGCCTGCCCAAGCCAAAAGCCTCTAGCCAACACTTTAGGCCTGGACAGGGGACCCCTATCTCCATCTAGTTGTCAGCTCCAACCCTGCCTAGACTTGCTGAGGCTTTTGGCTTGGGCAGCAGACCCCCAGCTCCCTCCCATCACCGGCTCCACCTCTGTACCCTTGCCTCTGATTGCAGGCTTGGCCCTGTCCAGGAGGCCCTGGCTCAGGCCCTTCCCAGGCTGCTCAGGGCCCACGTGGGGCCTACCTCTGTGACCTGGGTGCCAGCATGTTCCCGGGACCCAGGTGCTGGGTGCCTATGTATATAAATTAACTGCCATCTTTGTTGGGTTAATTTGAATACTCACTCTGATTGGCTATGGGCGTAGCAGAGATATGGTCAATTTACATTTTTATCTATTATTAGGTAAGATTCTACATTCTTACATCTTGTTCTCTGAAATAATAATTCTCTGAAATCGAATATCTCTTACATTTATAGCACATCTCAATTAACATGATAAAGTTTCTCTAGAAACACCTGATCTGTATTGAGATTGCATAAAATGTGCCCTTGAAAAGGTGAATGCACATATTCAAGTTCTTCTAAAGTTACTTAAAAGTTTTCCAATGACTGAACTGACCATCCATTCTTAAATTTAAATTTAAGAGGAGAGGGAGTAGGGGAATGGAGTCTGTGGGAGGAAAAGGGAGACATCTGTAATACTTTCAACAATGAATATAAATCAAAATAATTAAAATTAAACAAAGTTAGTTCTTCAGTCACACTAGCCACCTGTGGCTAGTAGCTGGTGTATTAGGTCTTTGACGTGAATACTTCAGGGGACTTTAAAACCTTCTATGTAGATTTCATTGACATTCCTCCGAAGTAATTTTAAGGGTACATGTATGATAAAACAAATCAAATATCTTATTTCTGACTGATGGACAGTGACCCATACTGGAAATGTGTCTAACCTAGACAAAAATCACCAAATATTTATTTATTCAATCAATAACTTTTTCACTGATTATTCTACATTAATGTGACATTTTCTAAGAGCCATTCTGTCCTCAGCATTGCACTTCATAGAGGATAGCTGAGGGTGTGTAAGTCAAAATGAGAAGGAAGATATGTAGAAGCTGAAATAGTACATCTTTCAGGTTGACTGTGATGAGAGTCTAAGTCATCAATCTGAAGTGTAATAATTGTGTAAGGTACCTACATCCAGGAACTTCTAGAAGAAAAACCTCTATCCCAAAGATATAGCCATTCCTCACCCTGACCCCTGACTTAGACCAACAGCAAACAAAAGCCAACCAGCATTCTACCTTCTGACTGAGCCAGAAAGCACGCCAATGGCTCCACTGAAGGAATGTGCAGAAATGACTGTCTAGCCTGAAGGGAAATAATCTATTTGACCAATATACTCATGTCAGTGGTTGGCAAACTCATTAGTCAACAGAGCCAAATATCAACAGTACAATGATTGAAATTTCTTTTTGAGAGCCAAATTTTTTAAACTTAAACTTCTTCTAATGCCACTTCTTCAAAATCAACTCGCCCAGGCCGTGGTATTTTGTGGAAGAGCCACATTCAAGGAACCAAAGAGCTGCATGTGGCTCACGAGCTGTGGTTTGCCAACCACTGAGTCAGGGGAGAGTAGGGCAGGTTCACAAGCCTAGTCCATGCATCACTTGGGCATGTATGTGTGCGCACACACACACACACACACACACACACACACACATATATATATATATATACATACATACATACACACACACACACACACACACACACACACACATACTCCCCACTCCAAGGGGAAGGAGCAAAATGTCTCTGTAACCTGTGAAATGGAGTGGAGAAGGGTAGGAAACTTGATGGTGTATTCAGCATCATGTGGCTGTAGTCATGTGGCATTCATTTATTTCTCATTCATTCATTCAACAACTGTTCACTAAGAAAACAGCAATGGCAAGAAAGTGCTAACAATATTCCTATGAAAAAGATAATCATGCCCTCCTGAAATCTGAAATCTATTCAGAGTGATTAATTAGCAGAACACATTAGACATCACCTAAAAACCCAGGTAGAAATAGAGGAAACTTTGTAGAGAGCTGGAAAGTGTTGCACATGGGAGGGAGCCAGACTCTTGTTGAATACTGTCAGGCTACCACAGGCTTCTCCCTTGTATGAAGTGTTTTGGAATGACACAGGCTACCCTGAGTAGGAGGCAGGAGTTTGGCTGGAATTCATCACAGTTAAAAATCAGGGGCCCTAGGAGACAACAGCAGCAAGGAAGCTACCAGATCTTCAGAGACTTTGTATAACTGCTAAGAATTGTGGGCCACTAATTAGAAGACCCAAGGTGTTTCAAACAATAGCAAGTGGTCATTCTCAACTGTGACTACACAATAGCCTCATCTGGAATGTGATGAACAACCTTCATGCCCAGCTGTATCCTCACATCCATAGATTAGAATCCCTGAGAGTAAGACCCAGGTGTCAGTCTTTTTAAAGATTTAAATTTAAGAGGAGTGGGAGTGGGGGAAGGAAGTCTGAGGAAGGATTATAGGCCACTCTTATGTGTGCCCACAAGGTGCTATGCCCATAGATGGTACCCAGTGTCCTAATCATATAAGCCAAAAATATCTAAGATGGGAACTGGAAACGTGGGTCTGTCATTGAGAGCCCATCATTATAAGTTCCAATTTGGATGCCATCAGTAGACAGAAAACTTCAGAGATAAAACCTATGGATGGGTAAGAATTTTTTAAGAAAAAGTAGAATAGCAAAGGAGAACCCCAGTAAAATAGGGAGCAGGTGAATGCTATCACAGAGCAGTATTCTGAAAGCAGAGTAAAGATTCCTCTAGGTTTAGTGCCCTTCCCTTCATCAAGGATTTCTTGCTCAATGACTTTAAGGAACTTCACATTCATCAGTTGCAGATTTTCACACTGGGCATTATGGCAAAACCAAACCACTATTCCTGCAGTATATGGCCCTTCACCCAGAGCACTCATGAATTTCAGTGGGAACTGTATGCTTGGGGAAGCCACATGGGCAGCAGGACCTGACATAGAATCAAATCTGCATTTTATTTCTTTTGTAACCATCAGTGAAGCACAGTTGGGTAGCTTTATGAAGAAAATAAAAATCACATTCTCAATTTTAATAACGTAATCAAATCTTAATAAAACCAAGATCTATAAAGGCATTTTATTACTTCCCAATCAATCCTTCAGAAGCAGATGCACAAATAAAAGGTTCAGAAATTATTCTGATTGTAATGGTCACCAGAGCATGTTCCAAAAATGTAAACCTAGGAGCATATACATATTTCTTTATAATGTTAAATAA
Source organism: Lasiurus cinereus (assembly GCA_011751065.1). Lineage (NCBI taxonomy): Eukaryota > Metazoa > Chordata > Mammalia > Chiroptera > Vespertilionidae > Lasiurus > Lasiurus cinereus. The sequence goes on from JAAGEH010000006.1 coordinate 11,980,136, forward strand.
GAAGTAAAGCATATGCTTATGATTAAAATTGAACTTGGAATTAAGGTATTTTGGAGTCTGAATTGAGTACCAAAATTATTAACACAGAATTACCTTGCAAAACCATCACATAATAACATGAAACATAATACCAGCCATACCATATAGCTCAAAAATGTGTATATTCATGCAGGTGAGAGAGAGCTAACATTTCCTGAGTGTTTACTGGACTCTGGGCCTTGTTCTGGTCTTTACAGAAAGTACCAAGGTTAACTTATATTTCACCATATTTGAAGAAAGATAATGGTATGACTACTTAACGTTATAATTATTATCCATATAAGAAAACAAAGTTCACATAAAGAAAGGTTATTATCTTCTACACTTAAAAATATGGTATTAAGGAAAGATATTTCTGTGGTTAAATTAACTTTAGAATCTTAAGAGCATTTTTTCTCCTATTTATTTCTACTAGAATTGCCAGAGATACTCACTGTATGACTTCGAAATTCATAAAGTATCCTAGTATACCAATAATTAATTGTCATCTCCAAGAATGAAGTAGAGATCATTAAATCTTACTGTCACATTAATATTTGGAAAACTTGCCCAAAATTCTACTAGAGGTGACCAGAGAAAAGCCCAAAGTTGTCTTCTTCAGGTTTCCGTGTTTCCTGGATTGTTGGACTGAAAACTTTGAAGAAACAAACACCTGAGTGTGGGTTCTTCCAGGTCTACTTCTCCATCCCACACATGCTCTCTGCTCTCAACCCACATTTGTACTTATTGGAGTTAACATGGCCTGCCACACAGACTTGGTGAGTTTCTCTGGGGTCAAATATCAAATGTGCTTTCACTGACCTTTTTAAAGCAAAGTTGCCTCAGAGTTCCTACCACCATCACAGAGAAAAATGAAATGAAGTTAGCATTTACTCTAAGGATGGAAGAAGAGGTCATAGAAAATGGCCATTTAGAGATCCTGTCATTCTGTGGCCTGTGATAGGAACCTGGCCATTAGCAACTGCCATCTACCTGCCATTGTTTCTTATTGAAGAGCTTTATAAAACCCAGTAATAATTTGTCCTGTTACAAATAACGTGCAAAGAAAGAATACCTGCTATTCTCCCTTCTGCTAATTATCTCTGGGAACCCCCTCAAAGAATCTCCTCCCAAAAAGGGTTTGCCCCACTACCATTTAAAATGCATCCCTAGCAAAAGGCTGCTGGCCTCTGTGATTGTTTCTACAATCTGCAATTACTCAGGATAATTGGGTTGGCTGCTTTTGTACAGTAGTCTCCACCATTCCATGAAAGCTGCCCAAAAAGGGAAGCTCAGTGAATTTGGTTTCCCCTGCAGGTTATAAATCAAAAACTCAAGCAAAGCAAGGCTTTTTTCCTTTCTTTTCAGAAATTGAAGGACCTTTTCTTGCCACACACTGACCTCATCAGGAGTTGTGAACACATTTTAACTTGGAGCCTTATAATGATTGTCATATTTTAGAAACACAAACATTAAAAAATTACCCCCTTTTCTTCCATGTTTTAGACATTTTATCTACCACATTTCCAGGCTTTGATCTAATGAAAGTGCTTTTGTTTCTCATCCCATAAATTGTATGTAAAAATTATAACTAATCCTACCCATTATGTTTCTTTACAAATTAAATTAATTATGTAAAATTGCCTACTTCCTTTGTCCCTTCTTTCCCAGGGTTTCTGTTGCTTAGCAAGATTTAGCATCTCTGGGTTCTTCTTGTAAAACAATAACAACAAAAAATCATGGTCTCCATAAGCTTTCCCATTAATTTCAACCAATATCTATCTATCTATCTATCTATCTATCTATCTATCTATCTATCGAAAACTAAATCTAACAGCCAACTCATTCTATACTCAGTGGTGTGTCAGATTACTGAGGAACACATTATTAAAATGGTGGAATAAAGCTAGTTGCCTGCTGATCAGTGGTGCTGTAACTTTGCAAAACACAGCCCACAGAAATATGGGAGACCTAGTTTTAGAACTGCACTGCTTTTTCCATCTCTATTTATAAGTTCTAGTTAGGGATGGGCAAACACAACTCTTTAAAATCATTTTTTCAAGACTTTAAGAATCTGATTAAGGGAATACATATTTCCTGGATATGAAAATGAAATAATTCTTTCAAAATAATATTTTGATGAGTTCAGTGTAAATGAATTAGAAACACACGGATTAAATTTTCATTGAAATACACATGAGTTTCAAAATTAAGAAAAATTAACTTCTTTAAATGTGTTTTTAATTTTGCCTGACCTCCAAAGTTTGATGCATGGTTTGACGTGGTTGGCCTAATACTAGTTTTGCCTATCCTTACCATAGATTTTACCTGAGAAAACATTTTCTTTCTGGCTCACATGTTCAGATGGTTAATAGTACTACTAATTTTATCTGTAGAACCTAGTCCATTGTAATAAGTATTATTATGGTGAAAAGCTACAGTTTTGAAATGATCTCCAAGCTAGCCAATAGCCCTCTGATTTTATCCAGCATTGGATGATGCAGAATTCCAAGGCAATTAATGAATGACCTTATGAGACCCCTGATAATATTTTGGGAGTTTTGGTCTTTCATAACAAGTGATTCATATTCTTATGAGGAAGATATTAGAACTGCCAAATATTTAAGAAATTTATTGACAAAGTAATTGGAAATTTTGAAAATTTCTAATCAGTTTTAACTCAATAACATTAAAAGTCTTATATCATGCTTATTAGGCAGATGTCAGCTGATTTTTATTCCCACCAGAAACTTGACAGGAACCTTCAACTGTAGAAAATGCACCCATAAGGACATAGGCATGAAGCATTATAATGAGCACCTTCCCTTGTATAGGTCACTGAGGTATAGAATAGCAACAGCAGACAATCCTGGGCCTGGTAAGTTCCTTAAGCATTGGTTTCAGAGAAAATCTTGCTGTTGGACAGGAACAAACCTGGGTTCCAGAAAAGTCATCTGGTCTTAGGTTCCTGGCTTTTCCCACACTACTGCCTCCCTTTACTCTCAAGATAGAGAATGAAAATAATTACATAGTCAACAGTACAACAAAAGAGTTGGTTGGGGCCTCTTTTCTGAATCTAAACTCAGCCTGGTTAGGAATGGAGAGCAGGAAAAAAGGGAAATAGGCCTCTGATGACAAGTTAAGGAAGTGAAACAGGGAAGGTAATACAGCCACTGGGCAACTAGGACTTAATCCTGATGGGAAATGTTGGGCAGTATTTTAGACTGACTCTCTCCCTCAGGGAGAGGGAACAGAGGTAGGACACCCCAGCTCCTGTCAGTCGTGGCCTCAGGCTGCTCTTGGTAGAGGAGGATGGAGGGTGGAGCTGTTATTATCCAGTTCTTACCATACCTGGCTTTAGCAATGAGAGAAAGTGCGTGGGCCAAGACAAGGGAATGTTGACAGTTTCATTTTCAAGGCAAAGCCATTCCTGACCTTGGTGCCACATCAGCAAACCAAACTTAAGAGAACTTCTGGTTCTCTGTAAATGTTCTGCATGACCAGAAACACAGTATAGCTAGTCAGCTAATCCCTAAATGCAAGCCAACTCTGGGCTCTATTCTTACTTCCTTGTTCCTTATTTCTTTTCTGTTTTTATCCCCCTGATTTCTTATTCTTTATCCTACAAAAACTTCCTTCCTCCCTTTCCCCACCCCCATTTTGTAGTACTCTGGACCTTGGTGAAGGAGACTGCCACTCTGTGAAATGTTAAAGTTGGTTGATTTTGTCTCATTTGTCTTCCTTAATCATTGTTAACAATGTTGGTGGGTTATGAGTAGGACTCTGACAATGTTTGATGTGGAAGACTTTTAAGAATGTACCACTCATGTTCAAGCTTTTCCTGACAGAGTTCTCTGCCACTCTGAACATGTGGAAAGCAGTCAGAAGAAACCATGTGACTCGTTGATTCCCACTAACCTTAGTGCTCTTGTGTTATTGAAGAGGCATCATTCTAATCCTTTCAAATTTTTCTGAGTCATATTTTTTTCGAGATCCATTTTGAATTGATCATTCAAAAGAGACTGGTTTTAACTTTACCATCAGTTTTAAGACCTCATTCGAGACTATTTCTAAATTATTCTGTTAATAATATCAGACCCACCCTTCACCCCAGCTTGCATTAGTATCAGTGTTCCAGAGGTGGCAGCAATATGAACATAGTTTTGGGTTGACATGGTTTTGGGTTGACCTTTGGGGAGGGTAGGTTAGAGTTCTGAACCAGGTTCCAGGCTCATTGGAAAACCCCCGAAATGAAACACCTCATTTGTTTCTCCAACTTGACTCTCCTAGAAGTTTCAGGGCACACAAATTAAATACTCATGAGACCAAGCTTTTAGGGACAAAAGTTTTTTTGTTTGTTTTGTTTTGTTTGTTTGTTTCGTGTGTGTGTGTGTGTGTGTGTGTGTGTGTGTGTGTGTGTGTGTTAATTATAAGAAAAACTTTATTTAGAAAGTAACAGGAGTAGTTGGAATGAGCTGGCTGAGCTGCATAGTCTCTAGAAACAAGTTACAGAAGCCAAAGAAGGACCCTTGGAGCTTAGGAGAGAGAAAGGCAAAGGTAACATGTCTTGGTGAAAAAAGAGGGGGAAGGAAAGGTACCGTGTGCTTCAGAGAGGAGAGCACACCAGGAGCAAATGCATTTTATTTGGGGTGGACAGGAAGGAAGCCAGGCCTCTTTACTCTTCTCCCCTCTCTGAGGCTCAGATCATTCTCATCTTTGTGCATCCCCTAAGATGTATGTGGCTCTCAGCCCACATAGGTCCATAGTCTCTCCTGGGCCACACCTCAGTTTGGTTATGAACGATCACATATGGCAAGAAAGTCTTGTAAATTAGAAACAGAAGCGAAATAACCACAGAGAGAGCCCGAGGAGAGCTGCATTCCTGGAGTCTCTGCTCCATCTGTGACTTCCAGCAGCTTTACCGCTGGAGAAGACAACCAACAGGTCAGGTACAGACACTGCAGAAGCATCAAGATTTTACAATCTTTTTAAAGATAGAGATAGAGATAGAGATAGAGATAGAGATAGAGATAGAGATAGAGAGAGAAAGAGAGAGAGAGAGAGAGAGAGAGAGAGAGAGAGAGAAAGAGAGAGAGAGAATTTGCCCACTATCACCACTGGCTATTTACTCGCTAATCCTTTGGGTAGTGGGCCTCAAAGGCTAGGCCTGAAACAGCAGCATTTGCTCCATCTGGGAATTTGTTCAAAATGCACATTCTTGGGCCCCACCCTAGACCTACAGATCAGGAACTCGAAGGAGGGAGCCCAGGAATCTGTGTGTTAACACCTCCCCCTGCTCAGGAGAAAGAAGGAAGGAGGGGGAATCTGATGCTTGCTTTGTCTTTGGAATCACTGCTTAAAATAGAAAAGATATATGATAAACTCAAAATCAAAGCTATGTGTTGTATTTAGTGATATAAGTACTTGAATTTATAAATATGTGAAGTTCAACTACAGTATCACAAGTATTTCTTTTCTAAATTAATTCCTTTGTTTCCAGAAAGCTAAGTTAAATTCAGTTAATCCAAATCAGATGGGGCTCAACCCAGATGGTCCCTATCAATCACTCAGAAGCTTGGGCAAGGGTTATCCTGGAGGAGTCCATTCAGGCCTCAGTTACCATTATCAGACCGCTGGGTTCTGGGTAACAACTTTCCTCACCTACGGTTACCACAAACTTTCCTATTCATTCAAGTGGGGAATTGGTGGCAGTTCATGGCACTGCCCAAAAGAGATATTTCCCTGGTAACTAAATGGGAATAGGTTTTGACAAGCCAGTAATTAGTCTGAATGAATATTGATGGCCAATATATATTTCAGTGAATATATAGGTACTATCTGCTTCTTGAAGATTGCTTCTTCATCTTGCTGTGGGTTAATCGACTATACATTTGTATGGAAAACTACAAAGAAGAATAAGTCTCCATTGGTTAGGATTGTTAGCTGATACAGACCTTTTCAAAATGCAATGTGCACATGAATCCACTGGATATTTTGCTAAAATGCAGATTCTGGTTCAGTAGGTCTGAGCTGTATCCTAATGTTCTGCAATTGTAACCAGCCTCTGAGGACACTGATACCACCAATCCACAAACCACACTGTGAGCACCGCGGATCTTATAGAAGAACCATCCAGATGGTACAGGCACCATCCAGATCTACTCCTGATCCTTGAATAAGGTGTGATGTGGTGACTCAGCATCTTGGAAATAAAGAAGATAAAAATATATGCAGGAATATGGAGTTTGTGAAGACAAACTGGGAAAAATAAATTTATTGAGGCAGATTAAGTGGAGGAAAAGAAAGTAATTATGATTCTAATGGTACAAACTGAATAAATGATTGCTATCACTGAAATCTGATAACAAGAGGCCAACCTTCTTAGAGTCATCACTGACATTCGCAGCCTCCCTTGGGCTTGCCTTGTTTATTATGTTATGACAAGACAATCTCAATAAAAATACTAAAATCATGTTGCTATATGAGAGCGCATAGTACTTGTTTTTCTCTGACTGGCTTATTTCACTTAGCATAATGTTCTCCATGTCCATCCATGCTGTTAAAGAGAATAAAAATGTCTTCCTTTTTACAGCCACATAGTATTCTATTGTGTAAATGTACCACAGCTTTTTATCCAATAATCTACTCATGGAATCTATAGCTGCTTACAAAACTTGGCTATCTATAATAATAAAAGCATAATATGCTAAGTAGACTGGACAGCTGAATGACCTTTTGGATATCATTCCAGACGTCTTTCCAGACAAAGCCACAGCAATGGGGGCATAAGTAAAGATAGTTAGGGGTGATCAGTCAGGCAGGTGAGCAGTTAGGGGCAATCAGGCAGGCAAGTGAATGGCTAGGGGTGATCAGGTAGACAGGCAGGTGAGCTGTTAGGAGCCAGTGGTCCCAGATTGTGAGAGTTTGCAGGCCAGGCTGAGGGACCACATGCACTACTTTTGTGTACCAGGCCTCTAGTTATAAATAATGCTGCAGTGAACATAGGGGTACATACATTCTTTCAAATTAGTGTATGAGCTTTCTCTGGATAAATTCCCAGAAGTAGAAATATTGGGTCATAAGATAGTTCCACTTTTTTGTTTTTTGAGGTAACTCCATATAGCTTTCTAGTGTCTGTACCACTCTGCATTCCCACCAACAGTACATGAGGGTTCCCTTTTCTCCATATCATTGCTAATACTTATTTATTGATTTAGCCATTCTGACAGTTGTGAGGTGATATTTTATTGTGCTTTTAATCTACATTTCTCTGATGATTAGTGACTTTACCTTATCATATGTCTGTTGGCCATCTGTATATTCTCTTTTGAAAAGTGTCTACTTAGGACTTTTGTACATTTTAAATTGGATTATTTGTTATTTTGGTATTGAGTTTTATAAATTTTGTATATTAACCTCTTATTATATGTTTCATTGGTGAATATGTTCTTCCATTTAATGGGCTGTCTTCTCATTATGTTGTGCTTTCCTTTGCTGTACAAAAACTTTTTAGTTTGATGTAGTTCCATTTGTGTATATTTTCTTTTGTTTCTACTGCCTGAAGAGATCTATCTGAAAAAATATTGCTATAAGAAATGTTGGAGAGAATCCAAGATGGCGGCATAGGTAAACACCTATACTGCTGCCTCGCACAACAATTTCAAAACTACAACTAAGAGACAGAACGGACATCATCCAGAACCACAGGAAAGCTGGCTGAGTGGAAGTTCTACAACTAGAGGGAAAGAGAGGGGCTCGCGGAGAACCAGAGGAGCTGCAAAAAGCTGAGGTACGGAGGCGCGCACTGAGAGAGTGGGTGCCGGTGTACCTGGCTGGCTTTCTCTGGCGGGAGGGAAACGGAGACTCCCAACGGCATTGAACCCCTTATCTTACGACACTAAACCCCAGATCCAGCCGAAACTCATACAGGGGAGCATGGACTGAAAAGGGAGAAGTGCACGGAAATTTAGGGGAGTTGCAAAGTATCGGAGGTCTGGTTGCGCACGGCACCACGCGGAGGACGGATTGCTGATTGTGCCGCTGGCTTTCGCAAGTGGACGGGAGACAGACCCTCCCAACTGCGCCACTTCTGAGTCCACTGGGCCCCTGTTTTGGGCGAAACCCTGGGGACCTAGACTCGTGTGGTCCTGGTTCGCAGGGGAGCCGGAAAGGCAGCGGTTGGAGGCGCTGCGGGTGCGCGCGCACAAGGACCGCTCCAGCCATTACCCAGTCACGGGAGACTAAGGGGCCGTGGAGGGCGGGGCCGACTGGAAGGCAAGGCGGTCCCTTAAGCCCTGAGACTCCACCCTCCCAAACTCAGCAGAGGCTTCTGTGGCTGAATCCAGCACAGAAGTTTCCCTGGCACAGTGAAAATGCCGAGACAAGGGAAGGGATTACAAGCAAAAGAAATGGAGGAAAAAAAACGCCTGGATATAGAGTTCAAAACCACGCTTATAAGGTTTTGCAAGAATATGCTAGAAAAGATGGATAAATTTAGTGAGACCCAAGAGAAGATGATAAAGACACTGACTGAAATGAAAACTATTATGCAGAGTACTAACAGCAGACTAGAGAAAGGCAAGGATCAAGTCAAAAATTTGAAATATAAAGAAGCAGAAAACATTCAACTGGAAAAGCAAGAAGAGAAAAGAATCCAAAAATGTGAAGATAATGTAAGGAGCCTCTGGGACAGCTTCAAGCGTACCAACATCAGAATTGTGGGGGTGCCAGAAGAAGAGAGAGAGCAAGATACTGAAAACCTATTTAAAGAAATAATGACTGAAAACTTCCCACATCTGGTAAAAGAAATAGACTTACAAGTCGAGGAAGCACACAGAACCCCAAAGAAAAGGAACCCAAAGAGGACTACACCAAGACACATCATAATTAAAATGCCAAGAGCAAAAGAGAAAGAGAGAATATTAAAAGCAGCAAGAGAAAAACAGTTTATTACCTACAAGGGAGCACCCATACGACTGTCAGCTGATTTCTCAACAGAAACGATGCAGGCCAGACGGGAGTGGCAAGAAATATTCAACGTGATGAACAACAAGAACCTACAACCAAGAATAATCTATCCAGCAAAGCTATCATTCAGAATTGAAGGGCAGATAAAGAGCTTCACAGAGAAGAAAAAGCTAAAGGAGTTCATCAACTCCAAACCAGTATTATATGAAATGCTGAAAGGTACCCTTTTAGAAGAGGAAGAAGAAAAAGGTAAAAGACAAAAAATTATGAACAACAAATACACATCTGTCAACAAGTGAATCTAAAAATTAAGTGAATTAAAAATCTGATCAACAGAATAAACTGGTGAATATAATAGAATCAGGAGCACAGAAAGGGAGTAGACTGATAATTCTCAGGAGGACAAAAATCATAAAGCATCAAACAGACTGTGAAATTATAGCAGAAAGATTAAAGTTAGGTGAGGTAAATAAGTGATCAATCAAAGAACTTGTATGCATGCTTATAAACATAACCAATGATCACAGACACTGGGGGGTCGGGGTACGCCTGGGAGGGAGGGGGGGCAATGGGGAGATATGTATAAAAAATTAATAAAAATTAAAAAAATAATAATAGGAAGTAAAAAAGAAATGTCCAAGATTTTACAGTCTATGTTTTCTTCTAGGGCTTGTTGGTTTCAACTCTAAAATTTTGAATTTATTCTTGTGTGTAATGTAAGAAGATGGTTTAGTTTCATTTTTTTTTTTTGCACATACTTGTCCGATTTTTCAACACCATTTATTGAATAGACTATCTTTAGTGCATTGTATATTTTTGTCTCCTTTGTCAAATATAAATAGACCCTAAAAAAGGCCTGGATTTATTTCTAGCCCCTCTATTCTGTAAAATTGACCTATATGTCTGTTTTTATGCCTCTCCAATGCTGTTTTGATTACTGTGGCCTAGTAGTATAGTTTCATATCAGGTAGCATGATTCCTCCACTTTGTTATTCTTGCTCAAAATCACTATTGCTATTCAGGCTCTTTTGTAGTTCCATACACATTTTGAAACATTTGTTCTAGTTCTATGAAATACTCCATTGGCATCTTGATAGGAATTGAGTTGAAACTGTAGATTGCTTTGGGTAGTATGGACATTTTAATGATGTTAATTTGTCCTAACTATGAGCACCATATCTGTTTCCATTTACTTGTGTTATCTTCAATTTCTTTTTTCAATATCTTATAATTTTCTGAGTATAGGTTTTTTACATCCTTAGTTAAATTTATTCCTAGGTGATTTTATTCTTTTTTATAGAAATTGTAAATGAAATTTTTGTTTTGTTTTCTCTTTCTTAGAGTTCATTATTGCTATATAAAAATGACACCAATTTCTGGATGTAAATTTTGTATCTTGCTAATTTACTAACTACATGTATCAGTTCTAGTAGTGTTTTGGTAGAATCTTTAGGGTTCTTCATACACAATATCATGCCACCTACAAATAGTGACAGTTTTAATTCCTCCTTTCCAATTTGGATGCCTTTTATTTCATCATCATATCTGATTGTTGTGGCTAACGCTTCTAGTACTATGTTGAATAAGAGTGATGAAAGCAGACATCCCTATCTTATTATCAATCTTAAGAGGGATGCTTGTAGTTTGCATATATGGTCTTTATTACATTGAGATATGTTCCCTCTACTACCACTTTGCTGTTAAGTGTTTTTTTTTAATAAATGCGTGCTCGATTTTATTGATTATGTGGTTTTTATTCTTCAACTTGTTTATGTGATGTATCACACTTATTGTTTTGCAGATTAATTGTACCATCTTTGCATCCCTAGAATAAGTCACACTTGATCATGGAGCATCACCTTTTTAATGTATGCTGGATTCGGCTTGCTAATATGTTGTTGAGGGTTTTAGCATCTATGTTCATTCGGAATATTGGCTTATAAATTTTTTTCTTTTTGTGTCTTTATCTAGTTTTGGAAATAGAATAATGCTGGTTTCATAAAATAAGCTTTGGAGTCTTCCTTCATCTTAAATTTGTTTTGGAATAATTTGAGAAAAGTAAATATTAGTTCTTCTTTCAATGTTTGAGGGAATTCACCTATAAAGCCATCTGGTCTAGGAATTTTGTTTGTTAGGAGTTTATTACTGCTTTTACTAGCCCTATTCCCAGGGTCAGGTCAGGCAAAGAATGAAAGCATCCAGAGATCTATCTCTGTCTGAAGGCTGTCTGTTAGTCTCAGTCACTTGATGAGCCTCTGGCTGTAGTCCTCAACAGAGCACAAAATCCACAAGTGTGGAAAGAAGGATTAAAATGTCTGGTACTATTGCTCCCCCTCAAGCCCGCCCCCCACCAGGCTAATGCTGAATGAATAGGAATGTTCTATCTGAGAAAGATGACTTCTGCAGTATGGGGAAAATAACTCAGCACAGGGATCCTCACAGCTATCTTCTCAGCTTTCTCCCCAGAGCCACCAACCCCAAAGTCTTCTCATGCAGCTCTAGTCCACCCTGCCCTCCTTCTGCCAGAGCTCAAGTTGAATCACTGCAAACAAAATTTTATCGTCCCTTTAAGAAGATACCTGCATTTCTAGCTATCTCTCTGTGGTGGACATAAACCTGCTGCTTTTCACATGTTATTGGGCATCTTTCCCAGTTCTGAGTTGGGGAGTCCAGCTTGGGGTTTAGACCCCAGATTTCTCAGAAGGAACCTCTTCAGCTAAGATATACAGTACTTCCGGAACTTCAGCTGCTGCCTGTGGGAGCCCAGCCAGCCCTCTCGTGCCGCCACACTTCCTACCCATCTTGATGTGTGGCCTCCTCTGTAAGACCTTGGTTATAAGGTTCCTCTCCAGCTAGTCTTCAGTCAGAATGATTTTTCCTTATTTTAGTTGTAATTCCAGTTTGGTTTTGGGAGAAGGTCAATGTAGTTTTCAACTAATCTGCCACCTTCTTGGAATCACCTTTGTAATTTTTAAGAATCTCAAAAGTTTAATTTTTACTTTTTATAACATAATCAATTGCAGTTTTCTTTTTAACCTGTCCCCTGTTCTTTATTTTCCTAAATCATTCCTCAAATGATTTAGGATAGACCTCTCAGTCTATCTTCATGTCTTCCTGTATCCACACAGAATCTAGTTAGAACTTTGACTGGAGTTACATTGGCCTCAGTTCTGGTCTCATCTTTCTTTAAAAGAGCTGCAGAATCTTGGGCAAATTTGAATTTTACCGACTCTCTACTTTTTCATCTGTGAAAGGGTTTAATGATAGTACACATTACCATTTTAACTGAGCAATAGATATTTGTCACACATGCAAACTAGCCTATGAGAGTGGCTGTAGTGACTGATGACAAAAATGCCTATTTGGTGTAAACTGTTCATTCTTCTTCCTTCTTCCTATCCTTTCAAGGCTGCTAACAAACTCAACAGATTAGCTCAGAGATTCAGCAGCTAGAGTTTATTTAACCACTAGCATATTGGTGCCCTGGTTGCACGCTTGGAAATAGATGAGAGAGCACATGTGTGAATGAGAGTTTACACCTATTATAAATGTTCACATCTGCAGCCAAGATTACAGTGTCCTTCACTCATGCTTGATTATAAGAACAGTTAAAATGTTTACTTCCCTTATCAGCAGCTATTTCTCAAGGTGATTTATATCAAGTGGTGTAATTTGCAACCAGAAAGATGAGCCTATCCTGCGCACACACACAGCTTTGACATTGACATCATAACTGATAACCTTTAGAATACAGGTAGTCAGTGGTCCTTATCTTCCTGTGTATTTAATAGTTCAGTTGAAAATCAACAGGCTCAGAATAGTTCTATTTTTTCACTTAAACCACTAGTGTTTTTACCCATTATATATCATATACTGGAGATGAAATAAAATATAAAACTAATTGACTACATCTAAAAATACAAGATCAGCTTCATAGTTCAGAAAATCTATCATTAAAATCAGGATTAGCAATATTGATATCAACACAGCACCTTACCTTCCTCTTTAAAATAATTATCTTCATTGGTTTTCACTTTACAAAATCGGATCATTTCACCAGATCTTGGCTGAGATAAAGTTTTCTTTGCCCTGTTCATAAATTATCAGCTTGAAAAACTATTGGAATAAAAATTGATTCAAATATTTTTAAAATCAGTTTGCCAGTATTCCACTTCTAGTTATTTACATATACATGTTTCAACAAAAGACATGTATAAGAGGGTTTATTTCAACATTATTTGAGATAGCTTAAAACTAGAAGGCAACCAAATTGATCAACTGTAATTTAATAAATATACTTTGATAATTAATACTGTATAGCCATGAGCAATAATAAACTCCAACATATAACAAAGTGGATAAAACTCACACACAGACCTAACCAGTTTGGCTTGGTGGATGGAGAGTCGGCCTATGGACTAAAGGATCCTAAGTTTGATCCCAGTCAAGGGCATGTACTTTGGTTGCAGGCATATCCCCAGTGTGTGTGTGTGGGGGGGGGGGGGTGCAAGAGGCAGCTGAGAGATGTTTCTCTCTTATTGATGTTTCTAATTCTCTATCCCTCTCCCTTCCTCTCTGTAAAAAATAAAAAACAAAACAAAACAAAAACACAATAAAAATATTTAAAAAGAAAGAAGTCTTAAGAACTCACACACAAAAAGCCATATGGAGATTTCACCTGGGATAAGAGGGAGATGGATGTCTGCGGAGGTCTGAAAGCTGCGGCTGGCGGAGGCACCCACTGAACAGCCAGGGACCCAGAACACGGCTCTCCAAACAGCACAGACACATGGGGAGCGGATTCAGAGATCCACACGGCACACGGAAAGTGCCTTGTGTGCTGTACTTGGTCATGCTGTAGTTTGGGCCTTTCAATCAATGTAGGAGAGAGAACTAAATAACCAGACACCCAGAGAACAAGACCATGGGCACAAAAAGAAACAGCCCACATAAGACAGAAAGGCAGGTTTCACCAGAAAAGGAAGTAAACGAAATAGAAGCAGAAATAAGCCTGCCAGAGAAAGAGTTCAGAGAAATGATCATAAGGTGGATGAAAATAATTAAAAACAAAATCAACAATCTGAGTAAGAGCCAAGAGGAAATGAAGAAGACCCAAGAGGAAATGAAAAAGCAGCAAGAAGAAATGCAGAAGAACCTAGAGGAGGTGCAGAATAATCAAGAAGAAATGAAAAATGGCATCACTGCTATAACGAACTCAATAGGAAGCATCAAAAGTAGACTAGAAGAAGCAGAGGACCGCATCAGTGAGCTAGAAGACACGGTAGGAAAAAATACCCAAATACAGCAGCTTCTAGAAAAAAAAGTTAAAAAGCAAGAGGAGGGAATCCAAGATGGCGGCATAGGTAAACACCTACACTGCTGCCTCACACAACAATTTTAAAACTACAACTAAAAGACAGAACAGACATCATCTAGAACCACAGGAAAGCTGGCGGAGTGGAAATTCTACAACTAGAGGGAAAGAGAGGGGCTCACGGAGACCCAGAGGAGCTGCAAAAAGCCGAGGTTCAGAGACGCGTGCACTGAGAGAGCGGGTGCCAGAGTACCTGGCTGGCTTTCTCTGGCGGGAGGGAAACAGAGGCTCCCAATGGCATTGAACCCCTTATCTTATGACACTAAACCCCAGATCCAGCCGAAACTCATATGGGGGGAGTTTGGACTGTGAAAAGGGAGAGGTGCACGGAAATTTAGGGGAGTCGCAAAAGATCAGGTCCAGTCTCACATGTGCACGGTGCTGCGTGGAGGACAGATTGCTGATTGTGCCGCTGGCTTTCAAAAGTGGGCGGGAGACAGACCCTTTAAACTATGCCACTTCTGAGCCCACTGGGCCCCTGTTTCGGGTGAAACCCTGGGGACCTAGTCTCGTGTGGTCCTAGTGCGCAGGGGAGCTGGAAAGGCAGCAGTTGGAGGCACCATGGTTGCACGCGCACATAAGGATCGCTCCAGGGATTACCCAGTCATGTGAGACTCAGGGGCCGTGGAGGGCGGGGCCGACTGGAAGGCAAGGCACTCCCTTAGGCCCTGAGACTCCACCCATCCCAAGCTCAATAGAGGCTTTTATGGCTTTGCTTCTGGTATCATAAAGCTGAATTCAACACAGAAGTTTCCCCGGCATAGTGAAAATGCTGAGACAAGGGAAGGAATCACAAACAAAAGATATGGAGGAAAAAAAAGACTGGATATAGAATTCAAAACCACACTTATAAGGTTTTTCAAGAATATGGTAGAAAAGTTGGATAAATTTAGTGAGACCCAAGAGGAGATGGAAAAGGTCCAACTAAAGATGATAAAGGACCAAATAGAAATTAAACATACACTGACTGAAATAAGAAATATTATACAGAGTCCTAACAGCAGACTAGAGAAAGGCAAGAATCAAGTAAAAAATTTGAAATATAAAGAAGCAGACAACATTCAACTGGAAAAGCAAGAAGAGAAAAGAATCCAAAAATGTGAGCATAATGTAAGGAGACTCTAGGACGGCTTTAAGCGTACCAACATCAGAATTGTGGGGCTGCCAGAAGAAAAGAGAGAGCAAGATACTGAAAACCTGTTTAAAGAAATAATGACTGAAAATTTCCCACATCTGGTAAAAGAAATAGACTTACAAGTCCAGGAAGCACACAGAACCCCATATAAAAGGAATCCAAAGAGGACCACACCAAGACACATCATAATTAAAATACCAAGAGCAAAAGAGAAAGAGAGAATATTAAAAGCAGCAAGAGAAAAACAGTTTATTACCTACAAGGGAGCACCCATACGACTGTCAGCTGATTTCTCAACAGAAACGATGCAGGCCAGACGGGAGTGGCAAGAAATATTCAACGTGATGAATAGCAAGAACCTACAACCAAGAATAATCTATCCAGCAAAGCTAACATTCAGAATTGAAGGGCAGACAAAGAGCTTCACAGATAAGAAAAAGCTGAAGGAGTTAATCAACTCCAAACCAGTATTATATGAAATGCTGAAAGGTACTCTTTTAGAAGAGGAAGAGGAAAAAGGTAAAAGCCAAAAAATTATGAATAACAAATACATATCTATCAACAAGTGAATCTAAAAATTAAGTGAATTAAAAATTTGATCAACAGAATAAATTGGTGAATATAATAGAATCAGGAGCACAGAAAGGGAGTGGACTGATAATTCTCAGGGGGGGAGGGGTGAGGGGTATACAGGGAGAGACTGGACAAAAATCATACACCTATAGATGAGATCAATGGAAGGGAGCTAAGGGTACAGGGAGGGGAGGGAGCTGGGTGGAGGGGTACTATGAAGGGGAAAACAGAGAAACAAATGTAATAATCTGAATAATAAAGATTTAATTTAAAAAAAAGCAAGAGGAGAGCCTAAGGGAACTTTGGGGTAACATGAAACAAAACAACATCGCATAACAGGGGTTCCAGAAAGAGTGGAAACTGAACAAGGATTAGAGAACGTGTTTGAAGAAATAATGACAGAAAATTTCCCAATATAGGAAAGAAAAAACCCACACAAGTCCAAGAAGCTCACAGAGTCCCAAGCAAAATGAACCCAAAAAACTGACACCGAGGCACATTATAGTTAAATTGGCAAACACCTACGACAAAGTAAGAATCTTAAAAGCAGCCAGAGAGAAACAGAAAGTTACCTACAAAGGAACCCCCATAAGACTAGCTACTGACTTCTCAACAGAAAACCATCAGGCCAGAAGGGAATGGAATGAAATATACAAAGTCATGCAAAGGAAGGGTCTGAATCCAAGAATATTGTACCCTGCAAGACTTTCAATCAAAATTGAAGGTGAAATCAGAAGCTTCACAGACAAAAAAAGACTAAGGAAATATATTACCACCAAACCAGCAATGCAAGAAATGTTAAAGGGTCTGCTGTAATAAAAAGAAAGAGGAAGCAAAGAAGGAACTCAGGGGTAAGGACCAAAAATGGCAACAGATAAGTACTTATCAATAATAACTTTAAATGTAAATGGATTAAATGCTCCAATCAAAAGACATAGGGTAACCGATTGGATAAGAAAACATGATCCATATATCTGCTGTCTGCAAGAAACCCACCTCAGGAAAAGAGATGCACACAGATTGAGGGTGAAGGGATGGAAGATGGTATTTTAGGCAAAGGGAAATGAAAAAAAAAGCTGGGGTTGCAATACTTATATCTGAATAATTAGATCTCAAAGTGAAGGACATAAAAGAGATAAAGAAGGCCACTTCATAATACTAAAGGGAACTATCCAACAAGAAGAAATAACTCTGGTAAACATATATGCACCTAACATAGGAGCACCTAAATACTTAAAAAAACTCTTGGAGTATATTAAGGGAGAGATTGACAGCAATACAATCATAGTAGGAGACTGTAATACCCCACTGTCACCATTGGACAAATCCTCTGAACAAAAAAATCAGCAAAGAAACATCAATTCTAAATGACTCACTAGACCAGATGGAATTAATTGACATCTTCAGAACATTTCACCCCAAAGCCACAGAATATGCATTCTTCTCCAGTGCACATGGGTCATTTTCAAAGATAGATCATGTGTTGGGTCATAAGAAAAGTCTCTTCAAATTCAAGAAGATAGAAATCATATCAAGCATTTTCTCAGACCACAGTGGCATAAAACTGGAAATCAACTATAATAAAAACAATAGAAAGAAATTAAATGCTTAGAGACTAAACAGCAGCCTATTAAACAACGACTGGGTAACCAGAGAGATCAAGGAAGAAATAAAAAACATCATGGCAACAAATGACAATGACAACACAACAATACCAAATTTATGGGACACAGTGAAAGCAGTCTTGAGAGGGAAGTTCATAGTACTACAGGCCAACTGCAAAAAACAGGAAACAGTGGTAATAAATTACCTAACCCTAAAACTCAATGAGTTAGAACGAGAGCAACAAGAAAAGCCCAGTGTAAGCAGAAGGAAGGAAATAGTGAAGATCAGAGCGGAGATGAACAACTAGGAGACCAAAGAAACAATTCAAAAGATCAACAAAACCAAGAGCTGGTTCTTTGAAAGGATAAACAAGATTGATGGAACTCTAGCCAGGCTCACCAAGAAGCAAAGAGAGAAGACCCAAATAAAGAAAATCAGAAATGAAAGAGGAGAAATAACAACAGACCCTGTGGAAATACAAAGGATCCTTAAAAAATACTATGAACAACTCTATTCCAACAAACTGGACAACCTGCAAGAAATGGACATTTTCCTAGAAAAATATAACCTTCCAAACTCAATGAGGAGGAATCTAAACATCTCAATAGTCCAATAACTATGGAAGAAATTGAAGTAGTCATCAAAAAGCTTCCAGCAAATAAAAGACCGGAACCAGATGGCTACACAGGAGAGTTTGTCCAAGCATTCAAGGAAGAATTAAAACCTATCCTCCTCAGACTATTCAAAAACATTCAAGAAGAAGGAACACTTCCAAACACCTTCTATGAAGCCAGCATCACCCTAATACCAAAACCAGATAAAGACAACACAATGAAAGAGAATTATAGGCCAATATTTCTCATGAACATAGATGCCAAAATCCTCAACCAATTCTAGCAAACCAGATCCAGCAATACATCAGAAAGATCATAGACCATGACCAAGCAGGATTCATCCCAGGAATGCAGGGATGATACAATATCTGCAAATCGATAAATGTGATACATCACATAAACAAATTGAGAGATAAAAATCACATAGTCATATCAATTGATGCAGAAAAATCATTTGACAAAATCCAACACCCTTTCTTGATAAAAACTCTCAGCAAAGTGGGAATAGAAGGAGCATACCTCAACATCATAAAAGCCATGTATGATAAACCCTCAGCTAACATCATACTAAATGGGAAAAAGCTAAAACCATGTCCCCTAAGAACAGGAACTACACAGGGATGCCCACTCTCACCTCTCCTGTTCGATATAGTACTGGAAGTATTAGCCATTGCAATTAGACAAGAAGAAGAAATAAAAGGCATCCAAATTGGAAAAGAAGAAGTAAAGCTGTCCTTATTTGCAGATGACATGATACTGTACATAAAAAACCCAAAGGACTCCAATCCAAAACTAATTGACTTAATGAATTTGGCAATGTAGTAGGATTCAAAATTAATGCTAAGAAGTCTGTGAATTTCTATACACTCATAGTGAAATTACTGAAAGAGAAACTAAAAAAGCAATTGCATTTACCATCGCATATAAAAAAATTAAGATACCTAGGAATAAACTTCATTAAGGAGGTAAAAGATCTATACACGGAAAACTACAAGACACTGAAAAAAGAGATAGAGGAAAATGTTAACAGATGGAAGAGCAAACCATGCTCAACATCATTAAAATGTCCATACTACCCAAAGCAATCTATAGATTCAATGCACTACCCATTAAAATACCAATGACATATTTCACAGACCTAGAAAGAATTCTTCATAGATTCATCTGGAACAAAAAAAGACCACGAATAGCTACAGCAATTCTGAGAAAGAAGAATAAAGTAGGTGGGATCTCAATACCAGATTTCAAACTATACTACAAAGCAACTGTTCTCAAAACAGCCTGGTACTGTCACAAGAACAGACATATAGACCAATGGAATAGAATAGAGAACCCAGATATCCACCCAAACCACTATGCTCAATTAATATTTGACAAAGGAGGCATGAACATTCAATGGAGCCAAGATAGCCTCTTCAATAAATGGTGTTGGGAAAATTGGACAGATAAATGCAAAAAAATGAAACTGGACCATCAACTTACACCAAATACAAAAATAAACTCAAAATGGATTCAGGACTTAAACATTAGACCCGAAACCATAAAAATACTAAAGGAATCCACAGGCAGCACAATCTCAGATATATGCCGAAAGACCTTCTTCACGGATACTGCTCCAAAGGAATGGAAGCTAAAGAAAAAATAAACAAATGGGACTACATCAAAATAAAAAGCTTTTGCACAGCAAAAAAACCATCAACAAAACAACAAGAAAGATTACTTTATGGGAGAACATATTTGCAAATGCTATCACTGATAAAGGTTTAATCTCCAAAATCTATAGCCAACTTATACAACTTAATAAAAGGAAGATAAACGATCCAATAAAAAAAGGGCAACAGACCTAAATAGAACCTTTTCGAAAGATGACAGAAGGAAGGCCAAGAGACACATGAAAACATGTTCAAAGTCATTAATCATCAGAGAGATGCAAATCAAAATGACAATGCGATACCATCATACACCTGTCAGAATGGCAATCATCAACAAATCAACAAACGACAAGTGTTGGCGAGGATGTGGAGAAAAAGGAACCCTTGTGCACTGTTGATGGGAATGCAGCCACTGTGGAGAACAGTATGGAGTTTCCTCAAAAACCTAAAAATGGATCTCCCATTTGACCCTGTAATCCCACTCTTAGGAATTTATCCTAAAAAATCACGAACACTGGTTTGGCTCAGTGGATAGAGCGTTGGCTTGCAGGCTAAAAGGTCCCAGGTTCAATTCCGGTTGGGGGCATGTACCTTGCTTGTGGGCACATCTCCACTGTGTGGTGTGCAGGAGGCGGCTGATCAATGTCTCTCTCTCATCAATGTTTCTGACTTTCTATCTCTCTCCCTTCCTCTCTCTAAAAAATCAATAAAATATATTTTTTTAAAAAAAGAAAGAATTCTTACCATTTGCAGCAACCTGGTTGGAACTGGAGAGCCTTATGCTTAATGCAATAAGCCAGTCAATGAAGTAGAAGCATCACATGATCTCACTCATTTGTGGATAATAAAGAACATTATAAACTGATGAACAAAAGGATAGATACAGAGACAGTAACGCTTCAACAGACTGTGGAATTACAGCAGGAAGATTAAATTTAGGTGAGGTAGATAAGAGATCAATCAAAGGACTTGTATGCATGCATATAAGCATAACCAATGAACATAGACACTGGGGGGTTGGGTTATGCCTGGGAGGGATGGGGGGTAATGGGGAGATATGTATAAAAAATTAATAAAAATTAAAAAAGGAAAAAAAAAGCCATATGCATAATGTATCCTATCTAATAAAAGAGTAATATGCAAATTAACCATCACTCTGCTATGCCCACAAGCCACACCCATCAGCCAATCAGGAGTGAGTATGTAAATTAACCCCAATCAAGATGGCTGCAGCCACGGAATGAGTAGGAGACTTGTGTTTCCTCAGCAATGGAGAAGCCAAGCTTTCCATGTACCTTGGCAGGCCCAGGCTTCCACTGAAAACTACAAAGTTTCAATTATAGAAGATAAATAAATCCAAGATACCAGGGATTCTGCTTGGGTCACTGGCAGGTGTGGCTGGCCTGCAAACCACCACAGGCCCCTCACCCACACTACCCCATGCCCCGAATGAACCCCTACCCTAATCAGGAACACCCTTCAGGGCAAACCAGCTAGCCCCCACCCATGCACCAAGCCTCTATCTTATCTAATAAAAGAGTAATATTCAGACTGACTGTCACTCCAACACACAAGATGGCTGCCCCATGTGGTCAAAGATCCTGGCCCCATGTGGACACAGATGGCCACCACAAGATGGCCAGCAGGAGAGAGCAGTTGGGAGGGACCAGGCCTACATGGGAGGGCAGTTGGGGGTGATCAAGCCTGCAGGGAAGGGCAGTTAAGGGTAACTACGCTGGCAGAGGAGGGAAGTTGGGGGCAACCAGCCCTGCAGGGAAGGGCTGTTGGGGGGAACCAGGCCTGCAGGAGAGGGCAGTTAGAGGCAATTAGGCTGGCAGGGGAGCAGTTCGGCATCAATCAGGCTGGCAGGGGAGTGGTTAGGGGTTGATCAGACTGGCAGGCAGAAGCAGTTAGGGGCAATCAGGAAGGCAGGCAGATGAGCAATTGGGAGCCAGCAGTTCTAGATTGTGAGAGGGATGTCCCAGATTAGAGAGGATGCAGGATGGGCTGAGAGATACATACACACCCGCATGCACAAATTTCATGCACTGAGCCTCTAGTGTATTATATAAATGCCCCAATGAATCTATAGTGTTAGAAGTTAGGATAGTAGTTACACTGGGAGGGCTCTGCCTAAACGGTGACAGGGGCAGGAATGATTCTTAAGGCTGGAATTTTCTGCTTTTTA
The DNA here is from genome assembly GCA_011751065.1 of Lasiurus cinereus. NCBI lineage: Eukaryota > Metazoa > Chordata > Mammalia > Chiroptera > Vespertilionidae > Lasiurus > Lasiurus cinereus. Next base: position 12,002,262 of record JAAGEH010000006.1, read on the forward strand.
TATTTTGTATCACTGGTTACAATAATACCCAACTTGTAAAAATCCCTTGAAATGTGGACTTATAATTTGTACACTTTTCCTAAAATATTCCATCTGAAATTTCACCCATGGTACCTATCAGTAAAGTGGCCTTAGGGTTGATCTGAGTTTCTTTATTGGTTATTCAATTGGCCCAGTCATGTAGTATTGCTCACCAGTCTATACCAGTAATGGCACTGTGACCTTGGCTTTTGACCATCTTTCATCTCAGCCTGACATCAAAAGCATCAAAGCCACTACCTTAGCAACAGACAGCCTCTTCGTTATTAGAAAAATCTAAAGGAGCAAAATTTTGCAAGCATTTTAAACAATTTAATGGCTTTTCAGTTCTCCCTGCCATTCTTCTATTAGTATCTTATAGACGGCATGGAATTTATGCAGATAGCCAAATTCTAGGTGGCAAATCAGTGGGATATTGTAAGTGGTAAAAAGCAAAACCCTTGGAAGACTCTATATATTATATATCCTTGTTTAATTTTATTGTTGTTGCTGCTGTTTTTACTATTGCTGCTGCTGCTCAAACACTTTTTGAAATAGAAACGCAAATTTATTATTATTCATCCTCATCTAAAGGCATTCTTTTTCTATTGATTTTAGAGAGGGAAAGAGAGGGAGAGAGAGATAGAAACGTTGATGTGAGAGTGAAACATCAAGCAGTTGCCTCCTGCATGTGCTCTGACCAGGGATCGAACCCTGAGCCTTTCAGTATACAGTACGATGCTCCAACCAACTGAGCCACGTCAGCCAAGGCAAAACACAAACTATTATTCATCTTTTAGCCAGATTGCCTGATATGTACAGCTTTCATAAATAGTAACAAAGGTCACCATCATTTTGTTTTCTTGAATAATCTGTGGCATCATGTTGAAAGACACTTTTACCTTGGTTGAGCTAACAAAGTCTTGCTTCAGCTTCTCTCATGGGTTTCTGTCTTCCTGTTTTCTCCTTGTCATTGTGTTTCATTTCCTTAGTCTTATAAAAGCATCTCACTTATCTTTATCATGCACCCATGAATGACAGATAAAATCCAAGGAGATTGTCAGATGTGGCTATATAACAGAAAATTGAGAGAACTCAAATCTGGATCCGTGTATGGTCACACCATAATCAATAGCCATTGACCATAGTAGGCATTTTTCACCTATAGTATATACAATTCAATGGGAGACACTGGTTTGGGCCTACAGGTCCATGACTTACCAATACATCATCATTCTTATAAATGAAATATATTTGTCTTTCATTATTACTGTTTTTATGAAAATTCTCTACATTGTCAAAGGCTTAATACATTCTAATGTCATCTACAGAATATTCCTACTAAAAAAATCTAGAAGTGGAATTCATATTATTCTTATTATCATCTATTTAACAAATACTTATTAATGCATACTATGTGTCAGGCACTATCCCCTATAAATACAAGAAAAAGTGGGAAACACACACAAAAAAATAAAATAAAATAAAAATAAAAACAGTATCACCTGGCTTCAACCCATGGTCTAGATTAAGAAGAGCATGAGGCCTTCTTTCTAAAAGAAACACTACATTGGACTTAAATTGTGAATCAATAGGGAAACTCATGGATTATCAGTCTAGCCAGCTGGCCCAGGCACAACAGTTCTGGCAATTGGAGCCAGACTGTACAATCAAATGACTTTGCATCTTTTGCCCAAGTGTTTGAAACAAAGGTGGCTGCACCCAAACACCATGGAGACTTTTGGAATATGTAACTTCCAGAGTCTTAAACACACACTAGTCAGTAGTGGAGAGAGTCTGAGTAGCAAAAGCACTTGACTGGAGGGGAAAAAAAATCATTAATTAATCTGTGGAATCTTTCTTCAGTATGGGTGCCAGGAAGCAGGCATCTGTTTCTTTGCTTCTCCTCGTGTTCCAACTGCTCTTTCCAGAGGTGCATTAAATGGGCACCATAACAACAGTTGCACGTGGCAGCTAAGGACAATTTTGCAGTGTTAAAAAAAAATAGTACTTTTAAAGCTGTAGATACAAAATAATAATACTAAGTGAGCATTATAACCAATGTTGGGATTGTGACTAATTATATTTTATAAAAATATTTCAAAGGATTTGGCTACACCTATATGAAATTAAATTTTAAGTGTCAGCTTTATTCACACAATTTAAAAGATTGTACAGGGAAACCCTATTGATAATGGTGCTGACAAGGTTGGTAAAGAAAAAGATGTAAGGCCATAAATTTGGCTGAGAACCAGAGTGGTCCTTGTGCCATACGTGGCACATGTTTTTAATTTGTTACTTTGAGACATGGTCTCTGCTGAGCCAATAGCAATGACATTCTTTGGAACAATTCAAAATTGTATATGACATTTTTGGACTTGCCCCAAAATAGAGCATCTTGATGAAAAACTATCAATTTTGATTTTATGACTTCTCTTGGTCACATAATGGACATGCTGATTGAATACTGATAAAGAAATCAAATTAAATTTAGATATGATACAAAATATGTCAGAAAAGTTAGTGAAAAGCAGAAGATGCTAAAATTAAAAGTGAATCCTTATCTTTGAAAGAAAATAAAATTAGTTTTGAATTTTCATACCCAGAGTTATTTGGTATAAATTGTGGTTACTATTAATGTTAATAATAGCTTATAAAAACAGATCCAAGTTGGGCTATTGTACTTTATAAAGATTTCTTTTCTTTTATTTTAGATCAAATATAAGTGCATATTGACTATGTAACAAAGTAACCTTCCAGAAACAAATAGAGAAATTAGAATAAGGAAGCAGAAGTATTTACAGTTATGAATGAGTTTTAAGTATAAATAATCTAAAAGAAATTTCTACAGAGAGTACTTTATGACCATTTTAGTATTGCTTAAAGAAAGATTCAATACATTGAACAACAAATAGCTTTTTTTGTTTATTTTTTTTATGTAATACAGTGGTACCTCGAGATACGAGTGCCCTAACATACAAGATTTTTGAGATACGAGCCGCCAAGTGAGCGATTTTTGCTTTGAAATACGAGCAACATTTGAGATACAAGTAATTGAGCAGATTGGCCAGCTGCACACGACCCACCAGTTTACCGCAACTCGAGCGTCTCATAGTTTCCCATGCCTCAATGTTACAGAAAGAATTAAACTCGTATCTCGAGGTACCACTGTATTCTAACATTGAAAATTTTTAAAGAGTCTGAGGACCATGTAACTTCACTGCATGGATCCAGATTTTTCTCTAAAAGAAGTGAAACATTTTACATCCTATCTAATAAAAGAGTAATATGCAAATTGACCATCACTCCAACACACAAGATGGTTACCCCCATGTGGTCAAAGATGGCTGTCCCTAGGTGGATACAAGATGGCCACCACAAGATGGCCAGCAGGGTAGGGCAGTTGGGAGGCATCAGGCCTGCAAGGGAGAACAGTTGGGGCAATCAAGCCTGCAGGGGAGGACATGTAAGGGTGACCAGGCCAGCAGGAGAGGGCAGTTAGAGGCAGGCAGGCAGGCAGGGGAGTGGTCAGGGGTTAATCAGGCTGGTAGGCAGAAGCAGTTAGGAGCAATTGGAAGGCAGGCAGGAGAACAGCTGGGAGCCAGCAGTCGTGGATTGTGAAAGGGATGTTCGACTGCCCATTTAGACCCAATTCCAGTAGGATTGGGCCTAAATGGGCAGTTGGACATCCCTCGAGGGGTCCTAGATTAGAGAGGGTGCAGGCTGGACTGAGGGACACTCCTCCCTCTCCCAGGTGCATGAATTTCATGCACTGGGCCTCTAGTAAGTGATGACAACCCATATAACATTAAATATTTTAATGATAATAGCATACAATAGCATACCAATATTTGATCAGGACATACTAGCTTTACTCATTTCCATCTATATATGACTTGAATAATTATATGGAAAGTCTATTTTCTTGGCCTTAGCAAAGGAAAGTTTCTCAAATTTAAATTAATTTTAGGAACCAAATGATAAAACACAGTGAGTAGAGAAAGTTTGCCAATTTAGAATTGTTTTCTATAAGACACAATTTCTATAAGTTTTTTTACTTTAGAAAATAGAGATAGCCTGAACAGTGTGGCTCAGTGATTCAGCATGGACCACTGAGAAGGTCACCAGTTCAATTCCCACTCAGGGTACATGCCCAGATTGCAAACGTGATCCCCAGCAGGGGCATGTAGCAAGCAGCTGACCAATGTTGATGTTTCTCTCTCATCAATGTTTCTATTTCTCTCTTCCTCTCCTTTCCTTTCTCTCTAAAAATCAAATAAAAACATATTTAAAGAATAGAAATAGTGATGTTACTGAAATAAATGCAAGAAAATGTAAAAAGAGTACCTTACAATTTATATTGGGTATGTCTTTGTTTTATTATATATTTAAATATCACCTGCATGTGCATAGTAACTACGTGCAGTCCTCTTTGATGTTTTGCCCTCTTTCTGTCACATAACCATAGCTTACACATATTTTCTGTTTTATCACTGTGAAGATATATTTCTCAACGTGAAAGAATAAAAACTGTTTTAATTAGCAACTTGCCAGCTTGATTTACAACTTTTGAATACTGCATCCATGGGTATGGGCTCCCATTTGCACTCCTCCTGGCCCCACATGTGTTAGGCATGGATCTAGTGAACAACCAAGTAAGTAACATGCAGCTCTTATGATCAAGGGCTTTAACTCTTGACATTAAAAGTGTAAGAAGTAGCAGAGTAAATAACTAGAGGGATCTACAATGCACAGGCAACTAGATAAGAGACCAACTAGTAAGCCTATTATAAATATTACTAGTGGCCTAGTGTATGAAATTCACACACAGGGAGGGGGATTCCCTTAGCCCAGCCTGCACCCTGTCCAATTGGGAACCCTTGGGGGATGTCTGACTGCTAATTTAGGCCCAATCCCACAGGGCCTAAACTGGCAGTTGGACATTCCTCTCACAATCTGGGACTGCTGGCTCCTAACAGCTCACCTACCTGCCTGTCTGATCACCCCTAACTGCCTCTTCCTGATCATCCCTAACTGCCCTTCCCTGACAGCCTGATCTTGCCCCTAACTGCGCTCCTCTGCTGGCCTGATTGCCCCTAACTGCCTCTGCTTGTCTGATCGTTCCTAACTGCCCTCCCCTGCTGGCCTGATCTCTCCCCCCAACTGCCCTCCCTGCAGGCCTGATCTCACCCCCAACTGCCCTTGCCTGCCATCCAATTTGGTTCTGATTGGTCAGTTTCTATGCCAATCAGTGTCAAAAGCTCTACCTCTTAGGCAGCCATTGGGTCCTCACACTTCACCCAGATTTGGTTCTGATCAGTCAATTTCTATGCCAGCCAGCATTTCTAGGCCTATCTCTGGGCTTATCTCTGGGCCTAAACAGAGAGGCGGGGCTGATCAGCAGCCCCCATGGAGGCTTGGAGAGAAATAGAGGCATCGCTGCTGGCAAAGCCAAGAGAGAAAGAAAAAGGCAACGGCTGATCAACAGCTGATCAATGGCTAATCTGCAGCCCCCTTAGTAGTCAGTGCTGGGTCACCAACTACTGGGTCACCACGGCAACCCAGCACTGACTGCAGGACTAACTTTCAGTGTTTGATCAAGCCTTCAGTCGTTTTGGACATTATGGACCCTGGGTTTTTATATATTAGAACTAGGGGCCCAGTGCACAAATTTGTGCACCTTGAAAGGAACTGTGGGTCATGAGGCTGCAATTGGCACAGAGGTGGGTCTTGGCCATCGTCAACATCTCCACCTGCCATGTCCCATGGTCCCCAATCTGCCGGCAGCTCTGTTCCCACTGCCACTCTCACATGCTAATGGTGCAGCCCCTGCTCCCACCCAATGATGGTATGGAATGATTGCAGCCAGTGCCAGCAACCAGTGCAAGCAGGGCCAGTGCCATCAGTGGGTGCAAATTCCAGCTACTTCCCCAATCACCCCTCAGGAGCAGGGGGAGGTGGAGAAGCCCTGAAGGGTGATTGGGTCCAGCAGCCACCCCTTGCACCTACTAATGGCACCAAGCGATCAGGAGTGGTTCTGGGAACTGGCAGAGGGTGCAAGCATTGCTGTCACCTGTCACAGTGAGCGGGTATGAGAGGCAGCTACCAGCCTCAATCACTATTCAGGAGCAGGGGAAAGTAGAGAAGTCCTAAGGGGCAATAGGGGACTGCAGCCACTCACACCCATTGACAGCACTGAGTGATCAGAACTGGCACTGGGCACCAGCAGTGGGTGCAAGCAGCAGCTCCAGTGCTGGCAGCAGGTGTGAGTGGGGCCAGCATCAGCAGCAAGTGTGAGTGCCAGGCAGGACTGCAGCGTGTAGGAGCAAGGAATTTTTAGTAACCACCAGAGGCTCACCTAATGATAGTGACTGATGCCCCACCTTGATCTGGTGCCCCTGCTCACCTTCTCCACCATCCCACTGCGACTGACATCCACCATGTTCTGTGCATGCCCCCTAGTGGTCAGCACATGTCATAGCAAGCAGTTATTCAGTTGATTGGTTGGTTGTTCCACCATTCAGTTCATTTGCATATTAGAGTTTTACATATATAGATTAGCAATGGTATCAAAAAATTTTGGTGTGAAGTCACATTACTTTTAGAACCATCATATAGTCTCTGAATTCCAAGTTTTGCTGTCCTTGTACTATCTCCAATGCCTATTCTCCCATTGGTGGCATTCTTCCCACCCCAGTCTTTATTGACTCCTCCATACTCCAGGTCTTTCCCTCCTTCCTCTGCTGCCCAAAATGCTTACCTCTGTCCAATTCCATAGACCCCCAGATCTCAGACCTCATCCCCTCAAAGTTTTCTGATGTGGTATTTTCTCCTCAAACATAAAACAAATTTGCTTTGTGCATTTACCTGCCAAGATAACGCTCCCCCATCATGTCTACTAGTAATGTAGTAATGGAGATATTTTTATCCTTTCAGAGTCTTTAATACAGAGAAGTAATTATGAAGGCAATTTCAGGAGTTCAGAGGAGTGGGTTTTTTAGTTCCTCAATCTCTTATGAGCAGCTCACTAAGACCTTGCAGTTAATTTGATGCCCCATGACACTGGGTGTCTTACAATCAGAAAATAGAGATTGTAGAGAGCGTCTGAAAAGGCACATGGGCATTCTTCCTTTAGTAATTGTCAGCTGAACCCAAGGCAACAGGCAAAGCCATGTCTTGGTTACACATCTTACCAAAAAGGCAGATGTGTTCTCAGCATTGACTTTATCTTTGCCCACGTGTATGGAAGTGGGCTTTGATATGTAAATCCAGTCTAGCACTAGGAATGCTCAAGCCTACTCAAGAATGCAAATAATCTCGCCAAAACCAGTTTGGCTCAATGGATAGAGCATCAGCCTGTGGACTGAAAGGTTCTGGGTTTGATTCTGGTCAAGGGTATGTATCTTGGTTGCAGGCACATCCCCAGTGGGGGGCGTGCAGGTGGCAGCTGATGGATGTCTCTCATAGATGTTTCTGGCTCTCTATCCATCTCCCTTCCTCTCTGTAAAAAATCAATAATATATATAT
>JAAGEH010000006.1:12009906-12065386 GCA_011751065.1 Lasiurus cinereus
TTGTCTTGACTTTTGGTGAAACTCCCTAGTATTTAGGGGTATAAAATGAACATGCTGCATGGACTCTGGGTCACTGTCTCTCCAGCAGGACAGTGGTTCCACCCAATTCCCAGCTTTTTCCTTCCATTTGTGTCTTGTCTCTTTTTTTCTTTTATTTCTCAATCCCCAGCTCCTCTATTCAGGAACTGGACCCGCTCTTTAGCCGCACTGGATACAGAAAAGAGAGAAATATTTTTACATCAGAGAGAAAATGAGCAAAGCCCCACATCAGAACAAACACACACACACTGGACTTGTGCATCTGGTGCACATTTGGGAGTGTAGAGAAAAAGTGGAGAAGACCAGTGAGAGAGAGAGAAGGCCTCTCCAGAAGTGGATCAACCGGGTCGGACCATCCTTATCTGAACTGCTGCTCCTTTCCCAGAAATCCACTGTCCTTTCATCAAGAATTTTTGAAAGACCTAGCCAAAATTGGCACTGAGCAAAGCTTAATAGTTGATTCAAAACTTCAAAACCTATAAAGTTGGACTGAGTTCTGAGCCTCACAAAACATTCCTCAGGTCATTCAATTTAATCAATGAATACACTGAGCTGTACCACAGCCATCCTGGTCATTGTTTTACATCAAAGATCATGTAACTTGCTTTTTGGAATTAAACAGTCCCAAATCATTTCATGCCTTCATATTTTACCATTTATTCACCCCTGGAGATGAGAAGATTTCTTTTTTCCTTTGTTTTTCTACCCTAGTGGTTCCCAAACTGCAGCTCACAAGCCGCATGCAGCTGCAGGCCGCAGTTTGCCGCTCTGTTGACTAATGAGTTTGCCGACCACCATTCTACCCTGGGGTCATGCCAAACATGAAGCGAGGCAGTTATGCAATCCTCACTAATCCCGGTGGTGTACTTCCAGTCCAAGAACATGCTTCTTATTGCGAGTCCCAAATTATTGGTGAGTACCAGTGTTACTGGCATAAAAATAACTTGGACTAAAAAATGATTATTAAGAAAAGCCAAAATCTGTGTTTGTAAGGCTGTAGCCAACAGGACCACGATTTCCCTTTGTTTCTGGATCAAACATCCTGGATATCAGCATCAGAACGTTTTTTGAAATGCTTTGCAGTTGTATGATTTCCTGCAGCTGCCTTGCACATTAATGATAACAAATTTAGAACAAATTGCTTTAAATGACCTTTATATAGTGTTGAGTTGGTAAATTATCCGAGTCTTAAAATGCTCCCATTCAAAGCAACAGCATCTTGTGAACATCCACACAAACTGGTAAGTATGTATCACAGGAGCTATGCTCCGAGAAGTTTGAAGACTGTGGAGCAGGATTTCAGCTGTGTTTTGCTTTATTCAGGCTGTGGTTCAGCATATGTGAAGCAGCAATTCTCAGGGCGCACTGTGTTGTTCAATAAAAAGAAAATTATTCAAAAGCATGCACACTCAGGATGGGCTGTGAGCACTTCTGTTTCAGTGTTCAGGAAACACTGTCATTCTCTGGCTCCACTAATTGTGATGCTGGGGTTAACTTTGAAATGGTCACCAACACACATGGAAGGTTTTCCTCACAAAAACCTGAGAGAAATTCATTTTCTGAGAATTTTAAATCAACCTTCTTAGTAGTGTATGCTCCAGGATAAACATTTTGCCTGAGGCAGTTTGAGGGGGGAGGAATAAGAAAGGACACATGGAAATGAAGCCAAAGAGGAAGAAGAGAGGCAAGTGGGAGCAAAGAAAGAGAACCAGACTCCAAAACTTCCTCTGGCCGGTGTGGCTCATTGGTTGAGTATCGACCTATAAACCAAGAAGTTGCAATTCCATTCCTGGTCAGGTTGGTTGTGAGCTCAATTGCCAGTAGGGGGCATGTAGGAGGCAGCTGATCAATGATTCTCTTTCATCGTTGATGTTCCCATCTCTCTCTCCCTCTCCTTTCCTCTCTGAAATCAATTAATATATATATATATATATATATATATATATATATATATGAACAAAGTTTCAATTTATGGGGAGGGACACTTGTAAAGAGTTAGTGGATAAACCTGATCTTGGAAGGAAATAGCTGCTAAGAAGAGAAAGCTCTCATCTCCTGTGAAAACTTTGGTGTCTGTGATAATACTACATCAATCATATTTCCTTTTCCTAAAATTAATCTTTATCATTTTGATGACAAAAATATGCATATACCTTCACTGTAAAATGCAGACACAAAGAAGGTTGTTCCATTGTTACAGACTCAGAATCCCTTTCCATCTGAGCTTGTGCGATTCTTTCCCTTAAATGCTGCTTAAGTTCCTCCAAACTACGAGGCACCCAGACTCCTATAACTAGACCACTTTTCAAGTGAAAGGAGAAAAGAAACACACATGATCAGGGCCTCCACCAGCCCCTCTTCCACCCGGATGCCAGTTCAACAAAAGCCAGGGTGTTAAAAGGTGTTTTGTTTCACGCAGCTCTGGATCAGTTCCCTAAGCCTCTCACCTTCCAAATGAGAGCAGCTCTTTCTCATTCCCACTCCCAAACCCAGAAATCTGCTCCCTATTTTCTGGGCAAATTGCCTGCTGAGGATATGTCTGCAAATGTGATGTTCTCTCTGATATTAAACTGGGAGATTGCAGTGACATCAACGGGTCCCTGTTGCCAGGAGACCTATGTGACTTATAGCCAATAAAATCATATTTTCAATTTCTCTCCTCATCAGCTAGTGATTCAATTGGACCATGAGCAGCTCGCAGCATGATGGTGCAATGGTTAGGAGGATAGCTTCTAATGACAGAGATTATGAGTTCAGATCTGGATTCTGGCATGTGCTGGCTTTGTGTAACTTAACCTCCTGTTGATTGAGTTTACTCATCTGCAAAATAAAGATAGTAGTAGTCCTGACTTCAAAAGCTTGTGTATGGACAAAAATGAGTTACATACAAAATGCTTAGAGCAGTGCTGGTATATGTAAGCTCTCAAAAAAATATATATTATCATCTGCTTTTGCTATTGGCCAATATGATCAAGGGATTTGGTGTGGTTACAAGAAAGACAGGCAGTTACTATGATAATTGGGAATTAATATATGGACCTGGCAAAAAATATGCCCTTACTCAGTGGAGACTCTGGTTACTATTAGTAAAGCCTTACCAGTCTCAACTGGAAATGAAAAGTGACCTACTATGTAAGAGGCAAATTAAGACTAAACCAGGACACCAGAAAAACAGGGGACCAGAAGAAAATAAACAACAACAAAATTGTAGGAGGAAGAGATGAGGCTGATGGAAGAAAGTTAATGTCACTGGAAGAAATTTGCCACTGGAAAATACAGAATTTCTGTAAGCATGCAGTTGCATCATTGATTGCATTTCTATGTGCTTTAGGATTGCCGCTAGCTTCAGGAACTCTGAAAGTCTGGAAGCTGATGCTACTGGTAGCTCACCTACCTTATCTCCTTGCCTTTATCTTTATTTTTATCTCCTTGTACTTTATCCTTCAAAGTACCTCTTCTGACTTCTGGACTTCTGCCAGGACCTGTGTTCTTTTGCCTGACAGCTTTCCAGCCATTGGGTGAACAGATACCTCAGGTCCCTTAACCCTCAGGTGGAATAGCCCTGGTGCTAGAGTTTCCTGAAGGGCTTGTGCTCTGGATGCTCACCAATCTGTAATTGGTTCTAGGATGCACCTTGGATGGGCTTCCTTTTCTTTCCTGGTTCACTTCCCCACTCCCTGCTGATATTTATTTCACAGCCCAGATGAACCACTTTCATTCAGGTCTTTAATGCAGGGCTTGTTTCTGGGGGATCCCAATTTAAGACAGTCCGTAAGCCCACCCTAATCTTTTCAGAGTCTTTGCTCCATCTGCAGCATTTAGAGATAAGTGCCTGGCTCAGGCTCCCACTGGCCTGAATCTCCCCACACAGATTCATTTACTCCCAGCTGCTCCTGAGCATTCTCCACTCAGGGAACCTTAGTCCACATATTGGCACATCCAATTTGATTTCAGATGCAAGAACATTTTTCTTTGTATTCAAGAGGCCAGGAAGGACTGGTGGCCTGCCAACAAGAGGTGCCTTAGAAGGGACCTAAAAGAGTTTGTTTACAGCATCCACAGCCATGAGTCCAGTGTGTGCCTGTTACAGGCTTATCATCTCAGAATTAGTCAACTGGCAGCCGCAGAAGCAGGGTGATGCCAGCATTTAGCTAAGGTCCTAAGCAGAAATGTAAGCACATCTGTCAAAGGTGTCTTTAGTGATTTTTAAATAGTGAAGTTTCCCCCAAAAGCCAGATAGCATTGATATCAGAATAGTGTATCTCATGTGATCATGGTATTCCCAACAAAATTATATCAAAAGTATCTGTAATAACATAATTAATTAAACAAATATTTATTTTGCTAGAAGGTTACTTAAAATTGTGTGTACTCTTGTTTTGATTCTGACATGGACTATCTCAGATAATTAATATATTTAAAGCCATTGTAGGTGTTTTAACTAAATAAAAACGGCATTTCACTAAATAGACTCAGTACTTTGTGGCTCTTTTCACAAGATTGGTAACATAATCCTTCTCAGAATGTTTCTCCAAAGAACCCCTGCAGGGAAAGGGAATAATCCCCCAAGTTTGAGGGGGCCCAGGCTGAAGCTACTAGATCACCTATAACCTCAATACTTATTTGAAGTCTCATGTATCTTAAGAACACCTGGAATTTTCACTTTTTACTTTGTCATACATTTCCCTATTCATGTTAATATAAAATTATGTTTTGAATTACCTTCAGATAAGTTGACATTCCAGCATTCCATGGAACTTGCTAGAATATGTTACATCAGTAGAAATCTCAGGAGAGTTTTCAAGGATCCTACACATGCTGCTTATTCAAGCTTTTTGGGGTTCTTTTTAAGCTAGCTCTGGGGTTTTCAAAGATTTTAATTAGCTGATAGCTACTAATACTGTAGTTAAGTAATCAGGAGTTCTTATGTAAAAACTTAGAGTTTTGTATATTTATTTGTTTATTTTTAAACTCAAAAGATTTATCTAGAATTCTGTGCTATAGCCTTTACATGGGCATTGTTCTCCAGTTTACCTGGTCTCTGTCATACTCTGTTACCCCATATCTGTCCATGATTCCTGAGAAACCTCTAGAAGCCTTTCAATATTATGCTCAAACTCACATAGGCAGTCCTGGAATGCTTCGTCTACTTAAAAAATACCCAGGATAGATGATGCACAGAAGACAGTACATCTGTTCACCACACATCCCCCCGTGACAGGCTGTGTTCCTTTGGCTCTCTATAAACTCTCACATGGTTTATTCCAGGTAGGAGAACTCTCTGCTTCCATCAAACTCAATCACTTCTCAGTACTGAATATCAAATGAATAATTCTTCATAAAGCATGAATCCCCTGCCCAGTAATATTTTAGGGTCTCTAATTCTCTTCTCTGATACCTCCAGGACACAAGTAGGCATTAAATTGCACAATGCTACTTACAGTATTGTCTGTGATCAGTGTCAATATGTTCTCTGCCTGCTAGCGGTTTGCAACAAAGTAACATTTAGAGATGCAACAAAGATGCATTTAGAGATTTTTATTGCAACTTGACATTGTTGTACTATCACTGGACTCATCATTGGAATGAATACTGACTAGTTCAGATGCTGCCAGACTCATGGAGAACAGCATGTGGTGTGATGCGGACACTGATTATGTCCAGCAGGACCACATTTTGGTGCACAATAAACTGGAAATTTTTAAAAATTAGTCTCTTTCCACTTTGAAAAGCAATGAATTAGCAAAGTCTCAATGTTCAGAGCTGATGAAATATTAAATCAAAATATATGCACATAATGACAGAAATATAGTAAACAGAATTAGATATAGTTGTGGTAATATAATTAGGATATAACATTGTTAAAGGCTATGATTGAAAACAATGTATATTCTACTTTTGAAGTCATTAGAATCCAACCATCTTCCAGGTAGAACTAGAATTAAGGCAATTTGTTGGATCCTTCTCATTGCTAGAAAACAATTGCATATGTTTTCATTTCCATTATTAATGATTTACCCAGTTTGACAGCACTTCCTGTTCCTCACACCTGCAGAGTGCATCAGAGCAAGGCCTTCTGCATAACATGGATGGAATCTGAGTTGCAAAACAGACAGTAAGGCATGTCCTGCATCTCCCCCATATGCAGAAATCCAAAACGGTTGCCACAGTGAGTGATGGCTACAGCTTGCCAAAGTGACAAAGCTCTGTTTGGCCTCCTAAGGTCTCTTTTATTATTATTATTCACTGAAATAAATAATGCATGGATGACTAACAATCTATACCAGGTGCAAATGAATTGTGCATATGCCATTTGCTGTAACTGCAGCAAATATTCCCAACCCCCAGCAGCTGAAAGAGCCAATCACACTGATCCTCCAAGAGCTGCATTGAGTTTATGACAACCTACTCACTCAGATACCGCCCCCCTTCAACTGTTGTTGTGAGTAAGGGCACATTTATCTAGAAAGGAGTGGGGATTTTGAATGTGCTGGTGACAAAGACTTCAACTCTGTGTACTAATGGGTCAATGGGCCAGTGAATGTATGACCTTCATCTCATTAGCAGAATGGCCAGATTAGTTGGACAAATCAATGCAAATTTAGTGCACAGGGTGTAGAAAAACATGCTGAATTGTTTAAAGGCTTCTGCTGGTAGAGGAGAGAAACATGGGCAGTGCCCCTCTCATGGCTGTGAGGATCTTCAGTCACAAATTTGAATTCACCATAAATGCAACAATGTTACTGCCCTGTCAACATGGTAAGCCAAAATGTAGATTAATTACAGATATTACACGCTTTAGAAATAATGCACACTAATTTTTCAGCCAAGAGACCACTTATCCTCATGGTTATGCTGACACATATGCTAAAGAATGTGACAGCAACCACAGCTCAGTGTGATTACAGTTGATGGTTATAATAGCTGGTTACAAAGAGGTGCACATTCTTTTATTCCTTGGATTCCAATACTCTGACATATTTGGAAAGTTTTGCGAACAAGCTACTTTTATGTCCAAGAAATATATACCCCAAAATGTATATTTTAAAGAAAAAAAACATTAAGCAACTTTCTTTGCACCAGCAAGGACAAAACCAATGAATTTTGTCCAATCAATTTGTAAACTTGTTTACATTGGCATCATGACATGGTATCCCATCACATGGCATTTCTCTCTTTGGGTGCAATTTTTATCACACATCCTGTCTGCTTCACTGGTGGGGAATATGAAATGGAATATGCCTATTCAGCAGAAAGGCATGGTGTTGTATTTCCTTTGCATCAGTTTGCTGGCGGACAATATACCACTTCATCTGGGGAAGAGACAAGTAAATACCAATACCCTATTCATCCACTATAAACCCAAAAGTCTCAGCTGCTTTAGGTTAGCTTTCATCTTATTTGTCATATGCATGTCCATTAGTGGTGTTAGGAGTGGTGCTTGTCTTGCCACACAGAAGTTAACTGGAGGTATCCAGTAATTTGCTTTCTTGGTATTTCCCCCTGTTATTTTATTTGTTATTAATTTATCTGCTTGTTTTTTTTTCTCTCACAGAGGGCATAGGAAAGCTAGAAATATAGCTTTTGTGAGATGGTCTTACCTTTCAGTGCCACTCTGATGTTTCTAGCTGACACTCAGATGCTTTTCAAATGCCAACATTGTAGAATGGCTGTTGGTTGAGCATCTGACCTTAGCCTCACAGTGGCCATCCGTACTATCACCCACTTGAACAGACATATTTTCTCTGACTCTTCTCCATCCCTAGGATGAAGCAACACTCTCAGAGAAACCCTATCTAGGCTCACATATTCACATGCTCACACGGCTGCAACTGTGGCTTTGGGAAAGGAAGCCTGCCATGATGTCTGAAGATGATGTGAGCTCACATGTGCAAAAGGGTGGCTTGCAGATGCACCAACCCCAGGAGAAAGCAATTAAGAACATATCAGGAAGAAGGACTTGAAGTCTTCAAAGAGTGCACATCAATGCGTGACTGAGGACGGCAGCTGCAGAGAGTCTGGTGCACCGATGCCAGAGAACAGCATGGAAGGTACCATTTCAACATGCAAAAGCCACCAAGAAATCCAAACTCCAAAGAAGGCAAAGAAGAGGACCCCAGTGTATCGAGGAATAACAGTATCTCTAAAGGTTATTTCTGTTCTGAACTTGTGATCCAGGATGGAGGTCATTTCTAGCCATTTATTCATTTTTCCATCTTCTCTCGTTCATTTGAAATATTTGAAGTTTTATAAAGCACCTACTATGTGCCAGATAATACCAAAGTTTCATTCAGTGAATGTGTATGGAGTACTTATTATGTACCAAGTATTCTTATGGGCTCTGGAATACAAGGATTAAAAGCCTGGTCCTTGGACCCTCAGAATTAGGGAAAAAGCTGCAGTTCAACTCATGAAACCAATTGATATTTTTGTTGAAGTGACAATCAACTGTCATTTGGGTGTTAGATTGGCACAAAATTAAGACTTTTTGGCCCATTCCTCTCACAAAGAACTATTATTCCACCTTATATTACACCCCACACAGTGCTTATCCAGTAACAACCTTGGGCTTTAAGTTAAAGATTGCATTATTCAAGGAGACCTTTGAAATCATCTCATCCCATCATCATCTCATCATTTTGCAGATGAAGAAGCGGGCATCCAGTTAAAATGGACTGTCAAAATCACCAAGTGCACATCTCAAAATGATCTTCAAGGGAGTTTTTTGAAAGAGTTTCTAATTCTGATAAAAACAATCCTGATTTTGGAGGGTTCTTTGTACTAAAAGGGAAGACAGAGGAGAGTTTTCAGTTATTTTACCTGATTATGACGAAGAATACTGGTAAGATTATAATTGGGAAGATTATTTCAATTTATCATAGAATTTAAAAAATTATTCAATCATTTTCTGGCAATTGAACTTTATTTCACCCTCATTAAATTGTTTTATACACATGAAAACAAAACAAAGTATGAAAAAAATAATACACGGCAAGTTTGCAGTATGATATCAGTATGATATTTTCTCACTGACGGTGAAACCATATTTCACTAAAAAAGTGCTCTTCTCTCAGTGGTTTCACGTGTCATCACCAGCTAACTTGGACAGAGCGAGAAGGGAGCTCTGTACAGATTGTGCAAACAGCTATTGAAAGAATGGTACAGTGAAGATGTTTTGCAACTTACATGCCTCCATGGATCCTAAGCTTGTCCAATAGAACTGTGCCACTGACATGTAAAGATAGAAGACTGTGTTAACAAATAACCCAGGACTTTAACTATCTGAGAGCCGATGGTCTCAGCACCACATTTCTCATTCTAAGCATCCTTGTTTAAAAACTTTTTGAAAACCTGAAGGTTGAAGGCTGTGTGGTCCATTATCTTTACTTGGTCACTTTCAAATTCACGTCTGCTGCTGCTGGCCTCATAAAAATGGCAACTCAGGGCAGCTTTGGCAAAATAGGAGTAGGGGTGGTGAGAAAAGGTCTCCCTATCCTGACTTCCCAGCTGTACGTGGGGACCTCAGACTCTGAAATCAAGCAGATCTAGGACTGAAATCTCAGCTCTGTCACCTTCAAGATGAGTGACTTTGAGCAAATTACTAACACTTCCTGAGACTACAGTTGCTTTGTCTATAAAACTAGGATAGTGGAGCCATCAAGATAGTCATGAATACAAATTAGCTAATAAATATAAAGCACTTCAGTTCAATTTTGGCACATACGAAGCTTAATAAAGGCTAGTAATGCAGAGGAGGAGGAGGAGGTAGGAAAGGAGAAAGTGGTAGGTGAGGGAGGGGAAGGTAAGGTCAGGGAGAGGAAGAGGAAGCCCCAGAGCATCTCGCTAGATCTGGTACCAAAAACACTGATTGGTGCTGCACTCCACTCCCAATGCCATCCAATTTTAGAGAAAGGGAAACAGAAAGGAGATGGGGCATTCAAGTTGAAGAGTCAATTGAGTAGTACCTCAAGGGAGCTCCCTGGAGCCTTGTTTATTTCTTGGGTATACTAAAATTTTTGGTCTTATCCAAGTTAAGGTAGGATAAAGAGGGTAAAAACATGTCAGTGACATTGCTTCCCTCATTCATCCTGAGATTTGATCCTCTGTCATTTGTAAATCCATCAGCAAAACTTCTAGATCTCAGAGAGGAAAAAATATCTGTACTATGGGTCAAGCCTGGAATTAGTCTTTGGTTTCCAGCCCACCCAACCCTCCCAAAGAATTGCCCAGAAAAGCAGCAATGTGGTGACAAATGGACCAGAAGTGCTGCTTCTAATGCTGCTGTGCACTATCTGCCCTGGATAAAAGGTTAAAGCTCCTAGAAAACCACCCCATCAACCCTCCAGAGTTGAGCCTCTTCACCTCATCCTATCACTTCCCTATATGCACCCTGAGTTCCAGCCCAATCAAACTTCTTGCAAGACGTCAAAATGTTCTCCCTACCCAAGAGTTTGGCATATGCAATCCCCTATAGGCATATTTTCACCCTTGAGATGCCTGGGGAGCTCCCTCCTCCATTCAGCCTTCCAGCCACTCCTGGAAACTTAACTATTTCCTTGCATGCCAAAAACTCTTGGAATATAGTTCTATCAGAGAAAATACTCTATTACTATATTTATTTGTAAGTCATCTGTCTCTTCCCTCTGGCCTTTGGGCTACATGGAGCTCTACACTGCGTGGCCAGATTATTGTGATCTCTGAATGCATAATAATCTGGCCACTCAGTGTATATCCTATATAATAAAAGGCTAATATGCAAATTGTTCCCTAGACCAGGAGTTCAATCAGTAGGCAGGCCAGCCAACAGCCCATGTCCTCCCTCCCCCTGGCCAAATTGACCAGACCCCTCCCATGCACGAATTCTTGCATTAGGCCTCTAATATACATATTAGAGATCATAATAATCTGGCCACTCAGTGTATACTCCCATGTATCAGCCCAATGAAGATGGCATCCACTGAGACTCATCGTGAGCTAATAATAAGCTGTTTATATATGTTACCTCAGTTAAAGCTCACCTATAAGTAGGTCCTATTGTCATTCCTAATTTTAAAATATTAATTGAGCCTTTATTTGCCAAGCCTGATTCTGAGAATAGTGAAGAAGACAGACAGTCTGATGAGAGAAGGGACTATCTGTCTTCTTTACTATTCTTAGAATTAGGCTTGACAAATAGAAATAAAATATCAAAAGACTGATGTGCAACTGTCATGAAGATAAGAAAGGCCAACATAATACAAAGTGACTAAAAGTCTTCTTTAGATTGGATGGTTAGCAAATGCATCCCTGAGAAAGTAACATTTAGATACCTGAACAATAAGAGTCTGCCACTCCAGGGGAAGAGAGAACAGAAGAAGGCTGCCAACGGGAAGGCAGCTGCAAGATAGTGTGTGAATGAAAAAACAAAGAAAGAGTGTGTGGTCGGATTGGAAATATTTTTTTGGTGAGTTGAGGAACAGCTATATTCCAGGAGACTGTGGGGGACTACTGGATGGGGCTCCCCTGACCTGGCAGCCCCCACAGCTGCTGGGTTCCCTCTCAGAGTGACTGGCTCAGACTCAGAGACAACACCATTTTGAAGGGGAAAGTAGATGTTACTGGAAGCTTGAAATGTCCAGGGAATCTACAAATACTGCACCTATGGAACAGCTGCGAACCCGAGAACACAGGTCCCCAAGTGATGCAAGCACGTGGATTCAGAGGAGCTCTACACTCCACGATGGAAAGGTCAGATTTTGCTTGGGATAAGGTGAGGTCTCTAGTCCCAGCAAGAGAAAGAAACATGCAGATGGCAGGAGCTGAAGAACCTGGGGAAGTCTGCCCCTATAAAAATTCGCAATACGTGAATGTGGAAGGGGGTACACAGAGCTGATAATAGAAGGGAACTCTAAAAAGTAACCCATTTTGATCTGACGCAAAAGGACAGCCTAAAAATTTAAAAAGTATGCTGGCTGCTTAGACACAAGGGGAAAAAAAGACTGCACAGACTTGCATGCAGCCCCAGAGTTTGCATACTTACGCTGGCTCTTTTTTTCTTCTTCTTCTTTTTCCTCTTTAAATCCTGGCTTCTGATTACTGAGCCCAATACATAAGATCACCCAATTGGGCACACCCTAAGAGAATGCAGGGGATAGTTGTTTTTCTGGAACCTGGGGATCAGAGAGGAGAATAACCATCAGAGACCCACTTCTGGGGCAACCCACTATCCAAAACCAGTATTGAGTGCTCCTAGGAAAGCAGGATCTAAGTATTGGCTAGAGAGGACCTATAGACCCAGAGGTCAAACCAGAAACACTGACACCCAGTAATTGAATCACAAATTGACTCTTGTAAAAACACAAATAAAGGTATACAAGAAAGGAAGATGCACTGCCTGCATAAAAATCAGGACTGGCTTACAATGCTGAGGAGCAGTGAAACACAGGGAACTGCAATACTGTCCTGACTAGGAAACAGGCATGCCAAACAGAACAGTAGAGGAAGTGAATGACCTTCACTACTGCACATTTTTATTTTTATTTTTTTATTTTTGTCATCTTTTATTTAAGAAACTATTTTTTCTTTTTTCTGCACTTGATTTTACCTTTTTAATTATTATATTTTTATTTTCAATCAGTATTACTACTACTATTTTACCTTTTTTTAGAGTGTTATTTTATTTTCTCTTTATTTTACTTTGGAATTAATATTCTACATTCTATTTTCATCTTTCTTTTAGCATCATTTTACTCTATCTCAATGTTATGTTTATGCCATCACTCTCTTCCTAATTTTTCCCTTTTTGTTGTCCTGTTTCTCTTACCCCATTCCTGCTTTAGATTTTCCCATTTCTTCTTTTTACCCTTTGTTAAAATTTCAACCTACTTATATATCTAATTTCTAATCTCCTGCTCTAAGTCCATTCACAGCTCTCTCTTTTCTGTCTTCACTATCCCAACATTTTTTTCTCTCTGTCCTTTTGTGGTTGTTTGCTTGATTATTGATTACATCAAATTTTATGCTTGTTTGTGAGACTGTTTTGCTTATTCTTTTTTTATTGTGTTTCATGTATAGATATCTTCCCATTCTCCCCCCCCCTCCCAGGCATACCCCAACTCTCAGTGTCTTGTGTTCATTGGTTATGCTTATATGCATGCTTATTCTTTTTTTGTTTTCTTTTTGTTTGTTTTTGCTTCTGTTTTCCCTTGCCTTGCTTGATACTAGTTGATGTTTCTATTTGCATTCATCTCTAGGTACTTGTTATTGGCATTTGTCAGGATTAGTGGCTGTTCTATTGGATTTTTCTGTTGGATTTTGTTTCCCTCTTTTTTATTATTCTCTTTCTTTCCTCTATTACTTTTTTTCCTTTTCCAATTTCATTTTTGCACTACTTTCTTTGTTTTCTCTTCCTCTTTCTCTCCTATCCTCTAATACAGCTTTCTTTGATGGTCACTTTTATCAGGGGTTCTTAATATCGTGAATACATTTCTGTTCAGTGCCTTGTGCATTGTACCTGGTGGTGGTGTATTTTGTGCCTTCAAATGAATGCAGTAGAGAGAGAACTACATAACCAGACAACCAGAGAAGAGATACCATAGGAAGACAAGAAGAAGCTTGCATATGAAAAAAAGCAAGCATCATCAGAAAAGGGAAGTAAACAAAATGGAGGCAAGCAACCTGTCAGAGAAAGAATTCAGAGAAATGAACATAAGGTGGCTGAAAAGAATGGAAGGCAAATTTGATCATATGTGTAAGAACCAAGAGGAAATGAAGAAGAACCAAAAAGGAATGGAAAATGATATCATGGCTATAAAGAACTCAATAGAAAGCATCAAGAGTAGACTACAAGAAGCAGAGGACCACATCAGTGAGTAATAAGACAAGGTAGGAAAAAATAACCAAGTAGAGCAGCTTCTAGAAAAAAAAATTAAAAAGAAGGAAGAGAGCCTAAGTGAACTTTGGGACAACACGAAACAAAACAAAATCAGCATAACAGCAGTTCCAGAAGAAGAAGAAACTGAGCAAGGAATAGAAAACCTGTTTGAAGAAATAATGACAGAAAACTTCCCTGATATAGGGAAGAAAAAAACCCACACAAATCCAAGAAGCTCACAGAGTCCCAAGCAAAATGAACCCCAAAAGACTGACACCAAGGCACATTATAATTAAATTGACAAACACCAACAACAAATTAAGAATCTTAAAAGAGGCCAGAGAAAGACAGAAAGTTACCTACAAAGAACCCCCATTAGCCTAGTGACTGATTTCTCAATAGGAATTCAACAGGCCAGAAGGGAATGGAATAAAATATACAAAGTCATGCAAAGGAATGTTCTGAATTCAAGAATACTATACCCAGCAAGGATATCAATCAAAACTGAAGGTGAAATGAGGAGCTTCACAGACAAAAAAGGACTAAGGGAATTTATTACCACCAAACCAGCAATACAAGAAATGCTAAAGAATCTGATGTAAAAAAAAAAAAATAGGAAGCGAAGAAGGAACACAGGGGTAAAGAATAAAAATGGTGACAAATAAGTATCTATCAATAATAACTTTAAATGTAAATGGTTTAAATGGCCCAAACAAAAAACATAGTGTAATGGAGCACCCAAATACATAAAAAAGCTCATGGAGGAGATCAAGGGGGAAACTGATAGCAATAAAATCATAGTAGGAGACTTTAATACCTCAACATCACCATTGGACAAATCTCTAAACAAAAAATCAGCAAAAAAACACTAATTCTAAGTGACTAACTAGACCAGAGGGATTCAGAATGTTTCACTCTACAGCCACAAAATATACATTCTTCTCAAGTACACATGGATCATTTTCAAAGATAGACCATTTGTTGAGTCACAGGCAAAGTCTCTCAAATTCAACAAGATAGAGATCATATCAAGCATCACCTCAGATCACAGTGGCATAAAATTTGAAATAAACTATAATAAAAAAAAATCCCAAAAAATCAAACACATGGAGAATAAATAGCTTGCTATTAAACAATGACAGAGTTACCAGACAGATCAAAAAAGAAATAAAAAACATCATGGCAACAAACAACAATAAAAACACAACAATCCAAAATCTGTGGGACAGTCTTGAGAAGGAAGTTCATACCTCTACAAGCCTACTACAAAAAATAAGAAACAATGGTAATAAATTACCTAACCCTAAAACTCAAAGAGTTAGAAAGAGAGCAACAAGAAAAGCCCGGTGTAAGCAGAAGGAAGGAAATAATAAAGATCAGAGTAGAGATAAATAACATAGACACCAAAAACACAAAAGATCATCAAAACCAAGAGTTGGTTCTTTGACAGGATAAATAAGGTTGATGAACCACTCGCCAGGCTTACCAAGAAGCAAAGAGAGAATGAACAAAATCAGAAATAAAAGTGTAAAAATAACAACAGACCACACAGAAATACAAAGGATTATTAAAAATATTGTGAACAACTCTGTTCCAACAAACTGGACAACCTGTAAAAAATGGACATATTCCTAGAAAAATACAACCTTCCAAAACTCAATCAGGAATAATCTAAATGTCCTTTTTTTTTTAACGATTCAAGACAAAATTTCATTTCTTTGTAATTAGAAATAAATATCTCACAATATATAATTACATATTGTTGTTTTTTCTTCCTTCATTTTTTATTAATTTTTTATACATATATCCTCATTGCCCCCCTCCCAGGCATACCCCAACCCCCAGTGTCTATGTTCATTGGTTATGCTTATATGCATGCATACAAGTTCTTTGGTTGATCTCTTATCTACCTCACCTAACTTTAATCTTCCTGCTGTAATTTCACAGTCTGTTTGAAGATTTACTGCCTCTGCATCTATCCTTTTGTTCTTCAGTTTATAATGTTCTTTATTATCCACAAATGAGTGACATCATGTGATGTTTCTCCTTCATTGACTGGCTTATTTCACTAAGCATAAGGCTCTCCAGTTCCAACCAGGCTGCTACAAATGGTAAGAATTACTTATTTTTAATGACAGCATAGAATTCCATTGTGTAGATGTACCACAGTTTTCTGATCCACTCATCTACTGAAGGGCACCTAGGCTGTTTGCAAATTGTAGCTATTGTAAATTGTGCTGCTATGAACATAGGGGTGCATAAATCCTTTCTGATTGGTGTTTGTGATTTCTTAGGATAAATTCCTAAGAGTGGGATTACAGGGTCAAATGGGAGATCCATTTTTAGTTTTTTGAGGAAACTCCATACTGTTCTCCACAGTCGCTGCACCAGTCTGCATTCCCACCAAAAGTGCACAAGGGTTCCTTTTTCTCCGCTTCCTCGCCAACACTTGTTGTTTGTTGATTTGTTGATGATTGCCATTCTGACCGGTGTAAGATGGTATCGCATTGTCGTTTTGATTTGCATCTCTCAGATGATTAATGACTTTGAACATGTTTTCATGTGTTTCTTGGCCTTCCTTCTGTCATCTTCTGCAAAGGTTCTATTTAAGTCCATTGCAAATTTTTTTATTGGATCGTTTATCTTCCTTTTATTAAGTTGTATTAGTTGGCTGTAGATGTTGGAGATTAAACCTTTATCAGTGATAACATTTGCAAATATGTTCTCCCATACAGTGATCTTTCTTGTTGTTTTGTTGATGGTTTCTTTTGCTGTGCAAAAGCTTTTTATTTTAAGGTAGTCCTATTTGTTTATTTTTTCTTTAGCTTCCATTCCTTTGGAGCAGTATCAGTGAAGAAGGTCTTTCGGCACATGTCTGAGATTGTGCTGCCTGTGGATTCCTCTAGTATTTTTATGGTTTCCCTTCTAATGTTTAAGTCCTGTATCCATTTTGAGTTTAATTTTGTATTTGGTGTAAGTTGGTGGTCCAGTTTCATTTTTTTCCATGTATCCGTCCAATTTTCCCAACACCATTTATTGAAGAGGCTATCTTGGCTGCATTGAATGTTCATGCCTCCTTTGTCAAATATTAGATGAACATAGTGGTTTGGGTGGATATCTGGGTTCTCTATTCTATTCTATTGCTCTATATGTCTGTTCTTGTGCCAGTACCAGGCTGTTTTGAGAACAGTTGCTTTGTAGTATAGTTTCAAATCTGGTATTGAGATCCCACCTACTTTATTCTTCTTTCTCAGAATTGCTGTAGCTATTCGTGCTCTTATTTTGTTCCAGATGAATCCATGAAGAATTCTTTATAGGTCTGTGAAATATGTCGTTGGTATTATAATGGGTAGTGCATTGAATCTATAGATTGCTTTGGGTAGTTTTCACATTTTAATGATGTTGATTCTCCCAATCCATCAGCATGGTATGCTCTTCCATCTGTTAACATCTTCCTCTATCTCTTTTTTCAGTGTCCTGTAGTTTTCTACATACAGGTCTTTTACCTCTTTAGTTAGATTTATTCCTAGGTATCTTACTGTTTTTGGTGTGATGGCAAATGTGATTGCTTTTTTAGTTTCTCCTTCTGTAATTTCACTATTAGTGTATAGAAATGCCACAGACTTCTTAGCATTAATTTTTTATCCTGCTACGTTTCCAAATTCATTTATTAAGTCAATTAGTTTTGGAATGGAGTCCTTTGGGTTTTTTATGTACAATATCATGTCATCTGCAAATAAGGACAGCTTTAGTTCTTCTTTTCCAATTTGGATGCCTTTGATTTCTTCTTCTTGTCTAGTTGCAATGGTTAAAACTTCCAGTACTATGTTGAACAGGAGAGGTGAGAGTTGGCATCCCTGTTTTGTTCCTGTTCTTAGGGGAAATGGTTTTAGTTTTTGCCCATTGAGTATGATGTTAGCTGTGGGTTTATCATATATGGCTTTTATGATGTTGAGGTATGATCCTTCTATTCCCACTTTGCTGAGAGTTTTTATCAAGAAAGGGTGTTGGATTTTGTCAAATGTTTTTTCTGCATCAATTGATATGACTATGTGATTTTTATCTTTCAATTTGTTTATGTGATGTATCACATTTATTGATTTACGGATATTGTATCATCCCTGCATTCCTGGGATGAATCCTGCTTGGTCATGGTATATGATCTTTCTGATGTATTGCTGGATCTGGTTTGCTAGAATTTGTTGAGGATTTTGGCATCTATGTTCATGAGAAATATTGGCATATAATTCGCTTTCATTGTGTTGTCTTTATCTGGTTTTGGTATTAGGGCGATGCTGGCTTCATAGAAGGTGTTTGGAAGTGTTCCTTCTTCTTGAATGTTTTTGAATAGTCTGAGGAGGATAGGTTTTAATTCTTCCTTGAATGCTTGGACAAACTCTCCTGTGGAGCCATCTGGTTCCGGTCTTTTATTTGCTGGAAGCTTTTTGATGACTGTTTCAATTTCTTCCATAGTTATTGGACAATTGAGATGTTTAGATTCCTCCCCGTTGAGTTTGGAAGGTTATATTTTTCTAGGAAAATGTCCATTTCTTGCAGGTTGTCCAATTTGTTGGAATAGAGCTGTTCGTAGTATTTTTTAAGAATCCTTTGTATTTCCTCAGGGTCTGTTGTTATTTCTCCTCTTTAATTTCTGATTTTGTTTATTTGGGTCTTCTCTCTTTGCTTCATGGTGAGCCTGGCTAGAGGTCCATCAATCTTGTTTATCCTTTCAAAGAACCAGCTCTTGGTTATGTTGATCTTTTGAATTGTTTCTTTGGTCTCCAAGTTGTTCATCTCCGCTCTGATCTTCACTATTTCCTTCCTTCTGAGTACACTGGGCTTTTCTTGTTGCTCTCTTTCTAGCTCTTTGAGTTGTAGTGTTAGGTAATTTATTACCATTGTTTCCTGTTTTTTGCAGTAGGCTTGTAGGGCTATGAACTTCCCTCTCAAGACTGCTTTCACTGTTTCCCATAAATTTTGTATTGTGGTGTTGTCATTGTCATTTGTTGCCATAATGTTTTTTATTTCTTCCTTGATCCCGTCGGTTACCCAGTCATTCTTTAATAGCATGCTGTTTAGTCTCCATGTTTTTTATTTTTTTCTATTGTTTTTATTATAGTTGATTTTCAGTTTTATGCCACTGTGGTCTGAGAAAATGCTTGATATGATTTCTATTTTCTTGAATGTGAAGAGACTTTTCTTATGACCAAACATATAATATATCTTTGAAAATGACCCATGTGCACTGGAGAAGAATGTATATTCTGTGGCTTCGGGGTGAAATGTTCTGAAGATGTCAATTAATTCCATCTGGTCTAGTGTGTCATTTAGGATTGATGTTTCTTTTCTGATTTTTGGTTTAGAGGATTTGTCCAATGGTGACAGTCTGGTATTGAAGTCTCCTACTATGATTGTATTGCTGTCCATCTCTCCTTTAATATCCTCCATGAGTTTTTTTTATGTATTTAGGTGCTCCTATATTAGGTGCATATATGTTTATCAGAGTTATTTCTTCTTGTTGGATTGTTCCCTTTAGTATTATGAAGTGGCCTTCTTTATCTCCTGTTATGTCCTTCACTTTGAGATCTAATTTGTCAGATATAAGTATTGCAACCCCAGCTTTTCTTTCATTTCCATTTGCCTGAAATACCATGTTCCATCCCTTCACCCTCAATCTGTGTGCATCTCTTTTCCTAAGGTGGGTTTCTTGCAGACAGTAGATATATGGATCATGTTTTCTTATCCAATCGGTTACCCTATGTCTTTTGATTGGAGCATTTAATCTGTTTACATTTAAAGTTATTATTGATAAGTACTTATCTGTTGCCATTTTTAGTCCTTACCCCCGAGTTCCTTTTTCGCTGCCTCTTTCTTTTTATTACAGCAGACCCTTTAACATTTCTTGCAATGCTGGTTTGGTGGTAATATATTTTCTTAGTCCTTTTTTGTCTGTGAAGCTTCTGATTTCACCTTCAAATTTGATTGAGAGTCTTGCAAGGTACAGTATTCTTGGATTCAGACCCTTCCTTTGCATGACTTTGTATATTTCATTCCATTCCCTTCTGGCCTGACGAATTTCTGTTGGGAAATCAGTAGCTAGTATTATGGGGTTCCTTTGTAGGTAACTTTCTGTTTCTCTCTGGCTGCTTTTAAGATTCTTACTTTGTCATCAGTGTTTGCCAATTTAATTCCTATGTGCCTTGGTGACGGTGCGTTGGGGTTAATTTTGCTTGAGACTCTGTGAGCTTCTTGGATTTATGTGGGCTTTTTCTTTCCTATATTGGGGAAATTTTCTGTCATTATTTCTTCAAACAGGTTCTCTAATCCTTGTTCAGTTTCCACTCTTTCTGGAACCCCAATTATGCGGATGTTGTTTTGTTTCATGTTATCCCAAAGTTCCCTTAGGCCCTCCTCTTGCTTTTTAACTTTTTTTCTAGAAGCTGCTGTACTTGTGTATTTTTTCCTACCGTGTCTTCTAGCTCACTGATGCAGTGAGCTAGAAGCTCACTCTGCTTCTTCTAGCCTACTTTTGATGCTTTCTATTGAGTTTTTTATAGCAGTGATGTCATTTTTCATTTCTTCTTTATTATTCTGCATTTCTTTTAGGTTCTTCTACATTTCTTCCTGCTTCTTTTGCATTTCTTCTTGCTGCTTCTGCATTTCTTCTTGCTTCTTCTTCATTTCCTCTTCAGTCTTCTTCATTTCCTCTTGGCTCTTACTCACAATGTCAAACTTGTCTTCCATTCGTTTCATCCACCTTATGATCATTTCTCTGAACTCTTTCTCTGGCAGGCTTATTTCTGCTTCTATTTTGTTTACTTACTTTTCTAGTGATTCCTGCCTATCTGTCGTATGCGGACTGTTTCTTTTTCTGCCCATGGTTTTTCTTCTCCGGGTGTCTGGTTATGTAGTTCTCTCTCCTACATTGATTCAAAGGCACAAACTACAACATGACTCGGTACAGCACACAAGGCACTGAACAGAAATGTATTCACTATGTTAATAATCACCAATAAGGTGACCACCAATGAAAGACAAATTAGAAAAAGAGGAAGAGGAAATTGAGGGAAAAAGAAAGGAAAGAAGTGCCAAAATCAAATTGGGAGAGGAAGAAAAAATAAATAAATGAACCAAAAAGAAAAGAAAAGAAAATTAATAAAAGGAGAATAAGAAAAAGAAAAGAGAGACAGAAAGAAAGTGAGAGAGAAAAGAAAGTGGATAAGAGAGAAAAGCGGAACAAATAATAGATGTCAGCAGAAAACTCCAATAGAACAGTCACTACTCCCAATAAAGGCCAGCAACCAGTACCTAGAGATTAATACAAACTGCAGATAACAACTGGTATCGAGGGAGGTGAGGGAAAAGAGAGGTAAAAAACAAAGCAAGCAAAAAGCAAAATAAAACAAGTAGAGTACACTAAAATAATCTCACGAAAAAGTTCAAAAAATTGATATAATCACTGTTCAGGCAGATAGTAACAAAAGGACATAAAGAAAAAACAACTTTTTGGCTAGTGAAGACAAGAGGTTTGTATGGACTTGTAGTAGGGGATTTGAAATTAGATATATAAGTGGGGTGAAATTTTAACCAGGTAAAGAGAAAGAATAGGGGGAAACTAAAGTTGGAAAAGGGAAAGAGAAACAAGACAACAAAATGGGGAAAGTCAGGAGGAAAGTGTTGGCATAAAGGTAGAGTTGAGTTGGAGTACAATTATGCTAAAGGAAAGATGAAAATAGAATGTCCAAAAAGGTAAAATACTAGTAGTAATTAATAATACTAGTTGAAAACAAAAATCTAATAATCAAAAAGGTAAAATCAATTGAGGCAGGAAGAAAAAAAATAGTCTTAATTAAAACATGTAAAAATTAAAAATTTTAAAAAAATTAAAAAAAAATAGAGTGGTCATTCACTTCCACTATTATTTTGCTTGGCACCCCTGTTTCCCAGTAGGGAAGGTATTGCAGCTCCCCTGTTGGTGTTTTAATCTCTTTATTCTTTTGTGGTTATGTGAGAGTCAATTTGTGCATCATCCACTGGGTGGCAGTGTTTCAGGATTGATCTCTGAGACAAAGCACAGGACCTCCCTAGGCTGTGCTCAGATCCTGCTACTCTGTGGTTCTCAAAGCTGGTTTGTGGGGATTTTGCAGCCGGAACACTATAATAACTCCCAGGCTGTCCCTCTGCCTCAGATAAAAAACAAGTCATTTTCCAGAGCTCCCTTCTCTCAACAGCTCAGAGAGTTTGCCTCCACACTTAGGGATCACACCCTGCCCACCTCCATGGACCTCTCCAGAGGCAGCTTTCCCGAAGCCCGGCTCCCAGAGTATGCTCGTCTCTGTTCTGAGGGGCCAGAGACCTCACCTTATCCCAGGGGAAATCTGACCTTTCCGTGTGTCTGTACCGATTGGAGTGTGGTGTTCTGGGTCTCCGCCTGTTCTGTGGGGGTTTCAGCCAGCCGCAGCTTTCAGATCACCGCAGACATCCATCTCCCTCTGCAAGATGGCGCGGTCTCAGCGTTTACGCTGGTGGCTCCAGCCAACAAAAACTCCATGGCAGTGGGGCTGATTGGCCAGGAGAGCCCCTTCCAGCAGTTCCCCGCCTTCTCCTGGAGGATAACTGACTCTTAACTTGCCAATAAACAGTCCCCGTGCGACTCTCAGCTGCCCTCCCTCCCTCTTCCCAGCAACAAAGCTCCAGACGTGTCCGTCTATTCCACCGCCATTTTCCAAGAAGAAGAATCTAAACATCTTAATAGTCCAATAACAATGGAAGAATTGAAGCAGTCATCAAATAGTTTCCAACAAACAAAAGCCCAGGTCCAGACGGCTACACAGGGGAGTTTAACCAAACATTCAAGGAAGAACTAAAACCTATCCTCCTCAGACTATTACAAAAAATTCAAGAGGAAGGAACACTTCCAACCTTATTCTTTGAAGCCAGCATCACCCTAATACCAAAACCAGATAAAGACAATACAATGAAAAACAATTACAGGCCAATATTCCTCATGAACATATATGCCAATATCCTCAACAAAATTCTAGCAAATCAGATCTAGCAGCACATCAGAAAGATCATACACCATGACCAAGTAAGATTTACTTCAGGAATTCAAAAGTGGTACAATATCCACAAATCAATAAATGTGATACATCACATAAACAAATTGAGAGACAAAAAATCACATAGTCATATCAATTAATACAGAAAAAGCATTTGACAAAATCTAACACCCTTTCTTGATAAAAACTCTCAGCAAGGTGGGAATATAAGGATCATGCCTCAACATAATAAAAGCCATATATGATAAAGCCATAGCTAACATCATACTCAATGGAAAAAAACTAAAACCATTTCCCCTAAGAACAGGAACAAAAAAGTAATAGACTTAATAAATGAATTTGGCAATATAGCAGGACACAAAATTAATGCCAAGAAATCTATGGCATTTCTATACACCACTAATGAATGTACAGAAAGAGAGACTAAGAAAGCAATCCCATTTACCATCACCCCTCAAAAATTACATTACCTAGGAATAAATTTAACTAAGGAGGTAAAAGACCCACATGCAGAAAATACAGGACACTGAAAAAAGAGATAGAGGAAGACATAAACAGATGAAAGAACATACTAGGTTCATGGATTGGGAGAATCAACATCATTAAAATGTCCATACTACCCAAAGCAATCTATAGGTTCAATGCACTACCCATTAAAATGCCAACAGCATATTTCACAGACCAAGAAAGAACTCTCCAAATATTCATCTGGAACAACAACAAAAAAGACCCTGAATAGCCACAGCAATCCTCTGAAAGAAGAACAAAGTAGGAGGGATCTCAATACCAGATTTCAAGATGAATTACAAAGCTACTGTTCTCAGAACAGCCTGGTACTGGCACAAGAACAGACATATAGACCAATGGAATAGAAGAGAGAATCCAGATATCAACCCAAACCACTATGCTCAATTAATATTTGACAAAGGAGGCATGAACATACAATGGAGTCAAGACAGTCTCTTCAATAAATGGTGTTGGGAAAATTGAACAGATACATGCAAAAAAATGAAACTAGACCACCAACTTACACCATACACAAAAATAAACTCAAAATAGATAAAGGACTTAAACATAAGAGAGGAAACCATAAAAAATACTAGAGGAATCCACAAGCAGAGAAATATCAGACAAAAGCGGAAGCAATTTCTTCACCGATACTGTTCGTAGGGCAATGGAAACTGAAAAGAAAATAAACAAATGTGACTACATCAAAATAAAAGCTTTTGTACAGCAAAAGAAACCACCCATAAAACAACAAGAAATCCCACTCTACGGGAGAACATATTTGCAAATGTTATCACTGATAAAGGCTTAATCTCCTACATCCCACTTCTGGCACTATATTCCAAGAAAATAGAAACACCAATCAGAAAGGATATATATACCTCTACATTTATAGCAGCACAATTCACCATAGCTAAAATTTGGAAACAGCCCAAATGCCCATCAGCAGATGACTGGATCAGAAAATTATGGTATATCTACACAATGAAATACTATGCTGCTATAAAAAAAAAGAAGGTATTCTTACCAGTGGGCAGGGGGAGAAGATATGTGTACTACTACATGTAATACTTTAAACAATAAAAAAATAAAGAGAAAAATAAAATACTTTGGGGAAAAAAGTAAAAAATTTAAAATAAAGAAAGAAAGAAAGATCCAGGGGAAGAGCATCCTAGGTAGAGGGAACTGCAAATACAAAGACCTTGAAATAAGAATGAACTTGACCTATCTGAGGAATGGAAAGAAGTGCAGGGTAACTGTTGACCTAGAGGGTGAGAAGCCTGCACTAGGTTATGTAGAGTCTTGGGAAACTGGTAAAGAATTTGGAAAGATATTGTTTAATCTGGAAAGAAACATGGTGTAATTTCAAGTTCTTAAACCATTGTTTTACCTTCTGGTATGAAAAAGAATGCAGAGGAACAATGTGGAAGAAGAGGTAATATGAAGCAGAGCTGACCACATAGTCATATAGTGATGAGGGCCCAGGTACCTTAGACTAAAGTGATAATGACTAATTTAGATAACCATTTATGAGGTGCTTAATATGTGTTAAGCACTGCTCTAACTACAGTATAGTTATAACATTGTTTATTTCTTACCACAGCCACATGACATGGGGCCTATTTTGATACCTACTCACAGATGAAGAAGCGGAAATAAGGAGGTTAATAACATAATCAAATGAGTATGTGATGGTGCTGGGATTTGGACCAAAGCAAAGTCTTCCTTATACTGTACTGCAGTTAGTAAAATAGAAGGACAAAAAAAAATGGTTTAGTTATTAATAATGGCAAAATTAAGGATATGAATCAAGGGCCAGGAGAAATACTCATTGAGGATAAGTAGATGACAATAGATAGATAAATAAATAATAATGAGCATACATTTCCCAAATGCCTGCTATAAAGCAGACCCTGTTACATTTTGTACATATTATCTCATTTAACCATTATTATAGCCATGTGTGGGAACCTCTTTCCACGTCCCGCGTGGTTCAGGGTTACCGGGTCAGGGTTCGGGTTCTGAAGGAGGCCGCACGCAAACGAAATGAGAGACTAGAAAGCATAAATTTGGCGATATTGGGGGGCCAGGCGGGAGCCTTCCTCTAGTGGAAAGGACTGCCATTTGCTCTGGCCTTTCTCTCCCTTTTATTAAGGCTTTGGGACACACCCCTAACCTTTAGGCAGGAGGTAACAGAAATTAACATGATACAAACAGATAGTTTCAACTAAACAATGAGTAATCAGCTCTGACCTTTCAGAGCAATTAAGGTTGGCCAGCCTTCTGGCTTCCCATTTACATCCATTTAGTGAGAACAATATTTGGTTTCCGACATCTCCCCCATTTTCTTTTCCTCTAAAAAATCTTAAACCTACAGACTAGAAATAAATCTTAAGAACAAAAAATAAGACAAGCAACAATGGCTATGCTAAGAGGTAAATGAATAAGTCTATAGTATCTTTCTTTCTGGACCAACAGTCCTTTGAGTCCCAGTTTCAATGTCCAACAGTTTTTTGAATGTACGTATTAGGAATGATATTTCAGTTCTGGATGGTGGACAAATGGTGGCAATGCAGGTACGATCCTCTCTGGTTTGGTCCTGGGCAACCTGCATCGATGCACAGCTGCTGACTGTTAGGATGGCAAGGTGTCCTCAGCATCTTCCATCTCTGGACTGCTTCTCCTCTCGTCTTCATAGCTGGAGCATTCTCTGTTGTAGGAATTCACATGGTCTTGGAGCTGTTTTTCTGAAAATATATAAACATTCTCGACCAAAAGTTAGTAAAGGAATTTTTTCTATAAATTTGACTTTAGATCCTTTTTATTTTTTCCCAAATGATTTTCCTTTGACTTATTTTAATACTATGTATGTTTTTCATGGGTGTCTTGCTGTCAAGTAAAAAAATTTTTTAGATGTAATTTGCTTACAGGATGCTTTTTCCTTACATAATATTACTGTACTATCCCCCTTTTTTATGTAATTATGATGCTTTTGGAAAATTTTTTATAATGCAAATATGACTGCTTTATGTTTATTGCATGTTGAGTAATTTTACCATGCATTGAACTACCAATAGAAATTTAAGTTAATACTTTAGGAACAACTGTTTTCCAGTACAATTAAATTTTCTTGAATATTCACCTATTTCAATTAACCAATTAAATTAATTTGAAAATTTAACTACTATTTTATTATTAAATTTAATATTCTAACAACAATCTTAGTTTTATCCTGTAAATATTAGTGGAAAGGATTTATTTGCATTCTTGAGTAGGCCCTGAGCATTCCTGGTGTTAAGTTGGATTTAGAATATAGGGCAGCTGTCAGCCAAGTCTGTCTGTTGCTGGGTCCCAATCTGAGCTGCACCAAATCTTTGTCTGTCATTTGTGTCCCGAACGGAGCTGGGCCAAGTCTCTGTCTTGTCACCTGGATCCCGATGCGAGCTGGGCGTGGGAAGTGAAGCAGCCATGGGGCAGGAGACCTCCCTTAGAAGGGGCGAAGGTTCAAGCCTCTGCAATGTTGGGGGGTGAGGATCAACCTCTGTTGATCCCCAAGTTTTCTCCTGATGGCCCCTCTGCGACTGTGCCTGTCTTAGGTCAGGAACTATACCATACGGTACCAACCCACCTTACCCGTCATTGGAAAGCAGGGCGGCATAAGGCCCAGTTCCTGGCTTAGGCGGTGGTCGGTGTAACGTATAAGTTCCAGTTGCCCGTCTCTGGCTAACCAGCCATCCTCCGGGGCCAAGCAGGTTGATGTGAGGTTCAGTTCCGTCTCCTTGGACGCTGATGCCCTTGTGGCCTCCACGCCCAGTACCTGCCTTGGGATCCCCTTGCCTGCTGGCAGGGTCCCAGCACTGATCACATATCTTGGGGAACCCAGGTTTCTTCTCCAGGAAGGGCCCAGCTCACACCACTGGGTGAGAGACAGATTCATGGTACCAGCCAACACTAGGCTTCAACCTCAGCATGAACAGAAAGCTCAGGCGACAGCTGTGGGAGGGTCCTTCTTGGCAAAAAGAGCAAGAAAAGCCAATATAGAATGCTCAAGTGCCTTCTCACTGTCTTAATTCCTTTTATGTTATTTATTTATTTATTTATTAAATTGCTACCAAATATTCAGAGAATTAGATTGTAAGTTTGTTTAGGATATTTGTCAAAAAATATTATAATGACATTGTAGAATAATATTATGTAAGGAAATTCTTTTGTTCTAGGCCATGGCAATTCAATTTTAAACTGGCTATCAATTTCTTTTTTGTATAGAGAAGGTCTTAGTTACTTTATTAGAATATTTAAGCAAATTGCTTACAAAAATATTGGCTCTTTATTTAGCTGAAAACTTTGATTTTTATTTAAAAAGCTAATTTATTAATTAAAATAGGTATCTCAATTTTAAAGCAAAAGAAATTTAGTAAATGTTTATGTCTGATTCACAAGCCACAAATATTGCCCCGCCTCTAGCTTAATACAGGTGGCTTTGGGCTTTTTGTCATTTTAAATTCTAATGTTGGAATTTTAAGAAATACATACTTAATTTTGCCCTTCTTAGAGACTACAAGAAACAGGGGAATCAGTACACCTAAGGATTCTTACCCATGAAGGGTCAGGAATATAAGTCAAAAATACTTCCCCATGTGCCCCAGGAAATATTACCGTACAGCTGGTAACTGTATTGCAAGAAATACGTTCTTAGGTGTCTGTACCGTCCTCTTTACCATGCTCCTGGCAACACAGGACCCCAAATTCCTGTAGGAATAGCTTGCAGAGCAATATCAGGAGTCAAAGTGACTGCTATAGTGCTGTTAAGATACAGGCCTGCGCTTCCTGGAGTTGCTCGGATGAGGGAATCCACTGTGGGCCTTGCAGGGCAGGTTTCTCCTATTAATAACGGGACTGGGGGGCACCCCTCTGGCCGTTTCCCGGTGGTTGACTATACCCTGTATCTTGATTTAGAGGCTGCCCATTTCTATGAAATTTTGATTTACACTGTCTGCCCAATGGTTACCTCTCTGACATCTAGGACACCGAGAGACTGGATCTCTCAGAGGCTGAGTGTTTATGCCTCTCCCTAGAGTGCTACCTTGTGTCCTTCTTAGAGGCCAAAACCTTCACAACATTTAAAATATAGTTATTAATTCTTATTTGATAAAGCTTTCCATGAAATTTCAAGTATATTAGATCGGTTAAATTTAAGATGTCCTTTAAAAAGAGAGAACAAATTTCTTCTATTACTCTGAGCCCATGGAGCTTTACAAGAATCATCTCTGTTAAAGCCTTGAAGTTTTAACATGGAAAAAAACCATCAAATATATATATATTCATATACGATTTAAAGATTATAATATTTTTATAATTATCTTAAGATATCAATTATATTTTTAAACTGTCAGTTGGGAATCACAGAATTAATCCTTTTTTATTAGACCAATCAACAACGTATTTTGAATTCCTAATTATTAGAGAAATTTTATTTTCTCCCAATTTAATTTGCATTTAGCTGAAATCCTTGATTAATAACACATCATCTCCTTTTGGTTCCTTTACGCCATTTTTCTTAAAAAATAAAGACCAGTTCTGGTTTTTCTTTTTCTGCAGCTTTTGCAGAGAGATTCCAGCTTAAAACCCTGTCTATGTCCAAAAAGGTGGACAATTGCGCGCATTTCTTTTTAAGCCGGGCTTCTCTCCTCATGAGTACAGAAATTCCAGACACATCTCTAAATTTTTAAAACTTTTTCATGGCGAGAAAGGAGACTTTGGATTAGTATACTGGGAGAGTGGACTTTCATTACTGGATTGCCACAGTGTCTTTCTTCCTCCACATCCTGCTTACTTCAGGGGAAAGCATCAGTAACAGATCTGGCTGAATTTCTTTTCATGCTTAAAAGATAAAGACAGATCTTAAATTTTTTCTTTCTTTTTCGCTTTCCGAAGTAATAACTAGCACCTAATTTGGCCAAGATTAGCATTTCCCTGCGATTTCTCTTATAATTTTTAAGTGAAACCTTCAGTAATCTCATTGCAGAAGAGCAGAGAACCTTGCCCTCTCTTGCAACCTTTGAATTTCTCCACACCAGAGGCAGTTTCAGCAGTGGAGTTTCACTTATTACAGATTTCAGATTCCAAATGCAAATTAAGATTTTAATTTGAACAAGAAACCACATTATTTAAGCTTGCAAACCAAAAGTCTATAATACAGTTTACTTTATATTTATAACCTAATTCTTCCCCATTAGCCTGGCTGCAAAAGACGTTCCCACTCTACTTACAGATCGTGACTCTGCAGTTAATCCGTGGGCTTTGCGTACGTTGAATTCCCCTCACCTTTTCCTAGGTGAATCTTCCCTCACCATTTTCCTTGGTGAATTTTCCTTCCTTCGCTCTTAGGTGAATAATACCTTCTCCTCCAGACGTCCCGCGGTCAGGCGCCAGATGTGGGCACCTTTTTCCGCATTCCTGTTGGGCGCCAGATGTGGGAACCTCTTTCCACGTCCCGCGTGGTTCAGGGTTCCCGGGTCAGGGTTCGGGTTCTGAAGGAGGCCGCATGCAAACGAAATGAGAGACTAGAAAGCATTAATTTGGTGATATTGGGGGGCCAGGCGGGAGCCTTCCTCTAGTGGAAAGGACTGCCATTTGCTCTGGCCTTTTCCTCCCTTTTATTAAGGCTTTGGGACACACCCCTAGCCTTTAGGCAGGAGGTAACAGAAATTAACATGATACAAACAGATAGTTTCAACTAAACAATGAGTAATCAGCTCTGACCTTTCAGAGCAATTAAGGTTGGCCAGCCTTCTGGCTTCCCATTTACATCCATTTAGTGAGAACAATATTTGGTTTCCGACAGCCATGCAAATTAATTACTTCTTATAGATGAGAAAGATAAAACAGAAAGATGAGTAACTCACCTAAAGCCTCCATGTTTACTGTCAGAATTAAATGGAGGATATTATTCTAAAGAAATAAACCAATCAGAGAAAGGTAAATATCACATGATTTCACTTATATGTGGAATCTAATGAACAAAATAAACCAACAATCAAAGTAGGTCCCAGGCATGGAAGCATGATATATATTGATGGATCTCAGAGGAAAAGAAAGAAAGGGAGGAAGGCAGAAAATAACCAAATAATTTACATGCATACATGCCTAATCAAAGGACACAGATAATGGTGTGGTAAAGACCTGGGGTGGAATGGGAACTGGATAGAGGGGAGGTAATGGGGGGAAATCAAGGACATCTGTAAATCTCTCAACAATAAAAAAATGAAATAATATGTGCAAAGTTCCCAGCAAATAATGGATTTCCAATAAATAGACTTCCTAGTTCAATTATTCGTGAAATATAAAATGTTTGTTGTATACCTTTGATCATTCTGGTCTTTTCCTTAAACACTGTTTCTACAACTTAACAATTAATTTTTTAAAAGTCATTATTTCATAGCCTCTTTACTAACAAATCATTCTCAAAATACATATCTGATTTAATTCTTACTAGAACACCAAAATGTAGTCTACATTTTTAACTGGAAAAATTAAAGCAAGAGAAATAGGATGATTTGGCCAGTGATACTCAGATGGTAAAGCTGATACTCAGTTGTAAATATGCTTGGATTTTTAAAATTTCTATTTATGCTCCTAGTCCAAGAAAACTTTATTTCACCAGCACTGCCTTCCCATTGTTTCCCTTGCAAGATTCCACTGGTTCTGTTGTTCAAAGCCCTGTGAAAGTCTTACTTCTTGACGTAGCCTCCTTAGATTGCCACAGAAAACTCTAATCTCATTTCCTTTTACTCCCCTTGCACTTTTCTTGGACCTTGCATCTCTCTCTCTCTCTCTCTCTCTCTCTCTCTCTCTCTCTCTCTCTCTCTCTCTCTTTTTGTCTTTCTCTCTCTCTGCTAACACTTAGGTGCCTGAAGGAGCAGGATTATCCATATTCATCTTTTAATCTTCTACAGTTCCTAGCACAGTGCAGGCCTGATTCATCAGAGACACTCAGTAAATACTGTTAGAATTCCTGTAAGCCCCTGTTCTGCCTGCATCGCAAAAGTCTCTGATGTTGGGAGGCAGATGTAACTCAGGGAATTTATGAGGAAATATCATTGTAGTTTAAATTATCATTTAACAAACTGCACAATGGCCATGGAAAAGTTAATGACATACAACAGTTCCCTTTTATCCAATCCAGTGTCTTCACTAATAGTTGCATTATAACTAATCATCCATTGTAAGTGAACATTACAATATTTAGAGATAAACTTATGGAGAGCTTCATCATTTGAGCTAGCTATATAATGGGTAAGAAGGTGGACTCTGGAATCAGGCTTTCTGATTTAAATCCCAATGCTGTCGCAGGTTCTGTGATCTTGGACAAGTTACTTGGACAAGTTATTACGCCTCACTTTAAAATAGGGATAATATTGCTATCTCCACTAGAAGGAAGTAAGAAGTAAATTAGATAATCCCTATGAAGTACCTGGTTTATTTGCTAATGGTCACATTACTCTATTAAGGCATAGAACTAAATAGCATCGTCTGAAGCAGTTTAGTTAATATGAATATGCAATGTCATTGGAAGCTCTGGGAAATTTTTGGAAGTTATTTTAAAGAAAAAAAAACTACAGCTGCTCACACAACAGTTAACACCAACCATGCAGCATCTCTGATTTGGTTTTAGGGAAGCACAGTTGAATGTCTTCAAATTTCTAGGCTGAATACCATATGACAGCAGCACAAATACTCCATGCACAGTGTTTCCCATAGAGAAAGGAGTTTTCCTTGTGTTGTAGGCACTGAATCTCTTATGCTGTGCCTGTCTGCATCCTCATGTGGCATGGAGAAGAGTTCAGGGATGTTACAGGCCAACGTTTGAAAGGAAATGTTTATAAACACATATTTCTCTCAGGTGTCTATTTCAGCTTTATTATAATGAAACTCCAAAGCCACTTAAACTCTGACTCCAGTGTCAGTCATTCCAGAAAATACTTGTGCCAAATACTCTCTTGATTTCTATACTCATTTAACTAAAGGAATCATCTCAATCCTGTGGAATGTTTATCCAGAAATAGAGTGAGAATACAACACAATGTAACATTTTGGGAAAACTAAGTAGTTTCTAAGAAGGCAGGAAGTTGGAAGTTTTATTTATAAAATATCTAATTTTATGGATAAAAGAGTTTAAAATTAATTCTGAGAACCATAGAATAAGGTCTAGTTGGGCAATAAGCAGCAGATACTCAATGCCTGATGTCTTTATCAGGTCATGAACAGGGTCTGAAGTTTCCCCAGTGGTGCTTCAGTGAAAACTAAAAGTGCATCTCTAACTTGCCCAAAGGTGTGATGTGGCTTTGGGAGGAATGTTGATAGCCAGCTGTCTTGAAAGCAATAATTGGACACTTCATTATACCAGCTTTTATTAAAAACTCTTTTTTTTATTGAGGTGAAATTGAACCTTGAACTTTAGGATTTAATGGGAAATATATCCAGTGAAATAACGCATCAATGTTGTGATTTGAGGGTCATCTAATCTAAGCAGGGGAAAACTTTTCTAAAAGTTATATTTCCCTTTTATAACTCTTACTCATTAAAGAAACCTGAAAATATTTAATAAATTCTGTTATAGGACCATTTTCCACAACATAGTCTAATGACTTATTTTATGAGAATATAGTAAGAAAGCTATTAAAGAGGAATCTACTTTTGAATTTATATAATATTTAAAATATCATTTAATTGACTAAACAATATAAACTGAAATTATAAACTGTACTCGCTCTAATATATTCTTACAAAAAAGAAATGTTTTCCAACTTGATGAGAATTAGAGCACATCTTTTAAAAAATATTTCACGAATCAAGTGATGACAAATAACTGAAGCACATTTGAAAAATAAGAAAGAGCCTTCAGGAAGGTCTGTACTTTATTATTCCATTTTCCCAGGAGAGTCACAACTTTTTATGGGTCATCTGGGGCCTGAACCCAAAACAAACATGAAGACACTAAATTACCCCAGCAGATACTCGATGTCTGATGTCTTTATCAGATTTGCCAAATGTCAAGGAAATAAATACGAAGTCACTTGAACATCAAGAAATCAGTCCTCTCAATGTGCCACTTTTCCATTAAAACATTTTTATTAACAACCACACATCATTTTCTATCTAATTATCCCAGGGCGGAGCATTTACAGGTGATTCAGGCAAAAGCTGAACGCCACTTAAGAAGACATCAGAAGAACTGTTGACATGTGACTGGTGATTAAACAAAATGTCCTTTGACATTCTTTTCTTTAAAATTAAGATTGCATTTTAACTGATCTACTTGCAGTATAGCTATACCTCTTGGCATTATTATTTAACAGTTTCTCTAGAGATTAAAGTACAAATCCCTAACTTCTCCCTGTCAATTAGAGCTAATGTTGAACCACTTTTCATGGACTGCAAGAGCCTCATGACCAGGCAGTTCCATCTGGTTGTCATATGTATTATATCTACATGTGTTGTAAGCCCGCGATGTTACAATTTTTGCTTTAAATCAGGGGTTGGCAATTTTTTCTATGAAGGACCAGATCATAAATATTTTAGGCTCTGGGGTCATACAATTTATGTCACAGCTACTCAGATATGCTGTTGTATCACAGAAGCAGCCCTAGGTGATATGCAGAGAAATGGATATGAATATGCTCCAAAAATACTTTATTTACAAAATAGGTAGTGAGTTTAATCGGCCTGAGTGCTGTACTTTCCCAGCCCCACTTTAGACAATAGTATATATTTTAACAAATTAATAAAAAATGGGCTTTTATATTTGCCCACATATTTATTATCTCCAAAGCTATCTATCCCTTCCTTCCTGCAGATGTGCGCTTCCATCTGGCATCATTTCCCTTCAGCCTAAAGACTGCTTTT
Organism: Lasiurus cinereus; assembly: GCA_011751065.1. NCBI lineage: Eukaryota > Metazoa > Chordata > Mammalia > Chiroptera > Vespertilionidae > Lasiurus > Lasiurus cinereus. Next base: position 12,044,272 of record JAAGEH010000006.1, read on the forward strand.
TAGTATAGGTCAGCTGAGGGTGGAGTCTTTTATCTTAAGATGTCTTTATTTCACCTTCATTCTTAAAAAATATTTTCACCAGACATAAAATTCCACTTTGATAGGGTGTGTGTGTGTGTGTGTGTGTGTGTGTGTGTGTGTGTTTTCTTTGGTACCATAAAGATGTTTCACTGTCTTCTGGCTTCTGTAGTTTCTGTTTATGTCAGTGGTTATTTGAATCATTGTTTCTCTGGTCTATCCTTAATATTAGATTAGTCTAGTTACGCTTATTGCCATATTTGATCCTTAAATTGTAGGTAAATTGAGGTCACCTCCAAAAACTTCTTTCAGGAACACGTAGGAGTTCAGTATATGGTGATACATGAAACTCAGATTGAGATCTAGGAATCAACTGTGAAATGAATTCACATCATCACTGAAAACAATGAGGTGGGTCTTGGGTCTGGCGTAGAGTCCCACTGAAACCCCTGAGAATGCAGATGCGAAAGTTAGAGGTGCTGGGGATGTGCTGCTTTCCCTAAACTACACTAAGCAAGTGTGATTTCCAGTGGCAGAGTTGAGCCTGCTCCTTCTGCCTCCTGCTCCTGCCCCATCAAGATAAACACCCTCAGAAGAAGCCTCAGAAGAGGTTTAATAGCCTAAACCAGTGATTGGCAAACTGTGGCTCGTGAGCCACATGTGGCTTTTTGGCCCCTTGAGTGTGGTTCTTCCACAAAATACCACAGCCTGGATGAGTCTATTTTGAAGAAGTGACATTAGGAGAAGTTTAAGTTTAAAAAATTTGGCTCTCAAAAAAAAATTTCAATTGTTGTACTGTTGATATTTGGTTCTGTTGACTAATGAGTTTGCCGATCACTGGCCTAAACCATTGTGCTGTGGTTGTGAAGCCCCAAGTGCATTTCAGACATTGGGAATATACCAAGTTCTCTGCCCTTCACTTTCTTGTTACAAGAGGTGAGCTCTGTGTACCATTTGCTTTGCTGACCTCAGCCAGGTCCACATTGCAGTGCAATACAACCTATTCAGCTCAATAAAGCACCCTAAATCCCATCCACTTTCTTTTGTAATTTTATTTATTTTTTGTTGTTGTTTAGAGTGTTAGGTTTCTCTCATTTTCCTCCTTTGTCCCTCTCCACTGGGCACTTGCCCAACCCCAGGCCTTTACCTCACTATTGTCTGTACCATGGGATATGCATATATGTTCTTTGGTTAATCTCTTTCCACTCCCACCCCCACCTCTTTCCAAGATCTGCTGGTCTGTTCTATGCTTCTGTGTCTCTAGACCTATTTTGTTCATCAGGTTTTTTTTTTATTTATTAGAGTCCACGTAAGTGAGATCATGTGATATTTATATTTCTCTGGCTGAGTTATTTTACTTAGCATAATAATCTCCATCCTTATCTCTAAGGATAAGAGAACCTTCGTTTTTATAAGTGTATAATATTCTATTGTGTAAATGTGTTACAGCTTTTTTATCTATTCATCTACTGATGGAAACTTAGACTGTTTCCAGATCTAGAGCTATTGTCAATAAAATAAAGAATCAATATAACTCAATAAAAGGAAGACAAACAATCCAATTGAAAAATGGGCAAAAAACCTGAATAGACACTTCTCCAAAGGGAATATACACCTGGCCAATAGATAAATGAAAAAATGCTCAATGTCACTAATCATCAGAGAAATGCAAATTAAAACCACAATGAAGTATCATCTCACACCTGACAGAATAAATACTATCAATAAATCAATAAATAAGTGCTAGTGAAGATGAGAAAAGGGAAACCTAGTACACTGCTGCTGGGAGTGCAGACTCGTGCAGTCACTTATGGAAAACAGTATGGATATTACTCAAAAAATTAAAATATAACTGCCTTTTGACTCAGCAATCCCACTTCTGAATCCCAAAACACCAATCAAAAAGAATATATGCACCCCCACCTACTTTCTGAAATGCGTTTTATCAGTAGACTGGCCCTCATGAAAACCTACAATCAGATCAAGTTCAAATTACTTAGAATTATTTTGGGGGAAAAATGACAGAAACCCAAACTAAACCGATTTCAATGGGCATAAAAAGGAATTATTGTCTCATGGAAAATCCCTAAAGTTCCAAAGTTAGAGCTCCCATCTGATCTGGTTGAATTCTGGGTCCCAAAGATATCCTAAAGACCCATCTTTTCATTCTTAGTCTCACTCTCTCACTCTATGTTCCTCCCTGCCAAGCTTCATTCTAAACTAGCTTCTCCTAATTCATATTGTCTGATTATTTTTTTCTGCCTTAGGATACCTTAAAAAGTCTTGAATTGGCCAACCTTACAATAACCACATCACCTCCCCCGCTGTGAAATTTCTGATCTTTTGCTCACTTTGCTTCTAATTCTTGTCACACAGGCATGTGCTGACTTTATTGCCCACCTCTTGGCCCTCCACTGTGGCAGAAAAACTTCCCATCATGGTTTTCAAAGGGTCTACCTGCAAATTGCCTCACAGCTTGACAGTAGCAGTAGCTTCATCATTGTGCTAGGCATCTACATATCCTGACATGCTGATAAGAAATGTGAGCTTGAGAATAAGATGACGCTATTCACCCCATCAAGAGAAGCTCCAATTCTTCAGATCTTTTTTCGTTTGGTCTGAATGCACCCTAAAATTCTTTAAATACAACCCAAATATGCATAAGTCACAGCAGCCCCATGATGACCATGGTGAGCTTCCTTCAAATATATTCAGAAAGTTGTCCTATTGGCCCTAAATTCTCCCACTACAGCGTAGATACCTAAAGATATATGTGGCCACCAACCACACAGGATGCAGGTGTTGTGATGGTTCAGTGGCATCCTATATGGCAGGAGAGGGAATGTGCAATATACTAGGATCCTGCAGCAAGATCACTTGGGCCCCATCATGTTGCAGAGTTGAGTAAAGAGGCTTTTTCAGTTCACATTTACAGTCTCTTTACTTCTAGAATATACATATTGCCACTTGAGTCACTGGTTTGGGTCAAATCCATACATTAGCTATAACAAAGTTCTTGGAACAGATATACTACCTTAACATCACATCCTATAGCTGTGTCTGCCTGGACACGCCAAGCTCCTTCCCACTAGGTAATCTTCTCTATTCATAATTTGGCTTCTCTGGCATCTCCCGTCCATTGGTCAGACATGTCTGAATATAGACGAACTCCAAATGGAGATATGGGTAATTTTTTTCCTGGGAACTCTACATACAGAAAAAAAGAAATTTAGCTATTGAGTATAAAAAACTTAAGAGTAAAAAAATGTGTATTTAATCATAAGTATCACCATTTTAAAGCTATAGGAAACATTTCTCAAATATTGTAAAATACTAAAGACTTTCAATCGGTCATTCAATAATTCACCATAATACTGATTATTCGTTCTATGTGGATTCTGACTTATTCACAAGCATACAATTTTAAGGGAAAATAAAGACACATCCTGTTATTGACATATACTTATCCCATGATAAGCTCTTTCCTTTAGTACACTACAATTTATATTAGTTTGTAGAAAAAAATAGTCTAGTTAGTGGCCATATGTACTCATTTGAAGCAAAAGAGCATATATAGTACTTTAAGATTTAACAAAACATTTATTTTCATTGTGTATACTTTCATTTAATTCTCAGAGAATTCTATTTGGTGCTGTGTGTTCTCTTTTACCAATGTGGAAACTGAAGTTCTGAGAAGATATAGGCCTTGCCAGAATAGCAATAGTAACTAGCATTCCAAAACTTGAATGCAAGTCTTTGGAATTAGAACCACATTGTGGTTTCATTACACATTCACTTAAGAACCTGGCAAGACTTTTTCCTAAAACTAATGACAGTAGAGGTAACCCTCAATTGTTATCTGGACATACTATGACTGCTAGTCTCTACTCATTTCAGGTCAGCATTAGATATAAACTTTTAAAGTTCTTCACTCTTTTGGCTTATGCACGTAAGTGGCACATGGACAAAACATTAAAATTAAAAACACACAACTTCTGTAAGATGACTTTAATGGAAAGAAAATTAATATCTAGTTTTTTCTTTACTACAAAATAAATATTTTTACAATTTATGAGAGCTTACCAAAGTGAGGATGTCAGGAGACTGTGACCTCCACCAGATGTGACCACCAATCTGAGACGAACCTGTTCCACTCATACCTCTCAAGAGGAGCATTCTATAGATTGTGCAGCCAGAGTTAATCCCCTTGCAATAGCTCATTCCAATGACCAGTGGGATCACCCAATCCTGAGAACAGTCAATGGACTGAGTGTATTTCAAACCAAAGTGTGTCTCTATTCCTCAAGAAGTAGAGGATCTTGACAGCAGGGCTATGTCAGTGGTACATATGACATACCAGGAGTCTTGTAAATGGAGTGTGGTTTCTCAGTCAGGCCTTACAAATGAGCAAAGAAAAATAACTGCAAGAAGGGGAACAGGACAGATAGGGTAAGCAAGAGGTAATTGCACAGAGAAGAGATGGAAGAGGGGATGTTATCAGCCTTGGTTTCTGACAGCTCTCCTACTCCTGCTTCCTCTGGCCCAGTTGTTTCCATGAGTTTTATGAGTCAGTTTTCAACCTTCCCTCTCCTTGAATTTCTTAATGTATCTAAAAGTGTTGCTCTTTCTTGCAACCTAGATGTTCTAGATTAGAATGAACTGGCTCCAGAAAGATATAAATCTTTGAAACAAAGATTGAAAACAAATTTCATATCTTCAACTTCTCCCACTCCTTATTTCTCACGTTCTGCTTCTTTCAATTTTCAAGCATCTGTTCTGTGTATTTCCTGAGTAGCTGCAAGTGCATGGTTATTTTTGTAGGTTCTTTCTAAAATCAATGCATTCACCTCTCACTCATTATCTCCTTTCTTATTCTTTTCCAATCTGTATGAATATATTTTACATTAAACTTTAAATCCATTTATTTACTCATTCAGTTAATTACTTACAGAGGATTATTGATTGTTTTCTTATTTCAATGAGAAAATAGATGCAATGAGAAAAAAATCACATATATTCACAGTAAGCAAATGGAGCAATGTATCAATGCTCACATAGTCAGTCTTCTTCCTGCCCTGTCCAAAATAACATTTTTCCAGAACTCCCTTTGTCTATTTTATTTTCCTTTTTACTACCATATGTTTGTGTGTGTGGCATGTGGGTAAATGGGTGTGTATATAGTTATATGTGTGTGTTGATTACGTGTGTCTATTCTCTCTTTTTTCCCAGTAGAATGGAAGCTCCATAGAGTAGGGACTTTCTCTATCACTAGGACAGTGTCTAGAATTTGGTAAATAATACTCAAGAGAGATTTGCTAAGTAAATGAAAAAATTATATTCAGAGATGCAGTAGTGGATAAGACAGGTGAGGTCTGTGTCTTCATCAGGTCTGGAGGGAGGACACAACAGAGCAGGACAAGTTCCCTGTTGGAGCATGTGTGAGTAGCAACCATCCCAGACATGGAGCTGGAGTAAAGGTAGATCAAGGAGGACTTCCTAGAAGAAATAAGAGGATCTGGCTATGATCTAAAGCCTGCATTGGCCAACATATCTACTAACTTTGACTGTATAATGAGCTACCTAAAACTCGGTGATTTAAGATAACAACTACTCATTATTGCTCATGTGCTGTGACCAGTTGGCCTGGGCTCTTGCTGAGGTTGTGCTCAGAGTGGTTCTACTTGGGCTCATTCTGAGTCCCAGGCTGGAGCGGAATAAGCCACCCAGGAGAAATTCTATGCATTGTGATACAGAGGCATAAGAGTGTAGGTAGAAACCTGCAAGGCTCCAAAAGGTCTAGGTTCAGCCTCCATCACTTTTTCACTCACATACAATTGGCCTAAACAAGTCATCTGGTCAAGACCACCATTTCACTCTGCCTGTTGCAGGTGTGCAGATGACGGGAAGAATAAGATTTAGACCAGAAAAGCAATCTGCTATAGCCAGGTACAGTGGGGAAATAGTATTAAGGTAAGATTCCAAAAAAAGGCAGCAAGTCCAAGGAACAGAAAGTTGTCTAGAAAGGCTGGCTCACAGAAGGTAAGGAGAGAATAGTGCTAAACAAGGCTGGAGATGAGGTCAGCAGTTTGATCCCACAAGTCCTTAGTGAGACATGACAAAGAACTTATGCCTGCTCCCAAAATCAAAGGGGAGCAAATGATAGGTTAAAGCAAGATTAAAAGTTGATCATATTTTTATTTCAGAAAGATGCTTCCAGTTTCATGGAAAGAGTGAACTGGAGAAAGCAAGACAGGAGGTAGAGAGGTGAGTAGAAGGCCCAGTGCTGTGATGCAGAGAAGGAAGCAGATCACCCACTGATCCTTCACAGGCCAACCCAGTCCCAAGAGCAGGTAGACATGGGCTCTTAATTCCAAAAAGAAAAAGAGAAGGAGCTGTTCATATAAGGTCACCAAAAACTCATCCAATGTATTATTACATTTGTTTCCTATGACAAAAAGAAAATAGAAACTAATGAGTGTTATTTTGTACATAGTTTTCCAAGGTACAAATGTACAGAACTTTCGCTCTTAACATTTCCCATGTAACTTTTGTTTTCTTGTCTTCTCTGAAAAATATTATAAGTGGTCTTCCTAGCCCCAAAAAGTTGTTCTAGTACATAAGTCCCCACAGAACTCTGAGTCACTGCCTCCAAATAACCTCACCCCATTATAGGCAAGCTCCAAGTGAAGAGGATGGATCTACACCCAAGTATGTCCAAGGCCAGAGTAAACAGCACAATTGCCCAGTAACTAAAAGATCAACATTTCTGGACATTCTCATCTGAGGAGCTGCAGGGGTATTTTATTAGAGACTGTCACCACACAGAGCTCACTGGAACCATAAGGAAAGCATGCATTTAAAAGAAAACTATTTAATTTTGATGTGTGTTTCCTTTGGTATGAAGGAACATAAAAGTTAATGCTTTAATGTAAGAATTCATATCTGGCTATGGATGTGCCTATGGGCTAAGACCCAAGATAGAAGAGGTGACATATTGTGATCCTGTGATGGAGTGAAATAGGAGTTTATTGCATGACTTAATTTCTCTGGCCTTTCCTCAAGGTGATTACATGCAGTGTTTTCCAGCCCTTTTTATTCTCCATTACACATAATAACACAGTCCCATTAGAAACCATCTCATTTTAGCAGTAATTCTCAACCATGTGATGTGTAGTGGGGCAGATAAGTGAGAATTTGGGGACTTAGGAAGTCTGCATGAGATTCTTATCCTCTCATTCCACCTCCTTCCTCAACACACACACACAGGCACACACATACACACATACACACACAGGCACACATATAAGAGGAATTGTGTACAATTTCACTTAAAACTCTAACATTAATTTATTTCTGGCATTCTTTGATTTTAGGACTCACTTCTTTAAATCCAGAAATTTCTTTCAAGCTAGTTTAGGTCTTATTCTAATTCAGACCTATTCATATCATGGCATTCCATGTCTTAAAACTGGAGAGATTAAATCAACCCCTTAAGTGAACTTTCTCATAAGCTGGCCACACAAACATAGCCACAGGCAGAAACACTTTTCTGATAGGCATCCTTTGGGGCTCCTCTTTAGAAAGGAGAAGGGTCCAGCAAAAGTGGGAGAGAGGCAAGCAGGGGATTTTAAAAGGAAGGCTAATAAGGCCCTTTTCTTTTCCTGGAATCCTACAAAAAGGTAACAGGGCTGAGAACAAGTCACATCTTTTGAAACAGGTTTGTCTGGCTCAGGTTATTCTTTATGTTTATTTCCCTCAGAGCCCCTCAATGTAGTGGCCCTGTGTAAGCATATCAGTTGGCTTCAGCATTGCTTCTGAGTCTTAATTGGAAGGAAGGGAGTTCACAATTGGTCCATTTTTTCAGGGAAAAACAATTTCCCTTCCTTCTTGTAAAGAAAACACAAGATAGTTGAGGTTGGTCATTTCAGTTACCTTTCTCAATAAGGATATTTATTCTAACTTGGAAGAGCTGGGTTTTATATTGAGACAGAAATCTCCCATTATCAGGTAATGATTAAATCTACAGGAAGCAGACTCAGTGGGGGCTCCCATCCAGGATTTCTGAGAGTGTGCTGACTGAAGAGTTTACATTTCAGAAAAACTTCGGTGAAATGCAAACCAATGACTATGGCACCTGTACCTTGCCCCAATATTTAGTGGTAATTTTCCAACCACAGATATATCTACTTGAGCCAAAAATAGATAATAATGTCTGAATTGCTCACATTTTTCTGCTTGCATCCCCTGTTTTCTTTTATGTTTTAATGCATTAAAGAGGAGAAAAATAATGAAGATATTTTCAGGCATGTCCAAGTTAATGCTTTGATATTCAATACAGTTTTGTAAACTATTCAGATTTGAAATAAAACCTGCTATTTTAACTAGCTTAATATAATACTTTCTCATCTCTAGAGCCAAATGTATAAGCTTATCAATGATTTATAGATTCTAAAAATCAAAGATATAGCAGTTTGGAGAATTGCACACTCAGCTACCCAACTAAAGAATTTTAATTTTGCCAAAGAACTTGTAATGGGAAGTGGCCATAGTAACTTTATTCACACTATTAGCTAATCAATTCATTTGCAGAAACTTGACTTTAATTGGTATTTTCTAAAGGAGCTTTTAAAACCTTTAGATGCACATTAGTATTGTAATGGCATGTACAAAGCCCTAAGTGGATTCAATCTGGTTAAGAAATCATTTCACTCCTGTTCTAAGATTTTTGGGGTAAAGCAAACTCAAGTTTTTAACTAGCAGACAGAAAAAACTTCAAAACTCTATATCAATCAGCCTCCAGAAGTCTCTTATCAGAAACAAGATTTGTGAATTATTCTATCAGTCATGAAAAATCTACATTTAGGAATCATCGCCAAACCCACCAGTAAGTAACTTTCTGGGTCTTCTCTCATTGCAAAAACAAAGGGCATCTCTTCATGGGCTTTCTCAAGCCCTTTCTGGATTCACTATCACCCTATTGCTATTGAACTCTTACCTAAAGATTGGAAGGGATCTCTTTCGATGACCCAAAAAAAAAAAAAAAAAAGCTGTGTCCCAGCATTGACTCTATCCTTCTGGCTGGCTCCGTGGCCAGAGACATGTACAAAGAGAGAAAAATCATGAGGGCTTGGATTGGTGGAAGACCTAAGTAAAATTAATTTTGTTTACATTGTAGGGCATGTGGGGAGTTTAGTTTTTTTTTTCTGACAGATGATCTCAAGTTACAAAACAAACAGTCTGTAGGTTATGGCTACTGGACAATAGACACAATGGCGGACTTTCAAGGCAATGGGGACTTCTTGAAATTCCTGCTTGAAGAATATGGCTAGCATAAAGCAACCACCGTAAGGAATTTCTTCTCTCTGATGAACATTCTGTGACTTTCATGTTAGGACATTTATATCTATATTCTAAGTCCCTCATCATGTACTGAACTAGCTGCGGGTAGAAGAGTGAACATAATCTTTACACTCAGAGAACTTAATGTTCAAAATAAAAAGGAAACCCAACCTTAAGAAATGGATTGAAAAACAACTGTCCAGGTCACATTCTGCAGCTCAGCCTTGGAATGGGAGCTAAACTGTAACATCTTTGAAAGTGTCCTCATGGGATCCATATGGCAGACTGCTAAACCTGTTAACGTACCCAATTAGCTTTTAATTTATCTTAGTTTCCTCAGTCCTGCCATTAAAAGTCACACCGCAGAGCCATCAAACATAGCATAACTAGCCTCACAGTTTTGTCAGGTGCTGCCCAGCGAGTCAAACTCTACACAAGCTGGGACCCTGGACTTGCATTCAAGCTCAGAAATGTTTAAATGTGTCAGAAGCATTTACTCTGAACATCTGCTTGAGGCATAATCTAAAGATATTTAAAAGTCTCTTAACAAAAACAAATAAAGGTTTCCACATTCTCAAGGACAGAAGCCGCTTAATCTGCCAATACAGTTCTTTCAAGAATGTCATATTGTGGCTGGACATAATGTCATTAAAACAACAAGCAATGAAATTTATAGAGGCTATTTTATGTTTGAGCCTGTTAAATCATATTCCAGGTAGTCCTGCTCTGGGTGGGCAACATTTCTCTCCCGCATCCTTTCTCTGTTTCAGTTTATTGTAGCAGCATGCTTTGTGAGATCACTGATTGCTCAGCACAAGCAGAAATCTGATCCATTTATTATGAAAGGAATCAACACCTCCCATGAAGATACATATTTCCCTTTGGGTGCTCATACTATAAGTGATGAAATCATGTATTTATCTACAACTTATTAAATGCATTTGATTGACTAGGGATCCATTTTTGTTTAACCAACTGTGCAGATTACCAGGTAGGAAGCTTCTTGGTGCACTGCTGTGGTGTTTCAGAACAGCAGTGAAAATAATTACCTTAATATGGGACCGCTGGGTCTTTCTCCAACACATGTTAGAGAAGCTGTGAAGACAGAGCATAGAACTAAAAATACCAAACACATGGAAAAGTCGTTGGGCTAGCAAGGCACTGGGGTTTCTCTATGAATTAGAAATGGTACAGTAAACGTGTGGGATCGCTCAGGCCACCAGTGGGCATTTCCTGCCATCAGTGAACTTGCGACCTTGTTCCCTTGGAGGGCTGTTAAAGCGAAGTCAGAGGGCAAAAGAGTTATTTGCAAGTACCCTTTTCACTTGTGTGGTCTGGAAAACCAACAGATTTATCCAAAAGATGGACAGTGTGAGCCGGGTTACAGAAGCAGCTGGTTAATTCAACATTCAGCTCAACCCTCAAAACACAAAGATTGACCAGAGTTGCCATTGGCTTCACAGGGGCAAGTCCCACTCCAAAAAGCAATCTTGCTCTTATTGTGTTGACTGACAGCCCAATGAGACCCTAGACATCTTTTTAAGGCAACAAGCCTCTTAACGATAAAAAATGGGGTCCTTTTCCTCCCATGCTGGGGACCCACAGGAGCCCTGTGTCTGCTCCAGTGAAGAAGGGAGAGGGCAGAGTGGGCACCTGGAGTACTTAATTATTGCAGCAAACTCTCTGACCATCTGGTGGGTCCAGCACTGATGGATCTGAAAGGTTTGTTCAGATTTATTTACCTAAAAAAAGAGATGGCCGGTTTGAGATGAGGAGGGAGTGTACAAAGGAATTGAATGAAAGGCGAAGAATTCAGAGTAAGACAAGGCTGTTGTGAGTAGAGTATACATCTGCTCCCTGAGTCAATGCATTTTACCTAGAGTTCCAACTGAATTTTTCATAGCTTTCATCCTTTCTTACCCAAAATAAGTGGACATGCATATTTTATGCATTATGATCTAGGAGAGATTAGGCATCATGTTCTAGGAGAATGAAAACCTGAAATTATGGTTTAATAAAATCATCTCTGAGTTCAAAGTTTTCAGTCTCTGATTTCCAAGTTTGACATTATCCAGGAACACTGCAAAAAGGTCATATATTCCAGTTCTTCTCAATTGGCAAGTTAAAAACCATTAATAAGTTGTGGGATCTATCTATGAGTCATAACAAACAATTTTTTAAAAGATGGTAGAAATAGTAAAATAGAACATATCAGAGAACATTGTCCATAGTAAAAGATAATCATTGTGACATATTTGTTTTAGTTGTGCTTCTGTGTACTAGATCTCGGTATAACATGTATTTCATGCTGTGAGTCATAGACACACACACAAAAATTGAAAACTACTAATTCAGTTCAAAAACTTCAGAGGATCCAACCAACATGGCTCAGTGGTTGAGTGTCGACCTATTAACCAGGAGGTCATGATTCAATTTCCAGTCAGAGCATATGCCCAGGTTGCAGGCTTGATCCAAAGTGTGGGGTGTACAGAAGGCAGCCAATTGATTATTCTCTCTCATCATTGATGTTTCTTTCTCTATCTATCTATCTCTGTCTTTCTTTAATATATATATTAGAGGCCCAGTGCACAAAATTCATGCATGGGGGAGAGGGAGTCCCATCAGACCAGCCTGCACCCTCTCCAATCTGGGACCCTTGGGGGATGTTCAACTGCTGGTTTAGGCCCAATACTGGGAATCAGGCCTAAACCAACAAACTGCTTACCTGTCTGTCTGCCTGATTACCTCTAACTGACCCCCTGCTGGCCTGGTCACCACCAAATGCCCCCTCTGATGGTCTGGTCACCCCTAACTACCCCTCTGCCAACCTGGTTGCCCCTTACTGCCTCCTTGTCATCATGGTTGCCCCCAACTGCCTCCCCCACCTGCCTGGTCACCCCTCACTGCCTTCCTGTACTGGCCTGGTCACCCCTCACTGCCACTCCCCTGCTGGCCTGGTCACCCTCAACTGTGCCCCCCTCTGAGGGCCTGGTTGCCCCACACAGCCTGCTGTTTGGTCGTTTGATCAACCCTCCCTAATCCCCATGCAGCCTGTCCGGTCGTCCATTCGGTTGCGATGGTCACTTAGGCTTTTATATATATAGACTAGAGGCCCAATGCATGAAATCCAAGCAAGGGGCTCAGCCCTTGTAGCCATAACAGCTTACCTCGGCTCTCACAACCCCAGCTTCATCCAGAAGGTGGTCTGGAAGGTCCTTTGGATATTTGGTCTAATTAGCATATTACGCTTTCATTATTATAGATATACACCTTTGAGAAAGGTATATGAAGCATTCAGATTCTTATAAAATACATATTCCCCAGGCCTGACTCAAGCCTAATTTCTGTCTAGAAGTAAGTAGAGCCCTGGAACTCCCCAGGTGATTCTGATGCTGTCAGTTCAAAGACCAGGAGATAGAGCTGGGATAGCCCGAAGGCACCTGAAACCCAGAGAGAGTGAGCTTCCCAGGCTGCCAGGGGCAGGGGAAAAATAATACTGTTACCATGTATGAGAGGCATGTCTTGGGTGGGAAGGCTGGACAAAGCAAGAGAGAAGCTTTATTGAAAAATTCTCTATTCTCAATTTGGTGTGCTAACTAGTTACTCTTGTAAAGAAATAGAGGATATAAAGCTACAGTCAGTGTATGCTAAACAGTTAGAGGCTCAAGACTCACTGAAAAGCACTAAGAAATTAACAGGCTGTTTGTAACCTATAGGGACCTGTCAGGCAAGAAATAGACTTCTGTGCATACAAGCCCAACAGAATATTCAGAATTTAAGTATGAAATATTTTTAAAGTTATTTTTAAACTTTAAATATTTTTAAAGTTTTTGTTGTGTGTGTTAGACCATAGGACCAGCATCTCCTTATGGATTAGCCAGTAATTTTTTTAAATCCTCATTCTAAAATACTTTTATTTTTATTGTTTTTGTTTTTTATGTTAGAGAGGAAAGGAGAGAAAGAAACATCAATGTGAGAGAGATACACCAACATTTACTTTTTGTACATGCCCTGACAAGGGAATGAGCTCTCAACCTTCTTGGTGTTTAGGACAACACTCCAAGCAACTGAGCCACCTAGACAGGGCTAGACAGTCATTTTCTATTTCTAGTGCATGATTCACTAAGACATAGTATTGCAACCCCACATAAATTCTAGGCTCTTAGAGATAATGCTTTAAGAGCACTTTTAGAGCAGTTTTGAGCACTTTTATTAAAGTTCTTACTTGTTCAATTAAGTTTCTAAACTATGTAGAAAATATAAGGTACTGACATATATCAATCTAATCCATCTCTCATCTACTGAAAACCTAGGGCATCACTGTTTCATAGAAATATAATGTGAACAGCATGTGTAATTTTATATTTGTTTATACACATTCAAAAAATATTTTAAAACAGGGGAAATATATATAAGTAATATATGTTTCAAACTGTTGTCATTTATATAAGCAAAATGAAAAATTGTCAGTGAGATATATATTTTTTCATATTATGTCTTTGAAATTCTGTTTGTATTTTATAGTTAAAACACATTTCAATTCAAACTAGCCACATTTCAAGTCCTCATTTGTCATGTGGATCATGGCTACTGTGTTGGACAATGCAGTTCTAGGATTTATGGCTAGTTGACGATAAGAAGACACTGGCTCTTAAAACCATCTGTGAGGTAAAGTAGTGGAGCAAAAACAATACTAGTCCCACTTTTTTAAAAAAGCCATGGGATTGTGTATGGCAAGGCTAGGTCCAATATTTTAGCTGACTTCATCACCACCTCAAATACTCTGCATTGAGTCCACTTGTCAGTCTCCTTCTCTTGAGAGGCAGCTGTTATAGGGATCCAGAATGTGGAGCTTGGCATTAAGCCACCTGAGCTGAACTCCAATATTCACGCATCCCTGACAAGTCTCTATCTTCAGTTTGTTTAATACCTTTAACTGTACCAAATGCATAATAATACCAACCTCCTGTGGTAGCTTGATGCATTCATTAAGCTTGTACTATGAAGCAAATAGAATATGTAGTGATTGTAAACACTTTGAAAGAGCTGCTATTTTTCAGAATTAAAATAAAAGCTGCCCATGGAAACCATTTTCATCTTTCTTCCTTTTAAGCATAGGATAGGATTGTATTTCTTTGCACTGATAAAGTTAGATGTGGTCATTGACTTCTTTTGACCAATAAAGTGGAAGTAGAAGTCATCATGTGTACTCCCAGGTAGAAACTTGAAGAGCAAGTGCTTGATTCACAATTAGCTCTGCACTAGCTACCAGCCATGTTCCACATGGAGGCTGTCCAGCACTCTGGCATCCAGGGAAAACCCCAGCAGGTTCACGATTAACACATAACATAAGAAAAATCTAAAACTTATTATTATGAACCATGAGATTGGGGAAGGATTACTTACTACAGAATTACCTAACTCATACACGAGATACCATCTTAATTGCTACTTGCTTAATTAATTTGGCAGATTAACTAATTTCTTCTATTTCCTCTAAACATACTGACTGATATCCATACATACAGAACACTCAGATCTAGCAGGCTACTCTCCAATACCCAAGTTACTCTAAACCCACCTACAGATCTGTATACTTCACATATAAGGGTTGTGTTTATTTCAAAATAGTTTATGCCAATTGTAAATTTGTTAAATTTAACTAGTGCACATGCTGATGACATTTGGATGAGTAAAGAAAGCATTGTATCTATAAACACTCAATTGAATGTTTTGAAAATCTTATAGATACGAATGCCCTAACATACGAGATTTTTGAGATACGAGCCGTTGAGTGAGCAATTTTTGCTTTGAAATACGAACAACATTTGAGATAGGAGTAATCAAGCAAATCGGCCGGGCTGCACACGACCCGCCAGTTTACCGCGACTCTAGCGTCCCATAGTTTCCCACGCCTCAAGGTTACAGAACGAATTAAACTCATATTTCGAGGTACCACTGTATAATAAAGATGTAATATGCAAATGGTCGTTACACCGTGAAGCATAACCGTCCAACCTACGGTGTAATGACCGGATCTCAGATCAGCAGGAGGGTGGGGCAGTGAGCTACAAGTGGGTGACAGAGAGCTACAGGAGGGGGCAGGGCACCAAACTATGAGTGGGTGGCAAGGGGGCACTGAGAGAACTACAAGAGGGTGAGGAAGCAGGAGGAGAGCTACTGGAGGGAGGCAGGGAGCCACTGGTGCAAAGATTCGTCACAGGGCTACTAGTACTAAATAAAGATGGTTTGAAGTAGGTGTGCCTGAAACAATTGAAGCTTGGCTGGAGTATGAATCATACAAAATGTAAAATTATTCTGCACCCAAATTTATTTCAATTCCTGCTCTTCTTTAGAAATATTCACACCAGAAATTTCAGAAGATATGAATATGGATTTTGCAAGAAAGGCAAAGAAGGAACTCGAACCAACTACCACACATTCGAAGCAAAGGCTTGGCCCTACATCAAAAGACTGGTAAGTGAGCGCATGGTTGTATGCTTTAAGTTAAATGAAAATATTAGAGGTATTATGTATCAGTTTTATGTGCTTCCCCCCAAAATCAAATATTTGAATTAACCAGCTAACTGCTAGTCCTAATTATATAAAAGGAGTTTTTATCCTGTAGAGAGATACTTGGCTCTGTATGAAATTCAACAACAAAGATCTCTCTCCTAGGCACAGTACAATAATTCTCCTTTGTTTTGGCTGATCTTGTACATGATATTATGCTTTTAGGAAAACACAATCTGGATGCATGATGCTTCAGGTAATAAATGTACTCCTGGTAAACAGATGGTACTGGATGGTCCCATCAAAACTGCATCTGTCCTTACTGCCTGCCTGAACTGATTGCCACCATCGTCCCAATCCTTACTTTTTGGGAATAAACTAACCTAGGGCTAATTGCTGTCATGCAGCCAAGCTCAAAAATAAGTAAGAGAAGGCGCAGACACTTCTTCTCATAGTCCTATGACCCCCTGACAAATATTCCTCTTCTGACCATCCTGCAGCACCAAACGTGACCCCCATGAAGAACCACCAATGACTTTCAGCTGTTCCCTAGTGATGAAATATTTCAGACATGGCCACAGAGATTAATATCTATGGAGACCCCTTTTGAAATATCCCAGAAATCATTTGGGAGCATGTGGCAATAGACAAATATAAATTGGAATCTAGCTTTTTCTTCCATGTGCCATTTCCTTCCACACCTGGACTCTCAGAATGACTCACACAGTAGTCTCTGAAAGTGAGGACATGGAACTGGGTTTTAGCACATGTTTGAATTCTGAGCCACAGACAGAAATTCATGAAGAGGCTGTTAATTTTAGTGAATCACATAAGAAGTGGGCTCCAAAAAAAAATGTTCCTTTGGTGGTCTCCTCAAAACCAAGGGCTTGCCTGGACAGTTTTGGGACTTGTCTTCTATGGGTTTTCTCGTGGAAATAGAATAATATAAAACTTTCAAGTTTCTGTCTCCCTCAGCAGACCCACATTGTTTGGGCTAATATGTGGTATCTCATTTAGCTATTTCATTATTTCTCAAATAATAAATTCCCAATTTTCTGTGACATTAACCTAAAGAAGACCCTTATTAAGATGGGGAGGGGGCAACAATTTGTATGATGTTGAGGCTGTTTCAAAAAAATATCTTAAAGAAGTTTCACACAGATTCACTGCTCTAAAACACTTTTTCACTTTTAAAAAATTATTTTAATTGTGGTTAGAAGATATGTGCTTTGTATTTTGTAGAAGAATGAGAGAGAAATGATGGCTAAGTCAGAGATGGCATTTCCAGTTTAAGCTGGAAAGTTATATATTAATTACCTTGAGTTAAAAATTTCCTTTACCCAGAGAAAGAACATATGGTCTTCAGGCAGCATATGAATGTGGACAGACAGGCACATGCACACACGAGTGCGCAGACACACACGTACACACATGTTTTTACAATAAAAGATGACTACTTGTTGCTCTGGCCAGTGGCTGGGTTGGAGCAGTATCCCTGTACACCAAAAAGTTCAGTTTTCAGTCAGGGGACATACTTAAATTGCAGGTTAAATCCCTGGTTGGGGTGCATACAGGAGGTAACCAATAGATATTTCTCTCTTACATTGATGTTTTCCTTTCTCTACCTCTCTCTTTCCCTTCCCCTCTCTCAAATCCATAAAAACATACCTTTGGATGAGAATCAAAAAAAAAAAAAAAGAAATAGATGCCCACTTGTACTGACTTTAAAAAAAAATTAGTTTAACAACTTTATGTAGTTTTTGCAAAACTAGAACTTTTCAAGGCTATCACATGGTATGAGCTGTTAAAGGAAGTAGAGAAATTTAATTAAGATAAGCCCCCAATATCCTCAATACAAAGATTAGACAATATTTTATTTCCAGAGAAAAGAAGACTAAAGAAGATGTCCTCCCCATCTTTTCCCAAACACAAATTATTTAAATGTCCAATTCTTGTTTGCAATGTGTACTAAGTTAAGAACGCCAGATTAGAAAAACGATAAGCAGCCGAGACTGGTTTGGCTCAGTGGATAGAGCGTCGGCCTTAGGATTGAAAGGTCCCAGGTTCTATTCTGGTCGGGGGCATGTACCTTGCTTGGGGGCACATCTACACTGTGGGGCGTGCAGGAGGAGGCTGATTGATGTCTCTCTCTCATCGATGTTTCTGACTTTCTATCTCTCTCCCTTCCTCTCTGTAAAAAATCAATAAAATATATTAAAAAAAAGAAAGAAAGAAAGAAAGAAAGAAAAACGATAAGCAGAGCTTTCTCTACTTGGACCCCTAGATATTTCCAGTCTTTCTTGAAAGGAATAAGATATGTGTTAAGTTCTTTTGCTTTTTGCTATGATCCTTTTAACAAATGGTTAATTTCTCAGAACATACTTTTCTATCACCTCACAATAGCACAAGGACCAAACTGGGAGGACAACCAGAAACCAATCAATGAAAAGTTAGATAAAGTTCTTTAATTTCCTTAGAAAATAATTGTAACAGCGTCTAATTCAAATCTAAACTAATCCACGCCGAAACCAGTTTGGATCAGTGGATAGAGCTTTGGCCTGTGGACTGAGAAGTCCAGGTTCAATTCTAGTCAAGGGCACGTATCTTAGTTGCAGGCACATCCCCAGTAGGGGGCATGCAGAAGGTGGCTGATTGATGTCTCTCTCTAATCTATGTTTCTAACTCTATCCCTCTCCCTTCCTTTCTGTAAAAAAATCAATACAATATATTTTAAATAAATAAATAAACTAATCCACAAATTTTAATAAACTCAGACTAGTTGTCCAAAATCTCATATGCCAAATTTCTGTGCTCAGATTATACAAAATACTGTCCTGATCTCAAGCAATTAATCAACTTTTTTTTTTTAAATTTAAAAACTAGGCTTTTAGGTGACACCTTTTGAGGAAATCATTTGGATCTTCACAATGACAAAGAACAATTTTTGGGTAAACCCAGAAATTGCTATGAGTCAAAAGAGAGCAGTAAGTGCCACAGTGCTTTAGTGAACAGGATTTCTTCAGTCTTACTGTTTTTTCATTCAAAACAGAACACCCAGAAAGATGAGAACAATTTAGGAGTTAAGGCAATGTTGCTCACAGCCTTTTGAAAAATAGCTTATCCTGCATGTTTTCCCAACAAGCTTAACCAAGTTTACTCCCCTATAGTTTTTATTAATCCTTTATAATCACATCAGTATTATTGGATTTGTCAAACAAAAGAAAAATATGAAATTTTTAAAGATTTGACCTTTACTCAAATATTCATCCAGATTGTTTTAGAAAAAATAATCCACTTAACTGGAAAACAAATCAGTTGTAATGACAATTAGATTTATCTATTGTTTTTTATCTAATATTTCACTACCCCCTGAGAACTAAGAATCTCTGAATGAAAAAAAATAGAGTGTTCTTAATTTATCTCTTTTAAAATAAAAAAAACACCCTTCTATTCCCATCTTGTAAAAAAAAGTACATGTTTATTTTAGAAATCTGAAAAAAAATATATAGTTAAATAAAAAAAATTTTCTTTGGCATCATTCATATTCCCATTAAAATACAGCTACTTGCCCTGTCCAGTTTGGCTCAGTGGATAGAGCATCGGCCTGCAGACTGAAGGGTCCTGGGTTCGATTCCAGTCAAGGGCATATACCTTGGTTGCGAGCACATCCCCAGTAGGGGGTGTGCAGGAGGCAGCTGATCAATGTTTCTCTCATTGATGTTCCTAACTTTCTATCCCTCTCCTTTCCTCTCCATAAAAATCAATAAAATATTTTAAAAAATACAGCTACTTAACAATTCAATGTAATTACTACCAGAATATAATATAAATATGTAAATTTAATTAAAATATAAACTTAATCAAAAAGAGCTCAAACTGTAAGGCTCTTTTGTAACCTATACTACTTTCTCCTTCATGTTTCACAAACATTTTCCATTCTTCTGTCATATAATTTTAATGGCTTTACAATATTTTATTGCATGGTTATAATTCCCTATTATTAGATATCACTTATTTGAGTTTTTCTTCTATCTTAAACAGAAGTATAATAAGCATTGTTATGGCTACATATTCCTGCAGATTATTTTCATAGATCAAATTTCAAAGAGATGGTTTACACCCCGAAGTTTTTCTAGGATTTTGATACCTGTTGCCAAATTGCTCTCCAAAAAGGTATATGAGTTTACAGCTCACACCAAATGTGAGAGGTGCCCATTTCCTTGTTGGATATTTACTTACATATTCTGTGATTACCAAATCAACAGGCAGAAAGCTATGTCATTGTTATTTACTTTGTCATTTCTATCTTTTTCTTCTGAATTGCTTCTTCTTGTTACCTGTGTCTTTTTGGTGGTTGACAATTACAAAAGCTGTTGAACCTCAACATGCAAATAGTGATGCAAAGTTATGCTTAGATAACACACATACAGTTTGCTTACTAGATTAACTGCATAAACTTGAGGAATATAATTTAATTTCCATCTGAAGTATGAAAAGAGAGTATAATAAGAATAGAGATGAGAAAATCATGGTGTGATTCCAATGTCTATAACTGCACCTGAAATGGAGAACTGAACTATATTAGAACAACAGATACTTTCAAATTTCCTTCAGTTATCTTTCCTCACTGATCATTTTGGTTCCAAATCATGAACTTCAGTGAAATAGGAGGTTATGAAGAAAGAACAACAGTACCTAAGGAAAAAAATCACACTTAAAACCCAGCATTCTGAATTTTTACCCTAAGTCAGTTATCTCAGAAATGCTCTGGAGATTAATTTTAGAATCAGGAAAAAGAGTGACTCCTCATTCTACAGCCTGTATTTATGCTGATACTGCTGTGATAATCACAAACTTTAAACACATAAATATTCCTACAGTATCCATTTCTTCTAAATTTTATGCACTGAGAGAAACAGAAAAAGACAAGAGAGAGAAATGCATACATTAAAATATTAGAGGACAATGCAAAACACTCTAATTTTTTTAAATCAAAAGAAAAGGCTAGCCCTAATTGGTTTGGCTCAGAATAGAGCATCAGCTTGCGGACTGAAGGGACCTAGGTTCAATTCTGGTCAAGGGCATGTACCTTGGTTGCAGGCACATCCCTAGTAGGGAGTGTGCAAGAGGCAGCTGATAGATGTTTCTCTCTCATGGATGTTTCTAACTCTTTTTCCCCCCCCCCCCCCAACTCCCTTCCTCTCTGTAAAAAAATCAATAAAATATATTTTTTTAAAAAGATAAT
>JAAGEH010000006.1:12065486-12290114 GCA_011751065.1 Lasiurus cinereus
CCCCCCCCCCCAACTCCCTTCCTCTCTGTAAAAAAATCAATAAAATATATTTTTTTAAAAAGAAAAGTCTAGTTTGCCATCATTAAAGCCATACAATTGATAATGATCTTTACATACAATAAATTATTCACTATTGCAATATGCGATTACATGAATCTTAAAAGTCATTTTTGTTCAAATTATACACTAGAGATAATGTTATGTGTATACAATGATAAAGACTATGATCAAGTGCTAATTATATGTGTGCCATTTACATCATTATGAGGAAATCCTCATAATAACCCTATGAGCAAAGTACCCTCATTATTATCCCCATTTATATATTTAACAAAAAAGTGGAAACCGGTTTGGCTCAGTGGATAGAACATCAGTCTGCGGACTGAAAGGTCCTGTTAAGGGCATGCACCTTGGTTGTGAGCACATCCCCAGTAGGGGGCGTGCAGGAGGCAGCTGATCAATGTTTCTCTCTCATTGATGTTTCTAACTCTCTATACCTCTCCCTTCCGCTCTGTAAAAAATCAATAAAACATATTTTAAAAATAAATACACATTTAACAACAAAAAAAAAACCTGAGGTTTGAAAAGGAATTTAAAAAGTGGATGCTGAACTCAAACATACATGCTGCTGCTCCATATTCCTCAGTTTTCAGGTCAGAGGTGTCAGCAGAGAGAAAATACAGTGTTAAGAAGCTCTTGCTCCTTTATAAGCAGATTATTGAAATGAAAAACAGCTGAGCAATAAAGAGTGTGATGTCTAAAAAGTAACCCCATTTGCAAATAATATATACATATCTAAGAACCATTCTTCTTTCTCATCTCTTTAGTTTGACTCTAAAATATTGCCAGGAAGACATACAAATCCTGTAAATGCTGTATCCCTAAATCTCTGAAGTCAGCAAGACTGAAGAAATGTTAGAAGGTGATCGGGATTATCCATCTTCTTCCACTCTGCTAAATCAGTCATTGGACTACTATGAATGAATGGAAAAACTTGTAATCCTCGGGTGTGCCATTAAACTGGTAAATTGCAAGATTTCTAGAACATTTTATATTACAGTTGTTATTGCTCAATGATATCTTCATGAATGTTTTCCAAGAGAAGCCACTCTAAGAAAATATTAAAATGGCCTTTTACAATCTTTATATTACAGAAAGAGAAACACATTCAGCGACTTAGTTATGTAGCTAATTCCTACTCAAGCTCCACTTCTACCTTCCACAAAACCGCCATTATCTCTTCATGGAACAAAAGCTCAATTAATGGTCTACTTGGACAGTCTGACCTTCATTTCATATAGGTCTGGTGACTTAGACTTCAGTTTTCAATTATATCAGGCCGAATAGAAAAAGGAAGGGGAAAATGTGGTTTGAGTTTGTAAATGTTATTTATTTATCAACCTAGAAATGATAGAGTTTTTTTTAATTGAGAAAAGACATTTGAAATGTATTTTTAAAAAGAAGTAAGTAAAATATTCCTATTAGTTATGGTACACAAGACCTAAAGATAATACCTTAATTTATTTTGAGAAAAAAAATGAAGGCTATCATTTTTCAGTGTACAAATAAAAATATTCTGAATTAGACTTTTGGATGCCTCTTTCTACTGGGATTTATCATGGTATATTTAGACAACTACATATCCAACTGCTCCTGTTTAAATGCTACCAGATATTTTCTAAATAATAGGGATGTTTTTTCTCCAAGTAAATTATATGTAGTCCAACAATGTTTTGATATACCCGCAGTACCTCCCTCCCTTAGCAATGCATGTGGCCTTCTCCATACTTGTTAGCCATTACAAAGCATGGCAAATATATTGCATGTATTAAAATCTGCAAATTTTTTACTCTATGAGAACTTTCCATCTTCCTAGATAAAATAATTATTCCTATAAATGTGATCTTTATTGGATTTTAGATATAAATCTACTAATTATAGGCTTCCTAAAGCATGGGTCAGCAAATTTTCTCTGTAAAAAGCCAAATAGTAACAATTTTAGGCTTTTGAAGTCATACAATCTGTTTAGCAACTCTGATATTGCAGCATAATAGTAGTAAATACCTAGACCAATGAGCATGGATGCAATCCAATAAAACATTACTTACAAAGGAGGAGATGGGCATTTGATCCACAAGTTGCAAAGTATGAAAAGAGAAAATGAAGATTTAAAAGTGATTTTTATTCATGCATGTAGATTGAATCGAGATGGCAAACAAGGTATATTTTTTACAGAGTTTTCAAATTCAGAGATGGATGACAGAAAGAGAGAACAATAATGAGAAGTATTTGTGGAACAACATTACAGGCAGCTGGGTGAGCTGCCTACTTCTTCCCCCAATTCTCACTATGTATAGCAAACATAGGGATGTCAACCTAGAGATGAAAACAATAACCACTGGCACTAGATTGAAAGCTAGAACATGAAGCACTCTCCAAATACAGAACACCAGGGGGAAAAACACAGCTCAGCAGTACATCATGCTCTCTCCAATCTCCTGATCAAAACAAACATCTCACCCCCAGAGGTAAGCAGTGATAAACAGATACAATATTCTCAAGAAAGGGAATAGGGACCTTTGAATACAATGATGAGTGTATGCTTAAGAATCCAGATATATTAAAGGAAAGCTGGGCAAGGGAAGTGAGGCAAAGAGTGCAAAGCAAAGAAACAGGGTAAATCTATAATAATAAAAGTGTAATACGCAAATCTACCGAACGGCCAAACAGCAGAATGACCATCCAGATGACATCTGTGAGGGCCAAGGCAGCTGGGGCTGCAAAGGCCTACTCTTGCACAAATTTTGTGCATCATGCCTCTAGTAAATAAACAAATGAAAAAATATATATGCACTTGATCAGTCATGCATGGGCAGATGTGTGCACACACACATACACACACACACATACATACACAGACACATTTTTAAATATTCTCAGAATTCTAGCAGAGTATACTGTAACCATGGAACAAGGGTGGTGTAGCTCAGAGAAATATCTGACGAACTGGCTGCTGAGGTCCTGGTCCTGTGTCAAAATCTCACATTGCCCTCAGGCACTATCTCTCAGGATCGGTTGCTAGTATTTTTACAGCACCAGCTTGGGGAGTGTGCTAATCCCATCCTCCAGATACTGGCAACACCCCTCATCCAAGCTTGAGTCCAGTAAAAAGGATTATTGGCTACACCCAAAAGGAATCTGCGGTGCATTCTTTTTCTGGAGAAACTATAGGCAGACAGTCATTGAACTGTGTAGTTTTGGAATAGGGGCCAAACTTTTCTCACTTCTTCAGGTTTCCAGGCACCAACCCTAAAAGAAGACTTCCTTGTCAGGGACTCTGGTGGCATAGCTATGAAATTAAAGGGAGGCATGCAGCTTGCTCCCCTCCCATGGGCTGGTGCCATCCCTAACAGAGGGCTGGCTTGAACTGTTTCCCAAGTCCTGCTGGTCTACCTGCTGAACTCAGTTCTATAGGATGAAGGGAGCATGGCTCAGAACTAAAACCTTCAGCAAGACTCCCTTGGAGCCTCCCATTTGGGTCTCTGACAATGCAACTGTGGAGCTAGGCATGTAGCTTGCTTTCCTCTCACTGGCAGGTACAAATCCCAACACAAAACTGCATTGATCCATTTTTCCTGGGTCCTACTGGCCTCGTCTTTTGAGCAGAGACCATGGAGAAAAGGGAGCATAGCTCAGAGATGGGACCTTCAAAGTATGCCTCTATTGGGTTCTCTGACAGTGCCACTGTGAGCTAGGGTGAGGCATGAA
The DNA here is from genome assembly GCA_011751065.1 of Lasiurus cinereus. Lineage (NCBI taxonomy): Eukaryota > Metazoa > Chordata > Mammalia > Chiroptera > Vespertilionidae > Lasiurus > Lasiurus cinereus. The sequence goes on from JAAGEH010000006.1 coordinate 12,069,255, forward strand.
GCTCCCACAGACTGGCACCAACCCCAACAGAAGACTGCCTTGATTTGTTTTTTTTCCATTCTTGTTGGGCTCAACTTCACAGGGGAATGTAACTCCATTCACAGCTGGAATATTTAGAGTGCATTTCCCTCAGAGGTTCCAGTATGGGGCTCCAGCAGGCATGGCTACAAAACTGAGGAAAGGAGTACAGCTCAACCAAATCCTGCAACTCAGCAGGTGCTATCCCCAGTGAAAGGCTTTCTTGATCAGTTTGCCTACCTTGCTGATCTGATCCTACCCAACTTAAATCTGAGGGAATGAGAGTTGGAGACTCTAGCACAGACTGAATAATATGGCTATGGAATAGGGTTCACATTCCCCTCATTAAGTGCCTGACCATGCAGCCTCCAAGTAGGAAACCTACTAACTCTGTCTTCCAGACCTGGTCTCCCCACCCTACCAAGATGAGTCAAAGTGGAAGGGTCAGTGGGGCTTACAGTCTTTCTTCCTAAGACTCTGGAGAAGGTGCAGACAATCTCAGGGGATGGGGCAGTGAGTAGCCAACAGATGGACTCCAATCTCACAGTGCCTTAGACTTGTATTAATCTGCCCCTAGCTCAGAACTGCAAGAAACCAATCCCACACACACCCAGACCCAGCAAATGCAGCCGACAAGCAGTGAATAATGTGGTAGCTCCAGATGCATAACTTAAGGCCAATTACACAGAACATCTGACATTGATCTGCACTGGTAACCAGGCCAAGGGGGCCCAGAATGAACACCACCAGTGGTGGCTTCAAATCACTACCCACACAAATGGGAGAACCAAAGGAGAACACCAGCAGAAACAAGACCTTGCTGGGAAAATACAGCATTGATTGGCAGTCTCTAAACAATGACTCATACATGGTGAATAAGATCTGTCCATATAATCATCCAGCCTGAAGGTTAACTCTATCCACAAACAGAAAACAGCATTCAAGACTCAACTACAATAGGAGAAGGCTCATAACCCACATAAGAATCATTTCTGGAGCACCTACCTCCAGTGATCTAGAAGAATGTGCCCTGGAAACCCACAAGACGCATACATAAGAAAGCAAACATAACAAGCTTGAAAGTCATAACAGATCTGCCTAATACATAAAGATAAATCCTAAAATACAGACAAAATTGGAGAAAAGGAAGTATTCCCAAAATGAGAGAACAAGAAAAATCTTCAAAAAAAGAATTAAGTGAAATGGAAGCAACCAAAATATAAGGTGGAAAGTTTAAAACAATTATTATGAGGATACACAAGAACATTAGAGAAGAATGGGTGATCAAAATGAGAACATACACAAAAAAGATATGAACATTAAAAAGTACATAGGAACCATAAAAAAATTCATAAGTGAAGAATACACTAGAAAGAATCAACAACAGATTAGGTTAAACAGGGGATTGAATCAGTGATATAGAAGACAAGATATCAAGTAATTACTAAAGCAGAGCAACAAAAAGAAGAGAGAATTTTAAACATGAGGAAAATCAATGCCAAGCATAACAACATTCATGTCATAAGGCTGCCAAAAGAAGAAGAGAGGGAGCGATCAAATGAGAACCTGTTTAAATAAATAATGGCATAAAATTTCCCTATGGTGAAAGAAAATATCACACAAGTTCAGAATGCTGAGAGTTTTCAGATGAACACACAGAGGCTTTCACCAAGACACATAATAATTAAAATGGCAAGGGTTAAAGACAGAGAGACAGAGACAGTCATTTACCTGTGAGGAGCCCCTATGAGGCTATCAGCTAATTTCTCACAGAAAACTTGCCAGAAGGTGTTGACATAAAATATTCACAGTGATGAAGACCAAGACTACTCTATCCAGCGAGGTTATCAATTAAAATTGAAGGTGAAATAAAGAGTTTTTCAGACCAAAAAAAAAAAAACCCTAAAGGATTTTATCACTACCAAACTACTATGATTACAAGAACTGTTACAGGGCCTGCTTTAAGAAAAAGAAAGAGAAAAAGAAAAAAAATCAATAAATGAACATAATCCTATCTAATAAAAGAATAATAAGCAAATTGACCGTACCTCTGCTATACCAACAAGCCATGCCGACCAGCCACACCCACCAGCCAATCAGAGAGAGTATGCAAATTAACCCAACCAAGATGGCTACAGCCACAGAGAGAGCAGGAGGGAGGCTTGGGTTGCCCCTTGCAATGGAGGAAGCCAAGGTTTCCACACACCCTGGCCCGCAGACCTCCGCTTAAAGCAACAAAATTTCAATAGCTGTTTGATCAAAAGGTTTGACTCTGCTCCAGGCTACAAAGTTTCAATTGTAGAAGATAAATAAATCCCAGATACCAGGGCCTCCACTTGGGTTGCCAAGGAGTGTGGCCAGCCTGCAAACCAGCACAGGCCCCTCGACCAGGCCACCCCATGTCCCAAAGGAACACCCATCCTGATCCAGGACACCCTTCACAGCAAACCAGCTGGCTCCCACCCATGCAGCAGGCCTCTATCCTATCAATAAAAGAGTAATATGCAGATTGACCATCACTCCAACACATAAGATGACTACCCCCATGTGAACACAAGATGGCCATCACAAGATGGCTATTAGAGGAGGACAGTTGGGAGGGACCAGGCCTGCAAGGGAGGGCAGTTGGGAGTTATCAAGCCTGCAGGGGGAGACAGTTAGGGGTGACCAAGCCCACAAGATAGGGCAGTTAGGGGCAAACAGGCTGTCAGGGGAGCAGTTAGACATCAATCAGGCTGGCAGGGGAATGGATAGGGGGTGATCAGGCTGGCAGGCAGAAGTGGTTAGGGGCAATCAGGAAGGCAGATAGATGAACAGTTGGGAGCCAGCAGTCCTGGATTGTGAGAGGGATATCCAACTGCCCATTTAGGCCCGATCCCACCTGGACCGGGCCTAAACAGGCAATTGGACATCCCTCAAGGAGTCCCAGATTTGAGAGGGAGTAGGCTGGGCTAAAGGACACTCCCACCCCCATGCACAAATTTTGTGCACTGGACCTCTAGTGATAAATAAAATGGCAATAAATAAGTATGGATCAATAATAACTTGAAGTATAAAATGTATTAAATGTTTCAGTCAAAAGACATAGGGTAGCTGAATAGATATATATATATATATAGTCTACCAGATATCCACTTCACACATAAGAGATGCATACAGACTGAAAGTAAAGGGTTGGAAAAAAATATTCCATATAAATGGAAATTTTTAAAAAGCTGGGGTGGCAATACTTATATTAAAGGCTACAGTAAGATACAAAGAAGGACATGACAATGATAAATGGAATTACCCAACAAAAAAATCTTAGAAGAATCCATCGGCAGCAAAATATCAGACATATGTCATAGCAATATCTTTACCGATACAGTTCTAGGACAATGGAAACTGAGGAGAAAATAAACAAGTGGGACTACATCAAAATAAAAGCTTTGTCACATCAAGAGAAACTATCAACAACAAAAAGAAAAAGAAAAACAAGAAAGCCCACTGTATGGGAGAACATATTTGCCAATGTTATATCCAATAAGAGTTTAATCGCCAGCATTTACAGGGAACTCATACAACTTAACAAAAGGAAGATAAACAATCCCATTAAAAAATGGGCAACAGACCTACATAGACACTTTTCCAAAGAGAATATATAGATAGCCAAGAGACATGGAAATATGCTCAAAGTCACAATCATCTGAGAGATGCAAATCAAAACACCAATGAGGTATCATCTCACACCTGTCAGAATGGCTAGTATCAACTAATCAACAAACAAGTGCTGGCAAGGATGCAGAGAAAAAGGAACCCTTGTGCATTGCTGGTGGGAAACAGTATGGTGTGTCCTCAAAAAATTAAAAATGGAACTCCCATTTGACCTAGTAATCCCACTTCTAGGACTATATCCTAATAAATCAGAAATATCAATCAGGAAGGATATATGCACCCCTATGTTCATAGCAGCACAGTTTACAATAGCTAAGATTTGAAAACAATGTAAGTGCCCATAAGCAGATGAGTGGATTAAAAATTGTGGTACATCTACACAATGGAATACTAAGCTGCTATAAAAAAGAAGGAATTCCTACCATTTGCAACAGCATGGATAGACCTGGAGAGCATTATGCTAAATAATAAGCCAGTCAAAGAAAGATAAATATCACATGATCTCACTCATTTGTGGGATATAATGAACAACATAAACTGATTAACAAAAATAGATCCAGAGACATAGAAGCACCGAACTGACCATCCACCCTCAGAGGAAAGACAGGAGGAAGAGGAGGATAGTAAGAGATCAACCAAAGGACTTGTATGCATGCATATAAGCATAACCCATGGACACAGACAGTAGTGGGTGAGGGTATGTGCTGCAGGGATGGGAATGGCTGGGAAGAGGTCAATGGGGAAAAAAGGAGACATACGTAATACCTTAAACAATAAAGAATTTTAAAAAAAATCTAAGGAAGCAAAAGTACTATACCCAATGACATAACAGGCAAGTTTTACCAAACTTTCAAAGAAGGACTAACACCTATCCTTCTCAAACTTGCCAAAAAAATTCAAAAGGAAGGAAAACTCCCAAGCTCTTATTATGAGGCCAACAATATCCTAATTCCAAAAGCCGATAAAAACACTACAAAGAAAGAAAATTATTGGCCAATATTGCTGATGAAAATAGATGCTAAATTCCTCAAAGAAATATTAGCAAACCAAATCCAGCAAACATTAAAAACACTAAAAAACATTGTAATTCATGGAGTCTAAATAGGATGTTATGCCCAGCCATTTTGGTTCAGTGGTTGAGCATCAACCTATGAACTAGGAGATCATGTTTTGATTAGGTTCAGGGCACATGCCTGGGTTGCAGGCTTGAACCCTAATGGGGGGCACAGGGGACATCCAGAAGGCAGCCAATCAATGTTTTCTCTCATAGTTGATATTTCTATCTCTCTCTCTCTCCTTTCCTCTCAGAAATATATATATATATATATATATATATATATATATATATATATATATAATGTTATTAAACAATTAATGGATTGCCAATTATATCAAAAGGTAACCAAAAACTTCTTGGAAACAAATGAAAAAACACACAACAACCCAATATCTATGGAAAATAATAAAGATCAGAATAAAAATAAATGACAAAGAGACTATAAAGAAATATAAAAGATCAATAAAACCAAGAGCTGGTTCTTCAAAAATATAAACAAGATTGATGGAACCTTTAGCCAGAGTTATCAAGAAACAAAGAGAGAAGACCCAAATAAATAAAATCAGAAATGAAAGAGGGGAAGTGACAACTGATATCACAAAAATACAAAGGATTATAAGAAAATACAATGAATAGCTTTTTGCCAACCAAGTGTACTATAGAATAAGGGCCTATTGAACAAATGGACAAATTTCTAGAAACATTAGGTCTTCCAAAACTCAACCAGGAAGAATCAGAAAACCTGAAGAGACAAATTACATCCAAAGAGATTAAAGCAGTAATTTAAAAACTCCCAGCAAACAAAAGTCCTGAATGGCTTCACAGAAGAGTTTTACCAAATATTTAAAGAAGAACTAACACCTATCCTCCTCAAACTATTCCAAAAATTTCAAGAGGAGGAAAATTGTCCAAGCTCTATTTATAAGGCCAATATTATTCTCATTCCAAACCCATATAAAAACACTACATAAAAAGAAAATTACAGGCCACTATTGCTATTGAACAAAGATGATAAAATCCTCAGCAAATATTAGCAAATTGGATCCAGCAATATATTAAATAGGTCATACACCATAAACAAGTGGGATTTATTCCAGGGATGCAAGGCTGGTACAGCATTCACAAATCAATAAACATGATACATAACATAAACAAAATGATGGAAGAAAATCAAATGATCATATCAATAGATGCAGAAAATGCATTCAAATTCAGCACAAATCTTACCTAATCTTACCTAATATTAGACAAACATGTAAATTGACCATACCTCCGCTATGCCCATAGCCAATCAGAGTGAGTATGCAAATTAACCCAAAAAAAAGATGGCAGTTAATTTGCATACATAGGCACCCAGCGCCTGGATCCCAGGCACATCCTGGCACCAGGTTGCTGAGGTAGGCCCCACATGGGCCCTGAGCAGCCTGGGAATGGCCTGAGCCAGGGGTATCCTGGGCAGGGCCAAGCTTGTGATCAGAGCAGAGGCAGCAGAGGTGGAGCTGGTCATTGGAGAGAGCTGGGGGTACCCTGTTCAGGCCTAAAGTGTTGGCCAGAGGCCTTTGCTCTGGGCAGGTCTGGGCAGGTATGGAGCCAGTAAACAGAGGGAGCTGGGGGTACCCTGTCCAGGACTAAAGCATTGGCTAGAGGCTTTAGGCCTGGACAGGGGCAGAGCCAGCAATCAGAGGCTATTGGCAATAGGTGTGAACTACAGAGGAAACACCTTTTCTGACTGCTCATTGGCTAAGCTTCCTATATGCCACTGCTAATAGGAGAAAAAAATGAAGGTGTGCTGCTGGAAGGCTAAGAAATGTCATATCCTGCCCTACCTGGTTTGACTCAGTGGATAGAGCCTTGGCCTGCCAACCGCAGAGTCTGGGTTCAATTCTGATCAAGGGCATGTACCTACATTGCAGGCTCCTCCCTGGCTGAGGTCCAGGTCAGGGCTCATTCAGGAGGCAACCAATCAAAGTGTTCCTCTCACTTTGATGTTTCTCTCTGTCTTTCCCTTTCTCTTCCATATTCTCTAAAAGTTAATGTAAACATATCCTCAGGTGAGGTCACCCCTAAAAATATTTAATGAAAGAAATTTCATATCCTATGGAAACCACATCTTCAAAATGCCTAAATAAAATGGTCATTTTTTTAAGGTGAAGAGATTGGAGTCCGTGTTGATGAAAACACCTTGGTGGCTGTGGTAACTGTCAGTGGCTGCAGCAGTAGGGTGATGGAGCTGGTGCCTTTGCCTGATCAACCCCATCAGCTCCCACGAAGGGAGGCCAGGGGGAGCAAGGGCCTAAGCCATCAGTAGATATTCTTGAGGGCTCCCAGTATATGAGAGGGGGCAGGTTGGGCTGAAGAACCCTCACCCCCAGTTCACGAATTTTATGCACCAGGCCCCTAGTTTCTAAAATAAAGAGCAGGATATTACAACCAAAGGCTGACCAACTGGAAGTCAGTGCTGGGTTGCCATGATGACCCAGCACTAACTACTGCAGCGACAGACTCAGTGACGAAGCAGTGACTGCTGAGGGGGCTGTGAATCAAGCTCAGAAAGAGAACTGAGGAGAGAAGCAGGGCAGCGTCTGTGGCAGCTTTTAACCAGCACTTGTCTCTCTTTTTCCCTTTGAACCTGGCCAGTAGCTCTGCCTCCATTTCTCTTCGAGCCTCCACCAGGCTGCTGATCAGCCCTGCCTTTCTGATCAGACTCTGTTGATAGCCCAGAAACGTTGATGGCATAGAATTTTCCCAATTAGAACCAAATCTGGGTCAACTGTGAGGAGCCAATAGCTACCTAGGAGGTGGAGCTTTTGACACTGACTGACATAGAAAATGACCAATTAGAACCAAATTGGCCAGCAGAGGAGGGCAGTGGGGGGCAAGATCAGGCTGGCAGGGGAGGGCAGTTGGGGGTGAGATCAGGCCAGCAACAGAAGGCAGTTGGGGGCGAGATTAGGTCAGCAAGAGAGGGCAGTTAGGGGTGATCGGGCAGGCAGAGGCAGTTAGGGACGATCAGGCAGGCAGACAAATGAGCAGTTAGGAGCCAGTGGTCCCAGATTGCAAGAAAGATGTCTGACTGCTGGTTTAGGCCCGATCCCAATCAGGCCTTAACCAGCAGTTGGACATCCTTCAAGGGGTCCCTGATTGGAGAGGGTGCAGGCTGGGCTGAGGAACAGCCCCCTCTGTGCACAAATTTCATGCATCGGGCCACTAGTCTATGATAAAAACTTCAGCAAAGTGGGAATTGATGGATCATACCTCAACATAATAAAGGCTATATATGAAAAACCTACAGCCAGCAGTATACTCAATGGGCAAAAACAGACTTGTGCAAAGCCCTGGAATTTCACATACTTATGCTTGATTTTTTTATTTTTTTATTTTTTGCTTTTTGATTTTTGCTTTTTGCTTTTTCCTCTTTAAATCCTTGCTTCTGATTACTATGACCGCAGGGGAAAGTTGTTTTTTTGGAACCTGGGGATCAGAGAGGGGAATAACCATCAGAACTAGCTGTGGAGCAACCCACTCCCCCAAATCAATAATGAGTACCACAGGGAAAGCAAGATCTAAGCACTGGATAGAGAGGACCTATACACCTGGATGTCAATCCAGAAACTGCCACCCAGCTGTTGAATCACAAATTGACTCTTGATAAACACAAATAAAGCAATACAAGAAATTAAGACACACTGTCTGCTTAAAAATCAGTACTACATCAGGAGCAGTGGAACTCAGGGAATTGCAATAATGTCCTGATTAAGAGACAGGCATACCAAACAAAACAGTAGAGGAAGTGAATGACCTTCACCACTGCACATTTTTATTTTTATTTTTTTATTTTGGTCAACTTTTACTTAAGAAAATATTTTTTTTCTTTTTTCTTCATTTGATTTTACTTTTTAATTATTATATTTTTATTTTCAATCTGTATTATTATTACTACTACTATTTTAACTTTTTTTTAAGTGTCATTTTATTTTCTCTTTATTTTACTTTGGAATTAGTGTTCTACATTCTATTTTCATCTTTCCTTAAGCATCATTTTATTCTATCTCAACTTTACCTGTATGCCATCACTTTCTTCCTAAGATCTCCCCTTTTGCTGTCATGTTTCTCTTACCCTTTTCCTACTTTAGTTTTTCCCTATTCTTTCTTTTTACCCTCTGTTAAAATTTCACCCTATTTATACATCTAATTTCTAATCCCCTGCTCCAAGTCCATACACACCTCTCTTTTCTCTTTCTTCACTATCCAATTTTTTTCTCTCTGTCCTTTTGTTGTTGTATGCTTGATTTGTTGATGATATTGATTTTTTATGCTTGTATGTACAATTGTTTTGTTACTTTTTTTTGTTTGTTTTGTTTTTGTTTTTGCTTCTGTTTTTCCTCACCTCGCTTGATATTACTTGTTGTTTGTAGTTTGTATTAATCTACAGTTACTTCTGTTGGGATTAGAAGCTGTTCCATTGGAGTTTTCTCCCAATATATATAGTTTGTTCCTCTCTATTTCTTATCCTCTTTCTTTTCTCTCTGCTTTATTTCCTTTTCCCAATTTCATTTTTGCACTCCTTTCTTTTTTCCTCTCTCTTCTTCTTTCTCTCTTATCCTCTAATTTGCCTTTCTCTGGTGGTCACCTTTATTTGGGGTTATTAATATTGTAAATACATTTCCGTTCAGTACCGTATGCATTGTACCTTGTTGTGTTGTATTTTGTGCCTTTAAATAAACACAGGAGACAGAGAACTACCATATTTTCTGGCACATAAGATGACTGGGCATATAAGACGACCTGCAACTTTTCCAGTTAAAATATAGAGTTTGGGATATACTCGCCCTGTAAGATGGCACTCAGAGTATAAGACAACCCCTGACTTTTGAGAAGATTTTCCTGGGTTAAAAAGTCATTTTATACACTGGAAAATAGAGTAGATAACCAGACACACAGAGAGAAGAGACCATGGGGAGACAAAGATAGCCCAAATATGAAAGAAAGCAAGCATCCCCAGAAAAGTAAGTAAACAAAATGGAGGCAAGCAACCTGTCAGATAAAGAATTCAGAGAAATGTTCATAAGGTATCTAAAAAGAATGGGAGACAAATTCTACAATATGAGTAAGAACCAAGAAAACATGAAAAAGAACCAAGAAGACATGAAAAATTACATCACTGCTGAAAAAAACTCAATAGAAAGCATTAAAAGTAGATTAGAAGAAGCAGAGGACCTCATCAGTGAGCTAGAAGACAAGGTAGGAAAAAATACCCAAGAAGAGAAGCTTCTAGGAAAAAAATTAAAAAGCAGGAGGAGAGCCTAAGGGAACTTCAGGACAAAATAAAAAACAAAACACCATTTGCATAATAGGGGTTGCAGAAGGAGAGGGAACTGAGCAAGGAATAGAAAACTTGTTTGAAGAAATAATGACAGAAAACTTCCCTGATATAGGGAAGAAAAACCCACACAAATACAAGAAGCTCACAGAGTCCCAAGCAAAATGAACCCCAAAAGACCAATGCCAAGGCATATTATAATTAAATTGGCAAACACCCAAGAATCTTAAAAAAAGCCAGGAAGACAGAAAGTTAACTATAAAGGAGTCCCCATCAGACTAGGGACTGATTTCTCAACAGAAACCCATCAGACCAAAAGGAAATGGAATAAAATATACAAAATCATGCAGAGAAAGGGTCTGAATCTAAGAATACTGTACTCAGCAAGGCTATCAATCAAGATTGAAGGTGAAATGAGGAGCTTCACAAACAAAAAAAGGACTAAGAGAATTTATTACCACAAAAACAGCAATGCAAGAAATGCTAAAGGGTCTGCAGTAAAAGGGAGAGAGAGAAAGAGAGAGAGAGAGAGAGAGAGAGAGAGAGAGAGAGAGAAGAAAAAAGAAAGAAAGAAAGAAATAGGGTGCAAAGAAAGAACCCAGGGGTAAAGAATAAAAATGGCAACAAATAAGTATCTATCAATAATAACTTTAAATGTAAATGGATTAAATGTGCCAATCAAAAGACACAGGGTAACAGATTGGATAAGGAAATATGATTCATATATCTTGTGTCTACAAAAAACCCATCTCATTAAAAAAAGATGCATAAAGACTGAAGGTGAAGGGATGGAAAAATGTTTTTCAGGTGAATGGAAATGGAAAAAAAAGGTGGGGTAGCAATACTTATATTTGACAAATTAGATCTCAAAGGACATAGCAAGAGATAAAGAAAGCCACTTCATAATACTAAAGGGAGCAATCCAATAAGAAGAAATAACTCTGCTAAACTTATACCCACCCAATACAGGATCACCTAAATACATAAAAAAGCTGCTGGAGAATATCAAAGGAGAGATTTATGGCAATACAATCATAGTAGGAGACTTTAATACCCCACTATCACCATTGGACAAATCCTCTAAACAAACAAACAAAAAAAAAAAAACAGGAAAGAAACATCAATTCTAAATGACTCAATAGATCAAATGGAATTAATTGACATCTTCAGAATATTTCACCCCAAAACCACAGAATATACATTCTTCTCAAGTGCACATGGGTCATTTTCAAAAATAAAACACATTTTGGGTCATAAGCAAAGTCTCTTCAAATTCAAGAATATAGAAATCATACAAGCATCTTTTTAGATCACACTGGTATAAAACTGGAAATCAACTTCAATAAAAACAATCCAAAGAAATCAAACACATGGAGACTAAACGGCATGCTATTAAACAATGACTGGGTTGCCAGAGAGATCAAAGAAGAAATTAAAAACATCATGGCAACAAATGACAATGAAACCACAACAATCCAAAATTATGGGACACAGAGAAAGCAGTCTTGAAAGGGAAGTGCAGAGCTGTACAAGCCTACTGCAAAAAATAAGAAACAATGGTAATAAATTACCTAATTCTACAACTCAAAGAGTTAGAAAGAGAGCAACAAGAAAAGCTCAGTGTAAGCAGAAGGAAGGAAATAATAAAGATCAGAATGGAGATAAATGACATAGAGATAAAAAAAATACAAAACATCAACAAAACCAAGAACTGTTTCTTTGAAAGGATAAACAAGATTGATGACAGTCTCCCCAGGCTCACCAAGAAGCAAAGAGAGAAGACCCAAATAAACAAAAACATAAATGAAAGAGGAGAAATAACAATGGATGCCACAGAAATATAAAGGATTGTTTAAAAAAAATACTATGAACAACTCTATTCCAACAAACTGGACAACCTGGAGGAAATGAACATATTCCTAGAAAAATACCACCTTCCAAAACTCAACCAGGAAGAATCTGAAAATCTCAAAAGGGAAATAACTATGGAAGAAATTGAAGCAGTCATCAAAAAGCTTCCAGCAAACAGAAGTCCGGGACCAGATGGCTTCAAAGGGGAGTTTTACAAACATTCAAGGAAGAACTAAAACCTACCCTCCTCAGAGTATTCCAGAAAATTCAAGAGAAAGGAACACTTCCAAGTTCCTTCTATGAAGCCAGCATCTCCCTAATACCAAAAACAGATAAAGATAATACAATGAAAGAGAATTACAGGCCAATGTCCCTCATGAACATAGATGCCAAAATTTTCAACAAAATTCTAGCAAATCCGATCCAGCATACATCATAAAGATCATACACCATGACCACGTAAGATTTATCCCAGGGATGCAAGGATGGTACAATATCAGCAAATCAATAAAAATGATACATCACATAAACAAACAGAGATTAAAATCACATATCAATTGATGCAGAAAAACATTTGATAAAATCCAACAGCCTTTCTTGATAAGAACTTTCAGCAAGGTGGGAATAGAAGGATCAGATCATATCTCAACATAATAAAAGCTGTATATGATAAACCCACAGCCAACATCATACTCAATGGGCAAAAACTAAAACCATTTCCCCCAAGAACAGGTACAAGACAGGGATGCCCATTCTCACCTCTCCTGTTCAACATAGTACTGGAAGTATTAGCCATTGAAATTAGACAAAAAGAAGAAATAAAAGGCATTGAAATTAGAAAAGAAGTTGTCATTATTTGCAGATGACATGATATTATACATAAAAATCAAAAAGACTCCATCAAAAAAACTAATAAACTTAAATAATGAATTTGGTAATGTAGCAGGATAAAAAATTAATGCCAATAAATCTATGGCATTTCTATACACCAATAGTGAATTTACAGAAAGAGAGACTAAAAATGGAATCCCATTTACCATCGCATTAAAAAAAATTAAGATACCTAGGAATAAACTTCATTAAGGAGGTAAAAGATCTATACACGGAAAACTACAGGACACTGAAAAAAGAGATAGAGGAAGATGTTAACAGATGAACATACAATGTTCAAGGATTGGTAGAATCAACCTCATTAAAATGTCCATACTACTCAAAGAAATCTATAGATTCAATGCATCCTCATTAATATACCAATGGCATATTTCACAGACCTAGTAAGAACTCTCCAAAAATTCTTCTAGAATAAAAAATGACCCTGAATAGCTGCAGCAATCCTGAGAAAGAAGAACAAAGTAGGAAGGATCTCAATACCAGATTTCAAGTTGTATTACAAAGCCACTGTTCTAAAAACTGCCTGGTACTGGCACAAGAACAGACATATAGACCAATGGAATAGAATAGAGAACCCAGATATCAACCCAAACACCTATGCTCAATTAATATTTGACAAAGGAGAAATGAACATATAATGGGGTCAAGACAGTCTTTTTAATAAATGGTGTTGGGAAAAATTGGACAGATACATGCAAAAAAATGAAACTAGACCACCAACTTACACCATACACAAAAATAAACTCGAAATGGATACAGGACTTAAACATTAGAAGGGAAACCATAAAAATACTAGAGGAATCCACAGGCAGCACAATCTCAGATATATGCCGAAAGAACTTCTTCACTGATACTGCTCCAAAGGCAATGGAAGCTAAAGAAAAAATAAACAAATGGGACTACATCAAAATAAAAAGCTTTTGCACAGCAAAAGAAACCATCAACAAAACAAGAAAGATCACTGTATGGGAGAACATCTTTGCAAATGTTATCACTGATAAAGGTTTAATCTCCAAATTCTACAGCCAACTTATACAACTTAATAAAAGCAAGATGAAGGATCCAATAAAAAAAAATGGGCAATGTTCCTAAATAGAATCTTTTTGAAAGAAGACAGAAAGAAGGCCAAAAGACATATGAAAACATGCTCAAAGTCACTAATTATCCGAGAGATGCAAATCAAAAAGACACCATCTCACACCTGTCAGGATGGCTATCATCAACAAATCAACAAACGACAGGTGCTGGCAAGGATGTGGAGAAAAAGGAACCCTTATGCACTGCTGGTGGGAATTCAGACTGGTACAGCCACTGTGGAAAATAGTATGGTGTGTCCACAAAAAAACTAAAAATGGAACTCCCATTTGACCCACTAATCCCACTTCTAGGAATATATCCCAAGAAACTAGAAACACCAATCAGAAAAGATATATGCACCCCTATGTTCATAGCATCACAATTCACCATAGCTAAAATTTGGAAACAGCCTAAATGCCTATCAGCAGATGAGTGGATGAGAAAACTATGGTACATCTACACAATAGAATGCTACACTGCTATGAAAAAGAAGGAATTCTTACCATTTGCAGCAGCATAGATGGACCTGGAGAGCATTATTTTAAGGCAATGAAAGAAAAATACCACATGATCTCACTCGTTTATGGAAAATAATAAACATTATAACCTGATGAATAAAAAGATAGATACAGAGACAGTAAAGCAAATTACAGCGGGGAGGCTGGGGAGGGAAAGAGATCAACCAAAGGACTTGAATGAATGCATATAAGCACACTAATAAACTGAAGACACTGGGGTCGGGGGGGTGGGATGAGAGCATGCCACAGGGACTAAGGGAGACTGGGGGAAGGTCAATGGGGAAAAAAAGGAGATATATGTACCCATATATGTAAACTTGAAACAATAAAAAAATATTTAAAAAATGAATGCATTTTTTATAATTTCCAAAATATACAATTTTGTATAATTTCTAAAATATACAATTAACTCATATATCTCAACACCAAAAGACAAACTCATGGCAAATAGACATATGAAAAAACGTGCAATGTCACAATCATCAGAGAGATGCAAATTAAAACAACAATGAGGTATTACCTTATACCTGCCAGAATGCATACCGTCAATAAATCAACAAACAACAGGTACTGGCAAAGATGTAGAAAAAGGAACCCTAGTACACTGTTGGTGGGAATGCAGACTGTGCAGCCACTGTGGAACACAGTGTAGAGTTTCTCTAAAAAATTAAAAATGCAGCTGCCCTGCAATCCCACTTCTGAAGATATATCCTAAGAATCAGGAAACACCAATCAGGAAAAAATATATACAGTCCTATGCTCATAGCATTATTTACTCCTCCTCCCTTTATTCCTCTCCTCCCAACCTTACTCACCCCACTTGGGTCTATACTACCTGTTTGCCTATTTCCATGGGCTATGCATATAGATATATAAGTTATTTGGTTTATCTCTTCTCTATTTTAGAGAAGCAGAAAAAAACACTGTTAAAATGTATATGGCACCACAAAAGACCTTAAATAGCCAAAGAAATTCTTAGAAAGAAAAACAAAAGCAGAAGGCTTCACACTCTCTGATTTCAAGTTATACTATAAACTATAGCAATTACAACAGTATGGTCCGAGATATAGACCAATAAATTCAAGCATATATGATCATCCAATACTTGACAAGAGAACCAAGAATACTCAATGGAGAAAATACAGTCTTTTCAATAAATGATGTTGCAATTATTGCATATTCACATGTAAAAGAGTGAAACATTAATTTGAGATGGATTAAAGGCTTAAATGTACCATATTTTCTGGCGTATAAGATGACTGGGCATATAAAACAACCCCCAACTTTTCCAGTTAAAATGTAGAGTTTGGGATATCCTCATCCTATAAGATGACACCCAGTGTATAAGATGACCCCCAACTTTTGAGAAGATTTTCCTGGGTTAAAAAGTCATCTTATATGCCAGAAAATATAGTAAGACCTGAAACCATGAAACTCCTAGGAAAAAATAGTAATAAAACTCCTTGACATGAACCTTAGTTATAACTTTTTGGGTATGACCTAAAGCGTAATAATAACACCAAAAATAAATAAACCTACATCAAACAAAAAACTGTTGTACAACAACAACAACAAAAGTGGAGATAAAACCTACAGAATGGAAGAAAGCCATTATCTCTAGCAAGGCACACATTTGTAAACCATATATCTGGTAAGGAGGTTAATATTCAACTCAATAGCAAAACAAGACCCCCCAAAAAAACAATTTTTAAAATGGGCAAAGGACCTGAACTGACATTTTTCAAAAAAATATATATGAAGGCCAGCAAGTACACATGAAAAGATGTTCAACATTACTAATCATAAGAAAAGTGCAAATTAAAACTCCAGTATCATCTTATTCCTGTTAATGGCCATCATAAAAAGACAAAAGATAACAAATACTGGCAAGAATTTGGAGAAGGAAACACATTTGTGTATTGTTGGTAGAATTGTAAACTGATAAAACCATTAGAAAAAACAATATGGTAGAGACCGGTTTGGCTCAGTGGATAGAGCGTCGGCTTGCGGACTGAAAGGTCCCAGATTCGATTCCAGTCAGGGGCATGTACCTTGCTTGCGGGCACATCTTCACTGTGGGGTGTGCAGGAGGTGGCTGATCTATGTCTCTCTCTCATCAATGTTTCTGACTTTCTATCTCTCTCCCTTCCTCTCTGTGGAAAATGAATAAAATATATTTTTAAAAAACAATATGTAGGGTTATTGTTAAATTAAAAATAGAATTACCTTATGATCCAGTAATTTCACTTCTGATAATATATCTGAAGAAAATGCAATTACTATGTCAAAGAGATATCTGAACTACCCCACGCCCACCCCCAAGCCTCCAACCAGTTCATAGTAGCATTATTTACAACAGAGGCCCAGAGCATGAAATTTGTGCACTTGGGGAGGGGGGTCCCTCAGCCCAGCCTGTGCCCTCTTACAGTTCGAGAGCCCCCACTGGATGTTTGACTAATGGCTTAGGCTGTCATGGATTGGAAGCAGAGGAGAGGGCGTAAGCCATCAGTCAGACTTCCTTAGCACTGCCACAGAGGCAGAGAGGCTCCTGCCACCACCACTGCGCTCGCCAGCCATGAGCCTGGCATCTGAATGAGCAGGGCTCTTCTTGTGGGAGCGCATTGACCACCAGAGGGAAGCTCCTGCATTGATCATCTACCCCCTAGTGGTCGGTGCACATCAGAGCGACCAGTCATTCCACTGTTCTATATTAGCCTTTTATTACAAAGGATAGCCAAGACAACTTAAGTGTCCATCAAAAGATATACATGCTAGTATTCCTTTAGACAGTGAAGCACCAAAAAGGGAAGCTAATCTTCAATCTCTAAAGTAAAATGTTCCTGAACATTCCAATCTTGTCCATTTGGGACTATCATCCAGCATTGTGTTAATAGATTATCATTCTCTAAAAGGTGCACTTGAAGCTTTCAAAAACAAAAAGAATCTCTTTTTTTCCATCTGGTGACTTTCTTTAGATATGGAGACAAGGGACTTGGCAATAGTAACCAAGAAATAAGTGCTCTAAAATCAGTCTTTTCTCAGGAATCTTGACCTAAATTTCTCATACATTTAGGAAAAACAAGAATTATTATTTCCATTTTATAGATAAATGGATAAAGTCAGAAATCAAATAAGGAAGTATAATTATAGTCTAATGTCCTTGTCATAAGGGTAAATTAAAAGGGAAGTGACCACATTTGATCAGCCTAATCTCTGTATAGGAAGCTTCTTGGTCTATAACCTTTGAGGCTCCTACTTCACAATCCTTACAATGTTCTGGCCACTCTACATAACCTCATCCTATCCTCCTTACCTCTCTGATATCATCCCTTCTCCTCAGCTTTCACCTCTCTTGCCATATGCCAAGCAGCCCCTTGCTTTAAGGTTTTTGCACTATCACTCCTATGTCTCTGGAACTTTCTTCTCCAGAAAAGAAATCTTTTGGGTCAATTCATTCACCTCTCTCCATTCTTAGTTCTAATGTCAATTTTCTAGTGTGTCTCTCTTGACCACTCTATTTAAAATTGCAACCAGCTATCTGCATTCCCATCCTCCTTGCCCTATTTAATTATTTTATATAGCACATATTTCTTCACATAATATATACCATATAATGATTTTTAATTTCATTCTTGTTATTTGTCTTAGGTTTTCCTAAAAGTAGAGAATAAGACAAAGACTTGGGTGTAGTCATTTACCTGGGAAGTAATTCCAGGAGTTGGGTGTGAAGAAGGAAGGAGAGAGAGACAGGGAAAAAAAACGAAATGCCAGTTAAATGGGCATAGTCAAGGTCAGTGGTCAGCAAACTGTGGCTTGCGAGCCATGTGTGGCTCTTTGCCCCCTTGAGTGTGGCTCTTACACAAAATACCACGACCTAGGAGAGTCTGTTTTGAAGAAGTGGTGTTAGAAGTTTAAGTTTAAAAAAATTGGCTCTCAAAAAGAAATTTCAATCCTTGTACTGTTGATATTTGGCTCTGTTGACTAATGAGTTTGCCAACCACTGGTTAAGGTCATTCCTAAAAGACAACAGAAATTTAACGAAGCTGAATTTCTGTGATCAAAATACAGAATGCATCTTAGAACAATGTCCTGAAGGATTGGATGTTGCAATATTCATCTCCAGATTCCCACCCCTCACTGGTTGTCCAAGCCATTGGAGTCACTCAGATCCTTTCTCTTCAAATCAGCCCTCCACAGAGAAAGTAGTGTGCAAAGAAGAAACTGTAGAAACTTCTGGCAAGCCCTTGTAGAGAGACACTTCCTGGTAGAGGAGAGACAGTGCTTGCTTAGACTGTTGTCCCAGATGCAGATGCAATCAAGGATGGGCCAAAGGAATGCTGGGGGACAAGAGGAGTAATTGCTAACTTGCTTATCCTCTTGAATCCCCCATTTGAACATAAGATTGTCCAAGGTGGACATTTTTGTCTTTTCCGGGTTGGTAATCCAGGCACCTAGAACAGCATCTGGCACATAGCAGCTATTTAATAAATATTTTAATGGATTCTAAAGCATGTAACTAGATTACAAATATTCATATCAAAATGTTAAGAAAAAGCCAGAGTATCCGGTGACTAAAGCCAGATGCCCTTGAGTAGTGCAAATCCAGAGCCCGAATGGGTCCAGTTACCATGGCGCCAATGGTTTGGAGATTGATAAATTCTGGACCTAAAGTTGGTTTGACTCCCGCTTTCTTCCAGGCTGTGGCAGTTGTGTATATTGCATTCCTTTGGGAGCAGAATGGAGAAAGGTCGGTCAACTACAGACCAATAATAATAATAATAATAATAATAATAATAATAATGCTCTTGATAGTTATTAGTTCATCTGTACATCCATTTACCTTTTAAACTGTACTGACTAGCCTTTAATTAAGCCATTTTAAAAATGCCTTTGAACCTTTTCTTTTCAGACAATAAGCTTCCCTAAAGACATAGCAAATTGCAACAAAGAAATGTCACACATTGAGCTACTCTTTTTTTGATCATTGCTATTTAAATCTTCCACTCAATGATTTTAATGTATGCATTTATTGTTTTGCTATTTTGATTGTCTTCCAGTACCACTTTATATCTTACTTTTCACTCAAAGACAAGAATGTTCTTTTCAAGTGTTTCCAGTATTAGAAAAGAAAGGGAGGAAAACTCTTATGCCGACTTACAGCCAATACATTGAAAGAGGAATTTGATTCATTTTCGAAGAAAAGGTTTTTGTAGTAGGGAAATGTGACCATCTCAGTTGGCAAATGTTTTCACTGAATTATAGACATCTTCAAAGAAAGAGAAATCCCCCAAACTATTTAAAATCTTCATAATGGACCTCCCAGAAATGATAACTTCTTTAAAGTAGAAATTCTCCTAAAGATGTACAAATCTTCAAAAAAGAGTACCCCTCCTATGATTAGAACCTTACCAAACTCCATCTGGATTTGAGTTCCAATAATAAGGGTCAAAACCTTGTCCATACCTAGTAAAAAAAAATACTGTAAGAAAGCACATTTTTAGTATTTCCAGATGTAGAGGGAACATTTTTCGTTTTGAAATACAATGAGAAAAGTTTTCCATAGTATTTTGGAAACAATATACAGGCCATAGCAGACAGAGAAAGTGATTTGAAAGTGGTCAGGTCAAAGACACTGTAAAGCAGGTAAGTTTGAATTCAGGATTAGAAATCAATGGTGTCTTGAATCCCCTGCCCACATTGTTTTTTAAAAGCTAATTTTTACTGATTAAAATATTAATATCAGGTAAGGGTTGTTTTTGAAGTTATCCTCACCTATATTATGAGTAAAAAGTAGCTGAGAGACAATAGAAATAAAAATGTGACCTTTGAACATAAACAAAAGCACGGGTTAGGCAAGGGGGAATGTTTTAAAAAGCCATTATCTCTACCAAGGCACACATGCAAACCCACAAACATGCACACTCACACCTCTCTTCTCTGTTGGTAATTTGAACAATGATGTACACATTTTGCAAAGACATTAACCGAAAACAGCAGCTCCATCTTGCTGCCTCTCAGCATGTAGGATTTATGTCTCCATTTGAACTCTCTTGATGCTCTATGAGAAAGTATATGGAGGTCTCACTCCCCTGCTGAAGAGCCGCTCCTCATAGATGCTATCTCTCCCCCATACACATACCTCAAAGACTCATACTATGTAGCCTGCTGACCCTGGACCCTTCTTACTCCAAAACACTCCTCAAACTAATACAATTGAAAGTAAGTAGAAAAAAATGTACTTGTATGCAAACATTTGCATTTGCATTACCCTATATAATAAAAGGCTAATATGTAAATTGTCTCCTCCTCCAGGTCAGTCCCACCCAATTGGCCCTGATCGGGACAGGCTGGCTAGACCCAATGCATGCATGAATTCATGCACCAGGTCTCTAATGTTATTATAAAATCATGGTTTAGTATCTATATTACTATCATGCTTTTGTGTTGTATTAGTGTGTGTTGCTATTGATGGAGTTTGAGGTTTTAGAGTTTTGTTTTTGTGTTTTTATTACTCTTGTTGTTTTCTCCCCATGATTCTTTAATTCATAGTCTCCTTCACAAAATTAAAAACTGCACAAGAGCAGGAACCATGACTATTATCCATTCATCTACCCATCTACCCATCCACTCACCTGACCATTATCTTATTTATTTTGTGTTGTTGACTTTGTCCCTGCCACATTCTTAGATCTACTTGCTTCAAATCTGTCATTTTTCAAACCACTCTAAAGGCATTGCCATGCTGAGAACTTGAATTATAAAATTGATGGCCAGGACAACTTGCAAGGTCTTAAAACCTATTGCTCAACCTGTATCTTAATCTGAAACTCACACTGAGATGTCTCAAAGCAAGACCTTATTGATTCAAATTAATAAAATAAGAGCAAAAATTTCTCAGTCTTTCTTCCTAGACAAAAGCATTTGGATAAACCAGAGATCAATTTCTCAGGCCCTTACTCATTCCTTCCTGAATCCTATTCATTCAAGGACTGTAAACTGAATACACACACCAGGCTAAGGTAGTCAGAAAGCTCTTCTAGAGAGAATCAAAGCTGACCTCTGATACCTGATTGGACTTTCTCCAGATTAGAGAAGTGGGTGCATAATGAAGGTGCTATGAATTCAAAGTATCCAAAATAATTTCTCTCACTCCTCAACATGATAATAATAGTAACAACTTTCTATGGTTGTTTTGGAATCAAATCTATATATATAAAAGCCTAAGCGACTGTTACGACAGAACAACCAGAACAACCAGTCAACCAGTCGCTATGATGTGCACTGACCACCAGGGGGCAGACACTCAGTGCAGCAGCTGCCCCCTGGTGGTCAGTGTACTCCCATAGCCAATCTCCCATGGCCGGCCAGCCAACAGCATCGGTATCCGGCATCTGTTCCTTCCGAGTCCAGCCTGGCAACCGTCACCTCCCCTTCCAACCCTGCCAGGGCCTTTGGGCCCTCCCTCCCCTGGCTGGGTTGGAAAACCAGAGGTGGGTGGAGGTGGACGCAGCCCCTTTCCCAGGGGGCTAAGTGCCAGCTCTTTCTTTGGGGCCAGTGGCTAACTTCCCATGCCCTGTTTTTCCCCCCAGCCAGCAGGTCCCAATTGGCCCAGCCCTGATCACCAGCCAGGCCTAGGTATCCCACCCCTATATAAATACATGCATGAGGCCTCTAGTTAGTTAATATAGATATAGTGCTTAGAATTACTCAGGGCACTTGTATATGCTTAAAATATTAATTTTGGGCAACTATAGCACTAATTCTAGTATTTTTCCTTCTAGTACATTCCTAGCTCTTTTGTCCCATCTATCTAGCTCTGATTTGTCCCTGCTCCACAGTTTTTCCATCACCCAGAAAGGGGTCATTGTTCTCTTTTCCACGTCACTTAGGAAAGAGTTTGAATTGGCATCCTTCCAAGTGCAAGATTCTTAATGTAGTGCCTTGAGCAACGTTCAGTTCATGAGTACTTGGGTAGCCAATTGCTAAGTATTCAGGAATTTTGTGAGCTTGAAATAGACCATGGTGCAGAGATAGGAAATTTTACACCATAAAAGTTGGCAAATGCTACAAATCAGGCTTTTGTTTTGTAGTCATTGTTGTTATTGTCATTGGAGGTTTCTGGAGAGGCAATTAACTAGCCCACACTAACACTGACCCTAACCCTGTCTTGTATCTCCACCACCTCATCCTTCATCTAGTGACATTCCTTCCAGCTCTAACCCTGGCCCCCCATCAGCTCCTGAGCTTCGGAAGATACCTCTGACATTGACTTTCTAGGTCCTCCTGTGCTTCCTGGAAAATCATGGATGGGGAAGGGAAGACTCTTGGTGTGTTTCAGAGGGATGAAACAACTCACCTTCAGCAAAGAACAACTCCTACAAGCAGACTTAGGAATCCTGCGAAGAAATGGGGGTTAGGAGATCTCTAGAAACAAACATGGAGAGCTGGGGAGATGTTCAAAACAAACCTCTGAGCAATCCTAAGAACCAGGTCTTTTCACACAAAGCTTGAGGCAAAGAAAAAAAAGGGGGAGGGGATTTCATAAGGCACAAAATAAGGGAGTAACTTTCTTATACCAGGCATTTCCCCTGTTTTCAAGGAGCCTCTCTATCAAAGGAAGCCAGAATAGAGATAAGAAACGTAATGAAACATACTTTTGCTGCTTTCTCCTTAAAATGGGCCCTTGGACAAATTACTCAAAACCTCCACCTGAGTCCACTCTGTCCATCCCCACGCCTGAATAACTCAGTGCCAAAAAAATCAGTATCTTTCCTTTCTTTCCTACCAGATACTCAGGTGTGTTGACCAAGATGACTCAGTGGTGCTATGGTGGCTTCAGCTCTCCAAGCATCAAACTCAAGTGTTATCAAGATACTTACTCTGGCAGGATGGCTCAGCTGTTTGGAGCATCATCCTATGCACCAAAATGTTGTGGGTTCAATTCCCAGTAAAGACACGTACCTAGATTGAGAGTTTGATTCCTATCACAGATATGGGAAGCAACTGATCCATATTTCTCTTTAGTATTCATGTTTCTCTCTCTTCCTTCCTCTCTCACTAAAAATCAATCAAAATTAAAAATCAAAAACATCTTCGAGAATTAAAAAAAAATTTAAGACACTTTCATAGTCCCTATTTGTCCACTGACCATGTTTGTTTATCTCCAGTTTGGATCAATTATTTATTTGCACAAGCCAAAATATGCTATGTCCCTTCCTGTTCAAAATAGCTATTTTGAACAGGAGGGGACATAGCATATTTTGAAAAAAAATTAAAGCACAAATTTGGAAAAAAAGAACAGCCAATTTATCAATTAAGAATTATAAGAAAAGTTATTTATAAGAAAACAGTGGAAAATTAGTTTTTTAAGAACAACTAAATGTTGCATTTCACTGTGGTTGTTTTATTTGTACCTGAATATTTTGATTATTTACCTGAATCAGCCAGACCTCTGCATTCAACTTCTCTTCCTTTCTCTAACTCTCCTATAAATTATAAACTCAAGACGTGGAGCCCAGGGTCTTTCTTAGTTGTTTGTGGCAGACAAATAGCCACATGGATTCTTTATTTGTCTCAGCATCGAACTGTTTGTCCAGAGCCACTCTGCTAACTGCCAAACTGCATCCCCCATCGGGCCAGTCAGGTCCTGTTTGCACTGAGACCTGTAGTGTTTTCCCTGGCAAAGCCTCCTTGGCTGCAGATGTGGGATTTTCAGAAACTATGTGAGCAGGTAGATTTTTGGCTCCTGAATTCTGTGCAGCTTTACAGTTTCCTCAGTGTAATTTTGTGCCCTCTTCCAAGAGAAGCAAAGGAGAGACAGAGTCTCTACTCTCCCCTTTTCCTACCCAGGAAGCCTCACAAAGGCACCTGTCCTATTCTGAAGCCTGTGCAGACGTGAGCCACCCATGGTTTCCATCTAGAAAGAAAGAACTGTTTGGCTTCTTCGAAGGTTTTTTCAATATGTTATCTGACAGAGACATGTCCAACTGTTTTCCATTCCCTTCCAGCCCCTACCACATGCCCCACCTGTCCTTCCCTCTGTCCTTCCCTTTGAGATAGCTTTTGCAATGATGTCTAGATCCATCCCCCAGCAGATCAAATGAACAAGTAATTGCCATGTGCTTCCTTGGTTCTATGCTTGCACACCAAATTTGTTGTTGAATCTGACTTGTAAAAACTTTCATGATTTCTCCAAAGTAATCAGGTCCTTAAATTCTATGGAGTATCTTTAGAGGATTTCAAGCAAAATTGGCCTTTATCACACTTACACTTTTGCTATGAGACACTGCCTTGTGAAACTCCTTTGCAAAAGGAAAAACTAAAATCTTGACGGATACTGAGGTTTCCAAATGTTACTTAGAAAATCAATAATAGATAACAGTATACATTGAGGATTTTTGGTTATAAGTAACTAAAAGGAATTACATCTAATTTATATCTGAGAGAAGAGCAGGAATTTATTTGGGGGCATATCATGTAGCTCACAGCCTGAATGGAAGATTAGAAAATTAGATGGAAATAAAATAGAATATAGAGAAAGACAATGGAGACATCAGGGATTAATTGATTGCCTCATATGTATGCCTTTGCAATGAATAAATTCTAGCATTTTTCCCTGGCAACATGGCAGAAGTAAGAGTCTGGCTCAAGTTGGGTTTTTTGCCAGCTCCTTGATTTGTTATAAGACAGTGTGAAGAACAACTTGGGAGAAGGGACTTCATGGAGGACAAGGAAGTAGCTAGATCTTCCCTCATGCCAGGAAGACATATCATGGAAGGTGTCTAATTCCTTAGAAGGAATTCACTCCGGGTATTGTTAGGAAAGAGACATATGGCAGACAATCATAACCCAAACTGACATATGTCTACTGGAACAGGACACTAGGCTTTCCAGGTGCCCTCGCACATACCTATGTAAAGGGTTAACTCTACTTTATGAAGCATCAGCTTCCAACTGACAAAGCCTGAGAAAAGAGCTCCAGCTCTCCATAGCTAATGCTGTCCATGGCAACTTCTTTTGTATCCTCTGGATAATGAGCACTACACTAACCACTAGAATGGCATATGGAAACTAGATATGGGTCTGTAACTATACATTGAATGGAAGAGACAACTGGACAAAATACACAGAGAAAGCAAGTTAAAAAGCATTAAAGCAAGTTCAGGGCAGGTGTTAGACTCCCCATGAAGAAAGGATAATCAAAAGGAGTTTCTTAAGGATTAGTGCTAGAATTTTTAGGCGAGAAAGAGATTCAAGTTGGTGGCTGGCCACAGTGAAGGGTGTCTGTACTATGGCGTGGGAGACTGGAGGTACGACGCAATTCCAAGAATAGTGACTTGGCAGAAAGGTAGGGTTTGGGTTGACTTAATACTATGCTCTCAGCAGGATAATGGGAAAACCAATCATGAGGCAAGGAGTTACCAGAAATTCAAGCTGTGTTGAATCAGACAAGAAGCACAAGTTCATTGCATCTCATCAACTCAGGCAAATTAGAGGAGCCCTCTCGCTTTACAACTTTATAAGATTCTCAGACATAGGAATGTAACACCCTCTTGTTGTTCTAAAACTGGCCATTTGAGGCAGCTACAATAAAATCATAATGTTCATCATCCCTCTGCTCTCCAACCTTTCCCAAAAAAGAAAAAAAACATATAATTGCTGATATTACTCTTTTGTGTGCTGGATGAGAATTTCCAAAAACAATAACAATTAATTTTCTTCAGTGGTGTTAGCCAAAAAAGCAGTGTGGTGCCAGGTTTCCATGATCTTCTTAGATCATCTGGCATCAGGAACAATGGCTGTGAGAAACAAGCCTTTGGAGGCCAGTAAAGTTGTGCTATAACCCCAATGTTAGAGATTTCATATCTTGGCCATTGGACATCACAGCAGGTAGAAAATCTAGGATGGAAAATGTCAGGCGGGATACAAGTTTCCTCCGCAGAAATATTGCCTCAACATAGCTGAAATCCTTAGAGATGTTTTCTGTGTAAAGCTTCAAAAACACTGGCCTTGGCTTCGGACAGATGCCTTCTTGACTCTGCTCCAGACATATTTAAGAAATGGGTCTAATTTTGAAGGATATAGTTGGGCGGCCAACCAAGGCCTAAAAGTAGAATAAGTTATCCTGGTTTTATGTAAAAAGAATTTTAGAAAAATAAATGCAGCCAAAAGTATGAAATTTCTGAAGGCATTTACACTGATCTGTCAGTTCTTGAACAGGAGTTTTAGGCCAAGTGAGAGAGATGAACATGCTGTGTGACTTGGGGTGTGAACTGCCTTTTAAGTTATTTATAGATCATTGCTGTAAAGAGGATGCTAAGTGTGATGGACACAACTCATCTTGACTGCTAAATCCCTTGAAAATGTCCCCTTAAAAGTAGCATTAACACTAAAGTTTGCCAGCAAACAAAAGGTAGACTGGTCCTGCTTCTTGAAATGAGGAGCTAATATCACTTTTTTTTTTCTAAGCTTATTTTTTCTCATTTATCTTTTCTAAAGAGAGTGCTGTGAAGATAAAGCAGTTAATTTGTTGGGTGGTAGTCATGTATGAACAAAATGGGAAAATATCTCAATAAAGTGTAAAAAATAATAAGAACAAAAATAATGAAAACTAATGTAGTCTCTTCATTGAGTACCTCCTACCAGAAGGAGCAATGCTAAACTTTGAAAAGAATTTTAAAAACAAGTACTTAAAAAAAGCTTAAATGCAGATTATGAAATAAAATGTGTTTGTGTGTGTAAAAACATCAAGTACCAAATGCAAAGTAAGGATTGCTACCATTTACTGGATGTCTGCTAAGGGGCAGGTTCCATTTACCTGCATAAGTGGTTTGTAACATTTGGCGGTTGTCAGAACTCCATCCAGGCTCTCCAAGGCACTGGGTTCCTATGCATGCCAACCCACCTCACTGGCAGCCCCAAAATTTGTTGATGGGGACTTTGTTTGGCTGCAGGAGCATGCTCAGCCCTTCACTGGGCAGTTTGTGTGAGCAAGGAATTAACATCCCTTAGGAGCAGCCCTCTATTAGCAATAAACAAGAGTTGGTGGGTAAAAATTACAACAAAAACAAAAAACTTGTCCAGTCTTTCCTTTCTATCTCCAAGAGGTAGACAGCTCCAGAATAAAGTGATCTACGAGGTGAACGTAGATCCCTCCTAATTACCTTCTCCCAGGGCCTGGCCCAGGCAATGACTGGTTGATATGGAGACTGGAAACACAGGGCTTGATCAGGGAAAGGTTGCATGTGAGGAGGAGAGCATAGGGGAATGGCCTTGCTCCCAGCCCACTGTGGAGGTCCCAGAGCTTAAAGCCTAGCAGGCCACTCGGGCCTGCGTGGCAGAGGCATCACTTCATTGGGACTAATATGACTGCTCCCACTGGTACCAGCCCTGTGCACAGAGCTAGGCCAAAGTCCAGGGCTAGGGACTGTTCCTGGCATTCCTGAGGCTCTGATACCCATCTCCATGTCCCATGAGAGGGAGATCTTTGAACTTTGACGTAGTATGGCCCAGGGCTTGATTGAGATGGAGTGAAAGTTGGTTTCTGGGCCTGAAACAGAAGAGGCTACAGGAGTCGGGGATACTCTGGGGCACTGGGGCAACTTCAGAGACAGCTACTACGTCATCCTTGAGCTGAGCCTCATGCGGCTTGATCACTGCCTGCAACAGCGAAAACATAATGGATGGAGCTCAAATGTGTTGGAATAGCAGGTGTTTCAACCCCACATTGCATACATGGAACTCCCAGCTG
This sequence comes from Lasiurus cinereus, assembly GCA_011751065.1. Lineage (NCBI taxonomy): Eukaryota > Metazoa > Chordata > Mammalia > Chiroptera > Vespertilionidae > Lasiurus > Lasiurus cinereus. Next base: position 12,097,391 of record JAAGEH010000006.1, read on the forward strand.
AGCCTTCAACTGCGGCCCAGCTCTAGGAGGTGCTGGGGGCTGAGGATTTGGCTGCTGTGCTGAGCCACTGGGGCTGCAGGAAATCGCTAGTTTTGTGACTAATTGTAGAGCTGGGAAACTGGGGCCACCTTGAACTGATAAAGAGCAGCCTCTGCTCAGGGTGGGCCAGGAGACCGCTGACTTTGACTACTCTGTGGGTGAAATAGAGGGCCAAGCACATGAGGAAACTGAGTCTCAGCTGCCCCAGAAAACATGGACAAGCTCAGCAGCATGCGTAGTGGGCTGGCACAGGAAACAGCACCTGCCAAACTGATCCTGGACCTACAGCACTTCTGGCTTTAGGACTATCAGCTCCTACTAAGCGTACCACAAGGAACTAAAGATGCTGGCAGTAGCCTAGGCTACAGTGTCACTTCCTCACCAACAGGGAAGAGAACTCTGTGCCTAATGAGGTTCATTCCTTAGCTCACTGTGTCTGTCCCCCTGGCTTTTCTTTCCATAGTGACTCTTCCCTACCCTCAGCTCCCCTTCCTTCATCCCTCCCAGGCAGCCTCCTCTCCCTCACCAGACAGATGCAGTTTGTGGCTGTGCCTTTCCCATGGCAGCTAAGCAGCCTCCATTGATTTCTGCTCATGTTTGTAAGATTTCTGCTTAGCTCATAAGCCATAGTTCAGCACAAAAAATCCCTTGTCATCCATCCCCCTGGCGCACTTGGTGGTCAATGCTTCTGATTTGGGCTCCTAAACCATCTTACTACTGAGTTAGAGACCAGGGCAGGCAGCAGGATTTCCCTCTCTTGGGGTGCGGAGAACAGAGGCAGGTTGAAAAAAATAAGTAGGAATCCCTGTTGGAAATCTCGAAATTCTGGTTTGATTTTCTCACTGTGTCCTGTTCTGCCCAGATGGTAGAGTGCCTTCTGTGGGGTCAGATTTTTTCCCCAGTCTAGAGAGCGGTAGAAAGAAAAACCTCTTTTGTTAAAACAAGTTCCTAAGGCCAAGGAAAAATACATACTTCTCATTAAGACTTTTTCCCTTGTTTTCCATATATGTTTTCTGCCTCAAATATATACAACTATAACTTTTTTAAAAAATAAAATAAAATGCAGCCCTTCTCTGAAGAGCGATCTGAGCTCCAAAGTTCCTCAGGCGAGGCCCACTTCATGGGCTTGCAACTTGGGTAGAACTTGGTACTGCTGTCAGCATCTTGAAATTCTAAATAATCTTATCTTTGAATTTGTGTTTTGTAAGTGAAGTCTGTTAGGATAATTGAGCATGCATGTGAGCAAAGAAAATATCAGGTACAATATGGGTATTCTTTTTTTTACCACCTCACTTGCATATAGTGTTTTCAATACCCCATGAGCACAGAAGTCCAGTGGACTCACCACAAGTAGGTGTTCAACAAGACTCAAAGCAAATGAAACATTTCACATCTATACTTAAGTAAGTAAGGGTACATTCAAACCAGAACTTTCTTCAAATACAGAAAGAAGGCAATATTTTTTCTAAGAACAATAGCATTATAAGAAACATGAATCTTGCCCTAGATGGTTTGGCTTAATGTAGAGAGCATCAACCTGGGGACTGAAGGGTTCCAGGTTTGATTCTGGTCAAGGGCACATGCCTGGGTTGCAAGCTTGGGGGATGTGCAGGAGGCAGCCTATCAATAATTCACTCTCATCATTGATGTTTCCATCTCCCTCTCCTTTTCTCTCTGAAATCAGTAAAAATATATTGGAAAAAAATAAACATGAATCTTACTATGTTTTCTTATTGACCTTATTTCCCTGATATAGCCAACCATGTTAAAAAATCTACTTTTCCTTCCCTTTCCATCTTACTCGGCATAAGCCAAAGTTAAAGAGTATTAGCATAACATAAATGTATCAAGAAGTAGAACCTAATGAACAAAATAAACTGATGAACAAAATAGATCCAGAGACATAGAAGCATGTAACAAACTAACAAATCTCAGAAGGAAGACAGGGGTGGGGCTGTGGGTGAGGAGACATTAACCAAAGAATCTATATGCATAACCCACAGACAGAGACAATAGTTTGGTGAATGTTTGGGGGAGAGGGGGAGAATGTCAATGGGAGGAAAAAGGGGACACCTATAATACTTCAACAATAAAGATAAATTTTTAAAAAAGAACTTAACATTTGATCAAAGATCAGAAAAAGAAAAGATGGCATAATATATTAGTTTGTTGTTTCAAAAAAAGTAAAATAAGATCAAAATTTTAAAAGTTGAGTTAATTTTGTGCAGCATTTTCACTGTTAGGTAAGAACAAAATACATATGCATGCATGAGCTGTGAAATACAAAATGTACATTTTAATGATTCTCTATATGAGTCAGATGCTCTTACATTTGTATTTAAAAATGGCAGTGCATAATATAATGATGAATGGTAAAATAAAATTAATGCTAATAATTTTAAATTTTTTTTGACTTAAATAAAAAATAAAAATCACCAAGACAATTTAAGAGAACACAGGAGAAAGGGAAAATGTACTTTACTGTCATCGATGGCACCTTTTTCTGCTTTTGAACAAGAAGCTCATTTTCATTTTACAATTGGCCTCACAAATTATGGACTCAGGTCTGCTCCCAGAGATTGACTGACGGCTCAGTTGCACCCTAATTGTGGGTCAGTTTCTCCTTCTGCCTAGTTCTGCTTTCTGTATTTCCTTACAGGCATATCTCCTGAGAACATTCCCCCAAAATCTTTCTATATAAAATTCTGCATTAAGAGTCTGTTTCCCTGCAACCCCATCTAAGATGCTCCATCATAGTTTTAATGTGAGGCTCCCCATCCTCAGGAAAATCCGTGGACAAGATTTGGTGGTCTGTTGTCAACCACAGCAAAATCTGGTCCCAGATCAGAAGGCTGTAGCAGAGGCTAGCACAGCATCAAAGTCTCTGTATTGAGGTATACGTCTTTATGCAAAACTCTCCGGGACTTGGGAGCCCTGAGAGTTTTTTAAGCATTTGAAACATTTTTTCTTTGCAAAAGCTAAAAATGGCATCATTTTTGTCTCTTAAATTGAGCTATTGTTTTTCAACTAGCATAGGGTTCCAAAGTTGTCCCTCTAGGATTTGGCTGGCAAGACTCTTCTTTCAGAACTTTACCCTCCAGGGTCCCTAAGGGTGACTCAGTTAAGTGGAGCCTTGGAGATGGGATGAATGAAGAATGTGGGGGGCGGCTATTCCCCTCCCCATTACACACAGGTAGAGCCAACACTAAGGCTGCATATGAAGCCAGGAGCTATTAGTCATGTGAGTCATAGCACAAAACAAAGACTTATTGCTGGAAAAACAAAGAAAAGTTCAGATGACTTCTGGCCACTAAGAGAGGCAGAGGTAAAGAAAAAATATTAGCAAATGTTATAAAGAAAATAACTTCTTTTTCACATTAAAAGGCAGATTGAATGAGAATTTTATGGAAAGGTGTGTTACTCATCTCTAATAGCCTTTCATCTCCTCACCAACAGCATTTTGGAAATTTTTGCAAATCACACAAATATTATTTTGTTTTTTAGTTTTTGTGTTTAGTTCTTTCTCATGTTTAAACATCGGCCATCTTGTAGAGGGAGGTGGATGTCTGCTGTGGTCCGAAAGCCGCAGCTGACTGAAACACCCACCGAACAGCCGGAAACCCAGAACACCACTCTCCTATTGATACAGACACGCGGCACACGGAAAGGTCAGATTTCACCTGGGATAAGGTGAGGCCTCCTGCCCCTCAGAACAAAGTCGAGCACACTCTGGGAGCCGGGCTTCGGGAAAGCTGCCTCTGGAGAAGTCCGCGGAGGCAGGCAGGGCATGATCCCTAAGTTTGGAGGCAAACTCTCTGAGCTGTTGACAGAGGGGAGCTCTGTAAAACGAATCGTTTTTTATCTGAGGCAGAAGGACAGCCTGGAAGTTATTACAGTGTTCCGGCTGCAAAATCCCCACAAACCAGCTTTGAGAACCAAAGAGTAGCAGGATCTGAGCACAGCCTAGGGAGGTCCTGTGCTTTGTCTCAGAGATCAATCCCGAAACACTACCACCCAGTGGATGACTCACAAATTGACTCTCCCATAACCACAAAAGAATAAAGAGATTAAAAAGTCAACAGTGCAACACGGAACTGCAATACCTTCCCTACTAGGAAACAGGAGTGCCAAGCAGAATAATAGTGGAAGTGAATGACCACTCTATTTTTTTTTCTTTTTCCTTTTTTCTTTTTTTTATTTATTTTAATTTTTCTTTTTTACATATTTTACTTAAGACTATTTTTTTCTTTCTGCTTCAATTGATTTTACCTTTTTGATTATTACATTTTTGTTTTCAACTAGTATTATTAATTACTACTAGTATTTTACCTTTTGGAATTTTCTGTTTTCATCTTTCCTTTAGCATAATTGTACTCCAACTCAACTCTACCTTTATGCCAACACTTTCCTCCTAACTTTCCAGATTTTGTTTTCTTATTTCTCTTTCCCTTTTCCAACTTTAGTTCCCCCCTATTCTTTCTCTTTACCTGGTTAAAATTTCACCCCACTTATATATCTAATTTCAAATCCCCTACTACAAGTTCATACAAACCTCTCTCATCTTGTCTTCACTAGCCAAAAAGTTGTTTTTTCTTTATGTCCTTTTGTTACTATCTGCCTGAACAGTGACTATATCGATTTTTTGAACTTTTTCGTGAGATAATTTTAGCGTATTCTACTTGTTTTATTTTGCTTTTTGCTTGCTTTGTATTTTACCTCTCTTTTCCCTCGCCTCCTTCGATACCAGTTGTTATCTGCAGTTTGTATTAATCTCTAGGTACTGGTTTCTGGCCTTTATTGGGAGTAGTGACTGTTCTATTGGAGTTTTCTCCTGACATCTATATTTTGTTCCCCTTTTTTCTCTTATCCGCTTTCTTTTCTCTCTGACTTTCTTTCTCTTTCTCTTTTCTTTGTCTTCTTCTCCTTTCTTTAAATTTTATTTTATTTCATTTTTAGTTCATTTATTTATTTTTTTCTCCCTCTCCCAATTTGATTTTGGCACTTCTTTCCTTTCTTTTTCCCTCAATTTCCTCTTCCTCATTCTCTACTTACCCCTAATTTGTCTTTCATTGGTGGTCACCTTACCTGTGATTATTAACATCATGAATACATTTCTGTTCAGTGCCTTGTGTGCTGTACCGAGTCATGCTGTAGTTTGTGCCTTTAAATCAACATAGGAGACAGAACTACATAACCAGACACCTGGAGAAGAAAAACTATGGGAAGAAAAAGAAACAGCCCACATACAACAGATAGGCAGGTATCACCAGAAAAAGAAGTAAAGGAAATGGAAGCAGAAATAAGCCTGCAAGAGAAAGAGTTCAGAGAAATGATCATAAGGTGGATGAAAAGAATGGAAGACAAGGTCTACATTGTGAGTAAGACCCAAGAGGAAATGAAGAAGAAGCAAGAAGAAATGCAGAAGCAGCAAGAAGAAATGCAAAAGAAGCAGGAAGATATGCGGAAGAACCTAAAAGAAATGCAGAACAATCAAGAAGAAATGAAAAATGACATCATTGCTATTTAAAAAAACTCAATAGAAAGCATCAAAAGTAGACTAGAAGAAGCAGAGGACCACATAAGTGAGCTAGAAGACACGGTAGGAAAAAATACCCAAGTACAGCAGCTTCTAGAAAAAAACTTAAAAAGCAAGAGGAGAGCCTAAGGGAAATCTGGCCTTTCAATGTGCCACGTGTCTGTACCAATTGGAGAGTGGTGTTCTGGGTCTCTGGCTGTTCGGTGGGTGTTTCATGGGATAACATGAAACAAAACAACATACGCATAACTGGGGTTCCAGAAAGAGTGGAAACTGAACAAGGATTAGAGAACCTGTTTGAAGAAAAAAATGACAGAAAATTTCCCCAATATAGAAAAGAAAAAACCCACACAAATCCAAGAAGCTCACAGAGTCCCGAGCAAAATTAAACCCAACAAACCAACACCAAGGCACATTATAATTAAATTGGCAAACACCGATGACAAAGTAAGAATCTTAAAAGCAGCCAAAGAGAAACAGAAAGTTAGCTACAAAGGAACCCCCATAAGACTAGCTACTGACTTCTCAACAGAAACTCATCAGGCCAGAAGGGAATGGAATGAAATACACAAAGTCATGCAAAGGAAGGGTCTGAATCCAAGAATACTGTACCCTGCAAGACTCTCAATCAAAATTGAAGGTGAAATCAGAAGCTTCACAGACAAAAAAGGACTAAGGGAATATATTACCACCAAACAAGCAATGCAAGAAATGTTAAAGGGTCTGCTGTAATAAAAAGAAAGAGGAAGCGAAGAAGGAACTCAGGGTAAGGACTAAAAATGGCAACAGATAAGTACTTATCAATAATAACTTTAAATGTAAACAGATTAAATGCTCCAATCAAAAGACATAGGGTAACTGATTGAATAAGAAACCATGATCCATATATAAGCTGTCTGCAAGAAACCCACCTCAGGAAAAGAGATGCACACAGATTGAGGGTGAAGGGATGGAAGATGGTATTTCAGGCAAATGGAAATGAAAGAAAAGCTGGGGTTGCAATACTTATATCTGACAAATTAGATCTCAAAGTGAAGGACATAAAAGAGATAAAGAAGGCCACTTCATAATACTAAAGGGAACAATCCAACAAGAAGAAATAACTCTGGTAAACATATATGCATCCAATATAGGAGCGCCTAAATACATTAAAAAACAACTCTTGGAGGATATTAAGGGAGAAATTGACAGCAATACAATCATAGGAGGAGACTTTAATACCCCACTGTCACCACTGGACAAATCCTCTAAACAAAAATCAGCAAAGAAACATCTATCCTAAATGACTCACTAGACCAGATGGAATTAATTGACATCTTCAGAACATTTCACCCCAAAGCCACAGAATATACATTCTTCCCCAGTGCACATGGGTCATTTTCAAAGATAGATCATATGTTGGGTCATAAGAAAAGTCTCGTCAAATTCAAGAAGATAGAAATCATATCAAGCATTTTCTCAGACCACAGTGGCATAAAAATGGAAATCAACTATAATAAAAACAATAGAAAGAAATCAAACGCATGGAGACTAAACAGCATGCTATTAAACAATGACTGGGTAACCAGAGAGATCAAGGAAGAAATAAAAAACATCATGGCAACAAATGACAATGACAACACAACAATACAAAATGTATAGGACACGGTGAAAGCAGTCTTGAGAGGGAAGTTCATAGCCCTACAAGCCGACTGCAAAAAACAGGAAACAATGGTAATAAATTACCTAACACTACAACTCAAAGAGCTAGAAAGAGAGCAACAAGAAAAGCTCAGTGCAAGCAGAAGGAAGGAAATAGTGAAGATCAGTGTGGAGATATACAACTTGGAGACCAAAACAACAATTCAAAAGATCAACAAAACCAAGAGCTGGTTCTTTGAAAGGATAAACAAGATTGATGGACCTCTAACCAGGCTCACCAAGAAGCAAAGAGAGAAGACCAAAATAAACAAAATCAGAAATGAAAAAGGAAAAATAACAACAGACCCTGTGGAAATACAAAGGATCCTTAAAAAATACTATGAACAACTCTATTCCAACAAACTGGACAACCTGCAAGAAATGGACATTTTTCTAGAAAAATATAACCTTCCAAACTCAATGAGGAGGAATCTAAACATCTCAATAGTCCAATAACTATGGAAAAAATTGAAGCAGTCATCAAAAAGCTTCCAGCAAATAAAAGCCCAGGACCAGTTGGCTACACAGGAGAGTTTTACCAAACATTCAAGGAAAAATTAAAACCTAACCTCCTCAGACCATTCAAAAACATTCAAAAAGAAGGAACACTTCCAAACACCTTCTATGAAGCCAGCATCACCCTAATACCAAAACCAGATAAAGACAACACAATGAAAGAGAATTATAGGCCAATATCTCTCATAAACATAGCTACCAAAATCCTCAACAAAATTCTAGCAAACCGGATCCAGCAGTACATCAGAAAGATCATACACCATGACCAAGCTGGATTCATCCCAGGAATGCAGGGATGGTACAATATCCGCAAATCAATAAATGTGATACATCACATAAACAAATTGAGAGATAAAAATCACATAGTCATATCAATTGATGCAGAAAAAGCATTTGCCAAAATCCAACACCCTTTCTTGATAAAAACTCTCAGCCAAGTGGGAATAGAAGGATCATACCTCACCATCATAAAAGCCATATATGTTAAACCCACAACTAACATCATACTCAAGGGGCAAAAACTATAACCATTTCCCTTAAGAACAGGAACAAGACAGGGTTGCCCACTCTCACCTCTCCTGTTTGACATAGTACTAGAAGTATTATCCATTGCAATTAGACAAGAAGAAGAAATAAAAGCCATCCAAATTGGAAAAGAAGAAGTAAAGCTGTCCTTATTTGCAGATGACAGGATATTGTACATAAAAAACCCAAAGGACTCCCTTCCAAACTAATTGACTTAATTAATGAATTTGGCAACGTAGCAGGATACAAAATTAATGCTAAGAAGTCTGTGGCATTTCTATACACTAATAGTGAAATTACAGAAAGAGAGGCTAAAAAACCAATCCCATTTACCATCGCACCAAAAACATTAAGATACTTAGGAATAAACCTAACTAAAGAGGTAAAAGACCTATATATAAAAAACTACAGGACACTGAAAAAAGAGATAGAGGAAGATGTTAACAGATGGAAGAGCACACCATGCTCATGGATTGGGAGAATCAACATCATTGAAATGTCCATACTACCCAAAGCAATCTATAGATTCAATGCACTACCCATTAAAATACCAACAACATATTTCACAGACCTAGAAAGAATTCTTCATAGATTCATATGGAACAAAAATAGACCACGAATAGCTACAGCAATTCTGAGAAAGAAGAATAAAGTAGGTGGGATCTCAATACTAGATTTCAAGCTATACTACAAAGCAACTGTTCTCAAAACAGCTTGGTACTGGCACAAGAACAGACATATAGACCAATGGAAAAGAATAGAGAACACAGATATCCACCCAAACCACTATGTTCAACTAATATTTGACAAAGGAGGTATGAACACTCAATGGAGCCAAGATAGCCTCTTCAATAAATGGTGTTGGGAAAATTGGACAGATACATGCAAAAAAATGAAACTGGACCACCAACTTACACCAAATACAAAAATAAACTCAAAATTGATACAGGACTTAAACATTAGAAGGGAAACCATAAAAATACTAGAGGAATCCACAGGCAGCACAATCTCAGATATATGCCGAAAGAACTTCTTCACTGATACTGCTCCAAAGGCAATGGAAGCTAAAGAAAAAATAAACAAATGGGACTACATCAAAATAAAATCATTTGCACAGCAAAAGAAACCATCAACAAAACAACAAGAAAGATCACTGTATGGGAGAACATATTTGCAAATGATATCACTGATAAAGGTTTAATCTCCAACATCTATAGCCAACTTATACAACTTAATAAAAGGAAGATAAACGATCCAATAAAAAGTGGGCAACAGACCTAAATAGAACCTTTTCGAAAGACGACAGAAGGAAGGCCAAGAGACACATGAAAACATGTTCAAAGTCACTAATCATCTGAGAGATGCAAATCAAAACGTCAATATGATACCATCTTACACCGGTCAGAGTGGCAATCATCAACAAATCAACAAACGACAAGTGTTGGCGAGGATGCGGAGAAAAAGGAACCCTTGTGCACTGTTGGTGGGAATGCAGACTGGTGCGGCCACTGTGGAGAACAGTATGGAGTTTCCTCAAAAAACTAAAAATGGATCTCTCATTTGACCCTGTAATCCCACTCTTAGGGTATTTATCCTAAGAAAACAAACACCAGTCAGAAAGGATTTATGCACCCCTATGTTCATAGCAGCACAATTTACAATAGCCACAATTTGGAAACAGCCTAGGTGCCCATCAGCAGGTGAGTGGATCAGAAAACTGTGGTACAGCTACACAATGGAATTCTATACTGCCATTAAAAAGAAGGAATTCTTACCATTTGCAGCAACCTGGTAGGAACTGAAGAGCCTTATGCTCAGTAAAATAAGCCAGTCAATGAAGGAGAAGCATCACATAATCTCACTCATTTGTGGGTAATAAAGAACATTATAAACTGATGAACAAAAGGCTAGATACAGAGACAGTAAAGCTTCAAACAGACTGTGAAATTACAGCAGGAAGATTAAAGTTATGTGAGGTAGATAAAAGATCAACCAAAGGACTTGTATGCATGCATATAAGCATAACCAATGAACACAGACACCCGGGGGGTTGGGTTATGCCTGGGCGGGATGGGGGGCAATGGAGAGATATGTATAAAATATTAATTTAAAAAAAAGGAAAATAAATTTTTAAAAAGGAAAAAAAAATAATAATGTTTAAAAATCCTGTCTAATAAAAGAGTAATATTCAAATTGACCATACTTCTGCTACACTCACAAGCCACACCCACCAGCCAATAAGAAGCAAGTATACAAATTAACCCAACCAAGATGGCTGTGGCCATGGAGAGAGCAGGAAGCTTGGGTTCCCCAGCAATGGAGGAAGCCAAGCTTTCCACCTGCCCTGGCCTGCCTTGGCCTCTGCTTAAGGCTACAAAGTTTCAGTTATAGAAGATAAATAAATCCAACAAAAATGACTGTGGCCACAAAGCAAGTAGGAGGCTTGGCTCCACTGAAGGCTAAAAAGTTTCAATTATAGAAGATAAATAAATCCCAGATACCAGGGCCTCTACTTGGATCACCAAGGGGTGTGGTCAGCCTGCAAACCAACACAGGCCCCACGCCCCAAGTGAACCCCCATCCTGATCCGGGACACCCTTCAGGGCAAACCAGCCAGCCCCCACCTGTGCACCAGGCCTCTATCCTATCTAATCCTCCTATCTAATAAAAGAATAATATGCAAATTGACCATCACTCCAACACACAAGATGGTTGCCCCATGTGGTCAAAGATGACTGCCCCCATGTGGACACAAGATGGCCACCACAATATGGCCGGCAGAGGAGGGCAGTTAGGAGGAACCAGGTCTGCAAGGGAGGGCAGTTGGGAGTGATCAAGCCTGCAGTGAGGGTAGTTAGGCGTGACCAGCCAGCAGAGGAGGAAAGTTGGGGACAATCAGGCCTGAAGGAAAAGGAAGTTGGGGGAGGGCACCCAGGCCCACAGGGTAGGGCAGTTAGGGGCAAACAGGCTGGCAGGGGAGCAGTTAGGCATCAATCAGGCTGGCAGGGGCATGGTTAAGGGCAATCAGGAAGGCAGGCAGATGAGCAATTAGGAGCCAGCAGTCCTGGATTGTGAGAGGTATGTCCAACTGGGTCTAAACAGTTGGACATCCCTGGAGGGGTCCCAGATTGGAGAGGGAGCAGGCTGGGCTGAGGGACACCCCGCCCCCTGCACAAATTTCATGCACTGGGCCTCTAGTAATAATATAAGTAAGTAAATAAATAGATAAATAAATAAATAATAGAATTCTCCTCAAAGGCTTTTCCTTAACTAAGGTAATTAGCCCACTGAAATGATGCTTCACTGGCTTTTCCCCAGTGCTCCCAACCCTGTTTAGTGCCTGTTGTATGGCAGGCCCTGTGCTAGGAAGACACTGGGGATACAGTGATGAACAAAATAGGGGCTTTTTCAGTCCCTATTATTGTTGTTTTTTTTTTAATGAAAAAGAAAAAATCTAAATGAGGACAGTATGTCCATGTAACTTTTGTGGAGTTGGCTGGTTTTGATGTTTTTTAATAAAGCATAGAAGCTACAATAAGAAAAGAACCTTAGAGAAAAGCTAAAGCATAAAGCATCTAGAGAAGGAAAAGTCATACTTTTTTAGGATTTCAGTATCACCGGAAAGGGACTGCCCCAGAGTGGCTCTGCCTCAGGTCAGTCTATAGTGGGTTATTGACTTCATGCAGGAAAGATTTCACAATATGAGCCCAGGTGGCTGTGAGAATACATTTATTAAAGCTGGGGACAATGAAACAGAGAACTCAAGATAGAAGAAGCAACAGGAGAGCCTAGGCAATGATGCTTTGTCTCCCTAGAAACATTATGGGAAAGCAGTGAACCAAGGTGGGGCTGCTGTTAGCTCACTGGAGAGAGAGAAGAGGGGGCCTTGGAGACCGGTTCGGGGGTTATCCAGAGGAAAGGAGGCATGATCCAAGGAGAACATGCTGAGTCCTTTGTCTTAGAGAGTATATCACCTCTGTAAAGGCAGGGATCTGAAGGGAGGCTCAGGAAGAAGGTCTCAATGGAATATTTGCCTTTCTACTGATTTGTCAGTACTAGGGGAACTGTTCATCGAAGCTGGCCCTCTTGTCATTTATGGCCTCACTCCTGGTTTTGTTGCTTTTCTGGGCCTTGAATTGAAACACAACTGAGGCCTAAATGTCATCTTTAGTTAGACCAAAACTCTGTCTCCATGATCAGCAGACCCAAGGTTTTGTTCCTAAGATTTCTGATGCCGGTTAGAACCTTATTGTCTTTAGGCCCCAAAATAAAGGGAGTAAATCATGCCAGACTTGCATGAGAATCATATGAGGCTCTTCTCCACCCCTTGTACTTTCTCTAAGGGCTCTGAAACCACATAACTAGTGATATGCTAGGGAAGGAACGGTCACCTTAGGGGCAAGGTCCTTTCTTTCCCAGTTTTGCCTGTTGCTAGGCACCCGGGGCTTCCCCACCCACTGGTGTCCTTCTGTGTCTGGCCCATTGTCTTTGCTCTGTTCAGGTCAGTCTGACTCCCTACCACAGTAGTAACTGTCAAAAATGTTTGTATGCTTCCTAAAATTGTTCTTTGTCTAGACTATATATTTAATTATGGTTTTACAGAGTTTCATAAAGAATCTAATGTTCATCCAAATATATAAAAACGCTGGGTAATAACGACCAGTAATGACTGGAGGCTGACCAACTGGAAGTCAGTGCTGGTCCTGCCCCCAAGTAAGTGGTAAGGGACAATCAGGAAGGTAGGCAGAGGGGTTAGAGGTGATCTAGTAGGAAGACCAGTGGTTAGGGGTGATCAAGTAGGCAGGCAAGTGGTTAGGGGAGATCAGGTAGACAGGCAGAGTGGTTAGAGGTGATCAGATAGGCAGACCAATGGTTAGTGGAGATCAGGTAGGCAGACAGCCCCTCTCAGGGCTGGCCCCAACCCCCAACAAAGAAAGAGGGAGGCCCAGGCCAGCCAAGCCATTGCACTTCAGCCTGTCGCAGTAGAGGGAGGCCAACAATGGCAGGGGCAGGGCTGCCCAAATGGCAAGCAGTGGCAACGGTGGGGGTGAGGAAAGCCCCAATAGGCTCTGATCTCAGGCCAGGCCTAGGGACCCTACCCGAGGTTTTCTGGATTGTGAGAAGGTGCTGGTCAGGTGAGGGACACCTCCTCCCCTGAGTGCATGAATTTTCATGCACCAGGCCCCTAGTATTTATTATAAAAGAATTGAGTCATGATTTTTTGCATCTCTAAAACCCATACTTACCAGTAATTATTTTTAATAGAAAATAAGGCTAGTAAACAACAGTATGGTAGTGTTATCTGTCATCTTCCTCAGTCTAAAATAAGTAGAAAGCCCTGTGTTAATAATTCTTAAAAAGTCAGAGTATAAACTGCATCAGATGTATGGAAATTTTAAGAATAAATCTTAATATGTTAATGGTTTTCTGTCATGGGGAAAAGCTGGGTGATTTAATATTCTTCTTTACACTTGTCCATGTTCTTTAGTTTTGCTTCAAGGAACACAATTTCTTTAATGTTAAGAAAAAAAAGATTTAAAAATAAAAAAGATGATTGCACATATACCATATGATCAAAGAATTCTACTATTCTGCAACTACCTTGTTTATTTTTTAGTTAATAGAAAGTTATCAAATTATTTTCATTGCTACTTCATAACAGTAATTTTGCTACTGCTATGAATCGTGATGTAAATATCTGTGTTTTCTGATGGTCTTAGGCAACCCTGCTAGGGGTTCTCAACCTGTGGGTCGCAACAGTAGCAAAATTACAGTTATGAAGTAGCAATAAAAATAATTTTATGGTTGAGGGTCACCACAACGTGAGGAACTGTATTAAAGGGTCACAGCATTAAAAAGGTTGAGAACCACTGCTCTAGAGGGTGATCAATCTGAGATAGGGTAGTTTTTGTTTTCTTTTTAATTTTTGATGTTGTTTTTTACTGTATTCATGTTCCAACTTGCAAATCTGCAATGTTGAAGAGACAAAATGGAATATTGAGTTAAGTGCTTTTTTCCATTCTATTTTTGGGAATTTTTAAGAAATATAATTCAATTTTTAAAGGGTTTGTTTGTTTGTTTGTATCATTTCAATTGTTCTTTTCCCTTGGCTGTTTTTATATGCACCTTAGAGGCCTGGTGCACAAAATTCCTATCAGGGAGGTGTCCCTCAGCCCAGCCTGCACCCTCTCCAATCTGGAACCCCTTGAGGGATGTCTGACTGCCCTCTCACAATCCAGGAGTGCTGGCTCCCAACCACTCATCTGCCTGTCTGCCTGATTACCCCTAACTGCTTCTGCCTGCCAGTCTGATCACCCCTAACCACTCCCCTCCCAGCCTGATCAATGCCTAACTGCTCCACTACCAGCCTGGTCACCCCTAACTGCCCTCCCTTGACAGCCTTGTCTCCTTTGCCCTCACCTGGTCATCCCCAACTGCCTCCCCGCATTGCAGGCCTGGTCTCCCCCAACTGTCCTCCCTGCAGGCCTGGTCCCTGTCCCCAACTGCCTTCTCCTGCATGCCTGCGTCCTCCCCAACTCTCCTCTCCTGCAGGCCTGGTCACCCACAACTGCCCTCCCCTGCTGGCCATCTTTAACTACATAGGGGCAGCCATCTTCTGTGTTGGCATGATGGTCAATTTGTATATAACTCTTTTATTAGCCAGGATACCACATACTCTCAGCTGAGTGCAACTGTTAGAAGACATATCAATTATAAGCCCATGATAATTTGCCAAATGTGCAAGAAAATAGCTTCCCCCACGCCAAATTTTGTTGTAAGAAAAACTCATCAGTATCTATGCTATTGTAAAGAGCCATTCAATCCATAAAACACATAATAAATGTAGATTCAGAAGAAAAAACAAAACCCTAATATCTCACACTGACCTCTGCTGTGCAAAGCACTTGTGTGTTTGATCACATTTTACTCCTATAACTGAGTATGAAGATTGGGGAGGAACATCTTCACCTGACAGATTACATATCTCCCCCAGAGCAATTGAGTGATTTCTCAAGGACCACCCAACCTGAAAATTACAGAGCACTTTCTTACTCCAAGTTCTCCCAATACATCATACTGCAGATGTGCATTTGTAGGACACATTCATGCATATTAAATTCTGTGCCTGTTGGTCCCAGCCAGTAAATTTGTTTGCCAAGAGCTACTATCATGAACAAAGAAAAAAAGAGGTAAAAAATTAGGGAAACTAGGGAAGAACTTTTAGCAAATGCCCAGTACAAATGTACAAATGAGTCCTCTCTGTGTCTTACCTTAATTGAATCATCACCAGGACCACCCAGTGAGCAAGCATTGCTATACCCATTTTACAGATGGAGAAATTAGAGCTTATAAAATATGAATATCTTCTAAGAACAATCAGATCTCAAAAGTGATGCAACTAACTATTTGATTCCTTGTTGTCTGATTTCAAACTCCTGGCATTTTCCTACTCCCACTCTCTCCCTTCCCCTCTTTCTTCCCTCACCACCACTTTTCTTCTCCTTGGAAGAATTAGAATTATTACATCAAAGAATTCTACTATTCTGCAACCACCTTGTTTATTTTTTAGTTAATAGAAAGTTATAAAAGAAATTGTGTTGTATGCACTAAACTCAAAATTAGCAGTTTTCCCTGAATATTACATTTCCAAAGAAAATAAAAACAACTTTCCCGTTGTAACTAAGTTTTCCAGCATTTTGCTCTGAACTTTTGAACTACTTCAAACCATTCTGCCTTTTCAAAACCTTCAGGTTTGTGATCTGCTCATTAATTCCCTATGATGTAGTTGGGTTGTTGTAACAAGGATAATACAAAAGGGTGAATGTGGCAAGAATCCTGCTGTAAGCTTTCACAACTCTCACTCTGTTCATCTTCATATCTTCCCCAGCCACCATTTGATCCTTATGCAGAGATACATGATATGCATCTGGAAGCCTTTATTGCACACGATGTAAAGAGATAATGTACCAACACTTGACTACTTTGGGATGTGTGTGGGGTTTCTAAGCATTAACAGTCAGCCCAGCCATTGCAGAAACTCAATTGCACTTTACTCCACATAAAAAGAAAAATGAGACATCAGCCTTGGGTCTCTTGAAATTTTTATTTTACCTAAGGAGTATTAGTAGTAACAGAAAAAAAAAATGTTTAGGTGTGCCTACTGATTTCTAAGTGGCTAGATAATTTTAATAAGCCACTTTGTCCTTATAATAGCCTTGTGTAGTGGATTCATTTGATTTCATTTTGCTGACAACCTAACAGGAAAATTACTAATGTATTTGAACCAGCATTTCACAAAAGAGGATGCCCAAATGGCCAAAGAGATTCTCCACATCATTAGTCATCAGGTAAATGCAAATTAAAACCACATGTGATAGCACTAGATAGACATTAACCAGAATGGCTAAAATGAAAAAGACAGACCATACTAAATGCTGACACATCTAAGGAGCAACTAGAACACCAATATTCTTGAAAGAGCTGTACATAGAGAGCCAGAGTTTGGAAAACAATGGTGCACTTATGACCCCCCAAAAAAGTTTACTGTCTGACCAACCACTGAATAGAAGCATGTTTACATTGGGAATGTGAATACAATAATTATCAGGGCCCAGAAGGTAAACACCTGCTGAGTCATGCCAAAATCTATAATGCCAACTCAATAAGAATAATGACTCTTTTATCCCATTTCTGTGCTATAAGAGCCATCTGCTTGCCTCCTGCTTCATCTCCAACCTTCTTCACAATGTACAGAAATATTCGGGTTTGTATTTCATCAGAGTATAAAAAGAAGATTGTGAGTATGGATGCAATATGTTGGTGGCAAAGTAGAAATTTCTACTTTAGCAAGTAAGTAGTTATCTGAGAGAAGCGACCTTGGGATCTCAATCAGGAATCTACACTAATAAAAGAGAAACATGCAAATTGACCATCACTTCACTACACTCACCATCTAATCAGGAGTAAGTATGCAAATTAACCCAACAAAGATGGTGTTGGCCCTGTCCCCCAGCCGCTCTGGGCCTCTGGACAGCACATGTGCAGGCACAGAGTGGCCAGGCAGAGTGGGATGCCTGCTATGAGGGTAGGGCCAGGGGCAGAGGGCAGGGGGCAGAGGAAGCTACAGAAGGGACTCTCCAGCTGGAGCAAAGGCTGAAGGCAGCGGCCAGAGGGAAAGCCTGGGTTCTGGGTGCCAGAGGAAAACCAGTGCCAGCAAGGGGTAGAAAGGTATTTTATATGAAGAACATTTTGTGGACAGCTCCATTTTGTGGTCCCAGTTGCATGCAACAGACAGGATCCTGAATAATAAGGTGCTTTAGAGATTTTGAAAAATGGAGCTGCTTTTAGTGGCATGCAAGATGGACCTATGTTAGACTGAAGTATGTGTCCTGGGTCCATGGTACTTTATTATGCTGTGCAGTTTGGCTCTTCTAAGAAAAAATATGAGAATAGAATGCAGGAGATAAATGAGAAAATTTCTTGTGAAATTAGATGAGGGAGGGAGCAGGAAAAGATGGGAGAGCTTTCAAACCATTATTTGGTACGAAACCTGTGAAAGACAAGAGGAAAGGGAAAGCTTCAGAGAACTGTTCTGGGAAAGTCTCAGCATGTGCGATGGGCAGTCCCCAGGCAGAGCTGGCCCCATACAGAGCTGCAACAGCCCTGCTTGGAGCATTAATTTTACCATGAAGTTACTGTTTCATCTTGGATATGTCCCTGGGGACCTCTAGATCTCCCTCTGTTAAAAAAATATCACAGGAATGCTCGTTGCACCCTTCCCAGTGTCTTTGCCATTTATAATTTTGTCTTTACTTGTCTGTGATGCTGTCTCCCTCACTATATATCATATGAAAGTGAAGAGTTTATCTGTTTTATTTGTCATTATATCACTAGGCCTTGCATAAGTCATAAATAAATATGAGTTAAATTAGTGAACAAACCTTTCAGAGCTGACACTCTGTCAATTATTCAAAGAATCTTATTTTCATCACCTAAGATATAAAATACTAGTTTTTTGTTATAAACATTATTTTTGTGTTATAAACATTATTATGTTTATAAGCACTTAATTTTACTTAGGTGAAAAATATAAGGAAATAAAGTTATAGTACCATTGTTGAAAATAAGCTTTGTTGTAAAAAGTCTCTAAATTTTTGAATATCCTCATTTCTATTTTTTATCTTATTCCCTACCCCCTAAGATGACATATACAAGATATGGAGAAAACACTAAATCAGGTGACCCTTATGTGTGGTGACCACCAATCTCAGAACTTCTGGAGGAGGATCCATTTCCAATATTCTCTCTGACTTTTTCTGTGCAGATATACTCACAAATCATAAACAAAACATTTTTGGCAGACTGATTCTTAATTTTTGATTCAGAAAATATGGTCACCAGATTCTCAAAACTTCTGGAAGCTTTTCTTAGGAATTGTTTAGGGGAACTTTGGGCTTGTGGTGAACTTTTTGCCTGAAAATAAATCTAAGTGTCAGAGTACCTATTTCCATGTGTCCATGGTCCATTTCCCTGAAGCTTTGAGAGCCTCCAGGCCTCCTGCTTGACCCTTTCCCACCTTCCCACCTGCTCACCCACTTGACCAGTCATGTCATCTTTTCTCTTGCTTTAAGGAGTTAACCTTCCCTGCATCTCCTCCAGGCACTGGTAATCAGAAGAGTATTGTATGACTTCATATGGTTTGTAACTCTCCCACAGAACTTGTGGGAGAAGAGTATACACTAGATTTTACAAAGTTGTCTCCAATTGCATTTTCTTAGATGCAAACCTGGAGACAAGGCTTCCTTTGGATGAGGATCCATCCCAAGTGAGACAGGAAATGGATCATGGAAGCCAATAAATGAGGAAAGTAAATGAGCCAGCTACCTCTGTGGGCAGCTGGGGTTCGGTCCTGTTGGAGGCCTCTGGGAATATGCTTATGCATTTTCCCACTGAGGGGCGAAGGAGCCTGAACTTTGACATCAATTTCGCATCTGAGATTGGTTGTGAGTCACTCCTGGGGGCTACAATGCCAGCCTGCACTCCACCCCATGCAAGCAAACTATGTTCCTGTGGCTCAAGAAAGCCCTGGAACAAATGAGCCACAAGTGCTTTTGCCAGAAGCCCAAGGAGTATGTGAATAGGGGACCAGTTATATCTACCCTGAAGGCAAGAGATATGTAAGGACTGGACTAATTCCCCACTTAAGTTTTATATGATATGAGTTCATCCAGTTCTGTCTTAACTAATTTAGCCCTTTACACAACCATCGCTGTTCCTCACAGTGACACTTCTCTGCTCTGGACACCAATTCAGTGGCCCTGGTCCCTTAGCAGAGCTTTGCGCTAATAAGCAAGTGCTTAGGAAAGAGTACATAAGCAGAGAGGATTTCCACTGGGACTGGACCATATTCTGAGTCTATAATAAAGGTGGTTGAGGATGTCACAACTGTGGATCATGTGCCAGACAATTGTTTTTCAACATTTATTGGATGTGACAATGTATGAGGTGTGGTCCTGACCCAGGAGACTTAGAATCTAAATAAACTTCTAACTGTCTTTGATGTCTGGTATTTGCCTTTCCTTTCATTCGGTGGTTCTCAGCGGCAGGTGCTGACATTTTTATTATTCACACATACGTTTCCAGGATACCATCTCACCATAACACTCCAAATTTATGCAGGAACTTTCTTCCAAGGAGGCCAAAGCTCTTCTAAATAAACTATCTCTATCATCACATGATTTTAAACAAAAGGAAATTCCCATGTGAAGGAAAAGGGGGAAAACATGTTCCCCTCATGTCTTACCTAGAAAAATCCAGGACCACCATGGGATGTGGCTGTCATAGAAGCTCATTGCTGCATGGGAGCAGTAGGCCTCAGTCTTCTATATGACAAGCCAAGTAACAGGAAGACCAGCTATAGACAGGCCTGTGAGGAAAGTAAATGAGATAACCTGTGTGCCTGACACAGTATGTGTATCATATCATAATGTTATGAAACATACAGTTTCTCCCTAAGATGGGATTCACCATAACATCTGAGTAAAGTGAAAAAATCTTGAGTGCAAGGACCAGCCCCAGCATCTACTCTATTAGGAACCAGGGACTCCCTTCACCCTCATATTTCCCATTGGGAAAAGTATTCCCAAATAAAGATGATGATGGCTCACCAGCATCACCTCTCAGAGTGCTGTTGTGATGTTTGAAGAAAGCAGTACCATTTGTGGTAGGTGGGGTTATGGTTGACATCCTTCACTAGCTTCCTCTGTTATGCCAGTTGGTGGTACATCAATGATGAATTGGCCATGTGACTAAATCTGGCCAATGGGATACTGGAAGAAGTGACTCATGCCAATGCCATAATGTGCTGTGTGTTTCAACTTCCCATCTTGTGCTCCCTGGGATCTACCCAAGTGGAGAGAAGTCCCAGCTGTCACCACTATCCATTATCCCAGGAGGAGCACATTAGGGTTAATAATAGGGTTATAAAATAGTTCCTATTTATTAAGCTCTTACTATGTGCCTGGGCACAGCTTTCAGCATTTTACATCATTTAATTTATATAATTAACTCCCAACAACCCTAAGAACAGGTGCTGTTATCCCAATTTTTATATGCAGCAATAGTGTTGTGTGGAGGACAAGGAACTTGCCCGAGGTCATCCAAAAGCAATGTGCTTGAAGTTTAAAATCATGTGGTCTGACTCCAGGACCCAAGCTTTTCACCACTGCATGTTACACAGAACATGGAAGTTGTAAAGTGAAGGACAAATAACTCTCTTGAGCACAGATCCATCTACATGTTGCGTAGCTTTGTGATAGCAAGGCCTGGCTACCAAGTGAAAGCAGTTCTGAGCTCAAATCCTAACTCAGCTTTTCACAAGCTTGAACATATAGATGTACCTATAAGCTTCTGCAGATCTCAGTTTCCTCACCTAATGAAATGGGCTAATATCAGTCATTTGCTGCTAGGCCTATATGAAGGTAAGTGAGACAAAACCCATAAATGACTATAACTGAGCACTGAGCAATGTTAATCACTGTCTCATTCAACAGCAGGTCCCTAGTAGGACAGCATTGTGGAGCCCTGAGAATCTCTTTAGAAGACTGAAATAAGTAGGTCAAGTGGCAGAAGCCCCTATGACAAACTTTTTCCATGCTGCTTAGCCATAGAGCAGCTCTGATAAGGACAGAGCAGCCTTCTGTCCCTGTGCTGTAAAATCTGATTCTTCCTCAGATGGGAAATTTTGAAGCTTGGGTGTTGGATTTTTAGTTTTTCTCTTAGATCAGCATCCCAAGGTTTGAACATCTGCTGTCATTCTTCTCACTTACCCTGGAGTTGAGATAAAGAGTGGATGCCAGGCAAGGACAGGAGGCACCAAGCCAAGAGCTCATCAGTTTGGCTGCCATCAGCAGAATGAGTGGCCTCAGCCCAACAACATGGGGCATGTTTGGCTTTCAAAAATGTAATTTATTTTTAATGCCAACATCCAAAGTGGCCCATTCATGCTTTCTCAATCATTGATGGAGACAAAAACACCTTCATACATATATTTAACCCACTATTTATTCTAAGAATGAATTTGTTCCAGCACTTGGGCACTTAATAGCTTTCAACATAGACTTAGGAGGTTCTATTTGCAATGTTGTGTGTCTGAAAGTCTCCCAGATGACTTAGAAGGCTAAAGAGCCTCTTTATAAAGTACAAAAGGGAATATGCCACGCTGTGTTCAGATTTTAAGTGCCTTGTAAATTAGGCCATCGCTATGAGGCCAACCTTGAATTATTGTGCCTCACCCCGTGCCCTTCCTGAGTTCACTAACTAGGGCTGACATAGGAAAGCAGGGCAGAGTCAATAAATTATTATTAACTCTTTGATTTTACTATGAGTTTCTAGGATGATGACACGAAGCTCAAAATATAGAAATAGGGACTTGGCTTGTTTGCCAGTGTGCTAACCCTTCATCCCAATTCATCAAGAAGCCTATAAAAAAAATGAACCTACTCTTATCGCTGCCTTTTACTCCCCTAATGAATGCAGAAACATCCATGACAAAGTGTGATTTATGGGGAAAGGATTCCTGAAGCCATCATTTCATCTTTTTTGTAATAAGGCCTTGTGGCTGACAACTTTATAGAACACTGTTGTTATACCGGCCAGGCAGACCACTTCTGAGGGAGAGTCGCCTCAAGATTGTCCAGTCCATCTGCTGAGCTTTTATTTGCAAAATCAGCCTAGAGAAAACCAGAAGATATGTATACCATCATACAGCTCCTGCTTCTTAATATGCCATTTTTTAGAATCAATGAAGCAAATTTTATTGAGTGGAGTCTGATGACCCACATATTTTTTAAATGAGATCTTTAAAAAAAAATGAAAAAGAAAGAAAAAAGAAAACACAAACTAACTTCAGATGGTGAGTTTGACCTCTACTGGTCTGAGACAAAAAAAAAAAAAAAAAAAGAAAGAAAGAAAAAAAGAAAAAAGAAAAGAAAAAAAGCTTATTTTTTACTAAAGTTTAGTAAAACTCATGTCTCCATTATTTCTGTGTGTCCAAGTAAACTCTCATTGCTCATTTCTCAATTTCAAAAATAAAAAGAAATCACCCCTAAGGTTATAAACTAAGAGGTATAAGTAAACTATGAAACAACCTGAATTTTATATTATGATAAAAATTGCAACATGCTTTGAAATTTCAGAGTAAAACCATTCTTGCAGCAAACAGAATCCACACATTAAAGGACCAACCATTCCCTAGTTTTCTAGCCCAAATGTCTACACACACATCCTTTGGTTTTTATTTCTACAACTAAAAGGACAAACATTGAAGGGGGGACTGTTCCTCCACCAGATGTGGTGAAGGGAAGTGGTGTAAAATCTTCACAATGTGCCAGGTAAGATGGTGTGGGAGCCTGATTAGCAGACAATAATTGTCACTTTGATCACTGAAATGATCCCAGTATCCCTTGGATTCAAAGCTTAGAAAGTTTCTCTTTCTCCCTACTTACAGTTCCTCCAAAGTCTCCATCTGTATTTTCCTCCATGTCTCCATCTGTGTCTCTCCACTCATCTGTACCTCAAAGGGTTCAAAGCCTCTCTGTCAGTCCCCACCATCTTCACAGCCTACAACCCTGGCATCACAGTCCCAGGCGGGTCATGAGGCAATCAGTCATGGAACAGGAAGAAAACACCAGAACTTCTATTTACATTTGGTTTTCTACATGAATAAGAAACTAGGTCTTAATCCTATTGGAGGTGCAGATGGAAGAGGTGCCCTTAGTGGCCTGCATGGCTGGTGATCACATGTCGTGTTCCAGGCAGGAACCAGAGGCCAGAGGCAGTGTTGCCCTCAATGCTGCCTTAGTTTTCTGCCTTGTGATGCTGCAGTTCACATGTGCTCAATTTAGAGGATTTATGGATTATATTATCTGGTTTTAACTACACTAACCCTTATGAAAAATGGCTAGGTGGCTTAAACAAAAACTCCTGAGAAGTATGCATGGATCAAAGTTAACACTAGTAATGAAGGCACAGCAGAGAGCAAGATGAAGGCAGGCTGACATGCTCCTCTTACCCCTGCCACATCCCCTTCAGCAAAATCAAGGTAAAATCGACAACCCTCACAAATCCCAGACCAACTATTCCCACTAAATAAGGTATCCTTTGGCCTGCATGTTCACTTTGGGCCATCACAATTTGCAAGACTAAATTTTTTATGTACTTTCATCATTTTTTAAAATTCCTATTTGTCTGTATGTTTGATATCCATAGAATCTTAAAGCAATAGAATTTATATCACTGATGAATAAAACATGCTGGAGTATGTGCTCAAAATTGGTTTACAGTTAGGGATATATATTTTTAAAACCCTATATAATAAAACCCTAAAATGTAAATTGATGAAACAGTGGAACAACTGGTCACTATGACACACACTGACCACCAGGGGGCAGACACTCAATGCAGGAGCTGCCCCCTGGTGGTCAGTGCGCTCCCTCAGTGGGAGTGCCACTCAGCCAGAAGCTGGGCTCATACAAACTCAGCAGCAGTGGCAGGAGCTTCTCTCACCTCCGTGGCAGTGCTAAAGACCCCTGGGGGATGTCCAACTGCAAGAGGGCAGAGGCTGGGCTGAGGGAAAATCCTCCCCTCTCCCAGTGCATGAATGTCATGCACTGGGCCTGTAATAAATAAATAAGAAGGAAACCAAATATATAGTTCTCACCTGTTTTGGGGGTTCTTCAGAAGCAGATGATGAGACAAGGATTGACATACAAGTTGTTTACTTGCAAGTATCAGGATATACTGACAATAAGAAAGGTAGAAAGACAGGAAAGAAGATAGTCAAGGCATGAGGCATTATCAAACAAGTTATCTGAGGTAATTCCCAAAATTCACTATAGAACACAGCTCAGTGTGACTTCATTCAAAATGAGAGGTAAGAGAGCTAAGATATTTGTGCCCCTACTCCCTTCAGTCATTGGTAGAGGGATGCTCCCAAGGAGACATTATTTCCTGGTCCTTCTAGCCTGGGCAGGAGAGAAAAGCAGGCTCAACAGCTATAGAAATTGTCGTGTGTGTCTGAATATACAAAAAGATGGGGAAAAGAAGAGAAGTGAAAATCTGGCTCCATGCTTTCAGATCAAAAGGGAAGCTCTGGCTCTCTTGTAGTGCCATCAATTACAGAGCATGCCTGGGGCTCCCTAGTGAAGTCCACTTCATAGTTCTGTGAATAAAGTCAATCTTTTAGGGGGAGTTTTCTGCCTTTTTAAAAATATATTTTACTAGAGGCCCAGTGCATGAAAATTCATGCACTGGAGTGGAGGTCCCTCAGCCCATCCTGACCCCTCTCACAGTCTGGGAATCCTCAGGGGTGGGAGATGACCCAGCAATCAGGGGAAGGCGATGCCCCATCACACCTCTGCTGCTGCCACAGCTGACAGTGCAAGCCTCAGTCAGCCTTAGTTATCTGAACCTCAAGCGGTCCTGGGTGACTGAGGAGCCACCACCCACGGCTTGCATGTGCCTTGGGCTGGCCCTGGGTGGCTAGGAGCCTGAAGGAATTAGTTGACTCTGGAGTCAGGCTTGCCACGCACCTGCCACCCCAGTAGGGCTGAGGTAACTGGGCACAGCCATCTTGTGTCTGTGGACACCTCCATCTTTGAAGGCATGGCAGTCAATTAGCATATTCCCTCCTTATTGGCTTTGGGCACTGCCATCTTTGCAATGCTGTGTGGGTCAATTAGCATATTCCTTCTTTATTAGATAGGATTGATTTCAGAGAGGAAAGAGAGATAGAAACATCAATGATGAGAGAGAATAATTGATTGGCTGCCTCCTGCATACCCTTAATTGAGGATTGAGCCCACATACTGGGCGTGACCTCCTAGTTCAAACCAATGACTTCCTAGTTCATAAATCGACGCTCAACCACTGAATCACACCAGACAGGTGAGTCCGTCCCCTTTAATCCTCTCTCGCTTTATTGGTGTGTGTCTCTGTCAGAGTCTTGCTTCAATTGCAGAGAGGTGGGATTATGTGTCTCTGTAGATGTCCTGAACTGAAGGAGAGATTTAAGGCTATATAACAATTCACAGATCTCTTAGGAGTGGGTTGGCATTTAATTTAAATGTGATTCACTGATATAATGTGACAAAGAGAAAAATAAGAAAGACAAGGTAATTTCATAGAAATTGACATTTAAAAAATATAGATCAAATCAAAACAATAAACATAGATTCTTGAGGATGAGTTTGATACTGTTGGTGCCTTTTCATATCCCCTCAGTGCATCCTGAAGGGCACTTAGAAAATGGAGTTCCTTATCTCTTTCTTTTGCCTAAATGAAGGAGTACTCTTTGCCCTTAAACTGGGAGGGCAGAAGTGGTTAGTTTCAGCACCAGGAGCACTCCTCAACCACTGAGGGGTGGACATTGATGATACACACCCCACTTATCTGCTCAAGCTGGCCATTCTGAGAAGTGCTCTCAGAAGATCTCCAACTGGACCTAACCCCACTTGCCCATAATGTAACTTGCTTATTATTGCATCTTCATTGCTTCCTTTCCTGTCTCGCTTCTCACACCCCCACCAAGCCTCCTGAAATCACTTCCTACCTCCATCCAATTGAATACCACCATCCAAGACCTACTCTGGGAAGGGACCCAAACAAAGGCATAGGACTTGTTTATTATACATTCAAGACACTAATAGAAACACAAACTTGGACTTTTTGAATATAAGTGAAAACAATCAATATAAATAGTCTACACGTCATATACATTCCTTAACTTAACCTGGCCTATTTCAGACTGATGGGTTTGGGGTTAGTTTTCTGCAAAGTGCTTATTGCTCTTTAAATTCTTGGGTTTCCGGATGTGGAATATTAACACTCATCTAGTAAGTTGAACTACTTGTTATTTATTAGAGAACTAGAGGAGCTGAGCCCATATGTTTGATGGCAACTTGACAAAGCTCAGTTAAGCACTCACACCTATGAATATGGTATGGTTTGCCAGAAAGGAGGCATTCAGTTGTCCAGCCAAAGACACACTGGAACACTAAGAAAGGCAAACTGAATCTTGACCTACTGGTGTGCAGACTTTTCAAACTTCTTAAATTTGAAGACAGGTTGGACATTTTTCTTGTGGAGTTCCTGGACCCAGAGTTATTTTTCATGAAGCAATTTGTAAAATTTATGAGGTGAGGATACAAAACGCCTTTTTCTTGAGATTCATACTGCTTACAGGCATCTCTGTAGCAAGCTGGCAAAGGGCAGTGGAAGGGGCTTCTGTGGACAGTCCTGTCATTTGCTGTGGTCTTTTCATGAATCATATGAAGAGGACCTATTCTCTAATCCCTTAGCCTGATTGGAGAGAAGCACCCTTTTATAGATAAATTTTCTCTACCAACCATGACATTAAAAATAAGTTATTAAAATAAGAAAATCATTTAAAATTTACACATTAAAAATTACTCATTTTGACTGATCTTCCCATTAAAAATTACATAATTTAGACTTTTGTTTTATAGATAGTGAATCTGAGGCCCAGAAAAATGAATGGATTTTCCCAAGATGACACAACCTAGCTATTATAGTTCTTGCAGATTTGTCTTGCAGAACTATTTATATTTTAAAAATAAAATATAAATTTATTAAGTTATAATTGACAAAAAATAGATAGCATTTAGTTAAAGTGCACAATTTGATAAGCTTTGACATACGGAGCCTGTGGACACGTCTATTGTCCCTTGTGGCACTTTGTAAATCCTTTCTGCCCTCCTCTATAGGCAACCAATGATCAGGTCAGTTTGCATTTTTTTAGAGTTTTACATAAATGGAGTCATAAAGGCTGTATTTTTGGCACAGCTTCTTTCACTTTGCATAATTATTTTAATATTCATTCATAGTATTGAATGTATCAATACTACATTGTTTTCTTAAATACTTTTATTAATTTCAGAGAGGAAGAGAGAGGGGAGAAAGAGAAAGATAGAAACGTTAACAATGAGAAAGAATCATTGGTCAGCTGCCTCATGCACACCCCATATGGGGATCAAGCCCCCAACCAGATCATGTGACCTGATTGCAAATTGTACCATGACCTCCTGTTTCATAGGTCACCACACAACCACTGAGCCACATAGCTGAGTTACATTCTTTTTTATTTTTAATAGGATTTCAAGGTGTGGATACCACAATCTGTTTATCCATTTAGCTGTTGTAAAACATTCAGGTTGCTCAAGTTTTGGGCTATTATGAATAAAACTGTGCAAGACTCTCTGGTCAAATTCTAGAAATAAAATGGCTGCACCACAGGTAAGTATATTTTTAATTTTACAACAAACTATTTTCCAAAGTGGTTGTTCCATTTTGCATTTCAGCAGCACTAAGAGCCCTAGAAGTAAGGTTAGGACCATTGGACAGGGAACTGCAGGACCCTAGTGCCCTGAACAGGTCTAGAAGAGGAGCACAGCTCTGAAGAGGCAAGGCGCGTACCTGAGGGGCACAGCTGGAGGAGGCCCAAAGTTGGGCTAATAAAGCACAGAGCCCAAAATAGGACACCTCTTGCCCTGATGTAAGGCATAAGTAACTGTATCTTAATGTCAAGAATCCATTAAAAAATTGTTTGTTTGTTTGTTTAAAAATATTTTTTTTCATTTTTTTATTTTTTAAGAATCCATTTATTGTCCTGGTCCCAGCCACTCAGTTGGTGAGAGTGTCATTCCCATAAGCCAAGGTTGTGGGTCCAATCCTGGTCAAGGCACAATACAGGAGGCAACCAAATCAATGTTTCTTTTTCTCTCTCTTTCTCTTTTTGTATCTCTTTCCCTCCCACCTTCCTTCCCTACCTCTTCCCATCTCCCTTGCTCTCTAAAATCAATTTAAAAATTGTTTTAAAAAGAATCAATTTATTGCTTCACCTTTCAACAGCTATCTCCCTGTTAAAATGAAAACTATGAGAGCAAGACTGAGCTCACAAGTATATTCCAAGTATCTAGTGGAGATCCTCCTTAGCTGTTACTAAGGTAAGTGGTTAACTAAGTGCCAGGTGGCTTATCACTCCATATGTTAGCTTAAGGGTCACCAACAAGCCTTGAAGGTGAACATCATCATACATAGTTTAGTGATCATCTTAGTCCATTCAGGCTGCAATAACAAAATACTGAAGACTGTGTTGTTTATAAACAGTAGAATGTTTTTCTCATAGCTTGGAGAAAATCTGAAGCAAGGATATCAGTATGGTCAGGTAAAGACATTCTAGATTGAAGACTTCTTGTATCTTCACATGGGGGAAGGGACAAGTCAGATCTCTGGAGCCTCTTTCATGAAAGCACTAATTCCATTCCTAAGGGTTTCATCCTCATGACCTAATCACTTTTCAAGGACAACCTCCCACACACACACCTCCTAATACCATTACCTTGAGACTAGAGGCCCAGTGCATGAAATTCATGCACTGGGGATACAGGGGAAAGGTTCCTCAGCCTGACCTGCACCCTCTCGCAGTCTGGGACCCCTCAGGGGATGTCTGACTGCTGGCTTAGGCCCACCCCTGGATCTAAGCCGGAGGTGGACATCCCTCTCACAGTCCGAAACCCCTCGCTCCTTACCACCAGCCTGCTCGGTGTTCCTTAGTACTGCTGCAGAGGCGGGAGAGGCTCCCACCACTGCCTCTGCCCTCACCATCCATGAGCCCAGCTTCTGACTGAGCAGCGCTCCCCCTGTGGGAGCATACTGACTCCCTGGTGGTCAGTGCACATCATAGCAATCAGTTGTTCTGATGGTTGTTCTCCCCTTTGGTTCATTTGCATATTAGGGTTTTATTATATAGGATTTGGTTTTCAACATATGAATTTTGGGGGAACACAAACATTCAGACCATAGCACTACTGAAAAGACTGTGGTTCAGAGAAGCTCAGCTTGCCAAAGCTTAATAAGTGGTGAGACTCAAATGTAAATCCAGGCTTTCCATTTCCAAAGCTATATTCCTTCCACTACAGTTCATGATAAAGCATTATACAGAACCAAAACCAGTGATTAGATGACTTCACTTATAAATGACTATTTTCATTTTGTTTGTGTTACAATAAACTGGGGCTGAGTTCCCATTTCCTCTCACCACTAAAACCTTTTGAGTAATTTTTTATCTCCTGAAGTAATTGAAAAATTAAGTCTTCTCCACTCCCTCTCCTGGCAGCCTCAGCAGGAGGGCCAGCACTCAGCCATACACATTTAGAGTTCCAAAGTCAACACCAGGATGCTCTCATACAAAGATAAATGACAATCCTTCCCTCTTTAGGAAACTAGAATGTTCTTCAGATAGAAATGCATGTTGGGCTTGCCCTGAGTGTGGAAAGCACTTCCTGGTATGAGTATGTAAAGATACAATGCTGAGCACAATGAAACAAAAATATTCATTTACACAATGTGTAATGAACTGTTTAGAGATAACTAAGAATTAGTAGTCATTGGTAAGTAGTTTGTGTTAAATATTTATCAGATAAAATTAAAAATTTCAAAGTATTTCCAATTTAGGAGTAAAAATGTCTTTTAAAAATCAGAAAATAAAAGGGATTAAGATTTATTCGTGTATGTGTGTTTTAGAATTTTTATCATTTATTTGTAAATCCTTATATTTTTATTCCCAGTTGCAGATGATGCCTAGAATTTCTTTAACTATCAGTGATGCTGTAATCTTGTTTTAGAAATGAGAAAACCTTGCTCCTCTGCCCACTTTGCTCTGTGCATATAGGCTGTTTATATTTCTAATAAGACCAAGTGCAAAATGCCTCTGTTTCTTCTCTCCTTTTAAGTTCCGTTTTCTCAGCCAAGTTTACACTTCAGCTGCTGGAATTGGTCATAATCTAGCTCTGTATCATCTGCCCCAAGGCCACCAGTATTATGTTTAGTTAAGCAGAGACCTCGCCATGTCAGACTACCACCTAAAATCTGTAATGGCTCCCCTTAGCCTGGGTTATATCTTATTAGGGCATTTGAGACCTTTAGCCTCGGCCCCAATCCTCTTCCTGTCCATTGTTAGCCATAACTCTCTAGTCCGCCATGTCTGCCACTCACACCTGAGTTCCTGGGGATTCCCATGCATTCCCTGCCCATCTTGCAACTCTACCGTGTGTCCTGTCCTCTTCCTCATAATACCCATTTCCTCTCCCAACCCTCTCCTGCCTGTTGCAAGCCTTCTTCTTTGCAGAACCTCAATTCAAATTTCACTTTCTATTTCAACCTCCAAACCTCCCTACATATGCTTCTTGCTTTTTATTCTATAGAATTGGGTTTTACCCCATTCCTTCACACCTTGTTTAATCTCATCTATGTGTGTATTCCTCCTCTCTAATTGTTCTTACAGGTCGGGAGCTGTGCCTCACTCATCTTTGTATCTAGCACAAGGTAAATATTCAATAAATGTTTATCTGACAAATGTATTGAAATGATGTTGAATGAAATTCTCACTAATGTGTTAACAATTGATAGTTAGCCCTTTCTGAGAAATACAGCTAGTTTCAGATACAATGAAATTAAAGTTCAAAAGATTTGATGGTACAAATCAAGTAAAAGAGATTAGGTAGATCAAAAAAAAGAAACACACACACACACTTTTCCAACTTCAGAATGAAGCTGGCCTATGGAATTGGAGCATTTAGCTTATTCAACAAAAACACTAATTTTTTCTCAACTCTGTTAATCAGATGAGAGAATAAAGTTAATTTTTCCTATTGGAGATGTCTTCGAAGGTGGTGATTTTAAGGATTTTCTAAGGCTTTTATTTGCAATTCAGTTTAACTGCTTTCTAGGGCCTGAGATTTGCCTACTGGGTTTCCCAGTCCCCAAAGAGTTTTGGAACACAGCGTTAGTAATAAAAATTAATGTGCCAGGGGAGAAGGTCAGTTAGTGTGGAGCCACCTAGGATAGTTTAGGTACAAAATAGGGTTAGTCAGTGATTAATGAGATCTTAACTGGCAGTACAAGATACAGTGTCTCTTCTGATTCAACTTTGTTTTTGCCATGTGGGCCTCATGAAAGCAAGAAGAGAAGCAATGCTGTGTGCCAGGCATTGAGTGGGAGAGGTGTCCTCTCACAGCTCTGCTGTGCCACTCATTCCTAGCCTGGAGGCCCTCACAGGTCTCTCCCTTGCCAGAGCCTGCCCAAGTTTCTGAATTGTATGGTGGTTTCATGTTGTGGATAAATGTCCAATGTTTATGGGGAAGAAGACACCGATTCATTTTGCTCCGAGTCCTGCTTCAGTTTCCAACTTACCTCTTCAGAGTAAAAAAGGCATATACTAGCTCACTTTTCCCACCACCTCATCTTCAGAGCATCTTTTCAGGTTGTGGTTGAAAAAGCCAGTGTCCTCCCAAGGCTGGACACAGGCACTTGTTATGACTAGTGCAGCCAGAGTCACTGAGGTCCAGCCAAGTGAGAGGACGGGGCTCTGGGAGTACAGCCACGATGGGTTAGGGAGGGCTGAGAAGCCCAAGTCTGAGACATCAGTTAAGAAACAAGAAAGTGCATGTTCTCTGCCATGATATAACAGTGCTCTAAAGGAATTTAAATACTGTTATGTTCTCAAGCTGGAAAATTAGGGAAAGTATTATAATTTTTAAAAAAACCTTCAATAATGTGGTTAGATTTTCCATTTTCTTTGGTGATGCAATATATTCTTGTTACTTTACTAAAAATTTTAAATTAGCATAAGTTATGGCCTTGTAAAAAAATTCACCATTTATTAATAAAGGACAAAAATCCATAGACAAATTTTAGGTTAGTTACTCAAAGCATCTCAGTTTTCCTGAAGATGAAAAATACCAAACAGAAATCAAGGGCCTATTACATTTCCAACATGGTGATATGTGCTGTGACAGAGGAAACACAGGACATCATGCTTTGGGTCTCTTTCTATGCCACACAAATGTATTTTTAAATGATTGCAGCATAGTCATTGTGTGGAACTAACTACTGCTCTATATATGGAATAGTTTTCATTTCATGCTTTTGTATATTTTTAAATCATTTTATTTTTATTTTTAAATACCTGCGAGCCTATAAATGTTCTTTTCTTACCCACCGCACCTTGCTCAGTTTTAACTTGTATAAGTCTGTTTATTGGCTGGATTGCAGTTGTCACATGACCAAAGGAATGCTTGCAGAGGCTTGCCAAGGACCAATGAGATTATCTAGCTCAAAAGACTTGACCCAAGAGAGTTAATAGTAATTACCTGATCCAATCAGATGAAGATACAAAGATAAGAGAATAGAAAACATGGTGTAAAAAAAGAATATTCAAGTTACTGTTACACACCACACTCAGAATGTAATGATATAAAGCCACCATTTTTTTATGCTACAGATGATATGGGTCATAAATTTGGAGAACAACCCACAATAATGGCATTTTTCTGCTCCACAGTGTTTGGACTCCTTAGCTGAGAAGACGCAAAGGCTGGTGGGGGTAGAGTGCCTGGACAATTGGGAGCTCACATAATGGAGATGCATCCTAATGTTTGCCAGCTGATATAGCTACCTTTTGGGACCTCCTTGGAGCTTTTAGCTGAAGCACTTAAAACATATGGTTTGTTTGTATGACTAACTTGAGCTTTCTCACAGCCTGGAAGATTGCTTCCTGGGTGTAATAACAGCTGCTTAATAAATATGATGTTCAACTTCAAGTCTTACCAGAGATAAGCAAGGAAATTAGGAAAGACAGGTAGCTTAATTATGGTTAAGATTGGTGGTATATGAATGACCCTTCCAGGATGTACATCCAATTCCATCAACTATTACCTTGAGCCAGTATAATCTTGTTTAGATTCCTCATCTGTGAAATGGATAGGAGTGGTTCCTCCCTGGCAGAACTTTTAGGAGGATTGGATGAAGGTAGAGGTATCGATCACTTCCACAGTTTAAATACTTATATATTTATATACATTATTATATAAATATAAATACCCAATTAGTAATATTTTTTATTCACTTGTGATATATCACTTACAAAATTTGATAGAGTTTTTACATAACTTTAGTTCATGGCTAATTTTCAAGAAATGTACTAAAAAATTCCACCCACTTCTCTTGAATCCCCTACCCAAACACTCATTAATACTTTCTACTTTCCAACAATTACAACCACTAATCAGGCTCATGGATATACTAACTTGCTTTGGATATGTTTTGTTTGCTCTTTTAAATCCCTTGCCCAACCTTCTCTCCTCAGCTTTGTATTCCAGGATGCATTGTATCACTAAGTTCCATTGCCCTGTTTTTGGTTGAAATCTAACCTGCTACTTAAAACCTCCATTAATCTTTATAGTATCTTTCAACAACATTGTCCAGTAAGAGTGCTTTTGACCACCTTCAATGACTGATCTTGGGTTTATTATGTTGTTATTCAGAAGTCCTGTCTTTAATATTTATTTACAAGGACAAGATTTAGCAGTATTCTGGAGAGCAGAGGTTACATAAATCAATAATGCTATTTTAATGAATTTAAGACATGACCCCTATGTTTATGTATTGTGCAACTGAGAGTGGCACTTCAGACATTTATTAATAAATAATAATTATATCAATTAGAGGCTAATATGCAAATGTCACTTTCTACATTTAGAATATTAGAAAATATGGGAGAAGAGAACTAATATTCATCCTTATTAATTCAATCTGCCAATATTTGAGGAAATTTTCACAAAGCTTACCTGGTCACAGGTGACCACATTCACAAAGACCAGACCATGACATAACTTGCCATGGAAAAAGTTAGGCCTCCAACCCCATCCAAGAGGCATGAGTTCCTAATATGTTAACAACCCCCTGAGCAAGAAACTTTGACTCCCAACTTGAGAAAACAATCCCCATATGATCATCATTATCATCAATATTAGCCACATTGTCAGTTCTGCACTGTCAAATATAATAGCCACTAGCCACATGTGGCTCTTTACTGTAAATTCATTTAAATTTAATTTAATTTAAAATTTATTTCTTTGGCAGCATTAGTAACATTTAAGGTGTTCAGTTGCCACATATGGCTGATGGTTATTCTATTTGGCAGCAGAGTACATAGAACACTTCTATCATCACAGAAAGTTCTGTTGGGCAGTGTTGATCTCAATGAAAATGTGTACAGGTAGTTTCCATGTGTTATATCACTTAATTCTCACAAGAAACCTGTGAGGTAGGTTTACTGGCCCCAAATGATAAATGCAGAAACTGAAGTTCCAAGGTGTTCAATAGCTCTCCAGTTTCCGAGTCATCTGCTCCTAAAAGCACATCCACTCTTCTCTGTTGGATCTACATTGATAGAGAATCTCTATGACAAGGCCAACTGTTGCACCAATTTCAGGCTGGAAAAAAAATTAAGGTCTTTATCACGAAACCCTCCCCTGCTAGGACTGCCAAAGGTAATGGTTGAAGCCAAGAGCCACTTTCAATATAAATGTTGAAGAAAAAAGGAAAGGGAGTGGGACATTATTATTTTTTTTCTAAAGTAAGTCTTTTCTCTAGCATTCCCATCAAAATTGTTGTTTTTTTCTATCTTTTGTTTTTTGGGTTTTTGCGGGGTTCTTTTTAAGTATGTTTAGTTCATCTGCTCAAACCCTAAGTAGGCTTTTCCATATGCTTTTCTTTCCTCTTTTTTATATTTCCTTTAAGTACAAGTGCTAAATTTGTGCCATATTTTTATTAGTTTTACAATGATGTTGTTGACATTTTTGAGAGCTTTTTGATGTCTGAGAAACTCATGAACTTTTTACTTGCTCTTTTGAAATTTTGAAAAAAGTCTACATAGAGAAAGAAGGACTATGTTTGTATGCAGATAAACCATCTTCTACCCAAAGATATTTCAACTGAGGATTCCTGTTATTAGTTACTTATTATGCCAATATTAATCTGTGTAGAAAATTATTTTTTTTGTTATATTCTCCCTGACAACATTCCCACTCCTCAAAGTTTGCCAGAAAAAGAAATTCAAGGTGTAAGATAGTCAAACTCACCCCTATAGTCAACTTTCTTTCCTCTCCTGCTTGACCTGGCTTCATCTTTATCACAAAATCTCCTGAACAGTGGTTATCAGAGGGGTTCACATGAGTTACAGCTGCACTCCCCCGAATAATTTGTGAGCTTCAATATTTGCACACATCTAGCCATGTGGGACCTCTCTGACTGGTCCAGCTGTTCCCTCCTCCACAGCTGTTGGTTAATTGGAAACCCAAATGTACATGACAGAACTTGGTAACCAGAGAGAGGATATGTGACCTACACTGAACAACTTCTCATGCTGTAAACAAAGAGTAAATGAACTGATTTCAGCTCTTTATAGATAAATTTGCACAAGTGCAATTTACTACGTTTTTTGAACAAAATCATGGTTCTCTCTCAGCCTGGCCCAGCAGAAGGCCGAGATTACAGCAGGGCTATTCAGTGCCTTTTGAAAGCATTTCCTGCAGCAATCTGTTCCCTTCTCAGTCTGCTTCCTATCCCTTTCCTTTGGGTTTCTGTCTATTCCTTGCTTTCCTCTACCTCTTCTCTCATTCTTTCTTCTCAGCTTTCACTTTCTCATGTTTCTGAGAAAGACTTGAAGTCAAATTCTGGGTGGACAGACACATTTAAGGCATCAAAGAAGGCTCTGTCATGGATGCTAACTTGCCATCTAAATATCATTTTTGGGTGCAGCAAAGTCCTATTCCTTGGACTACCTTAAAGCACAAAAGCTCTCTCCTCTAAAGGACGTTAGATTAAAGTTTTCAAAACTCTCATATGGGCCAAAATCGATTTGGCTCAGTGGATAGAGCACCAGTCTGCAGATTGAAAGGTCCCAGGTTTGATCCCGGTCAAGGGCATGTACCTTGGTTGCCAGCACATCCCCAGTAGGAGGTGTGCAGGAGGCAGCTGATCAATGTCTCTCTCTCATCAATGTTTCTAACTCTCTATTCCTCTCCCTTTCTCTCTGTAAAAAATCAATAAAATATATTTTAAAACATTTTAAAAAATAAAAACCAGTCAATAAAACTTAAAAAAAAAAGCACCTCTCATATGGAATACTTTCTGAGGAT
Organism: Lasiurus cinereus; assembly: GCA_011751065.1. Lineage (NCBI taxonomy): Eukaryota > Metazoa > Chordata > Mammalia > Chiroptera > Vespertilionidae > Lasiurus > Lasiurus cinereus. The sequence goes on from JAAGEH010000006.1 coordinate 12,134,246, forward strand.
GCAAAGTGCTCATGACAAGTAAGGAGCAAAAAGGTAGAGGCTTAAAATAAACCAAGCCCACTTCCAGTTCCAACATGGGGCTTGCTAGTGGCCTAAGAAAATGCTACATGATATTTCCCCTTGCAACAAAGAATGGCATCACAGTTCCTTTGCAGGGATCCTAACAAATTAGAAAAGGCATTAAAAATAGTTTAGTGAATTTTAACATCTTTTTAGAGAAAGGAAGTGAGAATAGGGAGCAATCCAGATTGCTGCTATTCTAGGAAGGAGAAAAGAAAGAAAAATAAAAAATTTGGCAATGATATCAACTGGAATTCTGTTGTGGGCAGGGCTGGTGATTAGCCAGTATTCACCTGCCTAGCCAAACCAATAGTTTGCAATGAGTCCTTGGCCTGACTGTATTCTGTTTTAAGGATTTTAGCATCACTCTGTTTCAGATTTGGCCTTAAAGAAAACCCTGCACAATGTTGTAATCATTGGAATACTTTTCACTGCAAAGAAGAGAAAACACAGCTGAAGTTCATGTAAACTAAAAGGAAACAGGTTGGCTCATATGATTGAAGGGCCTCAGGATGTATTAACAATATATCAAGAGCCTACTTATTTTCTCCTCTCCACCTGGACATCCAGCATCAACTCCACCTTAAGGCCGTTTCTGCTTAAGGTCTAGTCATCTGGAATTCATGCTTCCTGTCTATGTCTGGTAGGAGACAGACTAGAATTGCTTTTGGAAGCTCTTTCAAAAGGACAAAAAGAACCTTCCCAGGAACTCATAGCGAAGCTTGCTTTGCAAATCATGAGTTTGGACCTCATCAGATACCTCCTCCTGGACCATTTGGGAGTAGGGGCTATGGGATTATCTTTAGGTCAGTCAGACCTGGAAGTGGTGCCAACTGCCAAGGCAGGGAGAGTGATGGATGCATAGTTCGGTAGGCAGGGGTCTGTTAGGAGGGAATGAGGGGATTCTACTGAGTAGACACCCAAAAATGTCTACTACCTTCTGTAGTTCCAGTACACCACCTCCTGAAGTCACTCCCTTAGGATTACACCACTTACTAGACTGGTGATACTCACAGTGTGGTCCTGGAGCTGCTGCTCTAAAGGCTGTCCTCTGTCTGCAAAGAGATGAGGACAAAAATAGAGAGGAAACATTTGATCACTTTGACAGAATAATTTTATGCTGTGTAATCTAATAATTTTAAAATGGGGCTTGTATTTTTTCTTTTTTTTGCATTTTATGTTATTTTTTCCATCACCATTTATTCCCTCTATGATCTCTTCCACCCCACCCCTGCAATCACCACATCATGTTTGTGTCCATGAGATCTTTTCTTTTTTTCCCTTTTTTGCTCAATCCCTCTCTCTACTCTAATGCTCCTCTCACCCCAGAGCTGTCTGCCTGCTCTCTATCAATGAATCTGTCACTATTTTGCTTGGTAGTTCAGATTAGATTGATCATTATATTCCACAAATGAGTGAAATCATATGCTACTTGTCTTTCTCTGACTAGCTAATTTCACTTAGCATAATGTTATCCTTTATGTTCTATCAAAATATAGCCACTGGCCACATGTGGCTTTTTAAGGTAAATTAATTTAAATTTGGATATGTTTTGTTTGCTCTTTTAGATACCCTGCCTAACCTTCTCTATTCAGCTTTGTGTTCCAGGGTGAGATAAAATCCAGCATCCATTTTTTTTAATTTTTTAAAAATATATTTTATTTATTTTTTACAAAGAGGAAGGGAGAGGGATAGAGAGTTAGAAACATTGATGAGAGAGAGACATCGATCAGCTGCCTCTTGCACGTCCTCTAATGGGGATGTGCCCGCAACCAAGGTACATGCCATTGACTGGAATCGAACCTGGGACCTTTCAGTCCGCAGACCGGTGCTCTATCCACTGAGCCAAACTGGTTTCAGCCCAGCATCCATTTTGATAAAAGCTCTCAGCATAGTGAGAATAGAGGGACCAGTGCTTTCATTTTGGAGGATTTTTATTATTATTATTATTATTGCTGCTTCAATTGTCCATCCATGCAGTTGCAAAGGGTACGTTTTTCTTCCTTTATATGGCAGAGTAGTATTCCCTTTTGTAAGTGTCCGACAGCTTTTTAATTCACTCATTTACTGATGGACATGGAGCTGCAAATAATTTTGATTATTATAAATAACACTACAATGATGATAGGGGTACATATATCCTTTTGAATTAATGTTTCAGATTTCTTCCAATAAATTCCCAAAAGTGGAACCACTGGGTCATAAAGCAGCTCCATGTTTAATTTTTTTGTTTTTAATTTTTAAATTTTTAATACTGCTTCCCTCAATGGCTGCACCAATCAGCATTCCCACCAACAGTGCATGAGGGTTCCCTTTTCTCCACATCTTGTTTCACCAACACTTGTTTGTTGATTTATTAATAATAGCTATTCTAACAGATGTGATGTGATACTCATTTGCATTTGCATTTGCATTTCTCTGATGATTAGTAATGTTGAGCATCCATTCATATGTCTATTGGCCATCTGTATGTCTTCTTTGAAGAAGTGTCTATTCAGGTCTTTTGCCAATTTTCAATTAGATTATTTATTTGTTTTGGTGTTGTTTTATAAGTTATTTATAAATTTTGGATATTAACACCTTATCAGATTCACCATTGGTAAATATGTTCTCCCATTCATTGTTTTGTCTTTTTATTTTATTGATGGATCCCTTTGCTGTGCAAAAATTTTTTACTTTGATGCAGTCCCACTTCTTTATTTTTCTTTGGTTTTCTTGGTGTGAGGAGATATATCAGAAAAATATATTGCTATGATAAATGTCCAAGATTTTACTGCCTATGTTTTCTTCTAAGCTTTTGCTGGTTTTGAGTCTAACATTTAAGTCTTTAATCCATTTTAAGTTTATTCTTTTTTTGTGGTGTAAGAAGGTGGTCTAGTTTCATTTTTCACACTTATCTGTACAGTTTTCCCAACACCATTTATTGAGTATACTATATTTAACCCATTATATGTTTTTTGCCTCTTTATCAAATATTAATTGACTATAAATGTATGGATTTATTTGTGGACTCTTTATTCTGTTCCATTTCTCTATAATTTTGTTTTTATGTCAGTACCATGCCGTTTGCTTTACAATGGCCTTGTATTATAGTTTGATAACAGGTAGGGTGATTCCTGCAACTTTTTTCTTTCTCAAGATCACAGGTAGAGGTCTTTTGTGGTTCCATACATATTTTTTCAAACATTTTCTTTTATTCGTGAAATAGTCATTGGTATCTTGGTAGGAATAACATTGAATCTGTAAATTGCTTTGGGTAGTATGGACATTTGAATGATGCTAATTCTTCTTATCCATGAACACAATATATGCTTCCACTTATTTATATCTTCTTCAATTCTTCCTTCAGTGTGTTATAATTTTCCAAGTACAGGTCTTTTAAGTCCTTGGTTAAATTTATTTTCTTAGTTTTCCTTTCTAATATTTCATTATTGGTGCATACAAATGCAACTGATTTCTAATATTTATTTCCTTTCCTGCTACTTTATTGAGTCCATTAATCAGTTCTAGTAGTTTTTGGTGGGATTTTTAGTTCTCTATATACAATATGTTGTCATCTGCAAATAATAGTTTTACTTCTACCTTTCCAATTTGTAGTCCTTTTATTTCTTCTTTTTGTCTGATTTCTGTGGCTAGGATTTCCAGTGCTATATTGAATAAGAGTGGTAAAAGCAGACATCCCTGTCTTGTTTCAGATTTTAAGGGGAATGCTTGTAGTTTTTGTCCATTAAGTATGATGTTGGCTCTTGTTTTGTCATACATGGCATTTATTATGCTGACGTATATATGCTCCCTCTATTCTCACTATGCTGAGAGCTTTTATCATAAATGAGTGCTAGATTTTATCAAATGCTTTTTGGCATCTATTGATATAATCATGTGCTTTTTATCCTTCAATTTGTTTACGTAGTGTATCACATTTATTGTTTTTGCAGATATTGTACTACCCTGATATCCCTAAAATAAGTCACACTTGATCATGGTGTATGATCCTTTCAGTGTATTGCTGGACCTGGTTTCCTAATATTTTTTTGAGAATTTTAGCACCTCGGTTCATCAGAGATATTGACCTATAATTTTCTTTCTTTCTAGTGTCTTGACCTGGTTTTGAAATTATAATGCTGGCCATGTAAAATGAAGTCTTCCCTCTTCTTGAATTTTTTAGTACAGTTTGAGGATAGGGTTAGTTCTTTATTCACAATAAAGTCCAGGGCTTTCATTTTGGGGGAGTTTTTCTTATTATTATTGCTGCTTCAATTTTACAGATTTAAGCTGTCTATTCAGATTATCTGACTCTTCCTGGTTTAGTTTTGAAGACTGTAAGTTTTGTAGGAATTTGTCATTTCACCTAGGTTGTCCCATATATTAACATGTAGTTGTTCATAATATTTTCTTATAATCTTTTGTATTTCTTTGGTGTCAGTTTTTACTTCTCCTCTTTCATTTCAGATTTTCTTGATTTAGTCCTCTCATACTTTTTCTTGAAGAGTTTGATTAAATGTTTTCCCATGTTGTTTATATTTTCAAAGAACCATCTCTTGGTTTTATCAACATCTTTGGTATTTTTTTAGACTCTATTTCATTTATTTCTGATCTGATCTTTATTATTTCCTTGTGTCTACTCACTCTGCAATTTGTTCTTTTTCAAGTTCCTTTTAAGTATAAAGTTAAATTGTTTATTTGAGCTTTTTCTTGTTTCTGGAGGTTGGCCTATAATGCTATGAATTTCCCTCTTAGGACTGCTTTTTCTGTGTCCCACATATTTTATATTGTTATGTTCTGATTTTCATTTGTTTCAAGGTACCTTTTTATTTCTTTCTTGAGCTCATTGTTAACCCATCCATTGTTTAGTAACAAGTTATTTAGCATCCATGTCTTTGTGTGCTTTTTAGTTTTTTTCTTGTGATTAATTTCAACTATCATAGCATGATGGACAAAGAAAATACTTGATTTTATTTCAGTCAGTCTTCTTAAATTTATTGAGACTTGTTTTGTGTCTTAACATATGACCTATCATAGAAAATGTTCCATATAAACTTGGAAAGAACATATAATCTGCTTCCTTGGGGTGGGATGCTCTGAAGATGTCAAATTCATTTGATCGAGTATGACATTTAAGGCTGCAATCTCCATATTGATTTTCTGTCTGGAAGATCTATGCATTGATGTCAATGGATGTTAAAATACTTACTATAATTGTATTACTGTCCATCTCTCCCTTTATGTCCATCAAGACTTACTTTACATATTTAGGTGCTCCTATGTTGGATACTGAATGTTTACAATGGTTATATCCTCTTGTTGGTTTAATCCCTTTATTATTATAGTTTTCTTCTTTGTCTGTTACTATGTCCTTGATTTTAAAGTCTGTTTTGTGAGATATATATATTGATACTTCCGCTTTTATTTGCTTTCCTGTTGCATGACATAGCTTTTTCCATCCTTTTAATTTAGCCTGTATGTATCTTTCATTCTGAGTTGGATCTCTAGAAGAAGGATACACATGGATCTTGTTTTCTTATCCATCCAGGTATGCTATGTCTTTTGATTGGAACACTTTAGCCATTTATGTTTAAAATGATTATTGATAGATGTTTATTTATTGCCATTTTATTTTGTAACTATGTTCCTCTGCTTATTTTTTCTTTTTCTTCCACTTAACGCAAGCGCTTTAACATTTCTTATAATACTGGTTTGGAAGTAACAAACATCTTTCACTTTTTCTTCTATTGGAAGCTCTTTCTTTCTTCTTCTATTTTAAATGATATTCTAGCTTGGTAATATGGCCTTGGTTGTAGATCCTTCTTTCTCATCACTTTAAATATTTCATGCCAATTCCTTCTGGCCTGAAATGTTTCTGTTGAAAAATCAATTGACAGTCCTATGAAAACTCCCATCTAGGTTACTGACTGCCTTTCCTTGCAACTTTTAAGATTCTGACCTTGTCTTTAACTTTTGGTATTTAAATTATGATGTGTCTTGGTATGGACTTTGTTGTGTCCATATTCTTTGAGACTCTTTGCACTTCCTGGACTTGTATGTCTCTTCCTTCACCAGGTTAGGGAAGTTTTCAGATATTATTTCTTCAAATAGGATCTCAGGGACTCTCTCTCTCTCTCTCTCTCTCTCTCTCTCTCTGTCTCTGTCTCTCTCTCTCTCTCTCTCTCTCTCTCTCTTTCTCTCTCTCTCTCTCTCTTCTTTTTCTTCTTCTTCTAATACCCCTATTACACAGATGTTGTTATGTCTTATGTTGTCCCAAAGGTTACTTAAGCTATCCTCATTTTTTAATTTTTTTCTTTTTGCTCTCTAATTGGGTGTTTTTTCTGCCTTGTCTTCCAAATCATTGATTTGATCCTCTGCTTCATCAAGCCTATCACTTAATCTTTCCAGTATATTCTTTATTTCAGATATAGCATTCTTCATTTCTGATTGGTCTTTCTTTATGTTTGCTATTTCCTTTTTTATGCTGTTGAGAACTCTTATAATCATTACTCTGAACTCTATATCTGATAAATTGCTTACCTCCACTTTCAATAGCTCTTCTTCTGGACAATTCTCTTATTTCTTCATTTGGTGTCTGTTTCTTTTTCTCCCCATTTTGGCTGCCTGTTTGTGTTTATTTCTATGTATTAGGTAGATCTGCTATAAGACCCAGTCTTAGTAGGTAGCCTTATATAGTAGGTGACCTGTAGCACAGTCTCCTTGTATGATCACCATAACTTGGTGCTCTAAGAATGTTCCTAGTGAAGGTTTTGTGGGGCCTCCTGTTGCAATTGAGTCTTGATTGCTGTTGGCCCATTCATGCATGGGCTCCACCCTCAGGCTGGCTGACAGTGAGGCTCAACTCCCAACACAATGTGCAGGTGCTGATTACATGAAATAAAATTTGCCTTAACAGGGTTTGGTGCCTGCCAAATTATCCCTGTAGATATGCTGTCTGTGAAACTTATTGGACCCTGTTCTGTTGTTATCTAAAGATGGCCACTGGGTGTACTGGTTCTGGACCTCTTCAGAGGGACTCTGGTGCAGACAAATGCCAGACACTTGGCCCTGAGCAACCTGTTTAGAGCTATCAGTGATCCATCGTTTTTACTCCCTCACCTGTGCTTCCACATGTGTGTGGAAAGTTCCAAGTTGTGCACCACGTTCTGCTCTTACTATCCCCAGGTTCAGAAGTGGATCAGGCAAAGACAAAGCAACCAGAGATCCACCTCTTTGGCAGACTGTCTGTTAGTCTCTGTCACTTAACAAGCCGCTGACTATAGTCAGGGTATAAGCTCCACAGTGTGGAGTGAGAGGGATTCAAAGAGTGGGACTATTTCTTTCCTCCCCACCTCTGACCCCAGGCCAGTGGTCGGCAAACTCATTAGTCAACAGAGCCAAATATCAACAGTAAAAAGATTGAAATTTCTTTTGAGAGCCGGAAACTGACTTCTTCACATGGGCCACAAAGCTTCAATCACAATGTTCGTGTGCACCCACACGTGGTATTTTGTGGAAGAGCCACACTCAAGGGGCCAAAGAGCCTCATGTGGCTTGCGAGCCACAGTTTGCCAACCACTGCCCCAGGCTAATGCTGAGTGGATGGGAAAGATCTAGATGAGAAGGATGGTCTCTGCAGTATGGGGAATGACTCAGCACAGGGTTCCTGGTGGCTGTCTTCTCCAGAACCACCAACCCTGCAATCTCCTCACAGCTTTAGTCTACTGTGCCCTCTGTCTACTGTGCCCAAGAAGAGTGGCTGCAAAATAAATTTTGTGCATTGGTCCTTTAACACAGTGCCTGCATTTCTAGCCATCTCTCCTTGCCAGACAGAAACCCTACTGCTTTTCACAGCCAGATATTATATGGGCCTCTTTCCTGGTTCTGGTGCTCTGGGCTGGATAGCCAGGTTTGGGATTTAGACTCCGGATTTCTCAGGGGGAAGCTCCCACAGCTGAGATATTTCTCCAAAACTTTAGCTACTACCTGTGGGAACTCAGACAGGCCTCAAATGCCTCCAAACTTTATGTTCTTGGTTATAGGCTTCTCTCAAGCTAATCTTCACTTATTCAGGATGATTGTAGTTGTAATTACAGTTTGGTCCTGGAAGAAGGATCATTGTAGCTTCCACCTAAACCATCTCCATCTTGGACTCTCATGGGACTTATATTGCATGTCTTTTTAAAATTTATTTTCTAGTAATTTAGCTTTATTGTACTTTTCAAAATGTTAGTGCATGATGGATTTATTTTTATTTAAAAGCTGGTCCTTGCTCAGCCAGTGGTAGGCCAGTGGTTGAGCATCAATCTATGAACCAGTAGGTCACGGTTTGGTTCCTAGTCCGGGCACATGCCCAGGTTGCAGGCTCAATCCCACTAGAGGACATAAAAGAAGCAGCCAATCAATGATTCTCTTTCATCATTGGTGTTTCTATCTCTCTCTCCTCCCTTCCTCTCTCTGAGATTAATAAAAACGGATAAAAATATTTTTTAAAAAACCTGGTCCTCCACTATGGATTGTTGTGTCTCCATGTGTTAAGTGCTGTGTAAACAAAAGGAGCAATGCCTAATTCCCCACAGTAATCTCAGCAGTGAGAACAGTGCCTGGCACACAGGAGGCTCCCGGTATCTATTGACTGAATCAGTGAACAAGAGATACAGCTGGCACTCAACTCCAGGTTTTCAAATTTCAAATCTAAAGCTGAGGTGTGTGTGTTTTTTTTAGTAGATTGGTTTTATAACATTTATTAAAATAATGCCATGGGTTAATAGAACAGCAAAGAACCAAAGAATTAAAACGCAAGCTATGTAAAATCCCAACTAAAACTCAAAAGTATCTAATGTATTCATTCATTAGCTAACTAAAAAGCCCAAGAAAGACAAGACACCCAATATAACAACTGTGCCACAGGTATGCCAAGACAATAAATGCATCACCTGATCCCATGTGTCTTTCACACCTCTAAAGTGGCAAACGACCTAGCCTGGGAACAGAGTTAAGAATGTCTATAAAAGTGGTTTGAATCTCTCCTGGGAAGAACGTTATGAACACGAGGCCTTGACAACTTTGGATGCATTGGGAAGTGCTGCCATGTCCACCCGCTGGAAAAGCCCAGAAACGACCAGGACGTGGTCCCTGAGGATTGTAAGCAACTGCTAGGCTATGGAAGGTTAAGGCCATGAGGGGTGGTGGATGAGCAGAGGTTATGCTTCCCTGTCAGAATAAAACTTGTTGCTCCAGAACTCAGAGTGAGCAGGCAGAGTAAAGTAGGTGGTGGGAGAAGGGAGAAATGTCCTCACTGCTCCATTAAGAATGATGAAAATGGCCTTTGTTAAGTTTGAGACAACACTATCTAGAATCCTCTTAACTCCTGTGAAAAAACTTGAGAACCACCTCCTGGAGACTTCTATGCCAGATCATCAATATCACCCATCCTGTTGTTTTACATTAAAACATCAACATGGTGTCAGAGAATCCAATGATGTCTTGTTCTTCTATTTATAAAGTAATATATTCACATAAGTCTCTCAGTGACAGGGCATCCTGACAGGTCCTGACAGTGTCTGTTCCATATCTCCCTGCCCAGCCTACCAGCTACCAGCCAGGCCAGGATTCCCTTGGATATGTCACAGCTTTTTTTTTTTCGTTTCTTTTTAATAGAAAAGGTAATACTGTCTGCTTGTGAAAACTGGCTGATTAGGAAAGAAAACTTCTCTTGCTCCTGATTTTTAAAAGCCAGAGAAAGCCTAAATGAGTTAGGGGTGTGAAGCAATAGACAAAAAAAAAAAAAGGAATTTCAACATGCTCTCTTTACCAAAGCTTAAGACTCTTTATCTCCCTTAAATCTCTTCGCCTTTAAACATTGGAAGAAAAAACAATACAAGAGTAAAAAACTGCCTTCATTTCAAAGAGGAGTTTAATCTGTTTACTGAAAGGACTTAAAGCAACTAACTTTAAAGGACTTCCAATATCACAGCTATCAATTTTTCCTGTTAAAGAAAAGGCTGGCCAACTTTTGGAGTACAAATTAAAATCAGTTTACAGATAATTAAAGGGCAAACATCACAGGATGTGAATATTTAATCATGGCAACTGGCTGGATCCATTCCCACTAAGTGGACAAACATCTATTAAAAATTCCTGGAGAAAAAAATGGCGGCAGAATAGACGGATGCGTCTGGAGCTTTGTCGCTGGGCAGAGGGAGAAAGAGCAGTTGAGAGTCCACGGGGAGTGTTTGTTGGCAAGTTAAGAGTCAGTTATCCTCCAGGAGAAGGCAGAGAACTGCTGGAAGGGGCTCTCCTGGCCAGGCAGTCCCACTGCCTTGGGGTTTTTGTCTGCTGGAGCCACCAGCGTGAACGCGGAGACCACACCATCTTGCCCAGAGAGGTGGATGTCTGCAGCGGTCTGAACACTGAGGCTGAATTACCCACCGAACAGCAGGGAACCCAGAACACCACTCTCCAATCAGCGCAGACACTCGGGCAGCGGATTCAGAGATCCACTCGGCACACAGAAAGGTCAGATTTCGCCTGAGATAAGGTGAGGTCTCCTGCCCCTCGGAACAGAGACGCGCGCCAGGCTGCGGGAAAGTTTCCTCTGGAGAGGTCTGCGGAGGTGGGCAGGGCGTGATCCATAAGTGTGGAGGCAAACACTCCGAACTGTTGACAGAGGGGAGCTCTGGAAAACGACTCATTTTTATCTGAGGCAGAGGGATAGCCTGGGAGTTATTACAGTGTTCCGGCTGCAAAATCCCCACAAACCTGCTTTGAGAACCACAGAGTAGCAGGATCTGAGCACAGCCTAGAGAGGTCCTGTGCTTTGCCTCAGAGATCAATTCCAAAACACTGCCACCCAGTGGATGACGCACAAATTGACTCTCGCATAACCACAAAAGAATAAAGAGATTAAAACGTCAACAGTGCAACACAGGGAACTGCAATACATTCCCTACTGGGAAACAAGAGTGCCAAGCAGAATAATAGTGGAAGTGAATGACCATTCTATTTTTTTTTCTTTTTTTTTTAATTTTTTTTTCTTTTTCATTTTTACATATTTTAATTAAAAGACTTTTTTTTTCTTTACACCTCAATTGATTTTACCTTGTTAATTATTACCTTTTTGTTTTCAACTAGTATTATTAATACTAGTTTTTTCCCTTTTTGGAAAAAAACAAGTGTCATTTTGTTTTCTCTTTATTTTACTTTAGGATTAGTTTTATATTCTATTTTCATCTTTCCTTTAGCATAATTTTACTCCAACTCAACTCTACCTTTATGCCAACACTTTCCCCCTAACTTTCCCTATTTTGTTGTCTTGTTTCTCTTTCCCTTTTTCAATTTTAGATTCTCCCTATTCTTTCTCTTTACCTGGTTAAAATTTCACCCCACTTAAATATCTAATTTCAAATCCCCTACTAAAAGTCCATACAAACCTCTCCCTTCTTGTCTTCACTAGCCAAAAAGTTGTTTTTTCTCTATGTCCTTTTTTTCCTATTTGCCTGAACAGTGATTACATAGATTTTGTTAAATTTTTTGTGAGATTGTTTTAGCTTATTCTACTTGTTTTATTTTTCTTTTTGCTTGCTTTATATTCTACCTCTTTTTTTCCCTCGCCTCCCTCGATACCAGTTGTTATTTGTAGTTTGTATTAGTCTCTAAGTACTGGTTGCTGGCCTTTATTGGGAGTAGTGACTGTTCTATTGCAGTTTTCTCCTGACATCTATATTTTGTTCCCCTTTTCTCTCTTATCCACATTCGTTTCTCTCTAACTTTGTTTCTCTTTTTCTGTTCTTTTTCTTCTTCTCCTTTATTTTATTATATTTTATTTTTTTGTTCATTTAGTTATTTTTTTCTCCCTCTCCCAATCTGATTTGGGCACTTCTTTCTTTTCTTTTTCCCTCAATTTCCTCTTCTTCGTTCTCTACTTACCCCTAAATTGTCTTTCATTGGTGGTCACCTTATTGGTGATTATTAACATCGTGAATACATTTCTGTTCAGTGCCTTGTGTGCTGTACCAGGTCATGTTCTAGTTTGTGCCTTTGAATAAATGTAAGAGAGAGAACCACATAACCAAACACCCGGAGAAGAAAAACCATGGGCAGAAGAAGAAACAGCCCGCATACGACAGATAGGCAGGTATCACCAGAAAATGAAATAAACGAAATAGAAGCAGAAATAAGCCTGCCAGAGAAAGAGTTCAGAGAAATAATCATAAGGTGGATGAAAAGAATGGAAGACAAAACTGACAATCTGAGTAAGAGCCAAGAGGAAATGAAGAAGAAGCATGAAGAAATGCACAAAGAAATAAAAAATGACATCACTGCTTTAAAGAACTCAATAGAAAGCATCAAAAGCAGACTAGAAGAAGCAGAGGACCGAATCAGTGAGCTAGAAGACATGGTAGGAAAAAATACCCAAGTACAGCAGCTTCAAGAAAAAAAAATTAAAAAGCAAGAGGAGAGCCTAAGAGAACTTTGGGATAACATGAAAAAAAAAACAACATCCGCATTATTGGAGTTCCAGAAAGAGTAGAAACTGAACAAGAATTAGAGAACCTGTTTGAAGAAATAATGACAGAAAATTTCCCCAATAGAGGAAAGAAAAAACCCACACAAATCCAAGAAGCTCACAGAGTCCCAAGCAAAATGAACCCCACAAAACTGATACCAAGGCACATTATAATTAAATTGGCAAACAGCAATGACAAAGCAAGAATCTTAAATGCGGCCAGAGAGAAACAGAAAGTTACCTACAAAGGAAACCCCATAAGACTAGCTACTGATTTTTCAACAGAAACTCATCAGGCCAGAAGAGAATGGAATGAAGTATACCAAGTCATGCAAAGAAAGGGTCTGAATCCAAGAATAATGTATCCTGCAAGGCTTTCAATCAAAATTGAAGGTGAAATCAGAAGCTTCACAGACAAAAAAGGACGAAGGGAATATATTTCCACCAAACCAGCAATGTTAGAAATGTTAAAAGGTCTGCTGTAATAAAAAGAAAGAGGAAGCAAAGAAGGATCTCAGGGGTAAAGACTAAAAATGGCAACATATAAGTACTTATCAATAATAACTTTAAATGTAAACGGATTAAATGCTCCAATCAAAAGACATAGGGTAACCAATTGGATAAGAAAACATGATCCATATATCTGCTGTCTGCAAGAAACTCACCTCAGGAAAAGAGATGCACACAGATTGAGGGTGAAGAGACGGAAGGTGGTATTTCAGGCGAATGGAAATGAAAAAAAAGCTGGGGTTGCAATACTTATATCTGACAAATTAGATCTCAAAGTGAAGAACATAACAAGAGATAAAGAAGGCCACTTCATAATACTAAAGGGAATAATCCAACAAGAAGAAATAACTCTGGTAAACATATATGCACCCAATATAGGAGCACCTAAATACATAAAAAAACTCTTGGAGGATATTAAGGGAGAGATTGACAGCAATACAATCATAGTAGGGGACTTTAATACCCCATTGTCAACACTGGACAAATCCTCTAAACAAAAAATCAGTAAAGAAACATCAATCCTAAATGACTCACTAGACCAGATGGAATTAATTGACATCTTCAGAACATTTCACCCCAAAGCCACAGAATGTACATTCTTCTCCAGAGCACATGGGTAATTTTCAAAGATAGATCATATGTTGGGTCATAAGAAAAGTCTCTTGAAATTCAAGAAGATAGCAGTCATATCAAGCATTTTCTCAGACCACAGTGGCATAAAACTGGAAATCAACTACAATAAAAACAATAGAAAGAAATCAAACACCTGGAGACTAAACAGCATGCTATTAAACAATGACTGGGTAGCCAGAGAGATCAAGGAAGAAATAAAAAACATCATGGCAAAAAATGACAATGACAACACAACAATCCAAAATTTATGGGACACAGTGAAAGCAGTCTTGAGAGGGAAGTTCATAGGCCTACAAGCCTACTGCAAAAAAACAGGAAACAATGGTAATAAATTACCTAACCCTACAACTCAAAGAGCTAGAAAAAGAGCAACAAGAAAGGCCCAGTGTACTCAGAAGGAAGGAAATAGTGAAGATCAGAGCGGAGATGAACAACTTGGAGACCAAAGAAACAATTCAAAAGATCAACAAAACCAAGAGCTGGTTCTTTGAAAGGATAAACAAGATTGATGGACCTCTAGGCAGGCTCACCAAGAAGCAAAGAGAGAAGACCCAAATAAACAAAATCAGAAATGAAAAAGGAGAAATAACAACAGACCTTGTGGAAATACAAAAGATCCTTAAAAAATACTATGAACAACTCTATTCCAACAAACTGGACAACCTGCAAGAAATGGACATTTTCCTAGAAAAATATAACCTTCCAAAACTCAAGGAGGAGGAATCCAAACATCTCATTGGTCCAATAACTATGGAAGAAATTGAAGCAGTCATAAAAAGCTTCCAGCAAATAAAAGCCCAGGACCAGATGGCTACACAGGAGAGTTTTACCCAACATTCAAGGAAGAATTAAAACCTATCCTCCTCAGACTATTCAAAAACATTCAAGAAGAAGGAACACTTCCAAACACCTTCTATGAAGCCAGCATCACCCTAATACCAAAACCAGATAAAGACAACACAATGAAAGAGAATTATAGGCCAATATCTCTCATAAACATAGCTACCAAAATCCTCAACAAAATTCTAGCAAATCGGATCCAGCAGTACATCAGAAAGATCATACACCATGACCAAGCAGGATTCATCCCAGGAATGCAGGGATGGTACAATATCAGCAAATCAATAAATGTGATACATCACATAAACAAATTGAGAGATAAAAATCACATAGTCATATCAATTGATGCAGAAAAAGCATTTGACAAAATCCAACACCCTTTCTTGATAACAACTCTCAGCAAAGTGGGAATAGAAGGAGCATACCTCAACATCATAAAAGCCATATATGAAAAACCCACAGCTAACATCATATTCAATGGGCAAAAACTAAAACCATTTCCCCTAAGAACAGGAACAAGACAGGGATGCCCACTCTCACCTCTCCAGTTCATCATAGTACTGGAAGTTTCAGCCATTGCAATTAGACAAGAAGAAGAAATAAAAGGCATCCAAATTGGAAAAGAAGAAGTAAAGCTGTCCTTATTTGCAGATGACATGATACTGTACATAAAAAACCCAAAGGACTCTCTTCCAAACTAATTGACTTAATTAATGAATTTGGCAATGTAGCAGGATACAAAATTAATGCTAAGAAGTCTGTGGCATTTCTACACACTAATAGTGAAATTATAGAAAGAGAAACTAAAAAAGCAATCCCATTTACCATCGCACCAAAAAAATTAAGATACCTGGGAATAAACCTAACTAAAGAGGTAAAAGACCTGTATGTAGAAAACTACAGGACACTGAAAAAAGAGATAGAGGAAGATGTTAACAGATGGAAGAGCATACCATGCTCATGGATTGGGAGAATCAACATCATTAAAATGTCCATACTACCCAAAGCAATCTATAGATTCAATGCACTCCCCATTAAAATACCAACGACATATTTCACAAACCTAGAAAGAATTCTTCATAGATTCATCTGGAACAAAAAAAGACCACGAATAGCTACAGCAATTCTGAGAAGGAAGAATAAAGTATGTGGGATCTCAATACCAGATTTCAAGCTATACTACAAAGCAATTGTTCTCAAAACAGCCTGGTACTGGCACAAGAAGAGACATATATACCAATGGAATAGAATAGAGAACCCAGATATCCACCCAAACCACTATGCTCAACTAATATTTGACAAAGGAGGCATGAACATTCAATGGAGCCAAGATAGCCTCTTCAATAAATGGTGTTGAGGAAATTGAATAGATACATGCAAAAAATCGAAACTGGACCACCAACTTACACCAAATACAAAAATAAACTCAAAATGGATACGGGACTTAAACATTAAAAGGGAAACCATAAAAACACTAGAGGAGTCCACAGGCAGCACAATCTCAGATATATGCCGAAAGAACTTCTTCACTGATACTGCTCCAAAGGCAACTGAAGCTAAAGAAAAAATAAACAAATGGGACTACATCAAAATAAAAAGCTTTTGCACAGCAAAAGAAACCATCAACAAAACAACAAGGAAGATCACTGTATGGGAGAACATATTTGCAAATGCTATCACTGATAAAGGTTTAATCTCCAAAATCTACAGCCAACTTATACAAATTAATAAAAGGAAGATAAACGATCCAATAAAAAAATGGGCAAGGGATCTTTTCGAAAGACGACAGAAGGAAGGCCAAGAGACACATGAAAACATGTTCAAAGTCACTAATCATCCGAGAGATGCAAATCAAAAGGACAATGCGATACCATCTTACACCGGTCAGAATGGCAATCATCAACAAATCAACAAAGAACAAGTGTTGGCAAGGATGCGGAGAAAAAGGAACCCTTGTGCACTGTTGGTGGGAATGCAGACTGGTGCAGCCACTGTGGAGAACAGTATGGAGTTTTCTTAAAAAATAAAACTGATCTCCCATTTGACCCTGTAATCCCACTCTTAAGAATTTATCCTAAGAAATCACAAATACCAATCAGAAAGGATTTATGCACCCCTATGTTCATAGCAGCACAATTTACAATAGCCACAATTTGGAAACAGCCTAGGTGCCCGTCAGCAGATGAGTGGATCGGAAAACTGTGGTACATCTACACAATGGAATTCTATGCTGCCATTAAAAAGAAGGAATTCTTACCATTTGCAGCAACCTGGTTGGAACTGGAGCACCTTATGCTTAGTGAAATAAGCCAGTCAATGAAGAAGAAGCATCACATGATCTAACTCATTTGTGGGTAATAAAGAACATTATAAACTGATGAACAAAAGGATAGATACAGAGGTAGTAAAGCATCAGACTGTGAAATTACAGCAGGAAGATTCAAGTTAGGTGAGTTAGATAAGAGATCAATCAAATGACTTGTATGCATGCATATAAGCATAACCAATGAACATTGACACTGGGGGGTTGGGGTATGCCGGGGAGGGAGGGGAGACAATGGGGAGATATGTATAAAAATTAATTAAAAATATTATTAATAATAATAATAATAATAATTCCCTTACTTCTCCCTACATACATGCATACATGTACACACATGCACACTCATGCATGCACATGCATTCTCACATACTCAGAGAAAAGGAAACCTTTTGCATCATATCATGTACTGCATGAACTTTAATAACTTCTGGTACTTAGCATTTAGTTTTAATTTGTTGTAAATTATATTTGTGTAGTCAGAGAAGGATACAGGAAATACTTTTGATAACAACAGTATCTCCTGATTGCATCCATGTTTAAAATGACTAGTATGGATCATGTGGCATATTGCTGTCACCCTGAGTTAATTGCTTAATCAAGTATTTAAGAGAAACCCATACAGCCCAACCAATGTAACTCAAGTCACAGTTCAGTTTTTGGTCAGAGCATAAGCCTGGGTTGTGGGATCCATACCCAGTGGGAGTAGGGTGCTGGAGGCAGCCAATCAATGATTCTCTCTCATCATTGATGTTTCTATCTCTCTCTCCCTTCCCCCTTTCTCTGAGCAAAGTAGACCACGTGCTGCTGGGAATCAGCTGCAGACTCTTCTGGAACAAACTGGAGGCCATTCAAGCTGAATAACTCATCATCAGACACCACTTATGGGGTACAACTACTTACTAACCTAATGATGATTTAAAACTTGGAGACCCAAACCAAATTTAGAAACCAATGCACAGAGGGGAGAGGTAGCTGAAGGGGTCTGCTTTACCTGGTTGTCTAAGCTGTTCACAGCATCCATCTTATCTGCCCTTGACCTTCTCTGTGAGCCCCAATCACATAGGCTTCAGTCAAACTTGTAAACTTAAGAGAAAAACTCTGGGGTTCATGAAAGTAGCAGACATAGAGGAAGTAGAAGCTAAAAGCCATGACACAAAACTTCAAATGTGCCAAGAGCCCTGCTGATGGCGCAGGCATGTGAGTGTCACTTCTCAGCTTGAAAGCACAGGGAACAGCCTTTAGTGAAAAACACTGCATTTAAACTCCATGTGGTGCCGGGCCAGCATGACTCGGTGGTTGAACATTGACCTATGAACCAGGAGGTCACGGTTTGATTTCCGGTCAGGGCATATGCCCAGGTTAAGGGCTCGATCTCCAGTGAGGGCTTGGCAGGAGTCAACGGATCAATGATTCTTTCTCATCATTGATGTTTCTCTCTCCCTCTCCCTCTCCCTTCCTCTCTGAAATAAATAAAAATATTTTTTAAGAACCCAGACGGTAGTGTAAAGGGGCCCCATATCAAGAGTTGTTTTCTAAAGGAATAAATTCTGTGATCTGGAGGATTAGCCAGTGGTGTTCTTTTCCTGGTCCCCAGATATAGTATCTGCTGCAGCCTCCTGCTTGCATCACATCCACCTAGAATGTTTTCTAACTTACAACAGTCAGTCTTTAAAATCCCAGCCAAGGCAGTTTTTCTCCCCCTTGCTACGTTCCTCTTCTCCTTCTCATTTGTGATGCCTGTAAAGCATGGAGGGGGAGGGGAGATCTCTAGTGAACCAGAGTGCTGTGCAGGGGGACCTTGGGATTCCAGGAGCCCCCAACCTCAGGATTTATTAAAGTCTGTTGCTGGGAGTTCTCAGTACCCAGAGCTGCTCAGTCCTCACTTTGTGGGCTCCTTTAAAACCCTCCCCAAGTGCAGTAGAAGGGAGAGATGAGAGAGGCTGGTGGGAACAGGCCTCTCTCCCCCAGAAAAATCCAAGGTTATCAGGACTCCTCAACAAGCTTTGTGGCTTCCCCTTAGTGCTGCAACAGGTCTCTTGTAGTTCTGATTTTTTCCTGAACCTCATTTTTATTGGCTGAATTGTGTGCCCTCAAATATATATGTTGAAGCCCTAACTCCCAGTACTTCAGAATATAACTGTATTATGAGATAGGCCCTATTATGACATAATTAAGGTAAACTAAGGTCGTTAAAGTGAGCCCTAATCCAATATGGCTGGCATCCTTATAGAAAGAGATTAAGACACAAACAAAGAAGAAAACACAAGACAAAGAGAACTATATGCAAGCCAAGGAGAGAGGCCTTAGAAGAAACTAACCCTGCTGACACCTGGATCTTTGCTTCCAGCCTCCAGAACCTAGATCATAAACCTCTGCTGTTTAGGCAGCACAGTCTGTGATACTTTGCTATGGCGGCCTGAGCAGACTCACACACTCTCAATTCTGATGTCAACACTGAGGAGAACAGGGTCTTCATGTAACCAGCCTATCACAAGACTGATAAACACTCCACAGTGTCCTTTCCTGGCTTAAAACAAGATGAAAAAAACAGAGGGCCTTTGGGACTCACCTCCTGGTTGTCCATTTCAAGGTGTAGAATCCACTACAAGTGCCAGCCTCTCTCGTTTCCTGCTGATTTGTTCTGCTCAGGATCAGTGCCACGCCAGCCTCTACCTGGAACCATTTACCTTGGAGAAGGAATGATAGGATCAGAACTGTCACTCAGAACCCAACCCTGCCATACCCCTCAGCCCCGAAGAAATGAGAACATGTAGCAGAGTAGCCTTTCACTGGGATATTCCAGAACCTTAAAGCAAAATTTGAAGAAAAGGTCAAATTACTTACATGCCTGCCTTTTCAAAATGCATCTTACCTTACTGCTAGCCTCCTCCATACCCCCTCTCTCCTCCACCATGTCCAGAAATAAAACTGGGAGCCTCTTGAATTCATTTGTGCACTTCACCTCAATCAAGTTTCTCAGTAACTCATTCCATATGTGCATTACCCTCTGCAAGGAGGAGTTCTGTCTGAGTTCTCTGTTTACTCTGAGTTTCCTAATTTTATGAACAATTTCCTAACAATAAAGTCAGTTAGACCATGAGATCCTGTTCTAAGGAGAGTGGCAGAGTCCCCATCAGGGATCCAGCCTGGCTTTGCCCAGACGAAGTGCGGAGAGCTCTGAAAGAAGCTGCAGTAATGGCAGCCCACGCCAGCCGCATGAGCTAATGCTGCAGGTATTTTTCCACTACTGAGATCTGTGACATGTGCATTCTCTGACAATAAAGGGACTGTTTTGCCATCTTCGACAAAAGCAAAATGAGATGCTACTTTTTTGTGAAAACCTGGCAAAGAAACAAGTCACAGTTGATGAATAAGATTTGTTTTAACAACTACTGAGTATTTTTCTTTTATTATTGGAGCAATACCTAGCAAGTAGTACTTCATGCTTCTAGCTGATGGATTTCAGAAAAGCCAACATGCAGAATAAACCAATACAATTTCAATGGATCAAATGCCCACTTACTAAAAACCACACTTCTTTAGGTCCATGTTTTTATTAAAGCAGACTTTCATTTGGTGCTACGGATTTTACTAAGCCCAGCATTTTTATAAACTAAAGAAATCTTATGACCAGCAATAAATTTTCTCCAAGAGATCATTTTCCAATCAGTTCCATTACAGCAAACCTATGCCATTTTATATTTACCTCCAAAGTATACAATTACATATATTAGCGTATACCAATGAATTTTTAATTCTTTGCCTGTTGGTTCAAACCACATGAAATATTTCTGCAACCGGATATTTTTATTGAGACCAAAGCATACACATTCCAAACAATACATTTCTATTCAAATTCTTCTGAAGACTAATCAAAAAAGTTTGTATTATCTGTTATCAATAAGTTACTATTTAAACCATTCTTTTACTGGATTCTGCTCACTCTCTAATCCGTTTGTGCATATTTTTGACCAACTTCTATAATACCTTGCATATTTTTCCTATGGAGATTTCAGAACACCACAAACAACGTATTATCAATATTATCAGTATTTTGCAGATTGTAAATGTGTGAATCTCAGAATTTGGAAAGAGAGCGAGACTTATGAACAATTTTACTTTTAAATACCACAAACAGGGTTTTCTTTTAGTTTGCTGATGTACTTTTTACATGGCCAAAAACACATGGTGAGCTCTTTCAGCTAAAAGGCAATTTAACTATAGTCAGAGGAAGTACTAGTAGACAGAGAGTTAAATTAGAAACTCTTCGTTGGACCAGCTTCACTTGGTCAAGCTTTTAGAATTATCACTCAGCTTTTCCCCAAAGCTGCCACTCTTTAAAACTCGTCCCTGGAAGTGACCTAGTCACATTTTTTCTTCTACCTCTTGGCCAAGATAGAACACTGTTTCCCAAATTCCCTGGACACATATAACATCAAGTCTTTCCATGCTGGCTTCCTAGTGAAGGCCATACACACACACACACACACACACACACACACACACACACACACGGCTTTTAAGTTGTCACTGTGATCAAGTGAATTCTCATGTTACACCTCTTATTCCAACAACTTCCTTGAACTTGTTATTTTTAACTAGCCTATGAGGGGGCGGGGGGACAACACCTAGAACACTCTGTTTTGAGCTCCTAACACAATTCCTTCTCCCCTTGCTTGGAGATGGAGATGTATGTCCCTACGTCCCATAATCCCATTTCTCCTGCTTGGGTTCCAGCTGGAAGCCAGCCTCTCACTTTTCGGCTAGAGACAGTCCCTTCTCATAATGCACCTGCAGTTTGGAGTTCCCCTCCTCCAACCCTAGTTACCACTTCTAGTCCCAAACTAGAAGTAAAAATTATTATATAGATGGATATTTTGTTGTAGTTTTCTGATTTTGGTGTTAGTTTGTTTTTTCTGTATTGTCAGTATTTTTCACAGCTACTTGTCAAGATTTACTACTACTTGTAAGATCTTACAAAATTTAACAACCCGGCCAGGTAGCTCATTTGGTTGGAGCATACTCCCATACACTAAACGGTTGTGGGTTTGATTCCAACCCACCTAGGTTTCAAGTTCAATCCCTGGTTGGGGTGCATACAGGAGACAACTGATCAATGTTTTTCTCTCCATTGATGCTTTTTTCTCTCCCTTTCTCTCTTTCTAAAAATCAATGAAAACATATCCTCCAGTAAGGATTTTTTTTTTAATTTTAAGAGTAAATTTGAACATATAATTGGCTTTATTAAATAACTCATGAATTAGGCAACATCCTGTCTATTAACTAGAATGGTGTTTCCAGAGCTCTACAAAATAGAAGGTTTTATAGGAAGAAGGAACAAAAGGAAAGAAAGGATTATTTTTAGATCAGGACATCTTTTTAGGAAGTGTGGAGGAGGGGACAGCAAAGGTTTTATTATAGTGGTTGGCTCTTCTTGGAGGGGGTGGTTAAAGGAGGGAGCCCATGTAACAGATGACCTCATTAGTGTTGACCAGAAAATTCCAAACTGGTTTACTAAAATTACATTTTTGGTGAAGGTCAAAACTGCAGTTAAGTCTGGTATCAAATATGGGTTTAGGATCAAGGTCTTTAGAACAACGACATCATTTGGGGCCTGTGGTTCCTCTTTAACAAATCTAATTTCAGACATAATATGATTCTACATGATTTCCCAACCTCTGCTCTGTGTCACCTGGAAGTGCAGAGTCCTGAGGTTTCAATTTGCCTAGAATTTAGTGGGTACAATTTCCCCAACATTAGTGGGACTAGGGTGGCTCTTGTAATAGCTTGAGAAAATGAATCTTTCAAGAGTCGCACAGGTGACTGAATGGTTTTTATTGCCGTGGAATTATATTTCTAGAATTGCAAAGGCCCCTGTCCCTTAACCCAGTCCTGGAAAAGGTACAGCTGGGGATCCAGTAGAGCCAAAAGCAGGGCCAGTGTCCAGAGTGTCTGTTTCGTGGTGGAATTGAATCCAGTGCAGCATTAGGCTAATCACAGTTTATTAGTCCATTGTATGGAGTCCACATGTCTGTGGTCCATGTGGGCGAGTACAGAGCATGAGAACCTCACAAACCAGGGGTCAGGAGTGAGCAATGAGAGAGAGAGAGAGAGAGAGAGAGAGAGAGAGAGAGAGAGAGAGAGGATGCCAAGAGCAAGAACTCTCTTTGTTCAGTAGTTTAATATCTTGAGTTTCATGCCCCTGTGATGGGCATGCCTATTCTGGCCACTGACTCGATTCCAGGTGCAACTGACAAATAAGCACCTTCTGGCATCACCCAGACCTTACTGGGCATGTATCTACACTGCCTTTGTCTAGTCCCTTTCCCCATAAATTTGTAGGGAACAGACCTGGAGAGTGTTAAAGGCAGCTTTCTGACAGAAATGGCATGCCTATATTATTCAGCCTTCCCTTTCCTATTAGATAATAACCAGATTATTAATGGCATCACCTTGACTGCTGGTTGGCTTGTCCAGACCCAAACAATGCCTGGAACCCTTTAGTACTCAAACCACCACCACCCACACTCACATCTGACTTAGAAGCCTGATGCATGGCCCCAAAGTATCTGAACTGATATTTTTAATATCACGCTCAGAGATTAAAATTTCATTCATTAAATCTTTCTCCTGAGGTCCCAAAGTATGTGGCTACTAGCAAAATTGCTCCAAATGATGCTAGTGAGAATTTTGGAGGGAAGAGTGTTTTCACAGCATGGCAGATGAACCTCCATCCATAAACTCAGATATGCTAGAAATATATTTCTTTTATTTATTTTCAACCAACCTAATTCCTCACCTTGAGCTCTCATCCCACCTGCTTGACAATACATTTACTCTCAGGTGTTCTTAGAATTTTACCTATCAACCCCAAGGCCTAAGTCAATACCAAAGGTTTGGAATGAGAGGTGGCCCAGGTAGAAGTTTCTGTCTTGAGTCTTCTTTCCACAGAGTATGGATGACATACTGATCATCCCTGAGCTTATACTTAATGAAGGCAGTGTCTAGGTCCCTGTGAAAGTTCTCTCTGCTTTCCTCTGCAACGTCTCCCAAGAAGAGTCTAAAACCATCTTCTTAGAAACTCAAAGACCTCCTGCTCCCCAGCCCTTGACTCAAAACCCCTTTTTATGAGGAGAGAAAAACCTTTCTCCAGCCAACCCTACCACTTCAGCTGTCTTTTGGACAACAAAAGACAGAAAGCCCTTGGGCTGCCTCTGCTTTCTGCCCTGTCCCACCCCTAACCTGGGGCCTGGAAATTGGAGCCTCTGCCAGCTAAAAGATGGAGAATAAAAAGTCAGAGACAATCATAAATTTATATCTCAAATTATCATTCAACCTCTTAAGCAATACTTTCATGAAAAGTATTTTATTGTAATTTACATATAACCGGGCCAACATGACTCAGAGGTTGAGTATCAATCATGAACTAGGAGGTAATGGTTTGATTCCTGGTCAGGGCACATGCCCAGGTTGCAGGATTGATCCCCAGTAGGGGATGTGCAGGAGATAGTTGATCAATGATTCTCACTCATCATTGATGTTTCCATCTCTCCCTCTCCTTCCTCTCTGAAATCAATATATATACAAATGTTATATATACACAGAAATCTATATAGAACTTTTATAGTAAATCCAGATAATCCTTGCAAGAACCCAAAAGAAACATGAATAATCATTAGCATTTGGCTTTTTTTTTTACTTCTATAGGACTATAGCATAGAACTATACTTTGTATCTGCTAATTAGCTGCAAATAAGGAAAAGGCATGTGGGATAAATAAATAAAATCATGCAGACAAATAGTGACAAAATGCATTTCATTCCATCTTTCCACTTACATATTTTTCTAAAGGGATGACATGATGAATAGTTTAGTACAAGTACCCTCTATAGTGTTCCAAAAAAACTCAATCTTGACAAACATTCAAAAAAATTTTTGCTGAAAATCTGCTTTGGGTCAATTATAACAGGGAAATCTATGGTCATATATAAAACATAGGGAGGACTGGGGGATTATATCTGTATTTATTTTTATTTTTTAGAGATAACCATGAACATGCAGAGAACTGCACACATCTGAAGTTTAGAACTTGGTGAGGTTTATATATGTCCACAACCCTACAATCACCACCCAGATCACCAGGCAGCCCATCCACAGTCTTCCAAAAGGGGTTTCCAGCCCCTAGTCAACACCTGCCCCAAAAGTAACCACCACTGAAACCGGTTTGGCTCAGTGGATAGAACGTCGACCTGCAGACTGAAAAGTCCCAGGTTCTATGCCAGTCAAGGGCATGTACCTTGGTTGCGGGCACATCCCCAGTAGTGGGTGTGCAGGAGGCAGCTGATTGATGTCTCTCTCTCATCAATGTTTCTAACTCTCTATCCCTCTCCTTTCCTCTCTGTAAAAAATCAATAAAATATATTTTAAAAAAGAAGTAACTACCATTTTTGCTTCTATCAACAAGGATTTAGTTTGCCTATTCTTGAATTTTATATAAATGGTTCATACAATATATACTCTTTCTGTAAAATTCCACTTTAAAATATTGTACTTAATAATACTTACTTAAGAATTCTTAATACTGACTCAAACACATTGCTATCATTATTGTTTACCATTAGCATCAAAATCTCAAAGTGTTGAGGGGGAACCAAGATGGTGGCATAGGTGAGCACTTAAACTACTGCCTCACACAACAATTTCAATACTACAGCTAAAAGACAAAACAGACATTACCGAGAACCACAGGAAAGCTGGCTGAGTGGAAATTCTACAATTATAAAAAAAAGAGTGGGACTCACAGAGACTCAGAGGAGCTGCAAAAAGCCAAGGTATGGAGACACGCACGTGGTGAGGATGGATAGTAGAGGGCCTAGCTGTCTTCATCTAGCGGGAGCGAGACAGAAACTCCCAACTGTACTGAACCCCAGTTCCAACAGCACTGAATCCCAGTTCTGAGAGAAACTCATACACGGTGAGTTTGGACTGTTAAAAAAAAGGGAAGGAGTACACGGAAACTCAGGGAAACTCAGCAGAGCCGCAAAAGGCAGAGGTCTGGAGGCATGTGCACCAGTGTGCACAGAGCGGACTGACTGCTGATTGTGCCGCTGGCTTTCTTCCAAATTTTTTGGAAGATGGAACCTCCCAACTGCACTGAACTCCACTTCTGACTGCACTGAACCCACGTTTCAGGCAAGACCTTAGGGACTCAGACTCCTACAGGTCCCCAGAATGCACAGAAACTCAGGGGAGCCATGAAAGGCAGAGATATGGAAGCATGCACAACATGCATGCACACAGAGAGTGCTGCAGCAATTACCAAGGGACCAAGGGCCACATAAAGCAAGACTGACAGGAAGCCAAGGCTGTCTGCTCAGCCCTGAGACTCTGTCCAATCCAAGCCAAACACAGAGGCATTTGTAATTTTGCAAGTCTTATATCATAAGGCTGACTCCAGCACAGAAGTTCCCCTGGCGTAGACACAGCTGATCCTCACAACCAATTGGCTTGGAGGTCAATTCCTCAGAGTGATACTAACAACAATCAAGACTTAAGTACAATAAGGCTGTACACACAGTCCACAAAGGGGTGCACCAAGAGAGTTCACCTCAGGTAACTGGGGAGCGGAGCTACTGGGTCATATAGGACACCTAGCACACAAAGCTACTCGACCAACTCAGGAAAGCAGAGAAAATGCAGAGACAAAGGAACAGATCATAAATGAAAGAAATGGAGGAAAACAAACAACTGGATAAAGAGTTCAAACCACAGTTATAAGATGTTTTAAGAATTTCCTAGAAAAGATAGGTAAATTTAGTGAGACCCAAGAGGAGATGAAAAAGGACCAACTAGAAATTAAACATACACTGACTGAAATAAAAAATATTATACAGAGACCTAATAGCAGACTAGAGGAACGCAAGAATCAAGTCAAATATTTGAAACAAAAAGAAGAAGAGAACACTCAACTGGGAAAGCAAAAAGAAAAAAAAATCCAAAAATGTGAAGATAGTGTTGTAAGGAACCTCTGGGACAACGTCAAGCGTACCAACATCAGAATTATGCGGGTGCCAGAAGAAGACAGAACAAGATACTGAAAACCTACTTGAAGAAATAATAACTGAAAATTTCCCGCACCAGGTGAAAGAAATAGACTTACAAGTTTGGGAAGGGCACAGAACCCCAAATAAAAGGAATACAAAGAGGACCACATCAAGACACATCATAATTAAAATACCAAGAGCAAAAGACAAAGAGAGAATATTAAAAGCAGCAAGAGAAAAACAGTTAATTACCTACAAAGGAGCACCCATAGGATTCTCAGCTGATTTCTCAACAGAAACTATGCAGGCCAGACGGGAGTGGCAAGAAATATTCAAAGTAATAAATAGCAAAAACTTACAACCAAGATTACTCTACCCAGCAAAGCTATCATTCAGAATTGAAGGTCAGATAAAGAGCTTCACAGATAAGAAAAAGCTAAAGGAGTTCATCACCACCAAGCCAGTATTATATGAAATGCTGAAAGGTACTCTTTAAGAAGAGGAAGAAGAAGAAAAAGGTAAATATAAAAATTAGGAACAACAAATACCTATCTATCAATAAGTGCATCTAAAAATTGATTGAATAAAATATCTGATGAACAGAATAAACTGGTGAATATAATAGAATCAGGGGCATAGAAAGGGAGTGGACTGACAATTCTCAGGGAAATAGGGTTAGAGGGGTGGGGAGAGAGACTGGACAAAATTGTATACCTATGGATGAGTACAATGGGAAGGAAGTAAGGCAGAGAGTGGGGTGGGAGCCAGATGGAGGGGAGCTATGTGGGGGGGGGGGGAGGAACACCAACAATGATAATGATAATGGTAATGATAATGATAATGATAATGATAATGATAATGATAATGATACCATCCTCTTGTCCTTCATTAACCCAGGAGCAGTAACTCCAGGAACTCACTTTAACTTCAGATCTACCTTTTCCAGTTCAAAGAACTTCCTTAAACTTGCCACCTCAGGTTTTTAAGCAGCAGATTGGAGTGCCCTTAAATCTGGGGAAATTGATATTTCAGTCATGGCAATAACTACAGGAAGAAGAGGCAGCACAGAGGGGCAGGTGGGGCCCACACATGTGAGACAGACCCAGGGCTGGAGGACATCTGTCCCAGCCTCAGAACATGATATCAAATGGTTATGAGAAGTTTAAAATCACACCAAAATTAAAAGTTCCTAAAATTAAAAATTTTTCAAAATGAGTTGTATCACACAGTAATGGCATCCTACACATACATGAAGAAATGCAGAATTTAGAAATACATGTGTCTATTTCAACCTGGCCTTTATTTTAAAAGCCTATTGTAACTGTTTTAGCTAGGCCTTCACAGATCTATATAAGTGCATACTTGGGTCAAGTGAACTCAGCCAGCACTCCCAGGCCTACAAGATGCCACAATAGTAAAAAATAAGACTGCAAATGACAACCTTCCTGGTTCCTTCCCTGAAGGGAACTTCCTTCCTGAAAGGAGCCTTATACCCCTGCTCCTTGTTTAAGAAGCTCACCATCTAGCAAAACCTCGGTGCATTCTGAGCACTAGCTCATAACAAGAGAGTGTGGGATCAAGTGGAAGGTTTTTAAAAGTAATAGTAATACAGAGAAATGTGTTATTGGCAAATGCTGTTTTTACTTATCATGTTTATTGTTCAGTTTTCCACTAGAATGTAAATTCTATGAGATCTGCTTAATCATCTGCTATCTTCCCAGTGCCTGCACATTATAGAAATTCAATAAATTTTGGTTGAATGAAAATAAAATAAAATAAAATAAAATAAAATAAGTCATGGGGAAAGGCTAGACCTTACAAGAATACTAGGCCAGAAAGGTAGATGTCACTGAAGGACACTAAACATAATAATGTAATAATGACACTTCTGTCTCAGCTCCATCTGAGAGATAACTGGAAAATCCAAGCAGACAGATAATTACCAGTAGATGAATCTTTCAAGGTTGAATCAGAGACAGATAAACAGAGAAATATTAACAAAACAGAATATTGATCCTTCAGTAAAATAAAATAAAAATTATGTATTTCTACTCTTGGACAGACAGATAGAAAAAAAGAGAATGAGAACACCAATTACCAATTCTAATCAGGAATGAAAAATGGATTATCACTGCAGATCCTACATTCATTAAACAGATAATAAATATATAAGCACCTTTATGCTAACAAATTTGACAACCTAGTTGAAATGGACAAATTCCTTGAAAAATACAACCTATCAAAACTGACAAAGATGAAGCAGAACATCTGAATAGCCCTATATCTATTAAAAAGCTCAAGAACAGTCTAAAAGTCATTGTGTCAGGGGAAGGCAGTGTATACCACACGTGACTAGGGGTAAGCTAGGTCATCATGGTCTCAGGCTTAGAAATGATACAGGTACTATTTAGTCACTGTGTCATAGAGAAGGATCCTGTCACCAGAACAGGCACAAGGTTAGAACCAGGATCCTCAGTTTGTACTCTGGTTTAGAGGACGAGACAGGAGGTTCTCAAATTCTCAGTTTCAGAATGTTTATTTATTTGTTTGTTTATTGTTGAAAAAACATCTACCTTGAGCCTGCTAGGAGTTGTGTGAAGTCATAAGCAGTCTTAGTGAGTTAAGCCGATGGCAGACCTGCTAAGGCTGGACAAATATAGACTCTCATTTAGCTTCTAGAGAAAATTACTGAAACTGAATTTGTATGCCAACCTTTTTATATACTAGAGGCCCAGTGCACATAATTTGTGCTCAGGGGAGTGTCCTTCAGCCCAGTCTGCTCCCTCTTGAATCTGGGACCCCTTGAGGGATGTTTGACTGTCCAGGCAGTCAGACATCCCTCTCACAATCCAGGACTGCTGGCTTCCAACTGCTTACCTGCCTTCCTTCCTGATTGCCCCTAACTAATTCTGCCTGCCAGCCTGATCACCCCCTAACCACTCCCCTGCCAGCCTGATTGATGCCTAACTGCTTCCCTGCCAGCCTATTTGCCCTTAACTGCCCTCCCCTGTGGGCCTGGTCACCCTTAACTGCCTTCTCCTACAGGCCTAGATCCCCCCCAACTGCCCTTCCCTACAGGCTCAGTCACCCCTCTGCCAACCTGGTCACCCCTAACTGCCCTGCCCTGCCCTGCAGGCTTGATTGCCTACAATTACTCTCCTTTGCAGGCCTGGTCCCCGCCAACTGCCCTCCCTTGCTGGCCATCTTGTGGTGGCCATCTTGTGTCCACATGGAGGCAGGATCTTTTGACTACATGGGGGCAGTCATTTTGTGTGTTGGAGTGATGGTCAATCTGCATATTACTCTTTTATTAGATAGGATAGAGGCCTAGTACACGGGTGGAGGCTAGCTGGTTTGCCCTGAAGGTGTCCTAGATCAGGGTGGGTATTCCCTTGGGGTATGGGGTAGCCTGGGTGAGGGGCCTGTGGTGGTTTACAGGCTGGCCACAGCCCCTGGCGACCCAAGTGGAGGCCCTGGTATCTGGGATTTATTTATCTTCCACAATTGAAACTTTGTAGCCTGGAGCAGAGCCAAGCCTTCTGCTTACTCTGTGACAGCAGCCATTGAAACTTTTATTGCCTTAAGCAAAGGCCAGAGGGTGCAGAAAGCTTGGCTTCCTCCATCGCTGGGGGCAACCCAAGCCTCCCTCCTACTCTCTCTGAGGCTGTAGCTATCTTGGTTGGGTTAATTTGCATACTCACTCTGATTGGCTGGTGGACATGGCTGGTGGGTGTGGTGGAGGTATAGTCAATTTGCATATTACTTTTTTATTAGATAGGATTTTATTAATCATCTGTTATGAATTTGCATTTTAACCTTTCTATTGATGGTTTCTTTACCCTTCTAGTTTCTCTGACTCAAACCACAGATCATTCCTTGCCTCTGCTCTTTCTCTCACATGCCACATTATATCTGTTAGGAAATCCTAATTCACAATAGCAAGCACCTGACAACTCCAAATATGTACAGCTGAAGAACGCTGACTAACACAGATCCCTCTGACATTGTTTCCTACTGTGCTTTCTTTGTTCACAGGTATCCATGCCACTCTGGGATGATCACCTTAGGACCTTTGCATTTGCTATTTCTTCCTTTTGGAATGTGTGCCACCTAGAGAGACACCTGTGTATCCTTCATTCTTTCAGATCTCCACTCAACTATCCTCTTCATAGTTATATTTCTCATGACCAGCCAATATTCTCAGTACCTAGTGTGTATAAAGTAGGTGCTCAATAATTGTTTATTATTATTATTATTATTATTATTATTATTATTATTATTATTGATTTCAGAGAAAGGAAGGGAGAGGGAGAAATAGAAACATCCATGATGAGAGAAAATCTTTGACCAGCTGCCTCCTGCATGCTCCCTACTGGAGATTGAGCCCACAACCCAAGCATGTGCCCTTGACTGGAATTGAACCTGGGACCCTTCAGTCTGCAGGCTGATGCTCTATCCCCTGAGCCCAACCGGCTAGGGCTCAATAACTATTTTTAAATAAATGACTACTATGGGACTACAGCAGGGGGAAAAGAAAGGAAGAAAACTGGCACATGGGTCTGCTCAAGACCATGAATGTGTTTTATTTGGTTCATCCAGTATTTTAAAAAATTGGAAGTCATTGACAATTTTTAAAGGTCAAGAGAATTCTGATTTCTCTTAAAAATGAGAAGATCTGCTAATACTGGGTACATATTGTCACATAACTGCCCCAACTGAAATTGAGTGTGATTGGTTACAGTGAGCCACTAAGTCCAGCAGATTGTCTGATACTTAACCCTTTGCATTACTTTACATTCCCCACTGGGCCTTTTAAGTAGTCATTACAGAAGTTGACATTCCTTATGTCATGGTTTCAATTTCTCTGGAGGGTGTGAATCAACATTTACCAAGGAGACAGAATTCTAAAATGTTTCTCAAGATTAAATTCTCTCATGTACACATAGTGTCTCCTAATTATTTAATCAAACATAAACTTAGGTGCTGCTCCTCTATGACTTTGACCTAATCAGTTGAGCTTTTAAAAGGGATCAGGCTCCTACTGGGAGAACATATTTGAAATGTGAAATGGGAACAAGGTGAGGGAGAGTCTCTGTTGATGACTTGAAGATAGAGCAAGCCATGTGGCAAGGAATGGGATGACCTCTAAAAGTTAAGAGTGACCTACTAGCTGACAGCCAGCAAGGAACTAGAAACCTCAGTCCTACAACCTCAAGGAACTGAATTCAGTTAAGGCCTGAATGAGTCTGGAAGCAGATTCTTCTCAGAGCCTCCAAAGAGAAACATAGCCTGACCATCACCTTGATCAGTCTTGTAAGGCCATAAGCAGAGAACACAACCACCTCAGGCCTGGACGTCTGGTCTAATGTATTGAAAGATAATAAACAGGTGTTATTTTTGAGCTATTTTCTACATTTGTGGTTATACTTCAACAGAAGAATAATCAAGATCTTAATTTTTATCAAAGGATAAATGGTTATAAGAAAAGTTATTTTGTAAAAGTAAAAGGTTATCTTATCTCTCACATCAACATTTTCTAAACAATCAATGAGAGATTGCTGTTTTTAAAAATCCAATCTTAATTGAGTTTAGTTTTCTATAGAAACTTTACCATGAACATTCCTTTTTTTATTTAATAGAGTCCTTTGGTCTTTGGAAGTATATGTGTTTTGACCAAACTAATATAGGAATAAAAACAGACATTCCTCCACTTTTGGCATAATTTTCTAAGCCTTTAATATAAAGTGAAGGGCAGCATTTGTATAAAGCTGCCTGATACCACCCAGAATAAGGTAAAGAATATCTTAAATGGCTAGTCCATTGAAATGGTTCTTCTGTCTCTATATGATCCTCTCCAAAGGGCTTGCCAGTTCAGAATTGTGAGCATCTCCTATTTTAAATGCATAAATCTCTTCTGAATTGACACCCAGTCTATCTGCTGCTATCTGGGAAGAGATATTCAAACCACAGCCTGCATTCAATTTGATACTCCACTGAATTGGGAATTAGAGAGTGCTATGAGCTGTCCATTTTGGTGAGGAGCATTTTTAAAAATGCCCTGGTCTCAAATGCATGTGCTTT
Organism: Lasiurus cinereus; assembly: GCA_011751065.1. NCBI lineage: Eukaryota > Metazoa > Chordata > Mammalia > Chiroptera > Vespertilionidae > Lasiurus > Lasiurus cinereus. Next base: position 12,167,226 of record JAAGEH010000006.1, read on the forward strand.
GAAGAATTTTTCACCCAGAAAGCTTCCAGAGTGGGGACGACAGCTCCAACGATGTGAGTCAGCTGCCCATTTCCAGATGATCACTCTTGGTACATGTTTCTGCCAGCTGCTGATTGGTAGGTAGTTTTGAGCTACCCTGAAAGGCATCTCCCCCCGTGGTCTGGGAAATATGTGCTGGGTTTTCCTGGGATCTATATGTCATGCAGATGGGAATAAATATTAAAAATATATGTAAAAAATGGTTTCCATACATCCGGAGACAATTGTAAAGGCTAAGTCTTGGTTCTCTGTTAGAAGATGAGGCACTACAATAAACTAACATGGGTGGTAAATTCAACATACTTACTGATATTTATAAGAACATAAGAAAATGTCTTCATTAAATGACTGCCTCTTTTATTTGGCTGCAAAAGAGAAGGGAGGAAGAAAACAGGGAGGGGTGCAGGTTCAAGAAAGGGAAGAGAAGGAGAGGAGATGTGATCACTCCTGACTCTGCTTCTGAGACCTCTCCTGGACTTCCTAGGTTCCCCTACAGACTCTATGGTCTCTTCTGGACAGTGCTCTCCCACTCAGCACTTGTCCCACTTCATTTTTTATGTTTGTGGATTGTTCACCCTATAAGTTGCATGAGTCTGAGAGACTGGGTTTGAATGGTTGTCCAGAAGGAAAGTAGGAGCTTCACTTAGCTTGAGTTCCCCCCAAAATACACCTTAGAATAAAGATGGGAGTGCAAGAAGTTTGTTTTTGAGGTGATCCCAGGAACAGGGGGAAGGGAAAAGGAGACAAAGAAGGCAAGGCAGCCAATACAGGGTAAGTAAAAAATCAAGGTAGAACTGTAAGCAACTAAGGCTCAGTGCCTTAGGAGCTGGCTATTCATGCTCCATCTTCCTCCATTATTAGTCCAAGGGTGCTCCCTTAGGCCATGGCTCCTCAGCACCAAGGCAGAGTATGGAGGATGCACACACTTGCAGGATCCAGTCCATTTGTATGGGAAAGATTAATGAGGGAATATGAGCTGGGCACCAACAGTCTCAATAGACATTTGTTGAAAGAATAGATGTGTGAATAAGAGAAATTATTTCTTTCATTCCAATTCTCTTTATAATGCTACTAGAGGCCCAATGCATGAAGATTCATGAAAGAATGGGCCTTCTTTCCCCTGGCTGCCGGCACTGCCTTTGCTCCAGCCCCAAGCCACCTTTCCACCTTCCCACACTGCCCAGAGGCCTGGAGCGGCTGGAGCGATAGAGAACACTTGTATCATCTCCATGGTGATGACACAAGCATCCCACCCCTGGCCACTTGGCACCTGTGTATGCAAATTAATCCACCATCTTTGTTGGGTTGATTTGCAAACTCACTCCTGATTGGCTGGTGGGTGTTGTGAAGGTATGGTCAATTTGCATCTTTCTCTTTTATTAGTGTAGGTGGTCTGTTATGTTATACTAGAGGCCCAGTGCACAACATTTGTGCACTGGAGGAGTGATGGTACTCAATCCAGCCTGTGCCCTCTTGCAACCAGGATCCCTCAGGTAATGTCCAACTACAGGCTTAGGCCCTCTCCCCACAGCAGTCAGACATCCCCAAGGGTTCCTTAGCACTGTCACAGAGGTAGGAGAGGCTTCCACCTCTGCCACTATGCTTGCCCATGAGTCCGGCTTCTGGCTCTCCCTGAAGGAGCTCACTGACCACCATGAGGCAACTCTGGCATTAAGCATCTGCCCCCTGGTTGTCAATGTGTGTCATAGCAACCAATCATTCCACCTTTCTGTTTATTTGAATATTAGCCTTTTATTATATAGAATTAGAAGCCCAGTGCACGAAATTCCTGCACGGGTGGGGGGGCAGTGTGTTCCTCAGCCCATCCTGCACCCTCTCCAATTTGGAAGCCCTTGAGAGATGTCTGACTGCCCATTTAAACAGGTGGTTGGAAGTCCCTCTCACAATCTAGGACTGCTGGCTCCCAAATGCCCTGCCCTGCAGGCCTAGTCTCCCTCAACTGCCCTCCCTTGCAGGCCTGGTCCCCCTGAACTGCTCTACTTTGCAGGCCTGGCCCCCCTAACTGCCCTCTCCTCTGACCTGGTCTCCCCCAACTGCCTTCCCCTGCAGGTTTTGTCCCCCCCACAACTGTCCTCCCCTGCAGACCTGGCCCTCCCCAACTGCCCTCCACTACAGGTCTGGTCCCTTTCCAAGTGCTCTCCCCTGCAGGCCTGACCCAACACCCCCCAATTGCCCTCTCCTGCTGACCTGGTCTCCCCTAACTGCCCTCCTGCTCACCTGATTGCCCACAACAACCCTCCCCTACAGGCCTGGTCACCCCTAACTTCCCACAACTGTCCTTTCCTGCAGGCCATTTTGTGGTGGCTATATTGTGTCCACATGGGGGCAGCCATCTTAGACCACATAGGGCAGCCATCTTGTGTCTTGGTGGGACAGTCAATATGCATATTACTCTTTTATTGGATCGGGTGTGTCACTTTGAATTTTTTTTTCTTTATTTTCTTACGTGGGATATGACATCATAAAGAGCATAAGTCCAATCTGAGATATACAGCTCAAGGACTGCTGTCCATATAAACACCTGTGTACAACCACCCAGTTCAAAGTATCAAACATTATCATCACCTAGTTAAGCTCCCACTCACTTCTTCCTAGTTAATGTCAGTATCCACCCAGAAACAATCACCATTCTGATGCTTACCATTATAAATTAGTATTGCCTCTTCTTAAACATTCTAAAAAGGAGTTTATGCAATATAGTCTCATTCCTGTCTGATTTCTACCACTCACCACAATTTGTGGAATACATCTATGCTGTTGTGAGCACCAGTTAGGGGTGTGTGTGTGTGTGTGTGTGTGTGTGTGTGTGTGTGTTTCTGTACAGTACTCAGACAACTCAATTTTATAGTCAAAACTGAATAAATAAGTAGATTCCTGAGTTACATTCAATCCTGCTTTCTGGTAATGCCACTTGACAGGTCACCACTAGCTCTTGGAATTTCTGCCAGAGGAAATTCACTTCCCACCACCCCAGGCTGCATATCAGGGAAATCATCCCATCTTCCTGGTCACAGGAGCTTTATCCTCCTTGCAGCTATGAATTGGGCAGTTTTATCTGATCTACCAAATATGATCTGAGCACGACAGAAGATGAGCTAACTTTTCCACCCAACTCTATCACCAACTGGTCATGAGCCTCGAAACAAGTCGCATTGGCTCTTTTATTTTCAGCTTCTTTCTCTTTAAAAGCAAAACACTGGGGGAGGAGGGAGGGTGAAATAGAAAATAAAAAATAAAAATAAAAATAAATAAATAAAAGCAAAGTACTGGGCTGACAGTTTTTATGGTTCCTACTGCCCCATGCATCATGGCTAGCAGACATTGTCTATACATGTTCTAGCATTGTCCCCACCTGCTTTCTCAAGCAAGTGGTACACCTCGATTACAGAAACACCAGCTCCCATCTGTCAATTCAGCTCAGCAGGTTTCCTTGGGATAACGAACAGTACTCTCAACATGCAGGGCCAGCCGACAAACCGCATCAATGTGCATACTTGCAATGAGGCAAGCTGTTGTGTGGGCCCTGTCCGGTAGCCTTGGCGCTTTAGGGGGCCAGCAGGAGAGATGGAGGTGCTTGTCAACAACAACAAAATAGGGGGCAGGGAAGGCTTTTGGACATTTTTGACTGAGGGGCCAGGATTTTTATTTATGGTTTAGAAGGGGATAAATACTAGTGCTGGTCCTTGAACAAAAGCCTGCCCATGTACTACCTCAAGAAAGGAAGCCTTGAGAGGGTCTGCTTCTGTTGTCCATGCTGTCTGTGACCTCCTCCTCATTCCCCAATCTTTCTATTTTATGTGCTTCGTTGTCTTTGCTTAAGGACTAGTTCTGAAACTGCTGCTATACCAGGAAGCCCAGAAGTTTCCATGAACACTCCATGGTTAATGATATTTAGGAGGTCAGGTATTGATACTCCAGCTCTGTCACTTACATGTGTTTTACACCCCTCCGAAGGAATAAGCTTCAATCACCCACAAAGTTACATCCATATTGCCTGCCTTACCCTTCCTGCCTCCTCCCAAATATACAATTTCCACCCAAAATCCTTGTCTTAGGCTCAGCTTCTAGGGGAACCCAGACCAAGGGAATCTTAGATAAACACCGTAGTCCTTCAGTAGAGACTTGACTGTGGGTGGTGAGTGCACAATGCAGTATGCAGATGATGCTTTATGGAGTTTGACACTTGAAACCTGTATGGTTTTATTAATCAATGTCACCTAAACAAATTCAATTTAAAAACCAAGTAATGATAATGTTTAAAGGTTTATTTTATACCAAACAAAATTAAGCACTCTTGTTTTAAGCCGCACTTACTTAACTAGATAAGAAAACATCTGTCTTTCAAAGGAAGCAATTATCCACCAACCATTACTCTGGGGACAACAGATCCAGTGGCTGCCTCAGCACCTCCTGCCTCAGTTCATGGAAGTTGGCTTCTAAAGTTGAGCCTCAGGGTCCACAAGACTCTGGGCCCCACCATGGAGCACTCATGAGTGTGACAGGGGACACCACCACAGAAACATTACTCTATAATTCCACTCCTTCAGAGCCAGTTCTTCCAAGTTAACATGTGGAAAATCTGCTGTGAGCCAAACCACTGAGGGGTGATGGCAAGAGGTGATGAGAATAACAGGGCATGGGTGAGAAGAGAGAGCCTTGGGTGGTGGGGGGGAACACAGTGAATCATCCATTCCTTATGACTTCTAGCCCCATGTCTTACTCCATACAGATATTCTACTCCTCAACTCCCTAGCTCCCTTTGTGTGGTAAGAAACACCACATCTTAGCAAGGGATGCTAGAATGATTGACAACCAGGTTAAAAAATCAAAGAATTATTGTTATGTAATATAGAGTATTCTGCTCATAGAATTTAACCCTCTGAGTCATTTTAACAAAACTCCTTCAGTCTCTTCTCACTCCTCCTCTGCCAATTAGGGTTAAAGTTTGTTTAATTAACTGAGGGACACTTGTCAACAGAGGGATTAAGGGAGTGACTGCAAATGTGGAAGCCAGCACTGGGTTGGCTTGTTCCCGATCTTCTGCACAGACCACATGTTCCAGCATCATGAAGGCTAACAGTGATCATCTGGTCTGAGTCACTTAATGTTTTATTGTTTCCTTATGATGATTATTCAATTTGTCATACTTGAACATATTAATGTTTTCTATTTTGCATGTATATTTTAATTCTTGGCTTTCATCTCTATATTTGGGTTTGTTTTAAAAGTGAAGTTTAAAAAAAATTAAATCAAATAAAAATTTACAAGACCTTTTAAATGTGGTCCCCACTGCATTTTTGAAGTTGTGACTGTAAGGCTGAGAATTTTTTTCTGTAGAATGAGAGTTCATCTTGAAAGGGAACAAGGTGAGGCTCCATATGGCAATCCACCAGGCAGGGGGCAGATGGAGCTGTGCCTGTGTTCAGATGGCCCACCCCCATCTCCACTTCAGGAACAAGCTGCTCCCTGGTTAACCCCTTACACATACAGACATCAGCTCACTTCCATATAGACAATCACTGCAACCAAAGGCATTGATCAGGATGGCTCATGCTTTCACCACATGATTGGGGGCTGGGGTGAGCACTAAGGCTAAGAGAGATTAGGTAACTTGCTTGAAGTCACACAGCAGAAAAAAGGGAAGAGATGCATCACCGGGTCTTAAATCCAAGAGCTTCTAATTCAGAGTTTGGTGATTCATCCATTGATATCAGTCTCCTTGCTTCAAGTAATTTTAGTCCAGGGGAGTATTTGTATTAAGTGTAAATTAGGAACTATAGAACACGTGGGCAGAATTCCAAGGCATCAGCCAATAATGTGCCTTTTCCTCAGAAGTTATTGACAGCTTGTCCCGACCACCAACACTGTGTATAAGGACACATACATGTTGGACAGATTTCCCACTTCCTCCACCATCTTGTGATTTAATCTGCCTTATAGTCAGTTATTCCCAAAAATTTTTTTAGTGCTAAAGAGTCACCCTCTTCCATCAGATAGGAATCCTACTGTAATCATTGCCCCAACACCAGGACTACTCAAAGCGTGGACCCGATCAGCAGCAACACTTATCACCTGGAAAGTGATTAGATAGACAAATTCTTGAGTCCCATCCCAACCCTACAAAATCAGAATCTCTGGGAGTGATGCTCAGCCATCTATTTTAATCATCTCTTCAGGGCACCCTGGTGTCTACTAAAGTGCTTTGCACATAGAGGTATTTTGCATGTAAAAAAAAACACACCCGTTGCCTGAGTGGTTCCTTAAATTCTGACATAAAATTACCAGCTAATAAGTTCTAGTATGTGGCCATGTTACAATTTCTCATATTGGATTAACATGAAATGAATAAAAATGCAGAAATAGTAAGCATACAGCTTAAAACAATCACTGAAATACTTGGGATTCTTAATAGATATTACAGGGGGGAAAGAACTTTTGAAAAACATATAGGAACTGAACAAGAAGATAACACTAAATTCTGGAGAAATATCCCAGGGAACCAATATTTTAAATAACACCTGAACCAACCTTAATTAATGTTTATAGGGGCCATACTGCATCCTCACCCCAGCCACCTCCCACCATTCCCTTATAGTCAATTAGGTTCTATCTATCTATGCTCTAGGTTTTTTTTTTCTCTTTTTGATAAAAAGCTTTGGATAGATACAAACTATCAGCCACTACATTGTGACAAAATGAAATATGTCTTTTATTTTTAGTACTCCTTTCATATAAAAAAAATTGTCAGCCCAGCCCATGTGGCTCAGTGCTGAGTGTCAATCTATGAATCAGATCATGGTTGGATTCCCAGTTCAGGACTTTATCAAATGCAGGCAGCAGCTAATCAATGATTCTCTTTATTCTCTCTCATCTACATTATTTCTATCTCTCTCCCTCTCCCTTCCTCTCTGAAATCAATAAAAATATTTTTTTATTTTTCAGATATTTAAGATACTCTAAAATGTCCATGATTTTTGTTTATGTTATTAATCTTAATATTTACACAGCTATATTTATAATTCTTCCCACTTCTTAGTTAAAGTACACAATTTTCTTGCTTGTTTTAGCATTGTGGCTGATTTTGGAAACATATGAAACCAAATTAATATAAGGGAATTTATCTGGCTGTTCTGAAATGTGCTATATTCCATTTTCTCATTTGAAGTACTTCTTACAACCATCTAGAAATAAAAAGACTGGATTTATCTTAAAGTTGGCAGTCCTGTGCTTGGTTTGGCTCTATCACCAGAAGTGGGATAAAGAATATTTAAGCTGCAAACTGATTTTCCCAGACACTGACACCAAAGTGGGTAAAAAGTTCCAATAATCTGTTAACTCTAGAACATTGGTCTTGGTTAGACTCAGGAAAACTGGTGACCAATTCTATCTCTACCACCCGTTGGCTAACTCTCTATGCATTGATATCCTCAACTGGAAAAGGAGAACAACAGGCTCTGAAAACCTCATGTAGTTCTTGTGAAATTCAAATTATATTTTAAATAAGATGATGTACATGAAGGCTTTGTAAACTGGAAAAGGAATTATCTTATCTATGTTATGTTATTCTGTTGTTGCTGTTGTTGTTTTTATTGTTACCTAATCCAGGAGATTTCTCTAAAAGATAGTTTTTATTTAATAAATCTTTATTGTTCAGATTATTACAATTGTTCCTCTTTCTTCCCCCCATATCTCCACTCCACCCGACTCCCACCTCACCCTCTGCCCTTACCCACCCTCCACTGTCCTCATCCATAGGTGTATGATTTTTGTCCAGTCTCTTTCTGCACCCCCTTCACTCCTCTCCCCCTGAGAATTGTCAGTCCACCCCCTTTCTATGCTCCTGATTCTATTATATTCAACAGTTTATTCTGCTCATCAGATTAATTCACTTAATTTTTAGATTCACTTGCTGATGGATAGGTATTTGCTGTTCCTAATTTTTATATTTACCTTTTTCTTCTTCTTCCTCTTCTTAAAGAGTACCTTTCAGTATTTCATATAATACTGGCTTGGTGGTGATGAACTCCTTTAGCTTTTTCTTATCTGTGAAGCTCTTTATCTGACCTTCAATTCTGAATGATAGCTTTGCTGGGTAGAGTAATCTTGGTTGTAAGTTCTTCCTATTTATTACTTTGAATATTTCTTGCCACTCCCATCTGGCCTGCATAGTTTCTGTTGAGAAATCAGCTGACAATCCTATGGGTACTCCCTTGTAGGTAACTAACTGTTTTTCTCTTGATGCTTTTAATATTCTCTCTTTGTCTTTTACTCTTGGTATTTTAATTATGATGTGTCTTGATGTGGTCCTCTTTGTATTCCTTTTATTTGGGGTTCTGTGCCCTTCCCGAACTTGTAAGTATATTTCTTTCACCAGATGTGGGAAGTTTTCAGCATTATTTCTTCGAATAGGTTTTTAATATCTTTCTCTCTCTCTTCTTCTGGCACCCCCATAATTCTGATGTTGATACACTTGACATTGTCCCAGAGGCTCCTTACACTATCTTCCAATTTTTGGATTCTTTTTTCTTTTTGCTTTTCCAGTTGCATGTTTTCTGCTTCTTTGTATTTCAAATCTTTGACTTGATTCTTGCATTCCTCTAGTCTGCTGTTAGGTCTCTGTATAATATTTTTTATTTCAGTCAATGTATGTTTAATTTCTAGTTGGTCCTTTTTCATCTCCACTTGGGTCTCACTAGATTTATCCATCTTTTCTAGGAATTTTTTGTAAAACCTTATAACTGTGGTTTTGAACTCTATATCCAGTCATTTGATTTCCTCCATTTCTTTTGTTTGTGATCTGTTCCTTTCTCTCTGATTTTTCACTGCTTCCCTGAGTTGATAGAGTAGCTTTGTATGCTAGGTGTCCTATATGGCCCAGTAGCTCCACCTCCACAGTTACCTGAGGTTGACTCTCTTGGTGTACCTCTTTGTGAACTGTGTGTACAGTCTTGTTGTAATTAAGTCTAGACTGTTGTTAGTATCACTGTGGGGAATTGACCTCCAAGCCAATTGATTGTAAGGATCAGCTGTGTCAATGCTGGTAGAACTTCTGTGCTGGACTCCACTTTAAGACTTGCAAAAGTACAAAAGCCTCTGTGTTTGGCTTGGATGGAGTCTCAGGGTTGAGCAGACAGCCTTGGCTTCCCATCAGCCCTGTCCTACATGGTAGCCCCTGGTTTTCAGTGTCCCTGGGTAATCACTGCAGCCCTCTCTGTGCACAGTCATGTTCACGCACCTCCACACCTCTGCCTTTCTGGTTCCCCTGAGTTTCCGTGCACTCCAGGTTCCCAAATGAGTCTGGGTCCCCAGGGTCTCATCCGAAACTGGGGCTCAGTGCAGTCCAACCTGGATTTCAGCATAGTTGGGAGGTTCTGTCTTCCTCCTGATAGAGAAAATCAGCAGCACAATCAGCAATCAGCCCTCTGCATGCACACTTTTGTGTGCACCTCCAGACCTCTGTCTTTCATGGCTCCCCTAAGTTTCCCTGCACTCCTCCCTTTTCACAACAGTCCAGACTCCCCCGTATGAGTATTGCCCAGAATTGGGGTTCAGTGCAATTGGGAGTTTACATCTCCCTCCCACTAGAGGAAGCCAGCCAGACCCTCTGCCACCCATCCTGGAAGATATTTTTCTATATAAACTTATTTTAGTATAAGATCTTAATTTGGTGATGTTCTTTATCTAGAATTCTCTGATTTTGATCATTAAGGGAAACAGATAAGGAAGGTTATAATTGACTCTCAGCATCTCCCAGTCCTGAGCATGCAGCCTGATTGTGACTGAAAGCTATTGGGACCTCTGCTGGGGGCTTTCTCCGACCCCCACAGTTCTTAGGTAGCCTCAGCATTCCAGAAACTTAGTGCCCCATGAAAATCCTCACTTGATGACAGATGAAAATTGGAGAATTAAATACCCCCATTTTTCTTGCACTTCAGTTAGGGACAAATCTGAGATATGTTCTACACAGTCCCCCCAAAAGAGTCCAATGTGGAACTGAGTCCCAGGTGTCCACCATGGCCATCTGCTCATTACACGTCTTTACTGCCTGCCTTCCTATCTGTCTCACTCCACTGCCTCCCCCCCTCCCAGAGCTTTCTTGGACCACCTCCAAATAAACCAATAAGTGCACTGGGGAGACAGCACCAAGACCAGATAACCAAGGTCAGCTTCCTCATGATAAATCATATTGATGGTATGTACCCTTGATGTGATATGAAGAAAATATCACTTTATCTCTACATTCTTCCTCCCAGAAAACCCACAGCCCCACCCTAACCATGAAACAAATAGAAATGGAAGGAAATTCTACAAAATACTTGTCTAGTGCTCCTCAAATCATAAAAATCAAAGAAAGTCTGAGGACTGTCACAGACCAAAGGAAACTCAGGAGCTAGGACAGCTAATGGCAATGTGGTATCTTGAACAGAATCTCAGAACAGAACAGGACAATAAGGAAAGCTAATAAAATTCAAATAAAGTACAGAGTTTCATTAACAACAATCCTATATAATAAAGAGCTAATATACTAATTAGATGGAATGGTGGAAGGACCTTCCAGAATGACCTTCCTGAATGATAAGTAGGTAGGGGGTGGGGTCACAAGGCAGCCAAGGCCAGGAGGGCCTACCCTTGCATGAATTTCATGCATCGGGCCTCTAGTGTATTAATATTGGTTCCTTCATTCTAACAAAAGTACCACAGCATTGCAAGATGTAAAAATAGAGGAAGCTGAGTGCAGGGTATACAGAAACTCTCTGTAGTATCTTTGCAACTTTTCTATAAATTTCCAACTGTTCTAAAAGAAAAAGTTTAGAACAAAAAATGTCTGAATGTAAAAAATTTGAAAAGTCCTGGGATGAAGTAAATTTTATCTCAGGAAGTTTTCCTTTCTTTCCAAATCCAGAAAAGTTGTAAAGTCTTTGTTGCCAGCTGCACTTTTGCTGTTTATCTCTTACTCAGTATTTTCAGCTTGAGTTCAAGCCCCTTTATTATCCCTTTCTGGAAAATTCCAATCATCACCAACCTCCCTGTCCTCTGAAATCTGCTCTGATGGTGCCCATCTCTTCTTAACATTATGTTCAGTGATATCCACCATTGCGATTGTATTTACAACATAGAAATAAGCAAAGATTATAAACATTACAAATCAGAGCTTCTTTTTTTTTCTCTCCGGAGAGCTAGTTCACCAGCACACTACTCCTTACTGTCCTTGCCATCCAACTTAGCATTTAATTCATTCTTTTTGCATTGTACATTGATATTTCATGCCATTACTTCTAGGTTAGGCAGCATGACGGCCTCAGGAGTCAACTTGCACAATCAAATACACACCACTGGCCACACTGCCAAAATTAGAGTGGCTGTTCAACAGCTCTGGTGTACTGAGGGGTCCAAACTCTCATTTCAAATAAGTGATATAGTGGGGTCACAGTGGGATCTATTCCCAGCTCTTAGCATCTCTGGAGCTCTGCTTATTCACCTCAAAGGTAATAAATACAATTGGAAGAGGGAAGGGATGATCTGGAGGACTAAGTCCAGAATGAGCAGTCTTCCATTCTCCGGGGTCCCTGGGTGATGAGCATCAACTCTCCATGGCGCCTTCATTCCAGGGGATTGAATGGTGAAGGGTTATTAATAGACAGGTGCACGATCCAGGCAGATCCCACCAAGTTAACAGATTTCTCCAAATGTAGAGCTTCTCAGTCTTCAATCAGCTTGACACATTGGGGCATTCCAGGTAAGGGTCAGTGCTCAGGAACTGGCACACTTATCAATGCGTTTCAGGGCATACCAGGGAAAATGCAATCACAAATTTACATCTTAAATTCAAAAAGACTTTCTTATCCATTCCTCTGCTCAGGATTTAAATAGAAGTGAAGTAGGTGGGCGGCAGCCTGGACCTCTGGCATGTGGACCATTGATTAATTTTCCAATGAATACTCAGCCAAGGCAAAATCCACAGAGGAAGCAATTTGTTTTTATCACAGCTAATGACAAATATTTATACTGCTTTTTTCCCTGACATTACCTTGTTTACCTTCACAATACTCCATTCCTCTGAAGCTGAGAAGGGTGTTATTTTAATCTTATACAGTCTATCAGACCCCACATTGACAACAGTGCTGGATGCAGCCAAATGCTGCTCTTCTTCAGTCATCTATGTTTTCTCACTATGTGAATTTTAGACTGTAAGTGTTTTTCTAAACATTTTGCTTTGTCTGTGACTGGCTGAACTGAAAGATACAGGATAGGGTGAAAGTAGGTTTACAGTTGTGAGTACATGAGACAGTTTATTTTTATATTATTATTTACTGATTATTGTATTATTTTTCATACAAACAACTGTAGACCTACTTTTGTCCCACCTTGTAATGATGGTCGCATATATTTTTATTTTTAATGCTCTTATCTTTTGACACTTGTTTTCACATCTGTTATCTCATTTTGGCATCACAAAAACTTGTGAGACAGACAGAACATTCTCATGTTACAGAAGGGGGGAAATGCAAGCAGAGCATTCAAGATGCTTCATAGCTGACGAGAGCACACAGACATCTGAACAGAGGCTCTCAACCTTACAGGAACACTGGGAGGACCTACAGAGTTTTTAAAATGCAGGTGTTTGAGTCCCTCCTTCAAAAATCTATTTTAAAGAGTCTGGGGTGTAGCCTGGACACTGGGATATTTTAACATTCCACAAGTAATTCTAATGTGCAATTCTGACTTCCAAACTCAGATTATTTTCCATGAAGCAAAACTGTCATATTTATGTAAGTATTTCTTTCCCTCATATTTCTCCTAACTTCTGTTTTGATCTTAATTTTGATGAGAGAATATGAAATGTGATATTATCTAAAGTTCTCCCTCCAAACCCGTGTCAAACTATCTATAAACACCATTCTGAAGACTTTATCAAAGCTGCTGAAGAAGCATGAATCAACCTGCCAACTTTAGGGCTTCCTAAGTGAGATGACATTTATACACAAATAGCTATAAATACTCTTTTGACCTAGAGATCCCACATCTAGAATCTGTCCTACAGAAATAATTCTTCAAATGTACAGAAATAAAAGTGTAAGAATGTTTGTTACATAATTAGGTATAATTGAACAATGATAAATAATCTAAAACATCTATTACTAGACTAGTCAAATTATAGCACATGCATACTATAGAATATTGTATTATTGTTAAAAATAGTGCAGTATATTCTTATAGCCTGACATAGAAAAATGTTCCTGATATATTGAGAAAAAAAATTGCAAAAAATTACAGGATGGCTCAATATTTATTTAAAATAAGTCAACCTAGCCCTTGCTGGTTTGACTCCGTGGATAAAGCATCAGCCTGCGGACTGAAGGGTCCCAAGTTCAATTCTAATCAAGGGCACATGCCCAGTGGGAGGGCATGCAGGAGGCAGCCAATCAATGATTCTCTCTCATCATTGATGTTTCTATCTCTCTCTTCCTCTTCCTTCCTCTCTGAAATCAATAAAAGTATTTAAAAATAATGATAAAATAAGTCAACCAATGTCCTGATCAGTTACTCAGTGGTTAGAATGTTGTCCTGCAGACTGGAGGGTTTGGGGTTCGATTCTGGTCAAGGAAGGGCACATATTTCAGTTGCAGGCTCAATTTCTGTTCCTAGTCAGGGTGTGTGTTGACGGCAACCAATTGATGTGTCTCTCTCACATTGATGTTTCTCTCTGTCTCTACCCCTCCCTTCCACTCTCTCTAAAAATCAATAGGTAAAGATTAACAAAAATTTTAAGAAATAAGTGAGCCTATGAGTTTACATCTGGGTTTAATTGCAGAAAAAAATCTGAAAATACATCAGACTCTTGGTGATAGCTCCAGTAATTAGATTAAAGAGAAAAGAGATTGAGGGTATGGAATCTTTCCTTCTTGTGTATTATCAGAACTTTTGTAATACAAATGGTATTTATTACAGTTTTTAAATTTTATTTTTACAACAAAATAAGTCCATTTAATTATAGTAAAATGGTGAGTGTCCTATGGAGAGAGATCATTTCTGCCTGGCAAACAGGGGCTGGCTTCAAAGAGGAAGTGTCATCTCTTCTGGGTCAGGAAGCATGGCTCTGAAATGAAAATACAACTGTGGGAGAGGGAGTATTCCAAAGTCAAGGGAAGGGAGGCACCTGCATCAGACTGAGAGGGATGGCCAGGCCCCGAGAGCTTCCTGGAGAAGGCAGGATGGTGAGGGATCTGGGAGAACACCAGGTGGAAATCAGACAGGTGAGGCCCATAGTCCCAGGCCAGGGACATCATGGGTAGAATCTATAAAGCCAGGGATATTTTTGAGCTCAGACAAAATACAAATCAGAGCTCTGATTTCAGAAGCTTCACCTGGCAAGGTGGAGGATGGATTTTAAGAATAAAGGCATAGAGATCTGGAGGCTTCTTTAACCGTCCAGACAGCATTACCAAACTGGGGACAGGGACACCACAACTGGGTTCCGAGGAGCCCTCAGTGCAGAGTTTGCACATGAAGTGGACTCAGGATCTGCTCTCCCACTCCCCAGGGTTTGGAGGCCACAGCAAAGAGCATGAAAAAGGAAGGGGAGGTCTTGAACTCAATTAATTGTGTGACATCCATGAACAGAGGGACAGGAGCCATAGTGGACAGGTGCGGGTCTGCACTGTGCATGTTTATAACCAGCTTCCCACACTGCATAACAGGAAGTTTGGGTTGTGTTTGAGAGAAGTGCAAATGTTAACTATTTTTAATTAGTTAAAAATATTCATGACCAGGGATAACATATTTAGAATTTGCAAAACAATGGACGTTTTGGTCAAATCAAAATTCACCTTATTCCATTTCCCTTTTCTTGGCAAATTCCCTCTTCCCTCCCACTTTGTGGAGCTCAACAAAAATTAATGGAACTGGATGGAAAAGGTGAAGGGATTAAAAAGTACAAATTGGTAGTTACAAAATAGTCATGAGGATGTCAAGTACAGCATAGGGAATATAGCCAATAATACTGTAACAACTCTGAACAGTGCCAGATGGATATTTGAAATATTGGGGAGATCACTTTGTAAATTATATAAATGTCTAACCAGTTTGCTGTACATCTGAAACTAATATAAAATAATATTAAATATCAACTGTAATTGAAAATTTTTTTAAAAAAGGAGAGAAAGGAGTATGCACAGGGTGGTCCCATGTTTTGTGTACTCTGGTGCCCACTGAAGAATAAATTATTTTAGTGAAATGGTTGCATTTAAAAGCTGCTAGCTATTAATAGAAGGAATAGCACACCTTCATCATGAAACATGACTCAGTTGTGGGAAGGACACCAGCATGCCATTTAATTTCACTCATTGTGAAAAGGCCCCTGATCACTGACTAGCCCACAGATCTTAAGACTCTATCTACACTTAGAAGAGTCTCTGTGATGTAGTGTGGTTTCTGACTTCAGGAACAATGATTTCTGGTGCACATTTAATTATGCACTGTGGTATCATAATTCATATATATATATATACATATATATACATATATATGTATATATATATAATCAGTATATATATATATATATATATATATAGATATCAGGGAGGAAGGGAGAGGGAGAGGGAGAAGGAGAAGCATCAGCAATGAGAGAGAATCATTGATCGGCTGCCACCTGCATGCCTCACACTGGGGATAGAGCCCACACCCCGGGCATGTGTCCTGCCTGGGGATCCAACCATGACCTCCTGGCTCCTAGGTCAATGCGCCACTGAGCCATGCAGGCCAGGCCCATAATTATTTTATTATATAAAATATATTTTATGCCTTGGGCTTGGAAAAAAAGCTTTATGTCCTTTTTTTGAGGTGGGGTAGACTTGAGAAAGATGGAGTAAGATTGACAGCAATAATGAGAATTATGTGACTATGTGAACTACTAGTATAAGAATCTCCGCAATAACTAAAGGAAGAGTCTTTAAACTTGAAATAGAAATTAACCACATACAATTTCTCTATGTTTGGAACCTGCCATCTCTGAGAGAAAATAAATACCCAGGCCCAGAGTGCTGACAACCTGTCCCCAACATAACTGGGGCAACCTGAGGGCTTATATTTCCTCTTGTTTTCCCCCTTTCCTTAGCCTTACACTGTGATAACATTTGAAAGGAGGGGAAGGAGGGGCACCAGGATGGACCCTGGGATCCATCCCCCCGCAACATGGAGGCTAATGGTGACCGTCTGGACAAGGCATAACCTGTGTTTGCCTTGCAGAGCCAGGAAGAGCGTCACTGCAGGCGATTATCTTGTGGATGCTGCTTTTCAAGTCATTCTGGAAGAAGTCTATGGCCAAAGCACTTCATCTGAAGCTAAGGGTACTCTTGCCCTTCTCCACGGCCCCAGGACTGACAACACACAGGACTCAGCAGATGGATGAATTCCGAGGCTGCCGATGGCTCTGTTGTAGACGACTTACTGTGTACAGTGCAACGTGTCATGTTAACATCCACACAAAAATAATGAAGGGGTGAGGGTGAAACGTCCAGATCTTGACTTTTTTTTAAATTGAGTTATCTGGACACGGAGAACCATTTTGTGCACCATTTCATTCTTCTCACTCTACAAAGGATACACAGGTGTGAGAAAGGCTGGGTTTGGGGATGGACTGAGCATCTTTGAAAAAAGTAAATGGATTATCCTCTGGAGCTTGTATTTCTTGGGAGAAGGTATCATTGAAAGGATCAATGAACTCTGGGCCCTGAGAAAGACTAAGGAGACATGAAGTGTAAATGTGGTTCCAACACTGTCAGTTGCTTTTAGTAAGAATATAACAGACTTGATTATGAACAATACTGTGTGGTTTAAATTATGTTTAATGAAATCTGAATTTTCCATGAATTAATATTCTAATTCTCTTACTCCAATAATAATAGTAATGACATTAAAAGTTTACATTTGATTAAGGCCTTAGAGTACATTCTTATAACTTATTTAAGTAAAATAACTTGAAAGTTATATTTAATCTATATTTAGTATGATTGTTAATTCCATTTAAAAGAGAAAACCCTTTAAATTTTAATTCATTACCCTCTAATCTGTTTTTTTATTGAATTTATTGGAATGACATTGGTTAATAAAATTATTTAGGTTTTGTGTATACAATTCTATAATACATTATCTGTATAGTGTATTGTGTATTCACCACCCCAATTTACATCTCCTTCCATCAATCCCCCTTTATCTTCTGTTATCTCCCCCATCTCCCTTCCACTCTTGTCATCACAATACTATTATCTGCGTCTAAAGGGTGTGTTTTTTTCTTTCCTTAATCCTTTCAACATTTTCACCCAGTCCACAACACGCTTCGCTTCTGACAGTTGTCAGTCTGTTCTGTATATCTTTTAGTCTGTTTCTATTTTTTGTTGTTGTTAGTTTATTTTGTTCATTAGATTCCACATGTAAGTGATATGATACTAGGGGCCCAGTGCACAAATTTATGCACCTTGAAAGAAACTGTGGGCCATGAGGCTGCCCCCAGTACCTGTCTACCCCACTCCTACCGCCACAGCTTCCACACCCTGACTGCCCAGGCCCTGCTTGCATCCACTGATGGTGCCTAGTGATCAGGACCGGCAGTGCTGGCAGCCAGTGTGAGCAGCAGCTCTGATGCCAGCTGCAGATGTGAGAGGTGACTGCTGACCCCAATCCCCCCTCAGGAGCAGGGGGAGGTGGAGAAGCCAAGGGGCAATTGGGGCCGGCAGCCACCACTCACACTCACTGACAGTGCCAAGTAATTGGGGCTGGTGCCAGATGCTGGCAGCAGGTGCGAGTGCTAGGCAGGACCACAGCATGTGGGAGCAAGAATTTTCATTAACCATCAGAGTCTCACCTGATGATAGCAACAGGTGCCTCGCCTTGGTCTGGCGCCCCTGCTCACCTGCTCCACCATCCTGCCACAGCCGATGCCCACCATGTTCCATGCTCTGCTACCTGCTGCTGATGCCCACCATGTTTCATGCGTGACCCCTGGTGGTCAGCACATGTCATAGTGACCAATTGTTTGGTTGTTCAGTTGTTCTGCCTTTTGGTCAATTTGCATATTAGGATTTGAGAGAGAGAGAGAGAGAGAGAGAGAGAGAGAGAGAGAGAGAGAAGAAGAAGAAGAAGAAGAAGAAGAAGAAGAAGAAGAAGAAGAAGAAAGGGAGGGAGGAAGGAAGGAAGGAAGGAAGGAAGGAAGGAAGGAAGGAAGGGAGGGAGGGAGGAAGGAGAGGAAGGAAGGATCTTTTCCTGACTGGTTTATTCAATGCAGCATAATACTCTCCAGTTTTATCCATGCTGTTTCAAAAGGTGAGGTTTCCTTCTTTTTTACCACTGGGTAGTATTCCATTTTGTAAATGTACCACAGCCTTTTATACACTAATGGACACAGGCTGCATCCAAATCTTGGCTATTGTAAATAGTCAGCTGCAAAGAACATAGTAGTGCATATATTTTTATAAATTAGTGTTTCCGGTTTCTTTGGATATATTCCCAGAAATGGAATCTCTGGGTCATAAGGCAGTTCCATTTTTAATTTTTTGAGATAACTCCATACTGTTTCCACAGTGGCTGCATCAATTTGCATTCCCACCAACAGTGCACAAGGGTTCTCTTTTCTCCACATCCTTGCCAACACTTGTGTCATTTTTTGGGTTTTGTTTTTTTTAACATTGTACATTTGTTTACAAAGTGGTTAAAGAAACTCACAGATCTGGACCCCTGTGAACCGGGAGTCACCTTCGTAATAAATTCAGTAATTTTTAAAAAGAAAAAAATAGTGGATTGGAGGGTCATCCTGAGCTCCCCCAACTCCCTCTCACCAGGGGGAACAGGGCAGGAGGAGGGGGGAAGAGGGTCACAAAATAGAAGCCATCTTCCTTCCCCTTTTCCCTCTTCTACTTCTCAATCCTCCATAATTGTCCATGGATGGAGATGAAAGAGTAGTTACTTCCAGTGTTATCAACTCCTATTTGACCCTCAACCTCAAAGCCAGTGCTCCTTGCCTTCCCAGGGCACTCTGCAGGCACCATCTGGGTCAGAAAGAGTTTCCACCCATGTGCCAAGGGGAAATCTTAGGGGTCCAGAGACATGGATGGCGGGCATTTTGTGTATGAGGAGGCCATATCTGGGCATGAAAAGGAGGAATAAGAGGGCTCAGTGAGAGAAGTAAAGGGCATCAAACAGACTAAGTGTCTAAATTAAATAGGGAAATTCAAACTGTATTACCCCTTCAGCATACCATAGTACACCCATAGTACAGAAGAAGAAAGTGAGGTTCAGAGAGAGGGAACGTTCTTGCCCAGGGGCTGCAGAACCCGGCCTTCAGCTGAAATGGGTCAAACAGGGCTCCTCCCTAAGGTTGAGGGGGAGCCTTTTCAACCAAGACCACAGTGAGTGGGAGCAGCGAGGAAGGGTCTTTGGAAGCAGAGGAAACGGTAGTCTTTGGAAGGAAGGTGTTGAAGGGTCTGTGATTGGGAGTGTGGTGGTGCAGAGGCTATGAAGGGGGGAGCACAAGCAAACCCTCAAACTCATACCATAGTCATGAACCTGAGAGAACCCGAACGGAAACGCAATACGTATCTTTTTCTTGAGCGCGTGAGAAGCCTTGATCTTCACAAAGACTTTGGCGGGGCCAGCGGGCGTCCCTCCACCCCCGCACCACTTGCAGGCCCTAAAGCTGCGGAGGAGCCCCCCCACCTCCACCTCCACCCCCGTCCCTCCCCCGCTGCTGTCCGAGTCGCCGGTTGCGGAGCTAAAAGCAGGCGACACACCCTCCCTGACACTGGATTCGCTCTCCCCGTAGCTGGCACCGCCTGTGGGACCCCGGTGTCCCAAGAGCCCCGGGCGCGCCCCGCCCAGCACTCCCAGTCGCTGTCTGCGCAGCCAGGAGCGGACAGGGAAGCGCGGAACCCGGACCGGGTGGCGGGGACGCAATGTCGGCCAGCGGTGGCAGGACCCGGCGGCCTGTGCAGCCAGCGTGGTTACCGGGCCTGGCGAGGCCTTGGGGGCCTCGGCTCCTCGCGCTCCGTGATGGGTTATAGGGAGGCCACGGAGGAGTCTCTGCAGACGCGGCTCGGAGCGCACAGCCCTATGGCCCCCAGCGAGGCCCTGCAGCCCAAGCCTCCGTCTTTCGTCTACCTTGGCCCCAAGGCCTTGGGGTGCTCCCCAGGTGACGACTGCTCCACGCTGCGCCCGGGTCATCGGCAAACACTTGTTTTTTAATAATAGCCATTCTGCCAGGTGTGAGGTGATACTTCATTGCAGTTTTGAGCTGCATTTCTCTTATGATTAGTAACATTGAGCATCTTTTCCTATGTTTATTGGAATAATGTCTATTCTAGTCCTTTGCTCAGGTCTTAATTGTATTGTTTGTTTGTTGGTGTTGAGTTTTATAAGTTCCTTATAAATTTTGAATATTAAGTCCTAGTCAGATGTATCCACGAGTATGTCCTTCTATTTCTTATCTTTGTCTTCTTGTTTTGTTGATGGATGGCTTCCTTTGCTGTGCAAAAACTTTGTGGTTTGATGTGGTTCCATTTGTGTATTTTTTCTTGTTTCCCTTGCCTGAAGAGATTATATATATTGCTATGAGAAATGTCCAGTATTTTCATGCCTATGTTTTCTTTAGAGTTGTTGTTTTTTAGTCTAAAATTGAAGTCTTTAATCCATTTTGAGTTGATTTTCTGTATGGTATAAGAATTTGTCTAGTTTCGATTTTAAGCACATATCTGTCTAATTTTTCTAACACGTTTATTGAATAAGTTATCATTACTTGCTTTATATTGTTGCCTCCTTTGTCAAATATTAATTGACTAAATAAAGGCTTCGGCTTATTCCTGGACTCTGTATTTTGTTCCATCAATCTATATGTCTTTTTTTCATGCCAGTACCATGCCTTTTTGATTACTCTGGCCTTATGGTATATTTTAATATCAGGTAGCATGATTTGTCCAACTTTGTGGGGGTTTTTTCTCAAGATTTCTCTGGCTACTAGAAATGGTTGGTGTTTCCACATAAAATTTTTAATTGTTCTAGGTTTGTGAAATGTCCCATTGGTATTTTGATAGGAATTGCATTGAATCTATAGATTGCTTTGGGTAGTATAAACCTTTTAATGATGTTAATTCTTCCTATCCATGAACATGGTGTATGCTTCCATGTATTGGTATCTTATTCAGTTTCTTTCTTGAGTATAGATCTTTTATATCCTTGGTTAAATTTATTCCTAGGCATTTTGTGTGTTTTTTAAACAATTGTGGTTTGTTTTTGTTTTTTTCGTTTCTTTTTCTGATAGTTCAGTATTAGTGAATAGAAATGCATCTGATTTCTGGATATTTACCTTGAATCCTGCTACTTTTTTGAAATCATTTATCAGTTCTAGTAGTTATTTGGTGGAATCTTCAGAGTTATCTATATACAGTATTGTGTCATCTACAAATAATAACAGTTTTACTTCTTCCTTACTAGTTTTAATTTTTTTTTTTTATTTCTTCTTCCGTCTGATTGCTGTGGGTTGGACTTCCAGTATTATATTGAACTAGAGGCCAAATGCCCAAAATGGGTACAAGAGTAAGTCTTCCTTGCACCAGCTGCTGCCACCGGTTTCTCTCTGGCATCCAGGACCTGGGCATCCCTCCAGCCACTGACAGGCACCCGGGACCCAGGCTTTCCTTGCAGCCCCAGCTTCATCCAGAAGGTCAAACGATCTAATTAGCATATTAGGCTTTTATTATATAGGACAATAAAAGCCTAATATGCAAATTATCCCCTCAAGCAGTCGTTCCACCAGGAGTTCAGCTGCTCACTATGATGTGCACTGACCACCAAGGGATAGCACAGAACATGGCAAGCGCAGCAATATGGTACTGGCAATGGGTGGCATTGAAGGTGTTGCAGGCCCCGATGGGCCCTGACAAGAGTGGGACTGTGGCAGGATGGTGGAGCAGGTGAGCAGGCAAGTCAGGTGGGTGTGAACAGGGGCCGGATTGCCCAGCTGATTGTCCCTCAGACTGTGACCAGAGGTAGCAGTGAGGGCTGGGGCCACCACCTGACTCCCAGGCACTGAAGTAACTGGGAAGGGGGCCCTGGCCCCAATTGATCACCCCATAGGCAAGATAGTGGAGCAGATGAGGGGGTGACACCAGGCCAAGGTGGGGTTGAGAGGCTGCAAGTCTGGGGTGTGAGCTGGGGCCCGATGTCCATAGGCCATCCCCAAGGATTCTACCCATGCATGAATTCATGCACTGGGCCTCTAGTTATAGATAATATTGGTGAAAGTGGACATCCCTAACTTGTTCCTAATCTTAAAGAAAACACTATTAAGCTGAGGTATATTCCCTCTATTTCCACTGTACTGAGAATTTTTATCAAATGGATGATAGACTTTATGAAATGTTTTTTAATCTATCAATATGACCATTTATTATCCTTCATTTTGTTTATGTGATATATTACACTTATTGACTTATGGATATTATACCAAGTTTGTATTCCTTCAAAAAAATCTCACTTAATGGTGGATGACCTTTTTAATGTATTGTTGGACCTGGCTTGCTAATATTTTGTTGAGGATTTTAGCATCTATGATCATCAGGGATGTTAGCTAAGAAAGCATCCTTATAACCATTATTTTGAATTCCATAACTAATAAATTGCTTGCTTCTATTTTATTTGTCTTTTTTTCTGGAGGTTTCTCCTGGTGAAAGAAAACAACACACAAGTCCAGGAAGTGCTGAGAATAACAAACAAGATGAACCCAAAGTGTCCCACATATCAAGACACAACATAATTAAAATGTCAAAGTAAATGACAAAGAGAGAATCTTACAAACAGCAAGAGAAAAGCAGTCAGTTACCTGCAAGGGAGCTCCCATAAGACTGTGCTTATTTCTCAACAAAAACTTTGCAGACTGACCAGACTCGCTACCACCTCTCCTGGACCACTGCCTACTTTCCCCAGATTCCACAATTACAGACCTTTTTCTGCTCCTCGGTGACAGTATGCAGATGTGGGATAAAGACTATTAAAAAGACTCAAGAATACAGATCAAAAAAATGGTGGCAGAACAGACAAACTTGTCTTGAGCCTTATCCCGGAACAGATAGAAAAAACAGCCGAGGGTCACATGGGGAGTGTTTGTTGGTGACTTGAGGGACAGCTATACTCCAGGAGTCAGTGGGGGACTGCTGGATGGGGCTCCACTTACTGGGCAGCTCCCACTGCTACTGGGTTCCCTCCCAGAGCAACTGGCTGGAACATGGAGACAGCGTCATCTTAAAGGGGAAAGTGGATGTTATCAGTAGCCTGAAAATCTACAATTATGGCACCAACCGATCAGCTATGAACCTGAGAACACTGGACCCCAACTGACAGAAACACGTGGATTCAGAGGAGCTCCATGGAAAGAAGAGAGAGAACTACATAACCAGACACACGAAAAAGAGAGACCATGGGGAGACAAAGAGACAGCCCACATATAAAAGAAAAAAGCAGGCATCACCCGAAAGAAAGTAAAAGAAATGGAGGAAAGCAAACTGTCAGAGAAAGAATTCAGAGAAATAGTCATAAGGTGGCTTAAAAGAATGGAAGACAAATTTAACAATATGTATAGGAACCAAGAAGAAAGGAAGAAGAATCAAGAAGAAATGAAAAATGACATTGCTGCTGTAAAGAACTCAATAGAAAGAAACAAGAGTAGAGTAGAAAAAGCAGAGGACCGCATCAGTGAGCTAAAATACAAGGTAGAAAATATCCCCAAGTAGAGCAGCTTCTAGAAAAAAAATTAAAAAGCAGGAGGAGAGCCTAAGAGAACTTTGGGACAACACAAAACAAAACAATATCTGCATAATAGGAGTACCAGAAAGAGAGGAAACTAAGCAAAGAATAAAAACCTGTTTGAAGAAATAATAATAGAAAATTTCCCTGATATAGGGAAGAAAAAAGCCCACACAAATCCAAGAAGCTCACAGAGTCCCAAGCAAAATGAACCCCAAAAGACTAACGCCAAAGCACATTATAATTAAATTGGCAAACACCAATGACAAAGTAAGAATCTTAAAAGTGTCCAGAGAAAGACAGAAAGTTACCTACAAAGGTCCCCCATCAGACTAGTGACTGATTTCTCAACAGAAACACATTAGGCCAGAAGAGAATGGAATGAGATATAAAAAGTCATGTGAAGGAAGGTTCTGAATTCAAGAATACTGTACCCAGCAAGGCTATCAATCAAAATTGAAGGTGAAATCAGGAGCTTCACAGACAAAAAAGGACTAAGGGAGCTTATTACCACAAAACCAGCAATGCAAGAAATGCTAAAGGTTTTACTGTAAAAAAAAAGAAATAGGAAGCAAAGAAGGAACACGGGAGGAGAAACCAAGATGGCGGCATAGGTGAACACGTAAACTGCTGCCTCACAAAACAATTTCAAAACTACATTTAAAAAACAGAATGGACATCATCCAGAACCACAGGAAAGCTGGCTGAGTGGAAATTCTACAACTAGAAGGAAAGAGAGGGACTCACAGAGACTCAGAGGAGCTGCAAAAAGCTGAGGTACAGAAACACACTTGTGGAGAGGACGGGCAGCAGAAAGCCTGGCTGGTCTAACAGGAGAGAGACGGAAACTCCCAACTGCACTGAACCCCAGTTCCAAGTGAGACTCATACGGAGGAAGTCATGACTATTGGAAAAAGGGAGGAGTGTACAGAAACTCAGGGGAACCATGAAAGGCAGTGGTCTGGAGGAGCACACACCAATGTGTACAGAGAGGACTGACTGCTGATTGTGCTGCTGGCTTTCTCTAACAAGAGGGAGACTGCACCTCCTGACTTCGCTGAACTCTACTTCTGACTGCACTGAACCACAGTTCCTACTGCACTGAACCCCAGTTCTGGGTAAGACCCATACAGGGGGAGTCTGGACTGTCTGAAAAAGGGAGGAGTACACGGAAACTTTGAGGAATCCCGAAAGACAGAGGTCTGCAGGTGCACATGCAAATGCATGCAGAGAGAACTGACTACTGATTGCGCCACTGGCTTTCACTGGCCAGAGGAAGAAACAACCTTCCAAATGAGCTGAAATCCAGTTCCGACTGTACTGAACCCCAGTATCGGGTGAGACCCTGGGGTCAAAGATCCATACGGGTCCCCGGAGTGCAAGAAAACTCAGAGGAGCTGGAAAGACAAAGGTCTGGAGGCGCATGAGCACCAGTGCGCATGGAGAGGGTTGCAGCAATTACTGAGGCACACTGAGACCCAGAAACCACTTCAGCAGGGCTGATGGGAAGCTAAGGCTGTCTGCTAAGCCCTGAGACTCTGCCCCATCCTAGCTGAACAAAGAGGCTTTTGCAATTTTGCAAGTCTTAAAGTGGAGTTCAGCACAGAAGTTCTACCAGCATTGATACAGCTGATCCTCAAAAATAATTGGCTTGGAATCAATTCCCACAGTGATTCCAACAACAATCAAGACTTAACCAGACACACAGTCCACAAAGGGGTGCACCAAGAGAGTCCACCTCAGGTAACTGGGGAGGCGGAGCTACTAGACATAGAGGACACCTAGCATACAAAGCTATTCGACCAACTCAAGGAAGCAGCAAAAAGGTGAAGGCAAAGAAACAGATCACAAAAGAAAAAATGGAGGAAAGCAAACAACTCGATATAGTTCAAAACCATGGTTATAAGGTTTTTAAGAATTTCCTAGAAAAAAATGGATAAATTTAGCGAGATCCTCAAAGATATAAAAAAGGACCAACTAGAAATTAAACATACACTGACTGAAATAAAAAGAATTTTTAAACCTAACAGCAGACTAGAGGAATGCAAGAATCAAGTCAAAGATTTGAAATACAATGAAGCAGAAAACACTCAACTGGAAAAGCAAAATGAAAAAGAATCCAAAACTGTGAAGATAGTGTAAGGAGCTTCTGGGACAATTTCAAGCATACCAACATCATAATTATGGGAGTGCCAGAAAAAGAGAGAGCAAGGTACTGAAAACCTATTTGAAGAAATAATGACTGACAACTTCCCCAATCTGGTGAAAGAAATAGACTTATAAGTCCAAACAAAAGGAATCCAAAGACTACACCAAGACACATCATAATTAAAATACCAAGAGCAAAAGATAAAGAGAGAATATTAAAAGCAACAAGAGAAAAATAGTTAATTACCTACAAGGGAGTACTCATATGATTCTGAAGAGAACTATGCAGGCCAGGTGAGAAACCAAGATGGCAGCATAGATGAACACCTAAACTGCTGCCTCGTGCAACAATCTCAAAACCACAACTAAAAGACAGAACAGACATCATTCAGAACCACAGGAAAGTTGGCTGAGTGGAAATTCTACAAGAAGAAGGAAAGAGAGGGGCTCACAGAGACTCAAAGGAACTGCAAAAAAGCTGAGGTATGGAGATGTGTGTGTAGAGAGAGCGCCACTTCTAAAAGCACTGAACCCGGGTTTCAGGGAGACTCTGGGGACCCAGACTCATACCGGTCCTGTAGAGCAAGGGAACTGGAAAGGCAGAGGTCTAGAGATACCCTCGCATGTGCGCACAGAAAGGGCTGCAACAATTACTGAGAGACACTTGAGACTCAGGGGCAAGTAGGACGAGGCTGACTGGAAGTCAAGGCGGTCCATTAAGCCCTGAGACTCCACCCAAGCTAAATAGAGAGGCTTTTGCAGTTTTGTAAGTCTTGCATCATAAGACTAATTCCAGCATGAAAGTTCTCCCAGCATAGTGAAAATGCGGAGACAAAGGAACAGATCACAAACTAAAGAAATGGAGGAAAACAAACAACTGGATATAGAGTTCAAAACCACGATTATAAGATTTTTCAAGAATTTCCTAGAAAAGATGGATAAATTTAGCGAGCCCAAGAGGAGATGAAAAAGGACCAACTATAAATTAAACATACAATTAAGAACTGAAATAAAAAGTATTCTACAGAGACCTAACAGCAGACTAGAGGAATGCAAGATTCAAGTAAAAAATTTGAAATAAAAAGAAGCAGAAAACACTCAACTAGAAAAAACAAAAGAAAAAAGAATCCAAAAATGTGAAGATAGTGTAAGGAGCCTCTGGGACAGCTTCAAGCATACCAACATCAGAATTGTGGGGGTGTCAGAAGAAGAGAGAGAGCATCCTATTTGAAGAAATAATGAATGAAAACTTCCCACAAATGGTGAAATAAACAGACTTACAAGTCCAAGAAGCACATAGAACCCCAAATTAAAGGAATCCAAAGAGGACCACACAAAGACACATCATAATTAAAATACCAAGTGCAAAAGACAGAGTATTAAAAGCAAAAAAGGAAAAACAGTTAGTTACCTACAAGGGAGCTGCCATACAATTGTCAGCTGATTTCTCAACAGAAACTATGCAGACCAGATGGGAGTGGCAAGAAATATTCAATGTAATGAATAACAAGAACCTACTATTTTAATCTACCCAGCAAAGCTATCATTCAGAATTATAGGGAAGATAAAGAGCTTCAGAGATAAGAAAAAGCCAAAGGAGTTCATCATTACCAAACCAGTATTATATGAAATGCTGAAAGGTATTCTTTAAGAAGAGGAAGAAGAAAAAGGTAAAGATAAAAATCCTTAACAACAAATACATATCTATCAATAAGTGAATCTAAAAGTAAAATGAATTAAAAATATGATGAACAGAAGAAACTGATGAATATAATAAAATCATAGCATAGAAAAGGAGTGGACTGACAATTCCACTTGTCAGTGAAGGGGTAAGGAGGGTGCAGGGAGAGACTGGGCAATAATCATACACCTATGGATGAGGACAATGCGAGGAGGAGGTAAGGGTAGAGGGAGGGGTGGGAGCTGGGTGGAGGGAAGCTATGGTGGGGGAGAAACAAATGTAATAATCTGAACAATAAAGATTTATTAAATTTAAAAAAAAAACTATGCAGGCCAGATGGGAATGGCACAAAATATTCAAAGTGATAAATAGTAAGAACCTACAACCAAGATTACTCTACCCAGAAAAGCTACCATTCAGAATTGAAGGGCAGATAAAGAGCTTTAAAGATAAGAAAATTTAAAAAGAGTTCCTCAACCTCAAACCAGTATTATATGAAATGCTGAAAGGTACTCTTTAAGAAGAGGAAGAAGAAGAGAAAGAGAAAGATAACAATTATAAACAACAAATACATATATCAACAAGTGAATCCAAAATCAAGTAAATTAAAAGTCTGATGAACAGAATAAACTGGGGAATATAATAGAATCAGGGGCATAGGAAAGGAGTGGACTGACAATTCTCAGGGGGAAAAGGGTGAGGGGTGTGCAGGGAAAGACTGGACAAAAATTGTACACATATGGATGAGGACAATGCAGGGGAGGTAAGGGCAGAGTATGGGTTGAGAGCTGGGTGGAGTGGAGGGATGAGGGGACAAAAGAGGAACAATTGTAAAAATCTGAACATTAAAGATTTATTAAATTTTAAAAAAATAAAATGATAAAAATTTATATTAAAAAATGGAACACAGGTGTTAAGAATACAAATTACAACAAATAACTACCTATCAATAATAACTCTAAGTGTAAATAGTTTAAATGTCCCATCAAAAGACATAGGGTAATGGATTGAATAAGAAAATATGATCCATATATCTGCTGTCTACAGGAAACCCACCTTAAAAAATAAAAATGCACACAGATTGAGGGTGAAAGAATGGAAAAAGATTTTTAGGCAAAAGGAAATTTTAAAAAGCTGGGGTAGCAATACTTATATCTGACAAATTAGATCTCAAAGTAAAGGACATAACAAGAGATAAGGAAGGCCACTTCATAATACTAAAGGGAGCAATCCAACAAGAAAAAATAACTCTGCTAAACTTATACACACCCAATAGAAGAACACCCAAATACATAAATATAAATATATATATATGTCAAGGGAGAGATTGATGGCAATACAATCATAGTAGGAGACTTTAATACCCCACTATCATTGGACAAATCCTCTAAACAAAAAATCAGCAGAGAAACATCAATCCTAAATGACTCACTAGACCAGATGGAATTAATTGACATCTTCAGAATATTTCAACCCAAAGCCACAGAATATACATTCTTCTCAAGTGCACGTGGATCACTTTCAAAGATAGACCATATGTTGGGTCATAGGCAAAGTCTCTTCAAATTCAAGAAAATAGAAATCATATCAAGCGTCTTCTCAGATCACAGTGTTATAAAACTGGAAATCAACTACAATAAAAACAATCCAAAAAAAAATCAAACACTTGGAGACTAAACAGCATGCTATTAAGCAATGACTGGGATACCAGAGAGATCAAATAAGAAATAAAAATTGTCGAGGAGAATCCAAGATGGCAGCATAGGTAAACACCTACACTGCTGCCTCACACAAAAATTCCAAAACTACAACTAAAAGACAGAACAGACATCATCCAGAACCACAGGAAAGCTGGCCGAGTGTAAGTTCTACAGCTAGAAGGAAAGAGAGGGGCTCACAGAAACCCAGAGGAGCAGCAAAAAGCCGAGGTATGGAGACGCGCGCTGAGAGAGCGGGTGACGGCGAACCTGGCTGGCTTTCTCTGGCGGGAGGGAAACGGAGACTCCCAACGGCATTGAACCCCTTATCTCATGACACTAAACCCCAGATCCAGCCAAAACTCATACGGTGGGAGTTTGGACTGTGAAAAGGGAGAGGTGCACGGAAATTTAGGGGAGTCGCAGAAGATCAGATCTGTTCTCGCACTCGCATGGTGCTGCGCAGAGGACAGACTGCTGATTGTGCCACTGGCTTTTGAGAGTGGGCGGGAGACAGACCCTCCAAACAGTGCCACTTCTGAGTCCACTGGGCCCTGTTTCGGGCGAAACCCTGGGGACCTAGACTCGTGTGGTCCGGGTGTGCAGGGGAGCTGGAAAGGCAGTGGTAGGAGGCTTCTTTGGTTTTGCGTCTGGTATCATAAGGCTGAATTCAACACAGAAGTTTCCCAGCATAGCGAAAATGCTGAGACAAGGGAAGGGATCACAAACAAAAGACATGGAGGAAAAAAACGACTGGATATAGAGTTCAAAACCACGCTTATAAGGTTTTTCAAGAATATGCTAGAAAAGTTGGATAAATTTAGTGAGACCCAAGAGGAGATGAAAAAGGACCAACTAGAGATGCAAAAGGGCCAACTAGAGATGGAAAAGGTCCAACTAAAGATGATAAAGGACTAAATAGAAATTAAACATACACTAACTGAAATAAAAAATATTATACAGAGTCCTAACAGCAGACTAGAGAAAGGCAAGAATCAAGTAAAAAATTCGAAATATAAAGAAGCAGACAACATTCAACTGGAAAAGCAAGACGAGAAAAGAATCCAAAAATGTGAACATAATGTAAGGACACTCTGGGACAGCTTTAAGTGTACCAACATCAGAATTGTGGGGGTGCCAGAAGAAGAGAGAGAGCAAGATACTGAAAACCTATTTAAAAAAATAATGACTGAAAACTTCCCACATCTGGTAAAAGAAATAGACTTACAAGTCCAGGAAGCACACAGAACCCCATATAAAAGGAATCCAAAGAGGACCACACCAAGACACATCATAATTAAAATACCAGGAGCAAAAGAGAAAGAGAGAATATTAAAAGCAGCAAGAGAAAAACAGTTTATTACCTACAAGGGAGCACCCATATGACTGTCAGCTGATTTCTCAACAGAAACGATGCAGGCCAGACGGGAGTGGCAAGAAATATTCAACGTGATGAATAGCAAGAACCTACAACCAAGAATAATCTATCCAGCAAAGCTATCATTCAGAATTGAGGGGCAGATAAAGAGCTTCACAGATAAGAAAAAGCTAAAGGAGTTCATCAACTCCAAACCAGTATTATATGAAATGCTGAAAGGTACTCTTTTAGAAGAGGAAGAAGAAAAATGTAAAAGCCAAAAAATTATGAACAATAAATACATATCTATCAACAAGTGAATCTAAAAATTAAGTGAATTAAAAATTTTGATCAACAGAATAAACTGGTGAATATAATAGAATCAGGAGCACAGAAAGGGAGTGGACTGATAATTCTTAGGGGGGAAGGGGTGAGGGGTGTACAGGGAGAGACTGGACAAAAATCATACATCTATGGATGAGATCAATGGGAGGGAGCTAAGGGCAGAGGGAGGGGTGGGAGCTGGGTGGAAGGATGCTATGGAGGGGAAAAAAGAGAAACAAATGTAATAATCTGAATAATAAAGATTTAATTTTAAAAAAATTGTCATGGCAACAAATGACATTGAAAACACAACAATCTAAAATTAATGGGACACAGCAAAAGCAGTCTTGAGAGGGAAGTTCATAGCTCTACAAGCCTACTGCAAAAAAAAAATAAAGAAACAATGGTAATAAACTACCTAACCCTTCAATTCAAAGAGTTAGAAAGAGAGCAACAAGAAAAGCCCAGTGTAAACAGAAGGAAAGAAATAATAAAGATCAGAGCAGAGCTAAACAACATAAAGAACAAAAAATCAATACAAAAGGTCAATAAAACCAAATGCTGGTTCTTTGAAAGGATAAACAAGATTGATGAACCTCTAGCCAGGCTCACCAAGAAGCAAAGGGAGAAGATGCAAATAAACAAAATCAGAAATGAAAGAAGTGAAATACCAACAGACCCCACAGAAATACAAAGAATTGTTTAAAAAAATAGTATGAAAATTCTATTCCAACAAACTCGACAACCTGGAGGAAATGGACATATTCCTAGAAAAAGGTAACCTTCCAAAACTCAATCAGGAAGAATATAAATATCTCAGCAGGCCAATAACTATGGAAGAAATTGGAGCAGTTATCAAAAAGCTTCTAGCAAACCAAAGCCCTGGGCCTCATAGCTTCACAGGGGAGTTTTACAAAACATTCAAGAAAGAACTAAAACCTATCCTCCTCAGACTATTCCAGAAAACTCGAGAGAAAAGAACACTTTCAAGCTCCTTCTATGAAGCCAGCATCATCCTAATACCAAAACCAGATAAAGACAACACAATGAAAGAGAATTACAGGCCAATATCCCTTATGAATATAGATTCCAAAATCCTCAACAAATTCTAGCAAATCAGATCCAGCAGTACATCAGAAAGATCATACAATATGACCAAGTAGGATTTATTCCAGGAATGCAAGAATGGTACAATATCTGCAAATCAATAAATGTGATACATCACATAAACAAATTGAAAGATAAAAATTACATAGTCATATCAATTGATGAAGAAAAAGCATTTGACAAAATCCAACAACCTTTCTTGATAAAAACTCTCAACATGGTGGGAATAGAAGGATCATATCTCAACATAATAAGAGCCATATTGGTAAACGCACAGCTGACATCATACTCAATAGGCAAAAGCTAAAACCATTTCCCCTAAGAACAAGAACAAGACAGGAATGCCCACTCTCACCACTTCTGTTCAACATAGTACTGGAAATATTAGCCATTGTGATTAGACAAGAAGAAGAAATAAAAAGCATCCAAATTGGAAAAGAAGAAGTAAAACTGTCGTTATTTGCAGATGACATGAAATTGTACATAAAAAACTAAAAATGGAGCTCGCATTTGACCCAGTAATCCCATTTCTAGGAATGTATCCTAATAAACTAGAAACACCAATCAGAAAGGATATATGCACCCCTATGTTCATAGTAGCACAATTCTCCATAGCTAAGATTTGGAAACAGCCTAAGTACCCATCAGCAGATGAGTGAATTAGAAAACGATGGTATATCTATACAATGTAATACTATGCTGCTATAAAAAAGAAAGAATTCTTACCATTTGCAGCAGCATGGATGGATCTGGAGAGTATTGTGTTAAGTGAAATAAACCAGGCAATGAAAGAAAAATACTACATGATCTCACTCATTTATGGAAAATAAAGAACATTATAACCTGATGAATAAGATAGATACATAGGCAGTAAAGCACCGAACAGACTGTCAAATTACAGTGGGAAAGCTGGGTAATGTTGGGGAGGGAGGGAAATAGATCAACCAAGGGACTTGTATGCATGCATATAAGCATACCAATGAATACAAGATGCTGGGGTTGGGATGAGAGCATGCGACAGGGTGTAGGGGAAGCTGGGGGAAGGTCAATGGAAAAAAAAATAAGGAGATATATGTACTAATATATCTTTAATATATGTTCTAATATATCTTTTAATAATACTTTAAGCAATAAAAAATTAAAAATAAAAATACCTTTGCAGACTGAGGGATTGGCATGAAATACCAGGTGTTCCAGTTAATAATGCGGATTTTTTTCTATAGATGGAGTTACACATATGTTGATATATATGCGATTTGATATGTGTGCTATTTTGTTGTACTGGCAGCACGCTTCAAAACTTCATGTGTCAAATTTTCTAAAGGTGTTAACATCATAGATATTTTTATGCTTAAAATGTCAAATTTCATGCCAAAAAGCATTTGTGGGAAGTTTTAATTCATTACTTTATTTTGAAGAAAGTGCTGCTGAAAGTTATCAGCAGGAAGCTTATAGTGAACATGCTCCATTTTGAGATACTTGTGAATGCTGGTTTAAACCCTTTAAAAGTGATGATTTCAATGTGAAAGACAAAGAACATCTAGGTCAATTGAAAAAGTTTGAAGACCAACAATTACAAGTATTATTGGATGAAGATGTATGTCAAACTCAAAACAACTTGCAGAAAGATTAAGCATTGCTCAGCAAATAATTTCCAATCATTTACAAGTAATGGGAAAGATTTTAAAGGGAGGAAATCGGTGCCACATCAACTAAACAAAAGACAAATGGAAAACTGAAAAGTCATTAGTAAAATGTTTCTTTGCCAGCACAAAAGAAGGTCTTTTTTGCATCAAATTGTGACTGATGATAAAAAGTGGATTTATTTTTAGAATCTCAAATGCACAAAATCATGGATTGTTTCAGGTCAACCATCAACTCAATTATAAGGCCAAATCACTTCAGAAAGAAGACAATGCACTGCCTTTGGTGGGATCAGGAAGGTGTGGTGTATTATGAACTTATAAAACCAGGTAAAATTGTTAATACTGATCCCTACCAATGACAAACAATCAATTTGAACCATTTAATTATGAAATGACCAGAATGCACTAGAAGACACGGTATCATTTGCTTCATGATGACACTTAAAAACCAGTTAAAGATATGTTTAAAGATCTTGCCTAGGAAGTATTAACCCACCTGTCATATTCACCAGACCTTGCTCCTTCAAATTACCACTTGTTCCAATCAATGGCACATGCACTTTCTAAGCATAGACTTAAAGTGGAGGATGGAAAATGATACCTCATGCAATTGGAAATTAAAACAAAGTTAGGGTAGTAATATTTATACCAGACAAAATAGAATTTAAATCTAAGTCTATAATAAGAGACAAACAAGGGCCCAGCAATTCCACTTCTGGGAATTTATCTGAAAAAATATAAAACACTAATTTGAAAAGATATACATACCCATATGTTCATTGCAGTGTAATTTACAAGAGCAAAGCTAAGGAAGGAACCTAAGTGTCCCTCAATAGATGAATGGATAAAAGATGGTGCATATATACAATGGAATATGATTCAGGCATTAAAAAGAATGAAATCGTGTCACCTGCAATGTCATGGATGAATCTAGAGGGCATTGTGCTGAGTGAAATAAGTCAGACAGAGAAAGACAAATGTCATATGATTTCATTTACATGTGGAATCTAAAAATAAATAAACCAAACAGAAACAAACTCATAGATACAAAGAACATTTTGATGATTGCCTGATGAAAGGGATGTTGGAGAGATGAGTGACAAGGGGAAGCAATTAAAAGTACAAATTGGTAATTACAAAATAGTCATGAGG
Source organism: Lasiurus cinereus (assembly GCA_011751065.1). NCBI lineage: Eukaryota > Metazoa > Chordata > Mammalia > Chiroptera > Vespertilionidae > Lasiurus > Lasiurus cinereus. The sequence goes on from JAAGEH010000006.1 coordinate 12,202,182, forward strand.
ATGTAAACTATAGCATTGGAAATACAATCAATAATTTTGAATTACCTATGTATGGTGTCAGATGGGTACTAGATTTTTCAGGGTGATCACTGTGTAAATTATATAAATACCTAGTCACTATGTTGTCCAATAAAAACCAATATAGTATTATATATAAACTGTAACTAAAAACAAAAAAAAAATACATTTAAAAAAAGGTTAAACTGATCCCAATAAGAGGACCTCCAAAAGGAGCCTTGCCAGGCTTGCTGTTAGTAGGTGAGTTGCCACATCTACTACCAACCATAGGGAATTTTTGCAAATGACCCAGACATACCAAAAAAAATGTTCCCTAGCTGAGTATTTTATTCTCTAATTCTCTGCATGAGAAATATTGATAATCTTATTGTTTGACTTCAATAAGTATCTATTGATTGCCAACTGCACTGATAAAAAAGATATGGAGATGAACAAAATATGCTTCTCTGTAATCCTCAAGAAATTTAGGGATATAAACACACAAACAAATAATATCACTGATAATAATCTAAAGGGAGGAGCAATCACTGTTTCCGGGAAGCCAGAGGTAAGGGTGCTAGCCAAATCGAATTTGAGCTGGTTCTCCAATGAACAGGGGAGAGGTAGATAAAGCAGAAAGAGAAGCATTCCAGGTAAAGGGCACTGCATGGGTCAAAGCAGAATGGGGGATTTGCATTTTATATTTAATGAACAAATCAGAGATCAGAGAGAGGGGAGCTCAAGCAGATTGGAAAAGAATATGGGGACCAGCATCCTGCTGAGCAGTTTGGATTTTATGGAGCATAGAAAGGTCTATGACAGGAACCTGATGTACTCAGGTTTGTTCAGCTGGAGAGAAGGACAGAAAGTCCCATTAGTGGTATCACTCTGGCCTGCAGAGCTGTAGGCCAGTCTCTCTGTCTGTTCTCAGCACCCCAAGCTTTGAGATTATAAGTGGTCGGTAAACACATATTGGTTGACTGTGAATGAATGACCTAGATTCATGGAAGTTTCCACTGGTTTATAAACATTGGAGAAAGTGAAAAACAGTCTGAACAGTAGAGCTACTGTCCTCAAAGTGGGGGGACTTGGGCACATCTTCTCCCCAAGACTGCCTGCAGTCTGAATTCGCACAGTAGTTCTTGCTCTCGAGACTGAGGAAACAATAGAATTTGAACATGCCCTTCCTGCTCCCTCCCTGTCTGCTATCCTGCATCACCTATATCATTACAGCTCTGCTGTTACATAAGTTCTTTTAAAAAGAAGATAAAGTTCTAATGTGTCTGTCATCATAGCTCCTTGCAATGAGAAATGGAAGGTGTGGCTTCTTTGAAAGAAAAATGACAGGACTGAGTATTGAGTAACTCCAAGGTGTTGGCATGTGGGAGACAAATTTATTCACTGAAATCAATGGAAAATTCTGTCTGCCAAATTTCCAATTCTTTTTATAATAAGTTTTAATTGCTGTTTATGCTTCCAGAATGTAGTGCTTAGCATGAAAACCAGTCTCCTCACAGCCCACGTGTAGGTGGAGGCATGAGTGTCCCAAGTAAACACTGCAACAATGGAATTCCACCAGACGCTCAGTGAGTCTTTCATCTGTTTACAGGAGTGACAAGCAGAGCGGGCTTCCTTCAGCCTGGAGTGGAAGCACAATCATGAAGCAAAGGATCTGGGGCTTGTTTGTAGAACTTACCTAAGAAATTGATACCCTCTGAAAGTGCCCCTTCATTCCAGTGTCACTTCAGATAGGGCAGGTAAAAGGATTATACTGGTGTGGCTGGCCCCCACCCATTGTCTGCGCAAGCTGACACTGAATGGGGTAACTTAACCCCCAAAGAGATAACCAACTGCTGTGTGTACTCACATTTACAACTGGCAATTCCCATGAAATGGTGTGGTTGTTTTCTGGAGCCTTTTGCTTCATTAACGCATTGGTAGCAGAATCTGAGATCCTCTGGACCAAAAAGGGGAGGTTGTGAAGAACAAGTCCAGGGTCCTGCTCCAAAATGCCCTTGTAACAAACTAAATCCACCAGTGAAGCAAGTCTGGAGATTAGACTATGATCAGATATCTCAGATTTCTTTCTTTTTTTTCAAATTGTGAACTTGACTTCAAAGATCTCAATATATTTTTTAAATGATGTGATATGTTGTGGCTTCTGTTTTGATAGGAACAACATCTGACTCATGTCCTTACTCTGTTTATGACTTTGAGGGCCTCCAACTTCCACCATCAGCCAGCTCAGGCTCATCACCACAACCACCAACCCCAGTCCAGATTCAACCCATCACCAGCCTCCAGGCCAAAAGTCCAAAAGAATCAAGCTCTCCTACTCTTAGTCTGGACATTCTCAGGCTAGTTATAGGCCAAATTCCCTTTTATTGATATAAACCTTATTTATTATGTTTCTTAAATAGAGACATGGAAGAATCGAGAGATTATTCATAATCTTACCATCCAGATAACCCTGACAATTTCAAAATGTTTAAATAACACATCATGTACATGGTAGAAAAAAAATTATCACAAAAGATAAAATTAATTTTGAGTAAAATCAACCTTCACCCCAAGGTAACCACTGCTAAGATTACCTTGGGTTTCCTTCCAAATTAGAAAAGGAAATTTATACAGCAGCAAAATATATATAGCCCTTTACATGTTTTATTCCAAAAAAAAAAAAGAATTTAGCAATCACTATTTTATATCTTTCCCTTTTCATTTAATTATATATCAGGAAGTTTGTTGCATCTACTGCATATCATATGAATTACCTCATTCTTCTTAATGGCTCATTCTGTGGGTCCATTATAACTGATCTGTCTTGTCTCCCATGCGATGCTTAGAAAAAATACATAAACTGTAGGTGTAGTGTCCCACATTTAGGCTCCAGTTTGTAGTGAACCCCTTTCACATCCCCTGTGGTTTAGGGTTCAGGTTCAGGGTTCGGGCTCTGGAGGAGGAAGCATGCAAATGAAAGACATTAGAAAAGTCCGCTTTGCTCTGGCCTAACTATCCCTTTTATTAAGACTTTGGGATCCACGAAAGGCAGGCAATTCCAGTAATAGCCAATCAACAAGGATTTATATAAAATTAAAAGGTGGAGGTTGCTTTAGCTACCATTGTCTCAACTAGACTGTGTGTGGAAGCTCTGATCTTTCAGAGCTTCAATGTTGACCACCCTTCCAGGTTCCTTGTCCACACTTCTCTGCTAGTGAAGGCAATGGGCGGCTTCCAACATGTAGGCAATGGACATAGCTCCTCCATGCCACATATTCCTAATCTGCAAAATGAGAATTACAATAACAAATGAGTAGATACATGGAAATCACTTAAAAGGTTATCTGAGCCCTGGCCAGCATTGGTCAGTGGGTAGTGTGTTGGCCTGCTTATTGAAGGGTCACAGGTTCCATTCCCCAACCTGATTTGAAGAACCAATCAACGTGAGTTAGACATTCTCACATCAATGATTCTCTCTCTCTCTCTCTCTCTCTCTCTTTCTCTTTCCCTCCTCCCTCATTTTCACTCTCTCTAACAATAAATGGGGAAAATATCTTCAGGTGAGGATTGACAACCAAAAAAGGTATCCAGAACACAGTAAGCTATTATTATTATTATTATTAGCTATCAGTGTCGTTGTGACTTCCATTAGAATTTTTTAGATAAATATTAGCCATTTTTATCAGCATACTTTCCAATTAGAGGTAAAACTCAATGATGTCACTCCTAAAATTAGACCCACATGAGAGCCCACCTTGTATTTTTTTTAGCTAAACCCTTCAAAACACTTAGAAATACTGAAATGTTTATTGCCCATTATAATGATGAGGTTATATTTTTTTAACACACAAGAAAATTCCCCAAATGAAGCCATGGCTTGAGTTCTGGTTTGTGAAACAGCAGACACCAATATCAAGAGAGAAGTCACTGAGGAGAAATAGAGAATACCATAGCCAATTGACAATGCAAGGAAAATTGTGGCAGGCAGAATGTAATTACCTGAACTGGAACTCGGCCAAGGTGTCTATTTGCCCAAGAAAGGGAAATTAGACCAGATGTTGGGGGAAAGGGTTTAATTTTGGCCAACATTTCCCAAGATAATCTTTTCATCAGGAATAAGGTTATTATACCAAGGCATTAGGGAGAAACATAGAAGGTTAGGGCTTAAAGGAACAAATTCTAAGAGTTTGGTTAGTTCAATCTCTCTTTCTACAAATAAGAGACTATTCCAAGTAACAGTTGGCAGAAGAGCCAAGGTTAACTGAAAAGTCACTTGGCACCCAAACCACTGTTTATCCCATAATATTTATGGCTTATTTGTATAGAGTCCTAGTATACCCATTAGTACTCAAAATGCAGCAAAACATATATTAATGAGTAATAATTAAAAGTTTTTAAATTAACTCCAATAAATGATGTCATATAAATAATTAAGATATTATGATGTGGGGGTTTTGGAGGGAAGGGAGTAATTTAAACTGCTTTATATTCTAGGGGTCTTCCCCTCATGAGGAGGCTAAGTTATGAGGTTCCAGTCTTCATTCCTCTTTGTCCCCCACTTCGACCTCAGAAATACTGCATCTGCAACATTATATATGTTAGATGGTTTTACATAAAGTGTATTGATACAAGATTCCATCGCTAAAACAAAAAAATTTAATGCCATTGTTCTGAGCACAAAAGCCCAATGCTTTAAAATTTTTTAAATTTCATTTAGAGAAAACTTGGAGGACTTGCCTGATCCAAAGAAACACAGCAGATATCTAAGTAGAGCTTTGAGAGAGTGACTTTCCCCTGCATCTTTTTTCCATACCACAATGAATCAGATTACTAAAAAGCCATTAATTAAGCATCTACATCATTTATTTAAAGCAAAACAATAAGGGGAAAAAGGCAAACTTGACAAGCATTTTGGGTGAATGTACAATATTATCTCAATCATGTCATTGGCATAGCAGCCATTAAAAGTATGCCTTGGTACTTTTTCCTTTTTGTGGGGGAGGTAACAATTTCCTGAAGTTTGACAAAGGAAAAGATAGAAAATAGTTTTGGAGATCCAGTGCCTAACAACATGACTATGTTTAACACTATAGTGCTATGTTCATAAAAAAATGATAAAGATAGCCTGGTCAGTTTGGCTCAGGGATTGAGCACTGACCCATGAACCAGGAGATCACAGTTCTATTCCCAATCAGGGCACATGCCCAGGTTGCAGTCTCGATCCCCAGTAGAAGGCATGTGAGAGGTAAGAGATCAATGATTCTCTCTCATCATTGATGTTTCTAGCTCTCCTTCCCTTTCCCCTCCTGTCTCTGAAAAGCAATAAAAATAAATAAATAAATATATTTTTTAAAAATATACTTTATTGATTTTTTACAGAGAGGAAGGGAGAAGGATAGAGAGTTAGAAACATCGATGAGAGATATACATTGATCAGCCGCCTTCTGCACGCCCCCTACTGGGGATGTGCCTGCAACCAGGACATGTCCTTGACTGGAATCCAACCTGGGACCTTTCAGTCCACAGGCTGACACTCTATCCACTGAGCCAAACCGGTTTCGGCTAAATATCTTTTTTAAATCAGCAAGTGGAGCTCAATCCCACAGGGACAACTCTGAAATATGCTCTCTCAAAATTATCCCTACCTATAGGGGAGAAAGAGCTGAGATGTTTAAACACTAACTCCTGGGGGATATTGATGGTGGCTGCCCCTGGGTTGTTAATTCTCTATCACTTCCTACTACTATGGCTTCTTGTCATACTGCCCAAAGAGCAGAGGGGCCATCCAGATTCCCAAAAAAAGTTCTAAGCTAAATTTTCTGTTTTGTACAAGGCAATATTATCAAGTTCTATAGTTTTCACTTTTGAGGGTGCCTCAGAATCCTTAAGACTTCCTAAAGGCCATATTGTTGGCCCCATCCCCAGAGTTTTTAAATGAATAAATCTGTGTATTGCCAGATTTAAATTTTCTAATAAATTTGGGGGAGGAGAGAGAGAGAGAGAGAGAGAGAGAGAGAGAGAGAGAGAGAGAGAGAGAGAGGCTGATGTCGGCCATCTGGTCTTCCAGCCAAGATGGCTTGCCACAGGCTCCTAAAGAAGTCATTATACAAATTGTGAGTCTGTGTGTGTAATAGTCTATTTGAAAAAGAAATAATAAATCACTCAAAGATACACTTTGATCCTAGAATTTCAAACTGAATAATAGAAATGGATATCCTGCTCAACTGATCACCCTTCCCACTGGAAGATCTATCTTGGTCAGGCACACAGTGGTTGGGGAGACTCATCTTTTTCTATGTCCGCAAGGAATTCAATAATTCTCAGTACGCTAATATGATATCACTTACAGAATCTGAAATTACACAATACCTAAGTAAAAAAATATGTTTGCATTTCAAAACTACACAGTCCTTTGTTTTCTTTTTAACAGAGAAATTGTAAACTTCTTGTTCATCCACAATGAGTCATCAAGAACTTATTCTTTGTTAGGTGATCCTGAATGCTCCACATTTCTAAGACACCAGCCCTTGGAGCCACAGTTTATGCAGACTGTGCTAAGATGGCAGTGCACTCATAAAATAATAATCTGTATTTTGATGAAACTGGAAATTATAAAAAAAAAAATCTTACGGTTTGCTGAGTACTATACAGAGAAATCATCTTAAATTACAAATTTCTAGAATCAACAATGTATCACTTTACCAATCCAAGAAAGAAAGTCAAGTTTTAGTAACTTAAGAATGCTCTTAGCCATGCTCTGTAAGTTTCCTTTCTTGGCACAGGATAAGGCCTGAATAATGATGCATCTTCTCTCCTACAACTCTGCTGCTTGACTTTGGATACTGGCCAGTTATCCAGAATTAAGAACCTGTCATTCCTAAATAAAAGGTCCTAATGTGAAGCATCTTATTTCATTAGTAGAGGCCTAGTGCATGAATTTCATGCACGGGGATGGGGGTGTCCCTCAGCCCAGCCTACACGCTCTCCAATCTGGGACCCCTTGAGGGATGTCCAACTGGGCATCCAGATATCCCTAAATGGGCAGTCAGATATCTCTCTCACAATCCAGTACTGCTGGCTCCCAACTGCTCACCTGCCTGCCTTCCTGATTGCCCCTAACTGCTTCTGCCTGCCAGCCTGATCAACTCCTAAACACTCCCCTGCAAGCCTGATTGATACCTAACTGCTCCCCTGCCAGCCTGTTTGCCCCTAATTGCCCTCCCCTACAGGCCTGGTCACCCTTCACTGCTCTCCCCTGCAGGTCTGGGTCCTCCCAACTGCCCTTCCATGCAGGCCCGGTTACCCCCAACTTACCTCCTCTACTGGCCTGGTTACCCCTAACTGCCCTCCCCTGCAGGCTTAATTGCCCACAGCTGCCCTCCCTTGCAGGCCTGGTCCCTGCCAACTTCCCTCCCTTGCTGGCCATCTTTTGGCAGCCATCCCTTGTCCACATGGGGGCAGGATCTTTCACCAAATGGGGACAGCCATCCTGTGTGTTGGAGTGATGGTCAATCTGCATATTACTCTTTTATTAGATAGGATAGAGGCCTAGTACATGGGTGGGGGCCAACTGGTTTGCCCTGAAGGGTGTCCCAGATCAGGATGGGGGTTCCCTTGGGGTGTGGGGTGGTCTGGGTGAGGGGCCTGTGGTGGTTTGCAGGCCATCCATGCCCCCCAGCGACCTAAGTAGAGGCCTTGGGATCTGGGATTTATTTATCTTCTATAATTGAAACTTTGTAGCCTGGAGGAGAGCCAAGCCTCCTGCTTGCCCTGTGGTGGCAGCCATTTCTGTTGGGGTTTATTTATCTTCTATAATTGAAATTTTGTAGCCTTGAGTGGAGGATGGGGCCTACCAGGGCAGACAGAAAGCTTGACTTCCTCCATTGGCAGGGGAACCCAAGCCTTTCTCCTGCTCTCCTTGGCCACAGCCATCTTGGTTGGGTTTATTGCTCCTGATTGGCTTGGGGCATGGCTTGTGAATGTAGTGGAGGTATGGTCAATTTGCATATTATTTTCTTATTAGATAGGATGTGAACATTTTGAAGCAATTGTTCAAGATTTGAAACCTATTGGAAGACATCTATTGCTTCCAGACTCAAGAAACTGTATATTGTATGGTTCCATTTCTCTTTCAGTCTTTCATTTTTGGAAAAGGTTAATGAAAGAACAGAAAACACTTCAATATCGGCTAAGGGCTGGGGTGAAGTAAAGCATTTCCCGAGGCTTGAGGAAGCATAGGAATTTGAAAAGGTGGTGGAACTATTCTATTTTTGTTTTGTTTGTTTGTTTTTTAATCTTAAAATGCAATTTTTAACTTAGTGTTTACACATTTTACTTTCCATAACAATTCAAAATAGAGGATGTGTTTTTTCTGCAACATCTAAGTAGCTTATATTTTTTAAGTGGATTACATTTTCACCATATGGATTAATTAAATAGTTTTGAATAACTTGTAGATTATAGTTTATTATTTTAAATGGCTTGATTTGTTCTTATATGGTCATTTGAAGAACTTTACAAATAAGTCTATGTTGATAGTTATATGAATATGAATTTTTCAAAACTCACAATACTATACAGTAAAAGAGTGAGTGGTAGTATATATATGAATTATACTTACAGTTTTTAGGACTTCACTTATTAGATCAGTTTTAGGTTCACAGGAAAATTGAGGGGATGGTACAGAGATTTCCCATTAACTCTTTTCCCTATGCTTAGCTTTGATTCTCTGACAGGGAGTTCTGGAGTGACTTGACACACACAGCCCTCTCCCCAAATAGCCTCTTCAATTACAACATCCCACCATAGTGGCAAAGTTATTACAATTGATGAACTTACATTGACAGCTTGATCACCCAAAGTCCATAGTTTACCTTGGGTTCACTCTTGGCGCTATACCTTCTATGGGTTTGGACAAATGTGTAATGACATATATCTGTTACTATGGTGTCATACAGAATAGTTTCACAGCCCTAAAATCCTCTGAGCTCTGCCTACATTTATTAAAACACATTATTATTATTATTATTATTATTATTATTATTATCCTACAAAGAAAACTATTTTTGCTTATTTCAGGGTGCCCCAATCTGCCTTTCTGCTCCTCCTTAATGTTGGAGACTATTGGTAATTCTAGAATTTCTGAGATTTTTCATTCAATCATCCTCCCCCATTTTAGAACACATTCTAGATGTTCATTAGAATGGGATATATTGTTCCTCTAAAATATGTACAAAACTTTGTCTAGTCTTACTTAGCACCTTCAACAGAGGAAACTAACCTCTCCCCAAAACTCAGAATTACTCAGGACTTCCTTTGTCTTGGGCAGCTGCTATTCAGCTGAAATCCCTTCTTGAACTTGTCCTACTGTTATCAAAGTGGGTGAATACACAGGTGGTATCTGCTCAAGTTTGCCAATTATAATTTGGAAAGGGGATCAAAGTCTCAACATATTGGCTAATGCAGAATGCAACAAAATGGTATTTAGTGTCTGTTGTGTCTCAATTCTTTCACTTAGCATATGTCAATTCTTTAACATCCACCTATGTTTTTGCTTGTGTCAGTAGTTTATGCTTTTATATGGTTAAAGAAGGTTTCATTTTATGAATATATCAACAATTGTTATTGGAAAAGTTGGTATCCACATGCAGAAGAATAAAATTAGCCCCTTATCTTACACCATACACAAAATTCAACTCAAAATGGTTTATAAAGACTTAAACACAAGACCTCAAACTATAAAACTCCTAGAAGAAAAAAAAATAGAGGAAAAGCTTCTTGACATTGGCATTGGCAATGATTTATTTGAAATCACACCAAAAAGTACAGGAAACAAAATGAAAAATAATCAAGCAGGATTATAACAACCTACAAATGGACAAAGGACCAGAACAGATATTTATCCAAAGATCTACAAATGCCCACGTATATATTAGAAGGTGCACAATATCACTAATCATCAGAGAAATATAAATGAAAACCACAAGATACCACCTCATACTTGTCAGGATGGCTATTATAAAAAAAAAAAAAGCAAGTGAAGTGCTGGTGAGTATGTGAAGAAACTGGAACTTTTGTGCATTGTTTCTGGGGATGCAAATAATACAGCTGTTATAGAAACAGTGTGTAGGTTTCTATAAAAATTAATAAATATCCCTGCCTGTGTGGCTCAGTGGTTGAGCATCAACCTATGAACCAGGAGGTGACAGTTCGATTCCCAGTCACTGCACATGGATAGTGGGCTTGATCCCCAGTGAGGGTGTTCAGGAGGCAACTGATCAATGACTCTCTCATCAATTATGTTTCTCACTCCCTTCCTCTCTGAAGTAAGTAAAAATATTTTAATTAAAGATAGAATTACCATCTGATCCACAATTCTATCTCTTTTTATATACCCAAAAGAAGTGAAATCAATATCCCAAAAAGATATTTGCACTTCTATGTTCACTGCAGCATTATTTGCAACAACCAAAACATAGAAACACCCTAATTGTCCATTGATGGGTGGATTAAAATATATAGTATGTACATAAAATAGAATATTATTCAGCCTTTAAAAAAAAGGAATTCTGCCATTTGAGATAACATGGATGAACCTGGAAATGTTACACTAGGTGAATACTACTGCTTGATTCCACTTGTCTATGGTATCTAAAATTTATACAAACAAAGAATATAAAAGCAATAAGCAGCCATTATAAAATTTGTTAATTAATCTGGTCTTTCATAAAAAAATATGTTAAAATATCTTCAAATTTCTTCAAGGTTTACTGATAAAAGGTAAGCCTAAATTTTGGCTTCATTCCTAATGAAATTATTTAGGTAGATACTTAACCACTCCATACCTCAATTTCATCATTGCTTAAGTAAGGATAAAAAAACATAGTTCCTACTTGACAAGAATATCATGAGGTTTAAATGAGAAAATCTGTGTAAAGCACTTAGAACACAGCCTGGTGCATAGTAATGATTTGGAAAGTATGATTACCAAATTTTCCTGATCTTTTACAAAAGGAAGCGAGGCCAGTTTAAAGTGATTTGCTGTAATGACTCTGTTGGCTTTTTGAAACTGTCAAACTCCCTGCTAAGTGTCCAGGGACCACAGATCAGCCCATTGGCCTCACCTCTTTCACTATCCATGATCCCATAGTGGCCAATGCCAGTGGTTTTGTTTTCATGAGCCTTAATTCCAGAATGCAGATTGTCTGGTTCCAGAGAATGAAATACTTTAGAGGTTAAAGATTTGGACTCCACAGGTCTCTGACAACATTTGTTCCATTCTTTCCTGCCAAAGCTATGATGAACACAAGCAATAATGGTTCGAAAATAGAATGAAAAGGAAATATCTCCTTCTGAGTGGAGCAGTTATATGAAAATATACCAAAGCTCTCTCTGCTATTAGAATGAATAGTTCTTTGAAAAAGTAGATTGAAGAATAAATATTTTCAAAATTATTCATATGTACATTTGTTTTCCTTTTGGAGGAGTAGGGAATGGGGAAGCATGTTTAATGGGTATAGGGTTTCAGTTTGCAAAATGAAAAAATTCTGTGGATGAATGATGATAATGATTGCACAAATAAATGAATGTACTTAATACCACTGAACTGTACACTTAACTATAATTGTGATGGCATATTTTATATTATGTGTATTTGAACACAATGAGAAATACTGAGGGGGGGTGAAGAGTGTCAGAAACTGTTTTTGAGAATAAAATTGGAGTTTTCATTCTCTTTTTTCCATAAAGCAGTCCCATAATAAATTATCTATAAATCTTATCTTTATTTTTCAAATACATGGAGAAATTGAAGATACTTGTTAAATGAACAGAGCATAGGGAGAATCTAAGATGTCGGCATAGGTAAACACCTACACTGCTGCCTCGCACAACAATTTCAAAACTACAACTAAAAGACAGAACAGACATCATCCAAAACCACAGGAAAGCTGGCTGAATGGAAATTCTACAACTAGAAGGAAAGAGAGGGGCTCACAGAGACGGAGAGGAGCTGCAAAAAGCTGAGGTACGGAGAACTGCGCATGCAGAGAGCAGATGCTGGAGAACATGGCTGGCTTTCTCTGGTGAGAGGGAAACGGAGACTCCCAAATGGCATTGAACCCCTTATCCTACGACACTGAACCCCAGATCCAGCCAAAACTCATACGGGGGGAGTTTGGACTGTGAAAAGGGAGAAGTGCATGGAAATTTAGGGAAATCGCAAAAGATCAGAAGTCTGGTGGCATGCATGGCACTGCACACAGAGGACAGACTGCTGATTGTGCCACTGGCTTTCACGAGTGGGCGGGAAACAGACCCTCCCAACTGCATAACTTCTAACTCCACTAAACCCCGGTTTCAGGCGAAACCCTGGGGACCCACACTCATATGGTCCCAGAGCGCAGGGGAGCCAGAGGGGCAGCAGTCTAGAGGCACTGCGAGAGAACGCACACACACAGAGACCGTTCCAGTGATTACCCAGTCACGTGAGACTCAGGAGCCGTGGAGGGCAGGGCCAACTGGAAGGCAAGGCAGTCCCTTAAGCCCTGAGACTCCACCCATCCCAAGCTCAACAAGAGAGGCTTTTGCGGTTTTGCAAGTCTGGTATCATAAGGATGAATCCAACACAGAAGTGAAAATGTCGAGACAAAGGAAGGAATCATAAACAAAAGAAATGGAGGAAAACAAATGAGTGGATATAGAGTTCAAAATCACGCTTATAAGATTTTTGAAGAATATCCTAGAAAAGATGGATAAATTTAGCAAGACCCAAGAGGAGATGAAAAAGATCCAACTAGAGATGGAAAAGGACCAACTAGAATTTAAACATACACTGACTGAAATAAAAAATATTATTCAGAGACCTAACAGCAGACTAGAGGAAGGCAAGAATCAAGTCAAAAATTTGAAATATAAAGAATCAGAAAACACTCAACTGGAAAAGCAAGAAGAGAAAAGAATACAAAAATGTGAAGATAATGTAAGGAGCCTCTGGGACAGCTTTAAGCATACCAACATCAGAATTGTAGGGGTGCCAGAGGAAGAGAGAGAGCAAGGTACTGAAAACCTATTTAAAGAAATAATGACTGAAAACTTCCCACATCTGGTAAAAGAAATAGACTTACAAGTCCAGGAAGCACACAGAACCCCATATAAAAGGAATCCAAAGAGGACTACACCAAGACACATCATCATTAAAATACCAAGAGCAAAAGACAAAGAGAGGATATTAAAAGCAGCAAGAGATAAACAGTTCATTACCTACAAGGGAGCACCCATACGACTGTCAGCTGATTTCTCAACAGAAACGATGCAGGCCAGACGGGAGTGGCAAGAAATATTCAATGTGATGAATAGCAAGAACCTACAACCAAGAATATTCTATCCAGCAAAGCTATCATTCAGAATTGAGGGGCAGATAAAGAGCTTCACAGATAAGAAAAAGCTAAAGGAGTTCATCAACTCCAAACCAGTATTATATGAAATGCTGAAAGGTACTCTTTTAGAAGAGAAAGAAGAAAAAGGTAAAAAATTATGAACAACAAATATGTATCTATCAACAAGTGAATCTAAAAATTAAGTGAATTAAAAATTTGATCAACAGAATAAACTGGTGAATATACTAGAATCAGGAGCCCAGAAAGGGAATGGACTGATAATTCTCAGGGGGAAAGGTGTGAGGGGTGTACAGGAGAGACGGGACAAAAATCATACACCCATAGATGAGGTCAACAGGAGGGAGGTAAGGGTAGAGGGAAGGGTGGGAGCCAGTTGGAAGGGAGCTATGGAGGGAAAAAAAAGAGAAACAAATGTAATAATCTGAATAATAAAGATTTAATTAAAAAATAAAATAAATTAACAGAGCACAGTAAAGTTTATAAACTTGTATAATTTTCCCAAACATGGGGTGTTATCTTGCATATATCTAAATCAACAACTTCTAAGTGATTAGCTTTCATACATTCTTACATTCTTTCAAAAGTATTTGGATTGATTTTCTTTTATTTTCACACTGTTAAAGTGCACAAATACAACAAAAGGCCTGAAAAGATTTGTAGACAAAATCAATGACTCCTGGTAAGTACAGAACTTCACTGAATAAGGTAGACATCTGTAGATGTTGTAAAATTGCACTGTCCAATGTGGAAGCCACTCACATATGAAGCTATTTATGTTTTAATTAATTAAAGTTAAATAAATAAAGTTCAGTTCTTCAGTCCCACTAGATTCAATTAACTGTTCAATGGTCCCCTGAGAATAGTAGCTTACACATTGGACAGTGAAGATAGAGAACATTTCCTTCATTATAGAAAGTTCTTTTATATTAAGTTTTTTTCTAAATGTAATTTTATTTATTTTATTTTATTTCAGAAAGGAAGAGAGATATAGAAACATCAATGATGATGGCAACCATCATAAGGGCCTTCTGCACACCCTCCACTGTGGATGGAGCCAGCCACTTGGGCATATGGCCTTGACCAGAATCAAACCTGGGACCCTTCAGTCCTTAGGAGGATGCTCTATCACTGAGCCAAACCAGCCAGGGCCAGAAAGTTATTTTTAATAACACTGGTCAAGAAAGTTAGCTACTGGGAATAGAAAAAATGGCAGCGAAGTAGACGGATGCATCTGGAGCTTTGTTGCTGGGCAGAGGGAGAGAGAGTGGCTGAGAGTCGCACTGGGAGTGTTTGTTGGCAAGTTAAGAGTCAGTTATCCTCCAGGAGAAGGTGGGGGACTGCTGGACGGGGCTCTCCCGGCCAGGCAGCCCCACTGCCATGGGGATTTTGTCTGCTAGAGCCACCAGCACAAACGTGAAGACCACACCATCTTGCAGAGGGAGGTGGATATCTGCGGTGGTCTGAAGCCTGCGGCTGGGGCACCCATTGAGCAGCCGGGGACCCGGGCACCCAGAACTCCGCTCTCCAATCGGCGCAGACACGCGGCGGAATCATAGATCCACAGAGCACACGGAAAGGTCAGATTTCACCTGAGATAAGAGGGAGGTGGATGTCTGAGGAGGTCTGAAAGCTGCAACTGGCGGAGGCACCCACCAAACAGCCAGGGACCCAGAGCACGGCTTTCCAAGCAGTGCAGTCGTGTGGGCGGCGGATTCTGAGATCCACGTGGAGCACGGAAAGGCCAGATTTCGCCTGGGTTAGGGTGAGTCTCCTACCCCCGCAGGGCAGAGACAGGCACGCTGTGGGAGCCAGGCTGCGGGAAAGCTGCCTCTGGAGAGGTCCGAGGAGGTGGGCAGGGCGTGATCCCTGAGTGTGGAGGCAGACACTCCAAGCTGTTGACAGAGGGGAGCTCTGGAAAATGACTCATTTTTTTCTGGGGCAGAGGGACAGCCTGGGAGTTATTACAGTGTCCCAGCTGCAAAATCCCCACAAACTGTCTTTGAGAACCACAGAGTAGCAGGATCTGAGCACAGCCTAGAGAGGTCCTGTGCTTTGTCTCAGAGATCAATTCCGAAACACTGCCACCCAGTGGATGACACACAAATTGACTCTCGCATAACCAAAAAAGAATACAGAGATTAAAACACCAACAGGGGAACACAGGGAACTGCAATACCTTTCCTACTGGGAAACAGGAGTGCCCAGCAGAATAATAGTGGAATTGAATGACCATTCTATTTTTTTTTTCTTTTTCCTTTTTTCTTTTTTTTTAAATTTTTATTTTTATTTTTCATTTTTACATATTTTAATTAAGACTATTTTTTTCTGCCTCAATTGATTTTACCTTTTTAATTATTGCATTTTTGTTTTAAACTAGTATTATTAATTAGTACTAGTACTTTATCTTTTTGAAAAAAAAAGTGTCATTTTGTTTTCTCTTTATTTTATTTCGGAATTAGAGTTCTACATTCTATTTTCATCTTTCCTTTAGCATAATTTTACTCCAACTCAACTCTACCTTTATGCCAACACTTTCCTCCAAACTTTCCCCATTTTGTTGTCTTGTTTCTCTTTCCCTTTTCCAACTTTAGATTCCCCTTATTCTTTCTCTTTACTTGGTTAAAATTTCACCACATTTATATATCTAATTTCAAATCCCCTACTACAAGTCCATACAAATCTCTCTCTTCTTGTCTTCACTAGCCAAAAAGTTGTTTTTTCTCCATGTCCTTTTGTTGCTATTTGCTTGAAAAATGATTATATCGATTGTTTGAAATTTTTGGTTAGATTATTTTAGTTTATTCTACTTGTTTTATTGTGCTTTTTGCTTGCTTTGTGTTTTACCTCTCTTTTCTCTCACCTACCTTGATACCAGTTGCTATTTGCAGTTTGTATTAATCTCTAGGTACTGGTTGCTGGCCTTTATTGGAGTTAGTGACTGTTCTATTGGAGTATTCTCCTGACATCTATAGTTTGTTCCCCTTTTCTCTCTTATACACTTTCTTTTCTCTCTGACTTTTTCTCTTCCTCTTTTCTTCTCCTTCTTCTCCTTTTTATTTTCTTATTTTATTTTTTTTTTTTTTGGTGTTGTTGTTCATTTATTTTTTTTTATTTTCTTGCTCTCCCAATTTGATTTTGGCATTTCTTTTTTTCTTTTTTCATCATTTTCCTCTTCTTCTTTCTCTACTTACCCCTAATTTGTCTTTCATTGGTGGTCACCTTATCTGTGATTATTAACATCTTAATACATTTCTACTCAGTGCCTTGTGTGCTGTACCTGGTCGTGTTGTACTTTGGGCCTTTCAATCAACATAGGAGAGAGAACTACAGAACCAGACACCCGGAGAAGAAATACCATGGGCAGAAAATGAAACAGCCCACATAAGACAGAAAGGCAGGTTTCACCAGAAAAGGAAGTAAACAAAATAGAAGCAGAAATAAGCCTGCCAGAGAAAGAGTTCAGAGAAATGATCATAAGGTGGATGAAAAGAATGGAAGGCAAAATCGACAATCTGAGTAAGAGCCAAGAGAAAATGAAGAAGACACAAGAGGAGATGAAGAAGCAGCAAGAATAAATGCAGAAGAACCTAGAGAAGGTGCAGAATAAACAAGAAGTAATGAAAAAAGACATCACTGCTATAAAGAACTCAATACAAAGCATCAAAAGTAGACTAGAAGAAGCAGAAGACCGCATCAGTGAGCTAGATGACACGGTAGGAAAAAATACCCAAGTACAACAGCTTCTAGGAAAAAAAAAGTTAAAAAGCAAGAGGAGAGCCTAAGGGAACTTTGGGATAACATTAAACAAAACAACATCTGCATAATTGGGATTCCAGAAAGAGTGGAAACTGAACAAGGACTACAGAACGTGTTTGAAGAAATAATGACAGAAAATTTCCTCAATATAGGAAAGGAAAAACCCACAGAAATCCAAGAAGCTCACAGAGTCCCAAGCAAAATGAACCCCAACAAACCGACACCAAGGCACATTATAATTAAATTGGCAAACACCGACGACAAAGTAAGAATCTTAAAAGCAGCCAGAGAGAAACAGAAAGTTACCTACAAAGAAACCCCCATAAGACTAGCTACTGACTTCTCAACAGAAACTCGTCAGGCCAGAAGGGAATGGAATGAAATATACAAAGTCATGCAAAGGAAGGGTCTGAATCCAAGAATACTGTGCCCTGCAAGAATCTCAATCAAAATTGAAGGTGAAATCAGAAGCTTCACAGACAAAAAAGGACTAAGGGAATATATTACCACCAAACCAGCAATGCAAGAAATGTTAAAGGGTCTGCTGTAATAAAAAGAAAGAGGAAGAGAAGAAGGAACTTGGGAGTAAGGACTAAAAATGGCAACATATAAGTACTTATCAATAATAACTTTAAATGTAAATGGATTAAATGCTCCAATCAAAAGACATAGGGTAACTGATTGGATAAGAAAACATGATCCATATATCTGCTGTCTGTAAGAAACACTCCTCAGGAAAAGAGATGCACACAGATTGAGGGTGAAGGGATGGAACATGGTATTTCGGCCAATGAAAATGAAAAAAAAGCTGGGGTTGCAATACTTATATCTAGAGACTAGATGTCAAAGTGAAGGACATAATAAGAGATACAGAAGGCCACTTCATAATACTAAAGGGAACAATCCAACAAGAAGAAATAACTCTGGTAAACATATATGCACCCAATATAGGAGCACCTAAATACATTAAAAAAAAACTCTTGGAGGATATTAAGGGAGAGATTGACAGCAATACAATCGTAGTAGAAGAATTTAATACCCCACTGTCACCATTGGACAAATCCTCTAAACAAAAAATGAGCAAAGAAACATCAGACCTAAACGACTCTGTAGACCAGATAGAATTAATTGACATCTTCAGAACATTTCACCCCAAAGCCACAGAATATACATTCTTCTCCAGTGCACATGGGTCATTATCAAAGATAGATCATATGTTGGGTCATAAGAAAAGTCTCTTCAAATTCAAGAAGATAGCAGTCATATCAAGCATTTTCTCAGACCACAGTGGCATAAAACTGGAAATCAACTATAATAAAAACATTACAAAGAAATCAAACACATGGAGACTAAACAGCATGCTATTAAACAACGACTGGGTAACCAGAGAGATCAAGGAAGAAATAAAAAAACATCATGGCAACAAATGACAATGACAACACAACAATCCAAAATTTATGGGATACAGTGAAAGCAGTCCTGAGAGGGAAGTTCATAGCCCTACAAGCCTACTGCAAAAAAAGAGGAAACAATGGTAATAAATTACCTAAATCTACAACTCAAAGAGCTAGAACGAGAGCAACAACAAAAGCCCAGTGTACTCAGAAGGAAGGAAATAGTGAAGATCAGAGCTGAGATAAACAACTTGGAGACCAAACAAACAATTCAAAAGATCAACAAAAAAAGAGCTGGTTTTTTGAAAGGATAAACAAGATTGATGGACCTCTAGTCAGGCTCACCAAGAAGCAAAGAGAGAAGACCAAAATAAACAAAATCAGAAATGAAAGAGCAGAAATAACAACAGACCCTGTGGAAATACAAAGGATCGTTAAAAAATACTATGAACAACTCTATTCCAACAAATTGGACAACCTGCAAGAAATGGACATTTTCCTAGAAAAATATAACCTTCCAAAACTCAACGAGGAGGAAACCAAACATCTCAATAGTCCAATAACTATGGAAGAAATTGAAGCAGTCATCAAAAAGCTTCCAGCAAATAAAAGCCCGGGACCAGATTGCTACACAGGAGAGTTTTACCAAACATTCAAGGAAGAATTAAAACCTATCCTCCTCAGACTATCCAAAAACATTCAAGAAGAAGGAACACTTCCAAACACCTTCTAGAAGCCAGCATCACCCTAATACCAAAACCAGTTAAAAACAACACAATGAAAGAGAATTACAGGCCAATATCTCTCATGAACATAGATGCCAAAATCCTGAACAAAATTCTAGCAAATCGGATCCAGCAGTACATCAGAAAGATCATACACCATGACCAAGCAGGATTCATCCCAGGAATGCAGGGATGGTACAATATCCGCAAATCAATAAATGTGATACATCACATAAACAAATTGAAAGATAAAAATCACATAGTCATATCAATTGATGCAGAAAAAAGCATTTGACAAAATCCAACACCCTTTCTTGATAAAAACTCACAGCAAATAGGGAATAGAAGGAGCATACCTCAACATCATAAAAGCCATATATGAAAAACCCACAGCTAACATCATTTTCTATGGGCAAAAACTAAAACCATTTCCCCTAAGAACAGGAACAAGACAGGGATGCGCACTCTCAGCTCTCCTGTTCAACATAGTACTGGAAATAGTAGCCATTGTAATTACACAAGAAGAAGAAATAAAAGGCATCCAAATAGGAAAAGAAGAAGTAAAGCTGTCCTTATTTGCAGATGACATGATACTGTACATAAAAAACCCGAAGAATTCCATCTCAAAATTAATTGACTTAATAAATGAATTTGGCAATGTAGCAGGATACAAAGTTAATGCCAAGAAATCTGTGGCATTTCTGTACACTAATAGTGAAAATACAGAAAGAGAGACTCAAAAAGCAATCCCATTTACCATCGCACCAAAAAAATTAAGATACCTAGGAATAAAACTAACTAAAGAGGTAAAAGACCTATATGCAGAAAACTACAGGACACTGAAAAAAGAGATAGAGGAAGATGTTAACAGGTGGAAGAGCATACTATGCTCATGGATTGGGAGAATCAACATCATTAAAATGTCCATACTACCCAAAGCAATTTACAGATTCAACGCACTACCCATTAAAATACCAACGACATATTTCACAGACCTACAAAGAATTCTTCATAGATTCATCAGGAACAAAAAAAGACCACGAATAGCTACAGCAATTCTGAGAAAGAAGAATAAAGTAGGTGGGATCTCAATACCAGATTTCAAGCTATACTATAAAGCAAATGTTCTCAAAACAGCCTGGTACTGGCACAAGAACAGACATATAGACCAATGGAATAGAATAGAGAACCCAGATATCCACCCAAACCACTATGCTCAACTAATATTTGACAAAGGAGGCATGAACATACAATGGAGCCAAGATAGCCTCTTCAATAAATGGTGTTGGGAAAATTGGACAGATACATGCAAAAAAATGAAACTGGACCAACAACTTACACCAAATACAAAATTAAACTCAAAATGGATATAGGACTTAAACATTAGAAGGGAAACCATAAAAATGCTAGAGGAATCCACAGGCAGCACAATCTCAGACATATGCCGAAAGAACTTCTTCACGGATACTGCTCCAAAGGCAATGGAAGCTAAAGAAAAAAGAAATAAATGGGACTACATCAAAATAAAAAGCTTTTGCACAGCAAAAGAAACCATCAACAAAACAATAAGAAAAATCACTGTATGGGAGAACATATTTGAAATGTTATCACTGATAAAGGTTTAATCTCCAAAATCTACAGCCAACTTATACAACTTAATAAAAGCAAGATAAACAATCCAATAAAAAAATGGGCAACAGACCTAAATAGAACCTTTTCGAAAGACGACAGAAGGAAGGCCAAGAGACACATGAAAACATGTTCAAAGTTATTAATCATCTGAGAGATGCAAATCAAAAGGACAATGTGATACCATCTTACACCGGTCAGAATGGCAATCATCAACAAATCAACAAACGACAAGTGTTGGCGAGGATGCAGTGAAAAAGCAACCCTTGTGCACTGTTGGTGGGAATGCAGACTGGTGCAGCCACTGTGGAGAACAGTATGGAGTTTTCTTAAAAATCTAAAAATGGATCTCCCATTTGACCCTGTAATCCCACTCTTAGGAATTTATCCTTAGAAATTACAAACACCAATCAGAAAGGATTTATGCACCCCTATGTTCATAGCAGCACAATTTACAATAGCTACAATTTGGAAACAGCCTAGGTGCCCGTCAGCAGATGAGTGGATCGGAAAACTGTGGTACATCTACACAATGGAATTCTATGCTGCCATTAAAAAGAAGGAATTCTTACCATTTGCAGCAACCTGATTGGAACTGGAGAACCTTATGCTTAGTGAAATAAGTCAGTCAATGAAGCAGAAGCATCACATGATCTCACTCATTTGTGGATAATAAAGAACATTATAAACTGATGAACAAAAGGATAGATACAGAGACAGTAAAGCTTCAAACAGACTGTGAAATTACAGCAGGAAGATTAAAGTTAGATGAGGTAGATAAGAGATCAACCAAAGGACTTGTATGCATATATATAAGCATAACCAATGAACATAGACACTGAGCGGATGGGGTATGCCTGGGAGGGAGGGGGGCAATGGGGAGATATGTATAAAAAAATTAATAAAAATTAAAAAAAAAGAAAGTTAGCTACTGGACATATGCATTTGCAATGTCTTTGATATTCATCACTATTTATTTTACAAGGGAAGGTGATGGTCAATTAATGCAGTGAATCAATTTAGAAGAGATCCGTTATGAAAGGTTACCTTATGCCTCATCTTTTGCAACAAGATTCCATATATGCTGTATATTTGTGAGAAAAACATGTAACTCTTACTTTAGTCAAATCTTCCAGATCTACTCCCAGTTGACAGGAAATATGGGGGATAGAGGTACAAATGAAACATTTTCACAAGGAAGTAAGCAGCCAAACCCAGAAAATAAGACAATCTCTAGCTCATATAACTGAATGTATTCAACAAATCATTAGAAAAGAAAGAAGGGAAGAGACAGACAAGGAGATTGTTGTTGTTGTTGTTGTTGTTGTTGTTGTGTTACAGAAAACCGGAATAATCAAACAATGCTTGGAGAGTTTGGAATTACATTTATTTTGTGCGGGTCCAGAGGCAAATTTTTCTCAAATTCTGGGCCCAAACATGCAGAAACTTTCCCTATTTATATGTTTTTACCTTTTTTGTCTCCCAAATATGGAATGTTTCCCATCCCTTTGCAAGTTCTTAAAGGGCCCCTATGTGCTGAAGCCTTAAGACATCAACTAAATACCTGGCCTGGTGCCAGCACTGATAATTTTGTCCAGGGAAGGCTTAATGGCCTCTATGAAGTGAGAATAGTCTTATTTTCCTTATTACTTAAGCAAGCAAACATTTATAGAAGCCAATACCAAGGTTAAAATTTCAAACAGCAGTTTTTATATAAGATGATGCTTCAGTTGTTATTTAAAAAAAAAAAGATACTTAAGGGCTAGTATTAGATATAATGCAATATTTGATTCAAACAAATCAACTAGGTAGTAAATTTTAATATGAGGGATATCAGATGATATTAAGAAATTATGGTTAGCTTTTTACATTTATTAATGGTGTGATGGTTAGATTTTTTAAAGCCCTTATCATTTAAAGATGAATTTATGCTAAAGTATTTATGCATAAAATTATATGATGTCTGAGATGTGCTTTATAATACTCCAATAAAAATGAAATGTAAAGGCTAAAGAAATATTAAATAGACTGGCAAAACAGTGATCATTTTTTTAAAAATATATTTTATTGATTTTCTTACAGAGAGGAAGAGAGAGGGACAGAGAGTCAGAAACATCGATCAGCTGCCCCCTGCACCCCCACACACACACACTGGGGATATACCTGCAACCAAGTTACATGCCCCAGGCCGGAATCGAACCCGGGACCCTCCAGTCCACAGTCTGATGCTCTATCCACTGAGCCAAACCGGCCAGGGCACAATGATCATTTTTAAAGCTGCATTATAGGCACATGCAAGTTCATTAAATTATCCAATTTTGTATGTTTCAAGACTCCATTAAAAATAATTTGAGCAAACCTTCTGTTAAATCTTATAAAAATAAAATAAAAGATGTTTTCAGAAACAAAGAAGTAAATTAGGCTTTCTCTCTATGGTGAGAATAATCATGGGGGATTATAATTATTTGATTCCTTTGTATTTTCCAAAATGTTATAATAAACATTTATTACTCTTATATCAGATATTTCTAAATCCATTTACTTTTTTAAATCCAAAGACAAATATCAGTTCAATGGATAAAATTTTTATGGCAAATGTCTTCTCAAACTAAAATAAAAATTAATGATGTTAATATTATAAACAAACAAAATATTATTTAAATCCTTTCAAATTTTCTTCTAAACCATTCCTTTATTTTATGAGAAAATCCCTATCTTTTTAGTTTCTAATTTTTTAAAACACTGGGAAATTGCAATTAGAGCCAGAAGCCACTGTTAGTAATAGTTTCCTAATGTTTCTAAGAGAAACATGATTCTCCATCTGAGAGCAATAAACCAAGTATGAAGGACAGGAACTCTTCTGTTCATTTTTGTGTGCTCTCCACAATCTCTTTTTCCTTCTCCCTCCTCCCTTTTCTTCTCTTGTGCTTCTTCTTCCATTTTCAATTTGAATTCACTGACCCACTGGATTGGATTAGAGATGGGGTTCAAATTCTAGCTTGGCCACTAGCAAACCCCTGGGCTGCTGCAAAATAAGGGCATTGGGTTCCAATACATTCTTCTATCACTAACATTTGCAAAGGTAAAGAAATCCTGATAGTGAGTAATTTGCATTCTAATGGGGATGGAGATTTAAGGTTTTCTAGCCATGAAAGTATGATTTGTAAAGTTGAGAATTAGGTAAGATTATACTATGAATGTATACATAAATACATGTATGTTAGGTAACCATTAAGTAATTTACAAATCATGCAAATTATGTTATATATGTACTGTATTATACATTATTAAGTGGTTTCCTGTTAACTGGAGATTTAGCATTGCTCCTGGAAAAACTTACCTTCCTCCCTAAGAACAATTTTCTCCCTGCAGATGTTGGCTAATGATTTATCATTTGCTTCCCACCTGCACCTTCAGAACCTCTATCTGTGTCTCACTAATGACCCTAGAAACATTGCTTATGCCCAGCAACAAATATGGAACTAAGTAGCAGGAACTGGTTTTGTGGTGTAGCGGAGAGAAAATAAAAACTAAAATATACCAAGGGAAACTTATTTTCATAAATAAATGCAGAAAACTGTTATCTCTGTTGTAGTAAAAATAGCATAAAATAAATTAAAATAATACTTTTAAAACCAGTGAGTTGCTGCAAGATTTTATGATGAAGTTTAGTAAGCAGACATTGCATTTGGTTTAACTTATCTACCCAACACAAAGAGGTATGGGTAGTGGGTATGAATCTTCATGCAAACAGGTATGCAGGAAAAATGCATTTTGTACCCAAGGGGCAAAAAAAGTCTGGCTTCTTTTGTGGAAGAGGGAAAAGACACACACAAATTAATATCTCAGTAAATTATCCTGCATTTGTCCTCCTAGGTCTAAAATTATTTTCATCACCTTTTACTGTGCTGGATTTTACCTACCAGATTCAACTTAACACCCCATGGCTAAAAGAGAGGAAGGGACTGCTGTAATCATGGGTCCTCCTTTGCCTGATTACAAATTCAACTATTTGTTCAGCAAATACTTATGAGTACCTACTGTGTGCCTACCATGTTCAATACTGGATAACACCAATGAACATGACAGGACTTTTCCTGCCCTAATGGAACCAATGACCTCATTGGGAAGACAGACAGCAGACCAGAAGACAAATATATAATAACTTCAAATTGTGCTAAGTGCTGGTTGGGATAATGCAGTGAAGGAACAAAAAAGTAGGCTGTGACACCCCTTCACAAGGTGTGTTCAGAAAATGCCACTCCAAGATGGAGACATTAAAGCAGAGAGCTTAAGAATGAGGAGACAGCCAAGCCAAGCATAAAAGCAACAGTATTGGAGATACAAGGAACAGCCCATGAGTCGGGTATGCCTGAGCAGCCAAAAGAAGACTAGTGTGATTGAAGAGTAAAAAACAAAGCAGGAAAGGCAACTGAGATATAGAGGAGGCTGGGTTCCCATCTCCTGGGACTTTGAGGGTAAGACATTGAATTTTACTTTAAGGGTTTTACTTTTAGATTTCAATGAGTGACATGATCTAATTTGTGCTTTCAAAAGCCACTCTGGCCCTAGCCAGTTTGGCTCAGTGGACCGAGCATAGGCCTGCAGACTGAAGGATCCCAGTTCAATTCCGGTCTGGGGCACATGCCAGGAGTGCCGGCTTGGTCCCCAGTGGGGAGCTTGCAGGAGGCAGCCAACCAATGATTCTCTCTCATCATTGATGTTTCTTTCTCTCCCTCTCCCTTCCTCTCTGAAATCAATAAAAATATATTTTAAAAAAATAAAAGCTCCCTCTGGTTTAAGGAAGGGCAGGACACCAGAGGGTACCCCAGGATGGGACAGCAGACCAGTAGAGGGACAACTTGGACCCGGCCTGGAGAACTGGAGTGGTGATGAATGGAGGAAGACAACTCTGAGAGAGAAGCATCAGAACTTGCAGATTGGAGACAGGGAGGAAGGAGAGAGAGATAAACCAAGACTTGTTTCTTATAACAAACTTCACAATTTTTCATGTTCTCCATTGTCAAAACCTGGACACAACTCAAATGCCAATCAATAAGAGAATGAATATTTATATATTTTATATATAATAGAAAGAAAGTATATTTATGCAGTAGAAAACTACTCAACAATAAAAAAGAATAAACTCCCAGTATGCTCAACACAGATGGTTTTCAAAGCCTTACACTAAATAAAAATCAGAAAACAGAACATGTCTGTGCCTCTGTGACTATGAAGGTCTAGGCCAGCCAAGACTAACATGTGGCATAGAAGCCAGAAGAGGTGCTGCTTCTGAGTGAGCATGGATGGAAGAGAAGGGGCACACAAGAACCTTCTGGGAGGATGGGAATGTCTTTATCTTATAGGGGTGTGGATTATACAGGTGTCCACCCTCGTCAAATTGATAGAAGTGTACACTTAATGTATGTGCAGTACATTGTATGTAAATGGTTGTTCAATAAAAAGACATTATTTTAGCCCAAACCTGTTTGGCTCAGTGGATAGAGCGTCGGCCTGCAGACTGAGGGGTCCCGGGTTTGATTCCAGTCAAGGGCATGTACCTTGGTTGCGGGCACATCCCCAGTAGGAGGTGTGCAGGAGGCGGCTGATTGATGTCTCTCTCTCATCGATGTTTCTGGCTCTCTATCCCTCTCTCTTCCTCTCTGTAAAAATCAATAAAATATATTTTTTTTAAAAAGACATTATTTTAAAAACAAAAAAGGTGCTGGGCTGGTGTGGCTTAGTTGGTTGAGCGTCATTCCATGCACTAAGAGGTTGCTTAGCATCTAATGCTTCTAGGAGCAGGCCTCACCACTGAATGATGGGAGTTGGTGGATAAATATCCTAAATCCCTGCTTCTTAGTGAAACCACTCTAAGGAATGTCCTATTCACTCTTGCAGAGATCCTGGCAGGACTGAGCCCAGCTACCTGTGGAATTCACCTGTTCACGGTCACAGCTTATTGCAGGCTTCCTCTCCCTCCCCTTGTCTCCTCCCTCCTTCCTTACTGATGCTCCTCTGAGTCACTTCCCAAATCAATGACTGTGCAAATCCTTGTCTCAGAGTCTTCCTCTTGGGAGCCCTAATACAGACAGCCTTAAATTACCAAAGTTTATTTCAATCCCAAAGGCAAACTTTTCTCTGTTTTAAACACATACTGTACATAATCCAATTATATAAAGAAAGGAAAGGAAAGGAAAAATGAAAGTAAGGTAGTTCATTGAAGTCCAGGGTACCATCAGTTCCCCAAAATTTCTGTGCAAATGCTATTGGTAAATATTAGACCTAGAGCTAAGCTTTACCAGCAGACAGATGCTGCTATGAGATTCCTGGTAGCCACAACATTTAAAAACAAACAAACTTGCAGCTCAGAAAGAAAACATTTTTTTCTGCCAGGAACTCCTACGAGGACTTTCTCTTGCTGTCTCCATAAAAGGGTGTCTGGGTGAACATTACACAGGGTTTTCACCAGCAGACACTAGCACAACAGTCCTCAACAAACTCAGATCTAATGTAATTTCAGGGGACATGGGTCTCTGCTGCCCAAAGCAAGCAAATCTCACCATGTGACTCATGATAGCCCAGGGTAGGCCTAGATGTTAGGCTCTCAGGAATGGTGGTTTTCAAACTGGGTTCCGTTTGGCAACTTGGGAAGTCTGATATTTCCCAACAGTTGTGCCTAAAACTGGTTTTATATTAGCTTTCACATAATGTTCCACTTAAAAGAAAAAATTGTGTCAATTTAAAAGTGTTAAAATGACAAGCATGAAGACTTCATCCTGCTAAGTCTCATTTCGGGTGACATTAGGCACACAGTTTAAGATTGTGCTCTCTGCGAGGCACTTGGAGAAACCCCTTCAGGACACAGAGAACCAGCTGTTGGTCCATTGAACCAGAGCCTCGCCCAGGGACTTGCCAGAGAGATCAGCCGTCTCTATCACCCTACTGTTGCTGTTTCCAACACACAGGAACATTCCTGGATCCATCCTTGGAATCTCCTGGAAACATACTTTGAATATGATTCCTTCTGAGAAGCCCCCAATGCTCCCAAGTACTCTGGGGCAAGCTTTATAAGAAGGCACAGGACCAGCAGCACCCACCTGTATCATGTGATTGTATCGCTCTGTCCTGGCCCAGATGGGAACCTCCCCAGGCACCTGTGTCCCCTGGCACTCTGAGCTTCTTCTCCCTATCCCCACACATTTTCTCTCATCTCCCACCCAACCTCCCTTCTGCAAGTTCCACTCTAGGCAAACATCTCCTCTCTTCCATAGCCCTTCACTGAACACATTCACCTGATATCGCTGGAACCTGGCTGTCCCTGGAAGGTGACCTTCTCTTGCAGCACTCTTGGGGATTATCTGCTGTGTCCCTTGGTGCCTCATCTATCTAAGAATCAGGAGATGAGAGTAGCCACCTCTTTATCCAGTGTCACATCTTGGTCCTGTCTTTCTTTTGCCCCAAAACTGCCCCTTCCAGACTCAGGACCCCCAGTTGAAGACCCTGGCAGCGCCTCACCTATATGTGCTCAGCCAACTGTGGCAGTTTCAGTGCAGGCTGAAAGCTTCTCACTTCTTTTCCAAGAATGTACACTTGACAACAAAGCACTTTGACCAAACGCAGGACAGGATGGGCAGTAGAAAATCCACAGCCAATTGCAACACTGAAGAAGGATTCTTTGCCCCTCAATGAGCCAGTTCTGAGGCTTGAACACTATTGCTCCATTTCCATTTATTAGTGAACCCTTCATTGACTTTTCTCTTTTCTCTCTGCTCCCTTCCTACATCCTATGGACATCCCCCAAATAAGCCACTTGCACACAGTTCTTTGTATCGGGCTCTGCTCCTAGGGAACCCCTAAATAAGAGACAGGTCCCCACCATTAGTCCAGGTCTACACTGCTACTGCTGCTCACTCACACCCTCTCAGGAAGAACTATGTACCCATCTCTCTGTCCCTCCTTCTACCCACTGTCTGTCTCCCCTGGTGGTACTGCATCTCTGGGACCAGAAGTCCTACCTCTCCCCCTCAGGTCCTGGCCACCCATCACCAACGACCTTCTCCATCCCACCTGGCAAGGCTTCCCCTTAGCTTCACCCTGGATCTTGTCTTTCTTAGAATCACTAAAATTTACCTTCATACTTATATTTTCACCAGAACTGCCTTTCCTCTCTACTTTTTCACTTGGTTACATCCACTTCCCTTTTCTTCTTCTTTACTGAGATTTAAACTTTCTCTGCTTTAGCCAGCCCTTCTTCCCCAGTCCTGTGTAGACCGCTGTCCCTTCAACTCCACTTTTGTCAATTGCACTGACTCCCTGGACTCCCTGCCACTGTGAGTAATCAGCTGCCAATCATCCACCTTCTCCTGTTGGGACCCAAACCCAGGCTGCCAGACCCTGCTGACAGTCAGACCACCTAGCAGCCTGGAGCCACTACTGCTTTGCAGCATCCAATCTCAATCCAGCTCTGGGTATTGCCCAGGGAACCTCATATCTTTCTCCAGTTGATTCATTTATTTAGGTAGTGGCTAGTTCAGAAGATCTCTCTGCTCAGTCTTAAAACATCACCACCCACCTCCCCACCCCCCTCAGCAGATAAGCATCTCTTCAGAAAGAAAAAAAACACTCCCCCTTACTTTCCAAACCCACCCACCCAACATTAAATCCTAATGACTATACTTACTATCTCTGCCATGTCCTACCTGTATTTCCTCTTCAGTCTCCCTAATTGGTCCCCTTTAGTCTACCCCTTCAGGGCACTTGGAATGATTTTTCTGATACATAGGAATCTATTAAGGAAAAGGGCTGGCAGAGGGGCTTGTGGTATCTCCAAATCTCCTGGGTGCAGAGAGGGATGTCCTGGAGCAGAAAAGAGGGAGAAGAGAGGAAGAATTCCCTTTGATCACTATCCAGTGTCAGTGCCCCAAGTTCTAAGCCAGAAAGCATAATTTTGGCCAAAAGACTTTCAAAGCAGACTCTGCACATTGCGTACCATCACCATAAAACTTTATGAGTAACTTGCTACTGAGTGTTCTGAATGCATTCATTACAGGGCCAGAGCAGGGAGGTGAGGTGAACCACGTACATTTAGAATAAGATAAACTTTAGTTCAAATCTTGCTTGTGCACTTTATTTGATAAGGCTGAGTCCCAATTTAAGAAAAATGCTCCCTCATGACACCAGATAGGATGATATGATATGTGAGAACCTCTTTCCACGTCCCGCGTGGTTCAGGGTTCCCCAGTCAGGGTTCGGGTTCTGAAGGAGGCCGCACGCAAACAAAATGAGAGACTAGAAAGCATAAATTTGGCGATATTGGGGGGCCAGGCGGGAGCCTTCCTCTAGTGGAAAGGACTGCCACTTGCTCTGGCCTTTTTCTCCCTTTTATTAAGGCTTTGGGACACACCCCTAGCCTTTAGGCAGGAAATAACAAAAACAGAAATTAACAAGAAACAAACAGATAGAGGTTGCTTCAACCAATAATGTTTCAACTAAACAGTGAGTAATTAGCTCTGACCTTTCAGAGCAATTAAGGTTGACCAGCCTTCTGGCTTCCTGTTTACATCCATTTAGTGAGAACAATATTTGGTTTCCGACATCTCCCCCGTTTTCTTTCCCTCTAAAAAATCTTGCACCTACAGACTAGAAATAAATATTAAGAACAAAAAATAAGACAAGCAACAATGGCTATGCTAAGAGGTAAATGAATAAGTCTATAGTATCTTTCTTTCTGGACCAACAGTCCTTTGAGTCCCAGTTTCAATGTCCGACAGTTTTTTGAATGTACGTATTAGCAATGATATTTCAGTTCTGGAGGGTGGACAAATGGTGGCAATGCAGGTCCGACCCTCTCTGGTTTGGTCCTGGGCAACCTGCATCGATGCACAGCTGCTGACTGTTAGGATGGCAAGGTGTCATCAGCATCTTCCATCTCTGGACTGCTTTTCCTCTCATCTTTATAGCTGTAGCATTCTCTGTTGTAGGAATTCACATGGTCTTGGAGCTGTTTTTCTGAAAATATATAAACATTCTCGACCAAAAGTTAGTAAAGGAATTTTTTCTATAAATTTGACTTTAGATCCTTTTTATTTTTGCCCCAATGATTTTCCTTTGACTTATTTTAACACTATGTATGTTTTTCATGGGTGTCTTGCTGTTAAGTAAAAAAAATTTTTAGATGTAATTTGCTTACAGGATGCTTTTTCCTTACATAATATTACTGTACTATCCCCCCCTTTTTTATGTAATTATGATGCTTTTGGAAAATTTTTTATAATGCAAATATGACTGCTTTATGTTTATTGCATGTTTAGTAATTTTACCATGCAATGAACTACCAATAGAAATTTAAGTTAATACTTTAGGAACAACTGTTTTCCAGTACAATTAAATTTTCTTGAATATTCACCTATTTCAATTAACCAATTAAATTAATTTGAGAATGTAACTACTATTTTATTATTAAATTTAATATTCTAACAACAATCTTAGTTTTATCCTGTAAATATTAGTGGAAAAGATTTATTTGCATTCTTGAGTAGGCCCTGAGCATCCCTGGTGTTAAGTTGGATTTAGAATATAGGGCAGCTGTCAGCCAAGTCTGTCTGTTGCTGGGTCCCGATCTGAGCTGCACCAAATCTTTGTCTGTCATTTGTGTCCCGAATGGAGCTGGGCCAAGTCTCTGTCTTGTCATCTGAATCCCGATGGGAGCTGGGCGTGGGAAGTGAAGCAGCCATGGGGCAGGAGACCTCCCTCAGAAGGGGCGAAGGTTCAAGCCTCTGCAATGTTGGGGGTGAGGATCAACCTCTGTTGATCCCCAAGTTTTCTCCTGATGGCCCCTCTGCGACTGTGCCTGTCTTAGGTCAGGAACTACCATACGGTACCAACCCACCTTACCCGTCATTGGAAAGCAGGGCGGCATAAGGCCCAGTTCCTGGCTTAGGCGGTGGTCGGTGTAACATATAAGTTCCAATTGCCCGTCTCTGGCTAACCAGCCATCCTTCGGGGCCAAGCAGGTTGATGTGAGGTTCATTCAGTTCCGTCCCCTTGGACGCTGATGCCCTTGTGGCCTCCACACCCAGTACCTGCCTTGGGATCCCCTCGCCTGCTGGCAGGGTCCCAGCACTGATCACATATCTTGGGGAACCCAGGTTTCTTCTCCAGGAAGGGCCCAGCTCACACCACTGGGTGAGAGACAGATTCATGGTACCAGCCAACACGAGGCTTCAACCTCAGCATGAACAGAAAGCTCAGGCGACAGCTGTGGGAGGGTCCTTCTTGGCAAAAAGAGCAAGAAAAGCCAATATAGAATGCTCAAGTGCCTTCTCACTGTCTTAATTCCTTTTATGTTATGTTATGTTATGTTATGTTATTTATTTATTTATTTATTTATTTATTAACTTGCTACCAAATATTCAGAGAATTAGATTGTAAATTTGTTTGGGATATTTGTCAAAAAAAAATTATAATGACATTGTAGAATAATATTATGTAAGGAAATTCTTTTGTTCTAGGCCATGGCAATTCAATTTTAAACTGGCTATCAATTTCTTTTTTGTATAGAGAAGGTCTTAGTTACTTTATTAGAATATTTAAGCAAATTGCTTACAAAAATATTGGCTCTTTATTTAGCTGAAAACTTTGATTTTTGTTTAAAAAGCTAATTTATTAATTAAAGTAGGTATCTTAATTTAAAAAGCAAAGCAAATTTAGTAAATGGTTATGTCTGATTCACAAGCCACAAATGTTGCCCCGCCTCTAGCTTAAGAATACAGGTGGCTTTGGGCTTTTTGTCATTTTAAATTCTAATGTTGGAATTTTAAGAAATATTTACTTAATTTTGCCCTTCTTAGAGACTACAAGAAACAGGGGAATCAGTATATCTAACGGTTCTTACCCATGAAGGGTCAAGAATATAAGTCAAAAATACTTCCCCATGTGCCCCAGGAAATACTACCGTACAGCTGGTAACTGTATTGCAAGAAGTACG
Source organism: Lasiurus cinereus (assembly GCA_011751065.1). Taxonomy (NCBI): domain Eukaryota; kingdom Metazoa; phylum Chordata; class Mammalia; order Chiroptera; family Vespertilionidae; genus Lasiurus; species Lasiurus cinereus. The sequence continues at coordinate 12,235,069 of JAAGEH010000006.1, forward strand.
TTCTTAGGTGTCTGTACCGTCCTCTTTACCATGCTCCTGGTAACACAGGACCCCAAATTCCTGTAGGAATAGCTTGCAGAGCAATATCAGGAGTCAAAGTGACTGCTATAGTGCTGTTAAGATCCAGGCCTGCGCTTCCTGGAGTTGCTCCGATGAGGGAATCCACTGTGGGCCTTGCAGGGCAGGTTTCCCCTATTAATAACGGGACTGGGGGGCACCCCTCTGGCCGTTTCCAGGCGGTTGACTATACCCTGTATCTTGATTTAGAGGCTGCCCATTTCTATGAAATTTTGATTTACACTGTCTGGCCCAATGGTTACCTCTCTGACATCTAGGACACCGAGAGACTGGATCTCTCAGAGGCTGAGTGTTTATGCCTCTCCCTAGAGTGCTACCTTGTGTCCTTCTTAGAGGCCAAAACCTTCACAACATTTAAAATATAGTTATTAATTCTTATTTGATAAAGCTTTCCATGAAATTTCAAGTATATTAGATCGGTTAAATTTAAGATGTCCTTTAAAAAGAGAGAACAAATTTCTTCTATTACTCTGGGCCCATGGAGCTTTACAAGAATCATCTCTGTTAAAGCCTTGAAATTTTAACATGGAAAAAAAACATCAAATATATATATTCATATATGATTTAAAGATTATAATATTTTTTACAATTATCTTAAGATATCAATTATATTTTTAAACTGTCAGTTGGGAATCACAGAATTAATCCTTTTTTATTAGAGCAATCAACAATGTATTTTGAATTCCTAATTATTAGAGAAATTTTATTTTCTCCCAATTTAATTTGCATTTAGCTGAAAACCTTGATTAATAACACAAAATCATCTCCTTTTGGTTCCTTTAGGCCATTTTTCTTAAAAAATAAAGACCAGTTCTGGTTTTTCTTTTTCTGCAGCTTTTGCGGAGAGATTCCAGCTTAAAACCCTGTCTAATATGTCCAAAAAGGTGGACAATTGCGCGCATTTCTTTTTAAGCCGGGCTTCTCTCCTCACGAGTACAGAAACTCCAGACACATCTCTAAATGTTTAAAACTTTTTCATGGTGAGAAAGGAGACTTTAGATTAGTATACTGGGAGAGTGGACTTTCAAACTGGATTGCCACAGTGTCTCTCTCCCTCCACATCCTGCTTACTTCAGGGGAAAGCATCTCTAACAGATCTGGCCGAATTTCTTTTCATGCTTAAAAGATAAAGACAGATCTTAAATTTTTTCTTTCTTTTTCGCTTTCCGAAGTAATAACTAGCACCTAATTTGGCCAAGATTAGCATTTCCCTGCGATTTCTCTTATAATTTTTAAGTGAAACCTTAAGTAATCTCATTGCAGGAGAGCAGAGAGCCTTGCCCTCTCCTGCGACCTTTGAATTTCTCCACACCAGAGGCAGTTTCAGCAGTGGAGTTTCACTTATTACAGATTTCAGATTCCAAATGCAAACTAAGATTTTAATTTGAACAAGAAACCACATTATTTAAGCTTGCAAACCAAAAGTCTATAATACAGTTTACTTTATATTTATAACCTAATTCTTCCCCATTAGCCTGGCTGCAAAAGACGTTCCCACCCTACTTACAGATGGCGACTCTGCAGTTAATCCGTGGGCTTTGTGTACGTTGAATTCCCCTCACCTTTTCCTAGGTGGATCTTCCCTCACCATTTTCCTTGGTGAATTTTCATTCCTTCGCTCTTAGGCGAATAATACCTTCTCCTCCAGACGTCCCGCGGTCAGGCGCCAGATGTGAGCACCTCTTTCCGCAGTCCCTGATGGGCGCCAGATGTGAGAACCTCTTTCCACGTCCCGCGTGGTTCAGGGTTCCCCGGTCAGGGTTCGGGTTCTGAAGGAGGCCGCACGCAAACAAAATGAGAGACTAGAAAGCATAAATTTGGCGATATTGGGGGGCCAGGCGGGAGCCTTCCTCTAGTGGAAAGGACTGCCACTTGCTCTGGCCTTTTTCTCCCTTTTATTAAGGCTTTGGGACACACCCCTAGCCTTTAGGCAGGAAATAACAAAAACAGAAATTAACAAGAAACAAACAGATAGAAGTTGCTTCAACCAATCATGTTTCAACTAAACAGTGAGTAATTAGCTCTGACCTTTCAGAGCAATTAAGGTTGACCAGCCTTCTGGCTTCCTGTTTACATCCATTTAGTGAGAAAAATATTTGGTTTCCGACAATGATATGTGAGAAATGCTTCTTTCAGGACCTGCAATAGACTATAAATAATCCAAAAATACCATTGTCCATCTTCCTCCCTCTTTACTAAAACATTGTAAATGATAAGTTATAATCTATTTGGTGCTCTTTCACATATTTTCTTACAGTTTTATTTACTCACAATCCTTCCAATAAAAACAAAAGATAGAATTAAAGCTGTCCCATTTTACAGGGGCATGTAGTATATGTATGTATACATACATGATAATATGAATATACATCTGGTTCCTTGATGTTTTTGAAATTTCAGATGCAATACACATGCCTCCCCTCCATGCACATTAAAAATTTAATATATTCATATTCTAGTATCACAAAAGTAATATGTCACCATATAGAATAAAGGAGTCAAATAATGTCCCACACAAGTATGCATACATATTGTAGGTGCACAATCTGCTAAACAGTGGACATGTATGCTGAAGATATACATTATTATACTTACTTAGCAAACCAAATGGTAAATATGTCCCAGTTAGACTAATAGGAATGTCAATGGTATTCATAATTTCACAAGGGTGTCTGCATATAAGTAGGACTCTTAAATTTTTCCCCATTTTGCCACCTGGACAAGCAGAAGGTTAGTCCAAAGCTGGGCATGGGATATGATAGGATTGACCCTACGATGGTTAATTTTATGGCTCAACTCAGTTAGGCCCATGGTAACCAGTTGTCTGGTCAAAACCCAGTCTGGATCTTGTTGTATGGATAAGATTAGCATTTAAATCAATAGACTTTGAGTAAAGCAGATTACCCGCCAGTGTGGATAGGTCTCATTTAATCAGGCCTTAATTCTTAAGAGAGAAGACTAAGATATCCCAGAAATGGGAGAAATTCTACCTGCATTCAGACTCAAGCATGCCTGCCTTCCCTGCAAACTTCAGATTTGCTATCCTCTACAACTGTGCAAGCCAATCTTTAAAATTAATCTATATATATGACATATGTCATATATGTCTATAGAGAGTGCTGTTTGGTGTTTACACTGAAATATCTATAATAAAAGCATAATATGCTAATTAGACCTGATGTCCTTCCAATGAAGCCATGGAGGCCAGGGGCCGAGGCAGAGGCAGCCGAGGTGGCGGGGGCCAAGTCCCTTGCACGAATTTCGTGCATCAGTCCTCTAGTATATATATATAATATATATATATATATATATATATATATATATATATATATATATATATATAATAGATACACCCATACTGAATATAATGGAGGCCTTCAAGCTTCAAACTGGGTACTGAAGGTGGACTTGAGGTACAGAAGAATGAAAGCCAAGGAGGCAGTGTAACCAAGACATCAGCAGCATGGAGCTGGAGAGAGAGAAAGAGAAGTCATATTAAATTCAAACAAAAGATGAATAAGGAGAATAGCACTTCTCTAATTGAATCAGTTAAGCAGGAATATTAAAAAAAACAGATCACTTTCCTTCAGATTCCCCCCTGCCTCCTAAAGATGTGTGGTCTTGGACAGGGAGACATGGAGAAGTTTGGTGTTTTCACTGAGCAGTGTGTTTGGTTCCTGTTAAAGTGAGAAGGAGCTAGAGCAGTGGTTCTCAACCTTCCTAAGGCCGCAACCCTTGCATATAGTCCCTCATGTGGTGGTGACCCACAACCATAAAATTTTGCTACTGTTATGTATCGTGATGTAAATATCTGCATTTTCCAATGGTCTTAGGCCACCCCTGTGAAAGGGTCATTTGACCCCCAAAGGGGTCGCGACCCACAGGTTGAGAACCACTGAGCTAGGGGGAAGAATATGGAGGAAACAGGATTGAAAGAGAGACCTGGGGGCTGAAACAAGGAACCAAGGCCATTTTATAAAGGATCTGAGATGCCAGCCCAGAAGGTAATGGGGAGTTACTGAAGGTTTGGGATCAAGGAAGTAATAGGAACCAAGATATGTGGCTACACATAGAATCAGTTGATTTCAGGGAGAACCCTGCAGTGGGCAGACCAATTAGAAAGTTGTTGATTTAGGTAATTAAGACCTGAACCAGACTTATGATGATGAGAATGAAGAAAACAAGAGTAACATGAGACCCGAAAGAAGTGGGGTCACTAGAAAGCTGATATGAAGAGAATAAGAATGTAGGTGAACTAGAGGTACCAGCCTGTGGGGAGGCAAGTTCTCAACAGAGGGGGAGACTGATTGGAGGAGCTGGTCTGGGAAGGATATGAAGGAAAAATACATCTGGATTCTGACTTCAACTCTAAAAGTACCACCATGGTTTCTGGAGTCTGAGCCCTGCTAAAGGAGATAGGAAAACACCAAAGGTAAGACTCAGGATTGTTGAGTTTACATTTGTGTTTTGATTCTTGACCCTGACATACTTTGAACACTGAGATTCTTGGCCAACTGGCCTGGAATGAAGAGGAAGAGAATCTCTAGTTCCAGGTTCCCTCCCCTCTTCCTCAGAACCCACACAAATACACACACACACACCTGTGTGTACATGCATGCATGTTACCTATCCATCTCAGTTTCTCCACACCTTCTCAGTTGAATACCCACAGGTATCCTGCGGAGTTGTCGGGAGCATGAGGCAGTTTCTTGTGATAAAATTAATTGTTTCTGCAGTCCAACCAAAGAGCACTGTGTGACTTAGAATAGTACTCCATTAATTACCAATAATGTCTTAGAGTCCCCGCTTAGGGTTATGATCTTAGGGAAAGTCAATATCCTTTTATTGAAGGACCTACTCATTTCTGTCTTCAGTACTTCAAAGCCCTCCTTCTGAACATATTCCCACTTTTTGTTCCTGACTCCAGGGAGATGTTCCTCAGAGGTACTTTGCAATAATGTTAAATAAAAAACACCCCTAGCTATGCCTTGGTGTTGCTGCCTTTATTTTCCCCTCAGCCTAAAGTCACTTTCATGTCATGTAGTTTGATTTGGGTATATTTTGTAGGCTGTCTTTTTTTGGGGGGGGAAATTTATAGTCATTTATAAATCTAACAAATATATTTTTAAAAATTTCTTTCTGTGACTAAGTAATACAGGCATGTATTTAGGAAATTTAAACAATACAAACGGAGTACAGAGACTCAGAGAACCCTGCCTCTGCCCATATTATTTCCCACCTGAAGAACTGTACCACAGGCAAATTGTGTGAATATTATTTTTAATTGAATTTACTGAGGTGACATTGGTTAGATAAGTTTCAGGGCTACAATTCTATAATACATCATCTGTATATTGTATTGTGTGTTCACCATCCCTAGCCAAGTCTCCTTCCATTACCATTTATTCCCCTCTTAACCTCTCCTACCTTCCCTCTCAACTCCCTTTTCTCTCTAATAATCACTATAGTGTGGTCTGTCTATGAGGTTTAGTGTTTGTTATTTTGCTTAATCTCATCACCTTTGTCATCCACCTCCCCAACCCATCCCTTCTGACAGCTGTCAGTCTGATCTCTGTATCTATGAATCTGTTTCTATTTCGTTAATTTGGTCATTAGATTCCACATATAAGTAAGATTATATGGTATTTGTCCTTCTCTGACTGCCTTATTTCATTCAATATAATACTCTCCAGGTCCATTCATGCTGTTGTAAAAGGTAAGATTTTCTTCTTTTTCATGGCTGAGGAACATTCCATAATGTAAATGTACCACAATGATTTTTGGGTTTTTTTTTGGTTTTTGGTACCACAACTTTTTTTTTAATATATTTTATTGATTTTTTACAGAGAGGAAGAGAGAGGGATAGAAAGTTAGAAACATCAATGAGAGAGAGACATCGATCAGCTGCCTCCTGCACGCCCCCTACTGGGGATGTGCCCGCAACCAAAGTACATGTCCCCAACCGGAATCGAACCTGGGACCTTTCAATCCGTAGGCCAACGCTCTATCCACTGAGCCAAACCGGTTTCGGCAATACCACAACTTTTTTATCCACTAGTGGACACAGGTTGCTTCCAAATCTTGGCTATTATAAATAACCATGCAATGAACATAGGGGTGCATATATTTCTTCGAATTAATGTTTCAGGCTTCTTTGATATATTCTCAGGAGTAAAATGGCAGTTCCATATTTAATGTTTTGAGATAACTCCGTACTACTTTACACAGTGACTACACCAGTCTGCATTCCTACCAATAGTGCATGAGGGCTCCCTTTTCTCCACATCCTCAGCACTTGTTATTTGTTGATTTATTGACAGCCTTTGTGACATGTTGGAGGTGATGTCTCATTGTAGTTTTGATTTGCAATTCTCTGATAATTAGTGACATCGAGCATCTTTACATTTGTCTATTGCTCATCGAAATGTCCTCTTTGAATAAGTATCTATTCAGGTCATTTTAATTGGATTATTTTTGGTGGTGAGTTTTATAAGTTTTACTTATAAATTTGAGATATTAAGGCTTTATCAATTGTATTGGCAAATATGTTCACACATTTTTGTAGGTTGTCTTTTCATTTCGTTGATGGTTTGCTGTGTAAAAACTTTTTAGTTTGATGCAGTCTTATTTGTTTATTTCTTCTTTTGTTTTACTTGCCCCAGGAGATAGATGATAATAGATGATAGATAGATGATAGATAGATGATAGATAGATAGATAGATAGATAGATAGATAGATAGATAGATAGATCTGAGATCTTATTGCCTATGTTTTCTTCTAGGATTTTTATGGGTTTGAGTCCAATGTTTAAATCTTTAGTTTGTGAGTGCCCCATGTTGGGTGCCAGTTTGTAGTGAACCACTTTCACATGCCACGTGGTTCAGGGTTCAGGTTCAGGGTTAGGGCTCTGGAGGATGCCACACAAAAATGAAAGAGACTATAAAATATTAATTTGGAAATATTGGGGCCAGTCAGGAGCCCAGCTCAAGGGGAAGGACTCTACCTCATTCTGGCCTTGCTATCACTTTTATTAAGACTATGGGATATACCCATAGCCTTCAGGCAAGCAATTCCAATAATAGCTCTATGATAGCCCATTAGCAAGGATTTACATGAGACTAAAAAGTGGAAGTTACTTTAGCTACCATTATCTCAATTAAACAGTGGATGGTTGGCTCTGACCTTTCAGAGCTTCAAGATTGACCAGCCTTCCAGGTTCCTTGTCCACACCTCTGCTAGTTAAGGCAATGGGCATCTTCCAACATTAGTCCATTTTAGTTTATTCTTGTGTATGGTGTAAGAAGTTGGTCTACTTTTAGGGGTTTGTTTGTTTGCATGTATCAGTGCAATTTTCCCAGTACCATTTATTGAATACACTGCCTTTACTGCATTATATGTGCTTGCCTCCTTGGTGAAATATTAATTGACCATAAAGTCATGGGTTTATTTCTGAGATCTCTATTCCATTTATCTATATGTCTGTTTTCATGCCAGTGCTATGCAGTTTAGATTGCTATGACTTGTAGTATACATTGATATAAGGGAGCATGCTTTCTCCAAATTTGATTTTCTTTCTCAAATTTACTGTGACTATTCAGAGTATATTGTGATTTCATGCAAATTTTGGAATATTTGTTCTAGTTCTGTGAAATATGCTATTGGTATCTAGATAGAAATTGCATTGAATATATAGATTGCTTTGGGTAGTATGGACATTTTAATGATGTTACTTATTCCTATCCATGAACACAGTATATGCTTCCAATTATTTGTATCTTCCTCAATTTCTCTCTTCAATATCCTATCATTTTTCTGAATACAGGTTTTTTACATCTTTAATTAAATTTTCTCCCAAGTATTTTAATTTTCTTTTATGCAATTGTAAATGGGATTTTTTTCTTAGTTTCCCTTTTTGATAGTTCAGTATTGGTTAACAGAAATACAACTGATATCTGATATTTATTTTGTATCCTGCTACTTTACTTAATTCATATATTAGTTCTAGTAGTTATTTTTGGTGGACTCATTAGAGTTCTACATGTAAGTACCATATTATCTGCAAATAATTACAGTTTTACTTCCTTCTTTCCAATTTGGGTGCCTTTCATTTCTTCTTCTTGCTAATTTCTGTGGTTAGGACTTCCAGTACTACGTTGAATAACATGGTGAAAGCAGACATATCTGTCTTGTTCCTGATCATAAGGGAAATATTTGTAGCTTTTTACATTGAGTATAATGTTGGCTGTGGGCTTGTCATATGTGACCTTTATTATGTTAAGGTGTGTTCCCTTTATTCCCACTTTGCTGAGAGTTTTTATCTACATGGGTGCTTAATTTTATCAAGTGTTTTTCTGCATCTGTTAATATGATCGTGGGATTATTATCCTTTATTTTGTTTATGGGGTGTATCACATTAATTGATTTGTGGATATTGTACCAACCTTGCATCCAAAATAAATCCCACTAAATCATGAGCTTTTAAATATATTGCTGGGAAAAACTTTCTCTGGAAACCAAGATGGTGGCATAGGTGAACACCTAAGCTGCTGCCTCACACAACAATTTCAGAACTACAACTAAAAGACAGAAGTCGGGACACCTTCCAGAACCACAGGAAAACTAACTGAATGAAAATTCTACAACTAGAAGTAAAGAGAAGGACTCAGAGGAGCTGTAAAATGCTGAGGTATGGAGACATGCTCATGGAGAGGAAGGGCGGAGGAGGGTCTGGCTGGCTTCCTCTAGTAGGAAAGAGATGGAAAATCCCAACTGCACTGAACCCCAACTCCAGGAGAGACTCTTAGGGGGTGTCTGGACTGTTGTGAAAAGGAAGGAGTGCACGGAAACTTAGGGGAGCCGCGGAAGACAGAAGTCTGAGGGCTCACGAAAGTGCATGAGAAAGTGCACACACAGAGCACTGACTGCTGATTGTGCCTGGCTTTTTCTAGTGGGAGGAAAACAGAACCTCACAACAGCACTTAAATCCAGGTCCAACTGCACTGAATCCCAATTTCTGGCGAGACCCTAGGGACCCAGACTCATATGGGTCCCTAGAGCACATGGAAACAGAGAGATAGAATAATTGATCAGCTGTCTCCTGCATGCCCCACACTAGGGATTGAACCAGCAACTCGGGCATATGCCCTGACCTGGAATTGAACTGTGACCTCCTGTTTCATAGGTCAACACTCAATCACTGAACCACATCACCAGAATACCCTATGTCTTTTGATTGGAGCATTCATCCAGGCTGATGCCATATGGTGGCGTGCTGCACTTAAGATGGCATCTGAGGTGGATAGAGTAACTCAGTACAGGGGGTTCAGCGACTGCCACCTCAGCTCTCTCCCCAGAGCCACACATTTGAGTCTCTCCTCACACTACTCTAGCCTGCTACATTCTCCCTCTGCCAGAACCCAGGATGAGAGGCTGCAAACAAGATTTTGTGCATTTGCCCTTTAAGAGGACACCTATGACTTAGCAGAATCCCAACTCTCCCTGGTGCACAGAATCCTTGTTAATTTTCACAGCCAGATGTCATATACGCATTTCTTCTGGCTCCAGTGCTCTGGGCTGGGAAGCTAGCTTGGGGTTCGGACCCCATGCTTCTCAGGAAGAGCCTTTAAGGTGAGATACCCCTACAGAATCTCAGCCATCACTCGTGGGGGCAGAGCCGGTCCTTTTCACTTCTCCGCACTATTTACCAGTTTTAATGTGGCCTCGACTCTAAATCCTTGGTCATAAGACTTCTCTTCAGCTAGTTTATTCAGGTTGGTTGCTCTACATTGTAGTTGTATTTCCCATTTGGTCCTGGGGGAGATGAGTGTATCTGCCACCTAGTCTGCCACCATCTTATAGGTGAAAGAATTCTTTCAGAAGCATTTCAGTGAAATCTTTGGGACAAAGAAAACCAGGCATTATAATTTTTGAAAGATATTGCCCAATTGTTTAAAAAACAAAACAAAACTTGTACTAGTTTAAGTTCCAATGAGCAGTGGATGAAAGTGATTTTGTTCCCACAACCTCACCAGCACTGTGTATTATCACAGATTATCAGCAATATGTTTTCAAAGTTTTGACCTCTGCCCACTTCATATGTAAAAATCTTTTCAAACCATTTGTATTTCTTTTTTTCTGTTCCTATCCTTTGGAAATATTTTTTTCTTGCTGATTCATAAGAACTCTTTGTATATTTATGAAATTAGTTTAGGAAACATATCATTGTTGCAGCTTCAAAGCCTTTCTTGAAATGAGATGAATAAATAGATATATGTATGTTAGATGAACTAACATAATAGATATATGTATGTTAATGAACACTTAACACACATGGGAAAGCATGGACTAGTCTTTGAGTCCTAGCAACAAATCTTGGTTTCTTCATGCTTCTGTACCTTCTCTCACTGCTCCCTTTGAAGCCATATATTTCAGTATTAGGTTCCCTCCCAGACAATCAGGACTCCTTGTTCAGTAAGTGGAAATGGAGTTAATGAACTCTCCATGGAAGAAGCCTGCTTCTTTGAAAGCTGTCTGGCATAGTGTTCACTTCGGAGCATTTGTCAAATATCCTGGATAAATGTTGCATTTTTATAACTCAGAGCCTAATTACACAGACCTCATATGAAGCCAGACAGCATGTTTCCAGGTAACATGTGTCTGCAATCAGTTCATGCTACTCCACCCAGCACAGCCAGCCTCAGTGTGCTAGCAGGAGAAAGGAGGAAAGGTTTTGGATGTGGGCATGCAAATGCCAAACTCACATCTGCCTGCAACCCCATTTCCAGTCAAATCCAAGTGTCAGTGTTGTCATGGCCAGTTCACTTGAAAGCCAATATGTTTCCAACCTCACATTAGTAAGGGAACAATGTTTCTAGTTCCTCCCCAGTTTCAGTTTGGAGGGGGTTTTGTTGTTATTGTTTTAAAAAAAAATACAGCCTTGCACTGATTTGGTTTATAGGACACAGCTGTCCTGAGGCTGGTCCTCCCCATGGTGGTTTGCATTTGTGCAAATCTTCATGCCTCCTCAGTTCTTCCAAAAATCTAAATCATCCTTGATGCTTCAAAATGAAGCAAAATCTTCAGAACTAAAAAAGCATATTCTGGCAACTTTTATGGTATTTTTAACCATTTGCAAAGGAGTTATGTTTGCTTAAAACAGAATGAAAGTGTCTACAACTTCAAATATGTGAGCCTAGTATATATGAACTATTAACAGCATTAAGCTCCACATGCAAATCAATGTCAGCAGATTGAGTTGTAGGGATTTTTCTGCAGTGTAAACAATGAGTGTTTCTGAAAACATGTGATAATGCCAAATAACTATATTTCCTGCACTTCCCGCTTTCTAGCCATTCATTTTGCTTTCCATTATTACTTTATTTACTTATTTATACACAGTTTGCTCAAGGAAAATTTAAGATCAGCTTTGTAGATTAGCCATAAGCAGAATTAAAGGTTCTCACTGGTTTATCATTGAACAAGGTTTTCTGAACAATTTTTAAAAAGACTTTTGTATTTAATTTTAGAGAGAGATAAAGGGAAAGGGAGAGAGAGAAAAACATGGATATGAGAGTGTAACATCCATTGGCTGCCTCCTACCCACCCCCACCAGGGACTGAGCCCACAACCCACGCATGTGCCCTGACAGGGAATCAAATTGGCACCCTTCTGATACACAGGACAACACCGAACCAACTGGCCCACATCAGCCAGGTCTTCTGATCACTTTTTAATTAATGTAATAACCTACTTTTTGTGCCTACAACAATAAGAAATATTATAGTGAATTAAAAATTAAGAAATGCAAATGGCATTCCACAGGATACAAATAGAGTTCAGCTGACATGATGTCGGGAAACATACTGTATTACCTAGTACATTCTGAAATGACTGCAAATAGACACCTCATCTGTCAGGTGCAATATCTGTGTGGAATGTGGGTTAGAAAAGCAATGTATCATAACCTTCAATTAATTTTATATTCAATATAAAAAGTGAAATTGCATTTTTCATCTTACCTAAAAAGGATATCAGGAAAATAACATAGAAAGCATCTGAATTGTTTCAAACTACTAGCAGACTGTGAAAACAAAATTACTTACGCCACTTAGTGGTTCTAAAACATCATTTATTGCAATGTTCTCAGTACCTCAAAAATCAAATACAAATCCATTCATGAAATCATATGCATATATAGAAAGTTCATAAATTAAACTCAAAAATATAATTCATTCATTAAATCATATGAATGTGCATATAGAAATATGTATGTAATAGTAAAAGGCAAGCTCTCCTTTACATACAAATTGTCTGTTAGCAAAAGAACACTAACAATTTTCTCTTCACTGAGATTTAAAATTATACTTTACTTGTCAGAAATTCAATGTAATAAGTTCACAGAAAGTCCTTATTAGTTGGCTTGGAGACAAATGTATTGACAACTAGATTGTTAGAGCTAAGAAATATATATCTAACATCACTAACCCTCTGGGCATCCAGCCATTAGGATTTTAGAGTTGAAAGGGGGTTTAGGGGTCATCTTGAACAGTCCTTTCCTGTTGGTGAACAAGTTTTATTTGAAAATTCCATGTTTTAAAACAAAGAATTGAATATTTAGCCCTTTAAACCCTACATTCAGAAAGCAGACTGAGACTCCAGTTATTGCAATAGTGACCCATGGGTCAGATATCACATGGCACTTACATTTTTCAAATGCTGGTCTCCAAGCTTCCAGGAAACCCAAGCAAGACTGGGCCAGACACCTCCCTCCTCCCCGCACCTTTACCCCATCTCCTCTTTACTGCCGTCCATGTCACTCCAGACTCATGGTGGTTCTCCATGCATCCCTTCAGTGTCTGATCCAGGCCACACCCCTGTGACCCAGGCACTATATAAGTCCTGGCGGTCACTGACACACCATTTGCTCAAGCCTGAACCTGGGGCTCTCCCTGGCTATCTCTTCTTCCCTCAATCATACACACACACACACACACACACACACACACACACTTGCATGTGTATACCTCATTCAATTCACAATTCTTGATACCTCCAATTTCATCTTCCTTCGTCTCCACTATAGCTGCCCTGACTCAGCCATCACACCATGGTCCTATGCCTGCACGTCACCTGAATGTCTGTCCTCAGTACTGCACATTCCATCCCACCTCCCTCCCACCTGTTCTCCTCGCTCAGAAGCCAAAGCCTTCTTTTTATAATAAATATCATTATCTGACTCCTGTGTCTGCACCCTTCCTGAGATTGTGAATTCCAGCCCCTCAGTGGGTGCCTACTGGCCTCTCCAGCCCCTGACCTCCCTTCTCCATCTCCATGGGCTCTGGAAGACCCAGAGCATCCCCATCCCCACCGACTTCAGCAACACAATGAAAGGAAGATGGAAATGAAATTGAATCATGTTTCAGTCTGCTCAGACTGCTGTAACAAGACTGTATGGCTTTAAACAACTGAGTTAGTCCTAGCTGGTTTGGCTCAGTAGATAGAGCATCAGCCTGCAGACTGAAGAGTCCCAGGTTCGAGTCTGGTCCAGGACACATACCTCGGGGTTCAATCCTCACTTGAGGACATGCAGGAGGCAGCCAATCAATGATTGCCTTTCATCACTGATGTTTCTATCTCTCTCTCCTTTCCTCTCAGAAATCAATAAAAAAATATGTTTATTAAACAACTGAGATTTATTTTTTCCCCAGTTCTCAGGCTCCTTATATTGATACTGAAAGCATTTCGGAGATATCAACTGCTTGGTACAAGTCTGTGGCTCTGACACCTGGGCCCTTCCTGCATCTCTCCTCAGAAGGCCTGGTCCCTGCACGAAGCAAGGCCACCTGCAATCTCCATGCTGCCTCCAGGTCTCTGGGACAGCCATCGGGTTTTGTCGTGTGAACCATAGGCTACTTGTAAACAGATCTGATCGTCTTGTGAAAGGACTGTTCTTGTGTTTCGGATGTGAAACTCTGTTAATATTATTCATGATAAAGAAATCTTTGGGTATGGCTTTAAGAAACTAGACTTAGCGACTTTAAACAACACAGATTTATTTTCTTTCTGGAGGCTGGGAGTCCAAGAACAGGTGCCTGTGTGGCTGGTTCCTCCTCCTCCCTTGCAGATGGCCACCTTGTCCCTGTGTCCTCACACAGCACACAGAGCTCCGGGTCTCTTCCTCTCCTTATAAGGGCATTCATCTCATCTTGGGGACTCAGCTCCCATAACTTCATCCAAACCTAATTATCTCCCAAAGGCCCCATCTCCAAATACCATCACGCTAGGGGTTAGGGCTTCCACAGAGGAGTCAGGGGTGGGAGGCACAGTGCCGTCTAGAGCACTGGGAAAGATGAGCTAGAGGATTTTTTGGCTTATGGGAGATGTGAACAAAATCTGCATTAAACAGTTTTGCTAATTGTATTGCTACTTCCCCTGCTTCGCTCCTCTTGAGTCCCTGGGTGATCCTCTCCAAATAAAAGTCTGAGAATGCCAGGCCTCTACTTCCCATGTCACTAAGATAAAAGCAATATTCTCCCAAGGGCCCACCTCTGGGCACTCTGTCCTTATCTCCACTACTCTACTCGACCCCACCCCTAGTTCTTACCTTGGCCTTAGGTTTTTTGGTGTGTGTTTTTTGTTGTTGTTGTTTTTTTATTGATCTTTTTTAGAGAGAGAGGAAAGGAAAAGGAGAGAGAGAGAAATGCCCATGCTAAAGAGAGATATTGATGGGTTGTCTCCCACAACCCACGTATATGACCTGACAGGGAATCCAACCTGCAGCCTCTTAGTGCATGGGATGTCATCAACCAACCAAGGTTCTTTTATTTTTTTTTAATGTTTTCATTGATTTTTTTAAGGGAGAGTAAGAGGGAGGGAGGGAAGGAAGAAGGAAGAGAGGGAGAGGAAGGGAGAGAGAGGGGGAGAGCAAAACATTAATGCTAGAGAGAAACATTGATCAGCTGCCTTCTGCATACCCCCACAAGACAGGCATGTGTCCTGACTGGGAATCAAACCAGCGATTTCTTAGTGCATGAGATGTCACTCAACCAACTGAGCCACAATGGCCAGAGCACGTTCTTTCATTTTTCTGTTTCCTCTGACTGGGCCCCTCTGTTGCCTGCTCTCTGCATGGCTCTCTACAACCCTTTCTTCTATCCCACGGGTTTAGTCTCAATTGCATTTTATCTGACAGGTCCCCTGTCCACCATCTACATAAACACTCTTCTCTTTTAACGTTCTCCATCTACTCACCCTGCTTCATTCCTCTTCCTAACATTTCTTATTCCTGACACTGTGTTTATTTAGTCATTTATCTGTTTATTGTCTGTCTCTCTCACCAAAGCTCAGTGAGTGAAGGCTTTTATCATTTTTGTTCACTGTCATGTCCCCAGTGCTGGAGCACAGCCAGCTCCCAAACTGAAAAGCAGATGAAAGAAACTATAAAAGTGTCACTCTATTCCCCAGCACTGGCAGGGATTTTCAGTCATTAAGGACATTATTATTATCAGGGACAGTTATTAGTATCTGACCTAAAGCAAATTCTCTATATCAGAAAAGCTCCTTAAATTGCCAGAGTACTGAAATCTACATGAATTCTCTTTGGTGACAGTTCCACCCCCCTCTACCTCCTCACCTCCCCGCCCCATTCCTGCTCATGCACAACCATATTCTCTCATGTGAGAAGGAACATTAGAATCCAAATGAGAATGACATCCTTACAGCAAGATATCACGTGAGTGACACGCTATTATGAACACATGTTTTTATATCTTTACCAGCAAGGCTAAACGATGCTAGCGTTCTATGAGGCTCTGGGTAAAACCACCAGACCAAGTGGGACTGTTCAATTATCATAAAGATACAGGTTGTGATTTTGCTACAACTTTCACTTTGTCTAGACCAGTGGTCAGCAAACTCATTAGTCAACAGAGCCAAATATCAAGAGTACAATGATTAAAATTTATTTTGAGAGCCAAATTTTTTAAACTTAAACTTCTCCTAATGCCACTTCTTCAAAATAGACTCAATCAGGCCGGGGTATTTTGTGCAAGAGCCATACTCAAGGGGCCAAAGAGCCACGTGTGGCTCGAGAGCCGCAGTTTGTTGACCACGGGTCTAGATCATATGTTTCTACAAGGCGCAAACTTCATGCAGATCTGGAAGGCAAATGTGTGACAGGCACAACTGGTGCCCCATCCAAACCCCCTTACCTCCACTTCCTCAGTGAGTAAGCACTGTCCACTTTCTAACCACCAGCACCTGAATTTCTCAGCCTCAGGGACTGACTGAACCTTTCCACCAGGCAGCTGGCCACGGGTGCCTTTTAAGAGCAGTCCTCAGGTATGACTGGTGTGACTTACTATGTAAACACCTGGCTCCTTCCTTCCAAGGCATAGTCCACACAGTAATGCAGATTCTCCAGGTGGATTGAGCTCTAATGCCCCACAGAGAAAAACGATTGATGATATACCTATCAATGGTTGCCTTCTCTTCTGTATTACTTTCATAAACCTCCCAAATTAACCTTTGTCAAACCAAGGTAGAGTGATAGAATTATTGGAATTTGGTGGAAATTGAGAAGCCACCCAGTCCCATCTTACTTTACAAGTAGGGAAACTAAGACTCAAAAAGTAACTGATTCTCCAAGAATGCAATAATTCTTAGTTCAGGATTGAATCCAAGCTCTATCCGTCCAGATTCTACATGGAATGAGGAAATCAAATATCTTCTTAATATTTTATACCCTACAATCTATCATGCTCTGATTAAAATATCAAATATTTCATATTCATGGAAAAATTTCTGTTAACATAATTTCTATGCAGAGAGTTGATTTCATCATTGTAACATATGCCAATTTAACGCCTTGCAATAAACTCAACACACACTTGAGATTTAGGAATAAATTCAAAGCCTGAACTGAAGGATACAAAATAAAATAGAAAGGGGATTAGAAGTTTAAGCATATACTTAGGTTTAAAGGTTCCTGTTAATAAAAGAAAGGCACTGAGGTGCCCCCACACAAGCCTGACCCTGTAGCCCCCTCCTAGCAGAGAAGGATCTGGCTGGAGGGGTTGCAGAAACTCTGATTTCAAAACCTCTGCTTTCAACAGCTGTGCACATTGCAAAAATCATTTCAGAGAGCCAAATGGTAATATTCCTGCCACCATAAATGAGCTGTGTAGAGAGAACTCTTTGGTGACCTGTCATCAATGGGAAGGCACTGCCAGCAGTCAGCCTGGGTGACTTTGCAGTGGTTGAAAGTGCTTCTTTAGCATTCTAATTTATGGTCAGCTATATAGGTCGGGACTCCCTCTAATGGCTTCCTTCTGTGCATGGCACTCTCTGGGACTTCAAAGAGTGACCACTGGGTGGAAAGAGGTAAGGGATTCAAGACTGCTATCTTGACTGGCAAAGAGATTAAATGGAAATTGGACTTTAGAAAAAGTCAATGAAGTCTTTAAATAAAGGAGATAAAGGGAAGGGATGTATTCTGTGAGCAGTGAAATTAGATGCTTGCATTTCTTCTAACTGAGTTTTGACACTAATTTTCCAACTTGATCCTTCATTCCTTGATAGTCACTATTCAAAAGAGAATAATAATGGAGGTAACACCAAGGCCCTTCAAAAAACAAAGCAGCAAATCATCTCAAGCACATATCTATTTGGATTTGCAATCAGGGTATACTTTTTGTCAATGTGTTGGCATTTCTTTTTAATAAATAGTGATTTTAGTATCTACTATTATCCAGTTTCATGCCAATTGCCTCAGGGGATTAAAATTTTTATAAGGCACAGTTCCTGACCAAATGAAGATAGCAGAGAAATTAGTACATGAAATTTGAAATATGTTCTATGAAAGGTCACTCATTACCAAAGATAAGATTTTGGAGATACCACATTCCCCAAAAATAGAATGTTCCACTCTCCTAAGCCATGTGGTAGGAAGAACAAAGACACTGAGTTCAAATTTTAGCCTGAGTTGGAAACCTGAGTCAGCTATCAACTTGCTGTGGACCTTAGAACTCAATGAGTCTCAATCTTCTCATCTGTAAAATGGGAGTCCCACTTGCCTTTATGAGTTGTTTGGAAGAGCTAATTAAATGACTTCCCAAAAAAAGTGACTGGAGAGCCCTTGCCACATTTTTTGAAATTATTTATTTACACTTCAGCATATTCTGTAGATGGAGGCTTCACTGAGACAGAAACCCCCTGTTGCTCTATGTCCCAATGCCTGACAAAGTAAATGCTCAAACAATGTGCATGTCCTGAATGATCACTTACTTGCAAGGAGGCCTTATCCTTGGAGAAGGTGAAGCAGTGGCTTGACTAAAGCCAGGCACTCAACCACAGCCTATACCCCTAGCCCACATGATCTGTGGTCAGGTGCCATGTTTTTGACTGCAGAGGCAAGTTAGTGGTTGATTAGCCACTAAGAGGAGGACTGTCAAGAACTGTCACTACAGGGATAAATCATTATGAACAAAATTTGTAAAGGAAAGCCAAGGAGTTCGGAACCAAGATGGCGGAATAAGGTATACAGCTGTACATGCTGCCTCTACCAATCACACCAAAACTACAACTAAAAGACAAATCAATTATACCCTAGAACAATGGGAAAGCTAGCAGAGTGGAAGTTCTACAATTAGAAGGAAAGAAAAAAGTGCATTGAGACCTGGTAGGATGTGCAGAGGCTCAGAAAGGCAGAGGTATGGAGACATGTGTGAATCTGGCTGGTTTGCACTGTTTTTTTGTTTTGTTTTGTTTTGTTTTGTTCATTTGGGAGGGAGTTACAAGTTCCCAACTGCTCTGAACTCCAGTTTCCAGTGAGATTCTGGGGACCCAGACTCATACAGGAAGAAATGGGACTGTCTGCCATCGGGTCGGAAAGAGAGAGTGGCTTTCTCACAGAGATACCCACAAGAATCATTGTTTACTGTGCTGGGGCATGGGACAGAACACGGAACAGAAGGGGGAAACACGGAGATGCAGAGAGGGCTGACTGGCAGCCATCACTGCTTGCCACACCCTAGGGATCCCCTGAAACCCCACCCCACCCAATTTACAAACCCACAGAGTTGTGCACGGTGGCTTTTGCATATGAATGGCCTGCCCTCTTGCAGCTTAACCTAACAAATTGCAACTGGGTCAGACAACTCTAAAACTTCTAAACTCCAAGAAAAGAGGGGAAATCTGCAGATCTCCCTGTAGCTCCTGCTGGATGGCCTCAGACAGTAGCTGACTTGCACCTCCTTGGAGATCCAGAAACCAGTGTACATAGAGGTCAGTGTGAGATGACACCAGATTTCAAATCCTCACACACATAAGTGACACACTCAAAAGGCAGACTTGATGAGCACCAAAGCCCCACTGAAGCAAGTCTTGCCCTATAGGGGTATCTCCAGCACAGCAGTTCTTCCATTATAGACACAGCTAATCCTCACAGTAAATTGGTCTAGAGGTCAATTCTTCCCAGTGTACCAAACCAATCAAGGCTTAACTACACAAGACTGTGTACCCAGCCCACAAAGGGTTGCACCAAGAGTGTCCACCTCAGGTGATTGGGGAGGCTGAGCTACTGGGCCATAAAGGACAACTAGCACACAAAGCCACTCCATCAACACAGGGATGCAGCCAAAATGTGGAGACAAAGAAACATGTCACAAATGGAAGAAATGGAGGAAAGCAAACTACTGGACATAGAGTTCAAAACCACATTTAAAAATGTTCAAAACTGCCGAGAAACTTAGTGAGACCTTCAAGATTCTTAATGAGAATGCAAAAAAATTGCAAAGAACCAGTAAGGAGTTAAGCATACATTGTCTGAAATAAAAAATAATATACAGAAATCCAATAGCAGACTAGAAGACCCGAAGAATCAAACCAAAGATTTGAAATATGAGGAAGCAAAAAACACCCAACCAGAAAAACAAAAAGAAAAAAAAGTCCAAAAATGTGAAGATAATGTAAGGAGCCTCTCGGACAACTTCAAGCATACCAATATCAGAATTTTGGGGATGCCAGAAGAAGAAAGAGAGCAAGATACTGAAAACCTATTTGAAGAAATAATGACTGAAAACTTTCCCCACCTGGTAAAAGAAATGAACTTACAAGTCCAGGAAGCACAGAGAACCCCAAACAAAAGGAATCCAAAGGGGACCACACCAAGACACATCATAATTAAAATGCCAAAAGCAAAAGACAAAGAGAGAATCTTGAAAGCAGCAAGAGAAAAAAAGTTCATTACCTACAAGGGAATACCCATACGACTGTCACCTGATTTCTCTGTAATCACCAAATCATCTTACCCCGGCCTGATTTCTGCCTGGGAGTGGCAGGAAATATTCAAAGTGATGAATAGCAAGAACCTACAACCAAGATTACTTTACCAAGCAATGCTATCATTCAGAATTGAAGGTCAGATAAAAAGCTTCAAAGACAAGAAAAAGCTAAAGGAGTTCATCACCACCAAACCAGGATTATATGAAATGCTGAAGGGTATTCTTTAAGAAGAGGAAGAAGAAGAAAAAGGTAAAGATAAAAATTATGAACAACAAAGTGGTAACAAATACATACCTATCAACAAGTGAATCTAAAAATCAAGTAAATGAAAAACCTGATGAACAGAATAAACTGGTGAATATAATAGAATCAGGGGCATAGAAAGGGAATGGACTGACAATTCTCAGAGGAAAGGAGGTGTGAGGGGTGTGGAATGAGATTGGACAAAAATCTTACATCTATGGATGAAGACAGTGGCAGGGGGTAAGGGTATGGAGTGAGGGATGGCGAATCAGGTGGAGGAGAGCTATGGGGGGAAGGAACATCTGTAATAAACTGAACAATAAAGATTTATTTTAAAAAAATAAAAATAATCAATATGTTTCTCTCAAAACAAAAAAGAAAGAAAAGCCAAGAAGCTCAATAATAATCTAAATGTCTTTTATATCTAATTTCGAAATATCATTGCATTATTGTTACATCAAAGAGATAGTATAAAGAGAGGAGAAACTGCCTACAGCATGGAGTGAGAAAGTCCAGCTTCCAGTCCTAGTCATGCCATGTGGACTCTTTCTAGGTGTCTATCTGCTCTCCTGTAAGAATATTTTTCCAGGCTAATATTTAAGAGGGCTTAAGTTTGGAGATAGAATTGCTTTTAAATTCTTAAGTACTACTCAAATGCAAGTCAGTATCATTTCTCTATAACTCTAAAGAATTGAGAGGAAATATGCCATTTCCTCTCTGTTTATTACCAACTCAAGGCCCAGTGCACAAAATTCGTGCATGAGCAGGGTCCCTAGGTTGGCTGGTGATCAAGGCCAATCTGTGGAGTGACAGGCGGGACAATTGGGAGGCGCCCTACTGGTATCTGCCTTGGCTAGCCTGGAGCCTGTAGACTGGGGACAGCTCCTGCATTGAGTATCTACCTGCTGCTGGTCAGTGTACATCATAGTGACCAGTTGTTCTGCTGGTCATTCCGCCGCTCAGTCAATTTGCATATTATGCTTTTATTATATAGGAAAGGTTCTATTTGTTACCTACGTTACAGTTCTCAGATTGTCACTTGACAAAATTCTTGATGTGCCATATTTTATTGTAGTCAACAACATATAGCAGATTTTCCTACCTTAAAAAAATACCTAGCTAGTGCATGATTTATTTCTAGGAACGGGGGATGGCACTCAGAGCAGTAGAATTTCCTGAGGGAGTTTTTCAGAATCATAAGGCTAGTCAGCACCTCAAGTTACTTAAATTAGAATTTTTAATTTACAGTCTTCATTGTGGGCCACTTGACTAGGTTATTTGATACCATCAAGTTGCCAAGAAAATAAAATTTACCTTGACCCTCCTGTTCTGTCATTGCTTACTTATCCTGTGTAATGAGCCTGTATTCTCTGCTCATAACTCTTGTTTCCTTCCCATCATTGCACTGTAAATGGACTTTACTTTCTCACCTCAAGGGTATCAGACTTGGCTGTATGATATGCTTTGACCAATGAAATGGGGCAGAAGTGACAGTGCACAAGTTCAGAATCCAGACCTTAAGAGACATCACATGTTTCTTTTCACCCTTCTTGAAGTTCTGCAGCAACCATGAGAACATTATGCCCTGGGTCATCGCTGTTCCCAGATGCAAGAAACCAGAACCTACAAACTTGAAACTAAGCTACTCTCACTTATCTGCAATCCCACAATAAAATAAAATAAAAATAAAAATAAAAATAAATTATTATTATTGTTTTATGTTGCAGAGATTTTGATAATGTTTATTACACAAGATTTTTACAGCTGGTATCTGACCAATTCACCTTACCAGAGTAAGAGTTATGTGAATATGCTTGATCTCTGATTTAGTGAGTCTTATTCTCTCAGCTCCATCATAAGTCTTAGCAATGTATTTGATTTGATGTTTATTAACAGCATAAAAGATTTTATAGGAACACTATCAGCATTTAAAGAGAGATTGTTTGCCCTAACCGGTTTAGCTCAGTGGCTAGAGTGTCAGCCTGAGGACTCAAGGGTCCCAGGTTTGATTCCGGCCAAGGGCATGCATGTACCTTGGTTGTGGATACATCCCCAGTAGAGGGTGTGCAAGATGCAGCTGATCGATGTTTCTCTCACATAGATGTTCCTAACTCTCTTTCCCACTCCCTTCCTCTCTGTAAAAAATCAATAAAATATATATTTTTTAAAATAAAATAAAGAAAAATTGTTCCATGTCTCTCAAGCTCAGAAATTACTGGTGAGTAGATGACTTATCAATGAATGTGAAAAAGAAAGGAGGGAGGGATTGTCCTTGCTTACTATCTGCTCTTAAATATTTCTCCATTAGGATCCATATAGCTTCAGGATTTGAGACTCAAGTGTGCTTCCCTTCACCACAACAAAACTTCGTGGGAAATAGACATCAGGCTTATACTATGTTTTTATAACTCTTTGTGAAACTCAAATCATCTTAACAGCTTTTGCATAAACTGTCCCAGTGGCTGGGTGTAAATCCAGGCTGGAGGGAAATCTGGAAATGGGCCTGATGACTCCTGCCTCTTCCACAGTGCCATGGATTCAAGTACGGTTTCTGAAAAGTTAGACTCTTCTCTTCTCGGAGCAGGAAGCACAAGTATAGTCTTGGAGAGTTGGACAGATATTTTGATGTGTTGTTTCTTTGGAGTCACATTTAGTGACCTGATAAAGAAAGTGCTTTCAGACAGCTTTCTGGCAGAACATGGCCAGGGTCAAGAGGGAGAAGAGCTTTTGAAAAGACCATCCTTGGGGCTCAAGGAAGTTTGGCAAGACCATGTCCTAGAAGGACTCCTATTGCTTCTGTGAAATACTTGGAGAACATATGATGTTGTTGGCACCCACAGATGTTTATATAGTGCTGATTTAAAATATAAATACCTCTCCACTTTTCTAAATTGTCCTATGTCATTTTATAATATGTTAGTTGCCATTTTCAATATTTTTCCAGCATTTAAAGTAATAAAAGAGGAAATTAAGACTTTTCAGACATAAAAACTAAGAATAGAGAATATTTATTGAGCACTTACTAGGCATCCAATGCTACCTTATGTTTTATACCTCATTTACTCAACACAAAAAGTCTAAGAGGTAGACAGGATTATTGACTTAATTTTTTCCAATAAGAAAACTGTACACAGAAAAATTAAACTACAAGATTGGAAATGGTATTGGTACATTAAGGTCTCATCAATATGACTTCAAGATTGATTCTTTTGACTGCTACTTTGTGTTAGAATAGTGTCCTTGAATTGTGCTGGCCTTTAAAAGCCATTGGTCATGCGCTCACTGGTTTGGTTCAGTGGACAGAGCATCAGCCTGCAGAATGAGGGGTCCCAGGTTGGATTCCAGTCAAGGGCATGTACCTTGGTTGTGGGCACATCCCCAGTAGGGAGTGTGCAGGAGGCACCTGATCGATGTTTCTCTCTCATCAATGTTTCTAATTCTCTATCCCTCTCCCTGTAAAAAGTCAATAAGATATATTAAAAAATAAATAAAAGCCATTGGTCACAAGATAAGTAAGAAGAAATCAACACAAGACAGGACTACCTTAAGCCAGTGTTGGTGATAACCCAGAAAACCAATAATGTAAGCATCATTTAAGTTTTAATCAATTAATCAATAGGAAGTTGAGTAACTTCTGTGTGCAAGATTCTAACAGCTATACACATATTAGTGACAGAGTGTCACAGCCTCATGTTGTAAGAAACTTATATCTAATATTAAGAATTTATTAATATTTATTAATATAATTAAGTTTGGTATTGTGGTGTTTTTTAAAACTTGTTATCTACTAGAGAAACATGTCAAAGTTTTTACAGATAAAAAGATATCTAAGATTAGGTTAAAAAATCTGGAGGATGAGTAGTGAAACTGGATAATAATAAATGTGGGTTTTTTTATTTGTATACATGAATATTTCCACAAGAAAAGTTAGAAAAATGAGGCTGAGGCTGAGACCCTCGTGCTGAGGCTGAGGCGCTAAGACCCTTGTGCTGAGGTTGAGGCTGAGGCACTGAGACCCTCGTGCTGAGGTTGAGGCTGAGGCGCTGAGAAACTCGCGCTGAGGCTGAGGCTGAGCGGTGCGTCCTCGGCTCTCGAGCCGCCAGGGCACCTGCCCTCTGGGCTTCCGGTGCGGCTCGGGCCTGGCCGGACCTGCAGGAGCGAGCACCGGTGCTGGTTCCCTTAATCCCTGCGACCCCGTGGCCTCCCGCAGCCCCCCATGTGTGTGTGCTGCCGCTGTGGCAGCAGGAGAAGGTGTGCTCAGTGGGTAGAGCGTCGGCCGGCGGACTGAAGAGTCACTCACGGCGGAGCCTGCGGAGGCCTTGCTGCTCCAGACCCACCCGTGACTGATAATTCTCAGGGGGAAAGGGGTGTGGGGTATACAGCGAGAGACTGGACAAAAATCATACACCTATGGATGAGGTCAACGGGAGGGAGGGAAGGGTGGGAGCTGGGTGGAGGGGTGCTATGGAGGGGAAAAAAGAAAAACAAATGTAATAATCTGAATAATAAAGATTTAATTTTAAAAAAAAGAAAAGTTAGAAAAACACTTCCTTATCTAATAGGTATGCCTCATGGTTATTTATAAATTATTTGAATTAAGAAAAAGCAAGTTAATATTTGTAAAAGAGAACAAATTTATATGGACAATAAAAAAGAGATCAATTCAGAACCAACTAATATGTATATAATAAATTGAAATAGTATCTAGTTCTTTTTATATAGTTTTTATTAAAGAACTAGAGGCTGGGTGCATGAATTCATGCACATTGTATCTATGCATATAATCATAACCAATGAACATAGACACTGGGGGGTTGGGGTATGCCTGGGAGGGAGGGGGGCAATGGGAAGATATGTATAAAAAATTAATAAAAAAAAATAATCTAAAAAAAAAAAAAAAAGAAAGTAAATCAATTAAAAGTTGGCCGGTGGGGCGGGACTGAATGAGACAGCCATCAGCAGCACACTCCTCTTGTGGTGCTCCTCCTTGGTGGGAGGCAACCTCTGATGTATGGGATGCTGCAGAAGCACATACATCATGGTATGTCATGGCCAGGACTACACACTTCAGGAGTTCCAGGACCAGCCTTCAAAACAGACCACTCCATCCACCAGAAGTTGATTATGTTTCTGAATCCCCTATGTTAATCCCCAGATTAACAATGACCTTGCCTTAAAGAGATCCTGTCCTATAGATTGTGCAAAATGAGAGGTCTCTATGGTGAATCATACATCCCATTTGATCCAACTAAATAAAAGATGGGCTGATAATGTGAAGGCTTGGTCTCCTCCTCAGAACATGCGAGCCATGTTTTTGAGTGTTGGATATCCAACTGCAACAGGGGAGACCAATGAAGACTGGGTTAACAGGATGACACCAAATCCCACTCTAAGAAGAGCTGGGAAGGACCAACCTTCAGAGAAATATTGTACGCAAATTCTCTCACATCCAAAACAGGTAACTACCAACCCTATGGCCGTAACTCCTGTATATAAGCACTCCTGTCTGGGTAAAAGCTTGAGGTAGGCTCTCGAGATGAACTTTGGTCTTTGGTAGCCTATTTGGAGGAGTTTATGTGAACAAGAAATATAAACAGCAATGAGAAAATGCGTAAAGATAAAGCAGGTGTGAGGTTGAAGCATGATGTAAAGGACACTAAGTTCTGAGACAGCAAAGCTACAGGATGGAACAACATGACGGGCAACCACGGTCTCTCCAATTGGTGGTAGTAAAATCTGAGTTAGAAACTCAGTATTTCAAAGTGATTTCAAGTTATTTATTTTAATTGGCATTTTTTACACAGTTGAAGGAAATTGACTATTTAAATAAAACACATCTATAACCTTGGTTTCAAATGTGTGTCTTCCTCTTTAGTATATTAGTATTATCTAACTTACTGCATAGCTCTTTCCATATGTGTTCTAGAGCTATCAGTATGTTTAGTTGACTTAGATGATAAAACAATATTTTCAAAAATCCCTTCAGCCTTCACCTGATACCAGAAAAAATGATATAATTTCCTCACTTCTCAATTACACTTCCTATCAAAGGTATTTTATAGTCATAAGGTGTGTTCCAGCCCTTCTCTCATTCACTAAAGCATGGACTGTGACAGGAGATACACTAGAAAGATAACACTGAAAGCCTGCACTTCATATGTGGTTGGAAATGCTGTACTGAGATTTTAGCATAAACAGCAACAAAAATACAGTTTAGAATGAAAAACACATGATTTTTTTAATCACACCAATTAACTCCACTTTGAGTATCAGTTAGTCCAGAAAAATGTTTTATTGCTGTTTTATTATGGAGAGAAGTGAACTATATGTGGGAATATTTTATTTTAGTCTGGCTGTTTCTCATAAGCTTTGTCACCAATATTCTTGTCACTATATTAGAGAATAATCTATTTGAGTTCTTTTCTATACGATGTGGGCTATCATTATTAAACTATGAAAATATGTTTTATAATTTAATCACGGTATAGATTACATTGAGATGAGACAAGAGACTTCTTTGGTAACCATTGTCAGTAGATTGATTCTTGTACTGATAGCTAGTGCACAAAACAGAATAGCAATAGCACAGGATAAAAGTCTCAGAAATAGCATCATTTGGGCTTTCATTGTGAAAAGAGAAATATTTTTGAACTATGCTAGTCTAGCCTGTCTAGGTCACTATTTGCTGTCAACCAATAACCTCTGATCCAAGTAAATTTAATTTCTCTGATCCATTTGTCTTCTGGAATGGAACCCACAGTTCAGATTCCACCTCTCACATTTTTTTTTGCTGTGACAGGAATGGCCTTCCCTTTCTCAGCCCCCTCACTGCCTTCTTTCCTTTCCAACTTGGCTGCCATCAGTAATAAGTAAAGTGAAAATGAACCTTGTTTACTGTCTTATGTGTTTTCTGGCTTCCTTCCCACTCTGCCTTTCCCTGTCCTCAGTGCTCAAACAACGCACACACTCAGACACCCACACTCACATAAACACACGCATACACACATAAACACACCTGTAAACATTCATATGTGAACATACACACACACACACACACACACACACACACACACTTGCAAGTTAATACACTCTGTCCTGAAAACTCCATAAATGCATGTTTATGTTCTTCTATGTTTCCTGCTTCTCTTTACTTTCTGTTCTTTCTCTTCCTTAAAAACTGTGAAAACACAAGAATGTCCCTAATGCTTGCACTCTAGTTAGAGGTTTCTACAAAGGATATTTGTATTCTCCTCTACCTACTCACCTGTATCCCCCCAAAGTCTGAGCTGGGCTTTAGACATTGTTATATTCCATACATATTGTTAAATATCTTTGAAATTTTATTAAAATAACCAATAAAATATGTAAATTACACAAATTCCAAAACCATAAAGAGAAGAGAAAAAATGTAATAAAAAATAAATTATAAGACTTTATTCCATCTAGTCAGTGGAATAAAAAGAAGGAAAGAGAAGCATAAAAAAAATTGTAAAAAGTAGGATGAGAATACACAAGTTCAAATGCATTAATAATCACAATGTAGAAAAGTGGATATAACAAATCAATCAAGTGGAACTTAGGAGATTAAATAAAACAAAAAAATAGTATCCAGCTCTATACTGTTTGCAAGCCAAGTTAAACTAAGAACTTGTAAAGGCTAAAAAAAAGGGGATAAAAAATGTACTTAAGGTAATAGTAAACAAAAATAAACTGGGCAGTCAACTATCTATATATACATAAAACCCTAATATGCAAATAGACTGAACAGCAGAACAACCAGTTGCTGGTGGGTGTTGGCTGCGGCAGGTTGGTAGAGCAGATGAGCAGGGTGCCAGATCACTGTCACTGAGGCAAGCTTCTGGTGGTTACTGAAAATTCTTTACTCCTAAATGCCACAGTCCCACCTGGCACTCGCATCTGCTGTCAGTGCCAGCCCTGCTCCCACCTGCTGTAGGCACCTGGCACTGGCCCCAATCACTCAGCGCCATCAGCAGGTACAAGCGGCAGCTGCTGGACCTGATCGCTCCTGAGGGCCTCTCCATCTCCCCCTGCTCCTGAGAGGCAATCAGAGAAGCAAGCCTCTGCTTGCACCCACTGATGGCACTGGCTCTGTTCGCACCTGCTGCTGGCACCAGCCCCAATTGCTCTGTGCCATCAGCAGATGCAAGCAGGCCAATGCTGTCAGCAAGTGGGAGCAGAGGCAGGGGGAGTGGGGTTGCCAGCAGACAGGGAACCAGGGACTGTGGTGGGTGAGGCTGGTTGGGGGCATGGAGGATGAGCCAAGATCTAACCCTGTGCCCACTGCAACCTTGCAGCCCCCAGGTCCTTTCAAGGTGCACAAATTTGTGCACTGGGCCCTTAGTCCTATATAATAAAAGCCTAATGTGCAAATTATTCCACGAGGAGATCAACTGCTCACTATGAGATGCACTGACCACCAGGGTGTGGCATGGAACATGGCGGACATTGGTGACACAGTGCTGGCAGCAGACAGCAGTGGAGGCGCTGCTGGCCCTGATGGGCCCAGATGAGAGTGGGATGACAGCAAGGTGGTGGAGCAGGTAAGCAGACAGTGCCAGGCCAAGGTGGGTGTGAGCAGAAGCCTAATCGCCTCACTAATTACCCCATAGACCGCAACCAGCAGTAGCAGCAGGGAGCAGGGCCACCGCCCAGTTCCCAGGCACTGAGGGAGGGAGACAGGGGGCCCAGCCCAATCAATCTCCCTACAGGTGGCATGGTGGAGCAGTTGAGGGAGCAATGCCAGACCACAGCAGGATGTCAGGCAGGGCTGCAGGGCTGTGCTGTGAGGCTGAGGGCACAAGCTGGGGCTGTGAGCCTGAAGGCATGAACTGGGGCCTGATCCCCTCAAGCCATCCTGAGAGACCCAATCTGTGCATGAATTCTTGTACCTACCCTCTAGTACTTTAATAAAAAATAAGTTGGACAAGCTATGTTAAAATCAGACCACATCACAAAGGACTTGTATGCATGCATATAAGCCTAACCAATGGACACAGGTATAGGGGAGGGAGGAGGGCAGTGAGAGGACAATGGGGGGATAAGGACACATATGCAATACCTTAATCAATAAAGAAAAAAATTAACACCACATCAATTTGAATAGGACGAGCATTAAGAGGTGCAGAGAAGGCCAGAATGTCATGATAGTAGATGTCCACATCTTCAAAAAGCTATAACAATTCTAAACTTGAATGTATCTAATAAAGTAGCCTTGAAATTTATAAAGCAAAATTTGATAAAACCAAAATGAAACACTGACAAATTCATTATAATACTATAAAATTTCAAATTAATATTATCAGTTATTTATATGGCCTACAGAACAAAATAAATCAATAAAGATCTACCAATTAAACAAATTTGAAGAAGTCATATAGTCAATATGTTGATGATAGTGATATAAAACTAGAATAAGAAGTAAAAAGAGGAAGAGGAAAAAGAAGATAAAAATGAAAAGTACTTGAAAATTTAAAACACTGATCCAAATAGCTACTAAAAAACTAAATTGTAAATAAGTTATACATAAAGTTATTAATAGACTATGAAATATTTGATATCTAACTATATGGGATGAAGACTAAGGTACCCTCGGGATGACTCACAGGACCACTGCATTTACTTAAAAATGAGAAAGACTAAAAGTAAATTAAAACTTTTAACTCAAGAATCTATAAAAAGATCAAAATATAGCTACAGATAGTAGATGAAAAGAATAAAGATTAAAAGTTAAAATAGCAAAGCAAACAAGGTAGAATTAATCTATAAAGCCAAAACCTGCTTATTTGAAGACCAATAAAATAAGCAAAGTCTTGGAAGACTTGATTTAGAAATTGAAGGGGAAGAAACAAATAAGTACCTTTAGGAATATGTTAAGAAACAAAATTATAGAGGAGATTTTTTTAAAGTACTATTTATTTATTTATTTATTTATTTATTTATTTATTTATTTATTTATTTTAGAGAGAGAAAGGAAGAGAGAGGGAAACATCAATCAGCTGCCTCCCACACACACCCCAACTGGGGATCTAACCTGCAATCCCCAGTGTGTGCCCTGTCCAGGAATTGAACCATTGACTTTCCAGAGCACAATACAATATTCAACCAACTGAGCCACACTGGCCAGGACTAGATGAGAAGTTTTAATTATTAAAGTTGGCTTAAGAAAAAGTAAAAATGCTGAGTACATGATAAAGTTTGGAGGAACTTATGTGATAGATGAGAGATATCTGAGGTGATGGCCACAGAAAGTGGGCAGGTGGATCATGGAGGGTGAGACTGGGTAGGTGAGCTGGACTCAAACATGATGGGCCTTGAATGCTATGCCAACTTGCTTAAATATTTCTCTTTCCGAGTTTACAGAAGGAGGTTCCCATGCTCTACCCTGTGATTCTCAGATAAGGCAGGCAGTGGCTGGCAGAAGGGAGACCAGACAGGAGTATAATGGGGGTTTAGGGAGGGGTAAGAAAGACTGCAGCTGAGCAGTGGCATAAGCGTTAGAGGGCCAAGGCCCCATAGGAGTGGCACTGTGAACGTGGCCTCAAAGGCCTTCATGGGTGATTGGCACTGACTGCCCCACCTCAGCTCCACATTCAAGCAGGCAAAGATCTGTGGTTGCACCTGCTTCTGCATGCATTCAATTTTTTCCAGATACCTTTTGTCACAAACCCCAGAGTTTTAAAGAGGGAGGAAACTGAAATGAAATGTTATGGTTGAATTCATCCTTTCCCTCCCTCTAGTGAAAAGATTTCTGGTAACGTATGTGCAATGCTTCCAATTTGCATAACCACAAGGTGGCAGTTGTTCATCTGAGGTCTCTCTATCCCCTTGTACAGGATTAAGGACTATATGAATATTATCTCATTTTATTCTCACAGACCAGTGAGGTGTGTCATCACTATTATCCCCACTTTGCTGATTAGGAAACTGAGACTTTTTTTTTTATAAAGAATACTAGAGGCCCAGTGCAAGAAATTCATGCATGGGGGGTGCGTCCCTCAGCCTGGCCTACACCCTCTGGCAAACTGGGTCTGTTGGCTCCTAACTGCTTGCCTGCCTACCAGCATGATTGCTCCTAATCACTCTGCATGCCTACCTGATCACCCCTCTCCACTCACCTGCCTGCGTGATTGCCCCTAACTGCCTTCACTTGGGCACCAGCTTTGTCAGGAAGGACATTTGGAATGACATCCAATCTATCTGGTCTAATTAATTAGCTTATTACCCTTGTACTGTATTAGTATAGATTTTGTCCCAGACCTCACAGTTAGAGATGGTGACAAATGTAGGATTCAACACCTAATTCAGAATTTCTGACATCCCTTTTATTGTTGAATTCCATATCTCTTGCAATCTCTATGAATAAAAATAACACAACTAGTACTAATAAAGATTTTTATTATCTCAGTTTATGGTATTATGTGATACTTTAGGAAGCTCAGGTCTCAGCCTTGGTTTTGTCATCTGTAAAATGAGAATGATAACACATCTCATAACATTTTTGAGGATTTAATTAAATTACGGTTGTAATGTACTTAGTTGTGGACCTGGAACCTGGAGACCACTCAATACATGTTGTCCATAATTGTAACTTTGATACAGATTGGGTTTCAAATATAATGCTAAGGCCCTCATTTAACTCTCATAATATCCCTCTATGAAAATTGGGGGTCAGAGATGCTCCATAGATTATCAAGTTGACCAGTTGGTAAGCAGCCCTGCTGGGATTTGAACCAGATCTGACTGAAAACAAAGCATGATCCTTTGGTGCTTGGACAGACATCACAGAGAATAATGAAATAATTGTGAAATCAATTCAGAAAAAAAAAATTGTTTGTGAACTATTAGGGGTCAATGTACCTGCACAACCCTGTAGGTAACATTTTTAAAGAAAAATAAAACATCCTTATCTCCAAAGACAAGAAAGAAAAAAATCAAGGAAGTGCTGAGTGGAACAAAAGAGGGCAGGGATGCTGATGGCTGTGAGAGGAGACTGTGTGAGGAGGGTGGCATCTGAGTTGGACACTGAAGGATGAGTCAGAGGACTCAGAGAGACACTGGGGTAAAATCATTTCTGACTAAGAGAACAGCTTGAGGGGAAAACAAAGAAACAAAACTCTAGTTCTGGAGTTTGACGTTTGTTTCAGATGTCAAGTCCAGTGTGGTTAGAAAAAGTGGCATGTGTCCCAGGAACACTAGTCTTCACAATATTAATAAGAGTTGCCATTCTGTAAATGTAAAAAAAGAAGGAGGAGGAGGAGGAGGAGGAGGAGGAAGTGGTGGAGGAAGAGAAGGAGGAACTATTAGGGGTCAATGTACCTGCACAGGAGGAGGAGGAGGAGGAGGAGGAAGAGGAGGAAGAGGAGGAGAAGTAGTTCCATGGCCAAATAAGTGGGGAAACACTGAATTAAACAAAATTAAATGGATTTTTTTTTCCTTGCAGGACTTTTCAGAGTTTAGGTTGGCCTGACACATCTCTTGAATATCCGGAAGTGAAACAGGATGGGCAGTGTTGTCCAGTTTCTTACCCTGAAACCCCTTTGCAGAGGAGCGCCTTAAAGTTGGCCGAGACCGGTTTGGCTCAGTGGATAGAGTGTCAATCTGCGGACTGAAAGGTCCCGGGTTCGATCCAGTTGGGGGCATGTACCTTGCTTGCGGGCACATCTCCACTGTGGGAAGTGCAGGAAGTGGCTGATCGATGTCTCTCTCTCATCAATGTTTCTGACTTTCTATCTCTCTCCCTTCCACTCTGTAAAAAATCAATAAAAATATATTTTTTAAAAAAGCATCCACGTTGCTTGGAATACACTGGGCAATGCAGGTCTGGAGTACAAGGAACATAGATATCCATACAAGGTATAAAAAAGAATAAAACAGGAACATGAAAACCTGGAATGCCAAACTCAATTATCAAAACTTTTATTTGTAGATAACGGAGGGCCATTGAAGATTTAGGGGTGAGAATGACATGAACAGATTCATCATTTAGGAAGTCTGTTCTGGTTTCAGAATGAAGGAAGGACACGTGGGGTGGGAGAGGTGGGAATGAAAGGAGTTGTGAGACTATTAAAACATTGAAATGAGAGATTGTGGACATGAAGCAGGTAATGGGGAGGAGACTAGTCTAGGAAGACTTCCAAGGACAACGGCAAGTGGTTTGGCTGAGGAGTCAGACATAGAAAATATGGGAGAATAGCACACAGCTTGGGAGTATAGAGCTTGCTTTTAATTAAAGGAAATAATTCTGAAAATAGAAAATATCTAGGGCATTTGAGATAAGGTGAAATGGAGGGTTGCAGAGACAAAATAAATTTAATTCATGACATGCTGGGTTTGAGAAGCCCACGGGGCATCTAGGTGCAGTTAATTGTCAATTATTGTGAAGAGTGCTGTAAAAATCCTTGTGAGATTTTGTTGAGCTGGGGCTAACCTCTTAAGCCTGTTAACTCAGCTCACAGATGATGGATAAAGAGATAGAAAAGGATAAAGTACTTCATCAAGTATATGGAGAGAGAAGAAATGTCTAACAATCTCCTGGCCAGTGTCCTGTGGACCCCTTTAAACCTCTGTCCCAGTCAAAGTTCTCTTCCTCCTTGTCCACCCCCCTGCTGATTTTTGCCCAATTCTCCATTCCTGTCTCTTTCTTGTCTCTGCAAAATCTGGCCTTGGGACTCAGTTCTCTCAACTGCTCTTGGCTGGCTCCTTCTGAAGATGGGCCCACTAACACTCACCTAATCATCTGATCAGCACAAGAGACCTTACTTGTCAGGTTGAGCCTGCCAAGGCAGCCCTGCAGAACAGAGATCAAGGCTGCTATCTTTTACATATGCATTTTATTTCAGAGAAGAAAGTAAAGGGAGAAAGATATAAACACCAATGATAAAAGAGAATCATTGATTGGCTGCCTCCTGCACAACCCCCACTGGGGATCAAGCCCACAGCCGAGGTATGTACCAGAATTGAACTGTGATCTTCTGGTTCATAGGTCAACATTCAACTACTGAGCCATGCTGGCCATGCAAGGCCTCTATCTTGATTTGAGCTTCCCCAATGCAGATCCTAAGACAAGGATTTACATACATAGGTTATTTGGGAGGTGATCAGGGATGTAGAAAAGAGAGTCAGGAAAGGGAAGGCAGCCAGTAAAGGATTTTTTCATGAAAAAAGTTCATTCAGTTGTCAAATGGGCCTCAATCCCACTGGGAAGCCAAGGGGAACTATATAGAAAATAACTCATGGTTGTATATTTACCCACAAGTTCCTGTCCATCCTTGTCCAAGGGCTGCTGCCTGATGCATTAATTTCTCAGAATTTAAGCTTGCATGTGTACATGCTCCTAAGTTCAGGCAATGCTCAGGAAGAATCTCAGAATTTCCAGTAAGCAAACATCAGGCCACACCCACAGCATCTACTGCAGCAAGTAATAAGTGAAGTAGTCTCTTCAACTGAAGATAGAATCTTTGGAAAGGGAGAAGTTTCTCTCCTGGGAAACTGGCCAATACCATCCCAAAGGAGAAACCCGAGTCAAATGTGCTTATTTCATGCAGTTAGCAGTATATTTTAATGATCCTGAAAGTTCAGCAGTCACTACCAACACCAAATTTCTCTTGGCGTTCTCCCTTATTTTCTATATACAGGTCAAAGAACTCTCAGCCTCCAATGAAAGCATTATTGACCAAAATTGTTTCAAATGTCAAATACACATCCCAGAAATGAAAACCAATCAAACTGAAGCTTAGAGAAAGTATGTGTATGTCGGACTTACCCTATAAATTACTTTTAGCTTTGATTAAATTCCTTTCTCTCTAACAAGTTTCCAGACTATCAATTATTATAATGGACAGGACTGCTGGACTTCTAAAGAAGGCTTAGTAATTGCATTCAAATGTATTCTTGCAAAATATGCTCAGGACCAGGCATTTGAATGCCAGCCTAGAGAAGCAAAAGACATGAGGAAGACTGGACACAAAGAAATGGTTAGCCAGCTGGTCAACCAGCAAGCCTGATTTATAACAAGGTATGTTTAATATTCAAATACAAAACCTAGTAAACTTTATTTCCATAAAAGTGATGTCTGCTGAATTTAATACTGCACTGAATTCTAGAAAATGTAGAAATTTGTAACCCTCATATCTTAAGCACCTTTAGGCTATCATTCACTTTAGTGGAATAAATGGGCATATAAAGGATTTGCAATCATAGTTCTTAGAAAGAACAAGAGGGAAAGTATCCTGTTGATTTTTCTCCTAGTCACAAATTTAAGTGATAATAAGTCAATGTTGCCTTTTCCCAATCTCAACAGGGTCCTGAAGTTTTTGGCTTAGACTCTGGTATTTACTGCTCTATGAAAATTTGTCTCCAGGGTAATATTCTCCATGAAAAATAAAGTTTGGACATCAGCCTGCCATAAAGCCAACAAAAATTATTTATAGAACTAATCCTAAGAAAAAAAATGAGTCACCCATAAAATGATAATGATACCTATTATAAACATTAAGTGCATTAACAGCAGCAAGCCTAAGGCCTGACACAGGATAGGATTTGAATAAATTCTATTCACTGCTCCCAAGTCTCTTAAGGAGCTGTATGGGCAAGTGTAGGGAACACCTTCTCTCTGAGTCTGATGACTTCTATATCAGAGTTCACTCAGGGAGTGAACTTTCCCACTAACTCCCATGAATGACATGGAATAGGGATTTATTACAAAGACTAGAGGCCTGGTGCATGAAACTTGTGCACAGTGGAGGGGGGGTGGGCAAGTGGGGCACGGGGAATGTCCTTCAGCCCAGCCTGCTGCCTCTCCAATCTAGTACCACTTGAGGGATGTCCGATTGCCCGTTTAGGCCTGACCTAGATCAGGCCTAAACGGGCAGTCAGACATCTCTCTCAAAATCCAGGATTGCTGGCTCCCAACTTCTCACCTGCCTGCCTACCTGACTGCCCCAACCACTTCTGCCTGCCAGCCTGATCACCCCCTAACCACTCTCCTGCCAGCTTGATTGTTGCCTAACTGCTCCCTGCCATCCTGTTTGTCCCTAACTGCCCTCCCCTGCAGGCCTGGTCACTCCTAACTGCCCTCCTCTGCAGGCCCAGTCACCCCCAATTTTTCTTCTCTGCCGGCCTGGTCACCCCTAACTGCCTTCCCCTATAGGCCTTGTCCCTGCCAACTGCCCTCTCCTGCTGGCCATCTTGTGGTGGCCATCTTGTGTCCACATGGGGGCATTCATCTTGTGTATTGAAGTGATGGTTAATATGCATATTACTATTTTATTAGAAAGGATAGAGGCATGATGCTCCAGTGGGGGCCAGCTGGTTTTCCCTGAAGGGTGTCCTGGATCAGGGTGGGGTTCCCTTGGGGCAGGGGGTGGCCTGGGCAAGGGGCCTGTGGTGGTTTGCAGGCTGGCCATGCCCCCCAGCGACCCAAGAGAAGGCCCTGGTATCTGGAGTTTATTTATCTTCTATAATTGAAACTTTGTAGCCTAGAGCAGAGCCAAGCCTTCTGCTGGCACAGCCATTGAAACTTTGTTGCCTTATGTGCCAGCCAGGGTGTGTGGAAAGCTTGGCTTCCTCCATCACTAGGGGCAACCCAAGCCTCCCTCCTGTTCTCTCTGTGGCCGTAGCCATGGTTGGGTTAATTTGCATGCTCACTCTGATTGGCTGGTGGGCATGGCTTGTGAGCATAGTGGAGGTACAGTCAATTTGCACATTATTCTTTTAATAGATAGGATTAGATCTTATGCAATATGGAAACTTGTGAGAAATCTAGAAAGGCTATTGCTTCTGCATCTGGTAGTGGGCCTGTAGTCACTGAGGTTAGCATGGAAGAAGAGCTGAATGTGAAGAAGGAACCCACAAGACAGACTGGAACCAACATCCCCACATCCCTTCTCACCATCTCCAATCTTGATGACACAGGTGACCTTCAAAAGAAACTGGTAACTTCACTACAGAGCTGCACTCACACAGCCCAGGATTTGAAGAAAGATGTGGTGGAAGCTGGAGGAGTCTGCACTCACCAGGTGAGCCCTCATGCAAGGCTTGCTTCTTCTATTCTGCCTTCAGATCTCACACAACCTAGAACTATGCATGGGAAAATTCTGGGAAACATAGTCCCATGTAAGCTACACAGACAGAAGAGAAAGTCATCACCTCTTCCCTTCATCATGGATTTGTATGCCTGTCTCCCAGAGGGCTGCTTAGGTGATTAAACAAGATAATGCATATAACAACTCCTTTTTCCACCATTCTCTGTGCAATGTAAGTCTGCACAGAGATTTATAACATAAAACTATCCCTTGCTTAATTTATTCTTGAAAGCCTGTCCATAAGTGAAAGCTATTAACTCTTAAATTGTTTCTTTAATGTCAATTAGGGGTAGGAAAATATAATGTATTCCATTTTAATCCAAGTTTTAAAAATTCCCAAATAGAAAACTATATCCCTTGAAAAATAAAACAACTTTACATAAGTAATAAACAACATGAAAATAATAATTTGTTTATACATAAAATATAAAGTAATAAAGATTTATTATGCTCATTCTCTTTTCTTTTTTGCACATTTTCTGCACCAATTTTTAAATTCAATTTATTTGGATGATTGGTTAATAAAATTATGTAAGTTTGAAGTGTACAACTTCATGTTACGTCATCAATGAGTATATTATATTGTGGGTTTACCACCCAAAGTCAAATATATTTGAGTCCTGTTACTTTTTACTATTTCTCCCTTCCCCCATGCCACTTTCCTCAGACAACCACCGTACTATTGTCTATGCCTATGAGTTTTTGTATGTATTTCCTGTTTGTTCATTTGTTGCTTTCAGTTTTATATCCCACATATGGTGAAATCAGATAGCTCTTGACTTTCTCTGACTGACTTAGTTTGCTTGGCATATTTTCAAGATCCATCCATGTTGTCACAATGGCAGTATTCATCATTTCTTATGGCTAAGTAGTTAGTATCCTAGTATATACATGTACCACATCTTCCTTATCTGATCCTCTATCAAAGGACATTTCAATTGTTTTTATATCTTAACCACTGTGAATAATGCTGCAATGAATATTAGGGTGCATATGTTTTTATGAATAAATGTTTTCAAATTTTCCCAGTAGATACCCAAAAGAGGGATTGCCGGATTATAAGGTAACTACAGACTTAATTTTTTGAGGAACCTCCATACTGGTTTCCATAGTGGCTTGTACCAATTTACATTCCCACCAGCAATAAATGAGGGTTTCTTTTTCTCTACAACCTCTCCAACTCTTGTCATTACTTGTTTTGTTTATAATAGCCATTCTAACAGATGGTATCTCATTGCAGTTTTGGTTTGCATTTCCCAAATAGCTAGTGAAGTTGAGCAACTTTTCATATATTTATTGGACATTAGTATGTCTTCTTGGAACAAGTATCTGTTCAAGTTGTCTGCCCAATTGCTTGTTTTTGTTTGTTTGTTTGTTTGGTGTTGAGTTGCATATTAACCCTTGTGGAAGCTGTTGTTTGCAGATACCTTCTCCCATTGGGTTGGTTGCCTTTTTATTTTGTTTGTGGTTTATTTTGCTGTGCAGGAGATTTTTAGTTCAATATTTTTCCTTTTATTAATTTTTGCCCTTTATTCCCTTGTCTTTGAGATCAAATTCATAAAATCCTCCCTAAAATCAAGGTCCATAACTTTAGCACTTATATTTTCTCCTATGTAATTTATTCTTTCAGATCTTATATTTAGGTATTTGATTCATTTTGAGTTAACTTTTGTGTATGGAGACAAACACCAATCTGATTTTATTCATTTGCATGTGGCTTTCCAGTTCTCCCAACACCATTTGTTGGAGAGGCTTCTGTTCTCCATTGTATGATTTTGGCTTCTTTATAAAAAATTATTACCCATATACACATTCCATTGGTCTGTATGTCTGTTTTTCTGCCAATACCATGGTGTTTTGATTATTGTCACTTTGTAGTATAATGGAAGTCAGGGAGTGTGAGACCTCCAGCTTTGTCCTTTTTTCTCAGGATTGCTTTCACTCTTCTGGGTCTTTTGTAGTTCCATATAAGTCTGCTGATTTTCTGTTACATATATATTTATTAAGTACCATTTGGAGTTTATGTTAATTACATTAAATATGTAATTATTTTGGATAATATGGCTATTTTTAACTGCGTTGACTCTCCCAATCTATGAACACAGAATATCTTTCCATTCTTTTGTGTCTTTTTTAATATCGTTAAATAATGCTTCTTAGTTCTTGTTATATAGGTCCTTCAGATCTTTTGTTCAGTTCTCCTGGGTATTTTATACTTTTTGTTGCAGTTGCAAAGAGAATTCTTTTTCCCATTTTTTTCTGATATTTTATTGTAGTATATAAGAATGTGATGGATTTTTGTACATTATCTTGTCTTTTGTGATTTTATTGCATTTATTTATTGTTTCTAATAGTTTTCAGTCTTCACCAATATTTTAACATTTGGAAAGTTAGTTATTATATTGCATACAAATGGCACTTAAAAATAAATGCAAGGTTCAGAAAAAAAAAACAAGGCAAAATACAGGCTGAACACAGAAGCACTTCAACATGTATGTGAATGGCACACATGTGTAAGAGACCCAAGACTGGTGGAAGTTCATCCCCCCACACTCAGCCTAAATGCATGAAGCAAAACTTTGTGGGTTCACTGAATAGGGCGCACAGTTCAGATTTACCCGATATGATGTTCTTTAACTAATGATTGTGTTATTGAGTAAATGAATGAGTGTGTGCCTTTGCCTAAAACTGTAGTGTCAAAAATTACTGCTTATATTTATTTAGTGTATTTGGGGGTAAGAAGCTTATTTTCTAATGGAAAGTGAGGGGAAAATAATCTACAAAGTGGTATAATTTTTCAAAAGCTCTTATGATGCAAAGTTGACATCTCTACAGTCATTTTATAAGGAAACTCTGTATAAAATACCTTATTCAATTCTCCAAAACACTGTTGAAGTGAGATTTTTAATTTGAAAGTTAAATAAAATATAACAAGTGCCTTAAGTATCATTGGATTTCTAGAAATATCTTCTGTATTCATAAGTATACCCAGCAAAAAAAGGTTGGCGAAAATGGCAGAACCTGCTAGCCATTTTCAATATCAACCCCCGCCCTTCCTTATTAAGAAATAGTTTATTTGATTAGGTAAAACAATGTGCCTAGTAGAAAATATTCAGTCTTTCCTAAGCGATAGATACCATCTTACACCGGTCAGAATGGCAATCATCAACAAATCAACAAACGACAAGTGTTGGCGAGGATGCGGAGAAAAAGGAACCCTTGTACACTGTTGGTGGGAATGCAGACTGGTGCAGCCACTGTGGAGAACAGTATGGAGTTTCCTCAAAAAAACTAAAAATGGATCTCCCATTTGACCCTGTAATCCC
Organism: Lasiurus cinereus; assembly: GCA_011751065.1. Taxonomy (NCBI): domain Eukaryota; kingdom Metazoa; phylum Chordata; class Mammalia; order Chiroptera; family Vespertilionidae; genus Lasiurus; species Lasiurus cinereus. Next base: position 12,276,098 of record JAAGEH010000006.1, read on the forward strand.
ACTCTTAGGAATTTATCTTAAGAGATTACAAATACCAATCAGAAAGGATTTATGCACCTCTATGTTCATAGCAGCACAATTTACAATAGTTACAATTTGGAAACAGCCTAGGTGCCTTCAGCAGATGAGTGGATCAGAAAACTGTGGTACATCTACACAATGGAATTCTATGCTGCCATTAAAAAGAAGGAATTCTTACCATTTGCAGCAACATGGTTGGAACTGGAGAGCCTTATGCTTGGTGAAATAAGCCAGTCAATGAAGGAGAAGCATCACATGATCTCACTCATTTGTGGATAATAAAGAACATTATAAACTGATGAACAAAAGGATAGATACAGAGACAGTAAAGCTTCAAACAGACTGTGAAATTACAGCAGGAAGATTAAAGTTAGGTGAGGTGGATAAGAGATCAACCAAAGGACTTGTATGCATGCATATAAGCATAACCAATGAACATAGACACTGGGCGGATGGGGTATGCCTGGGAGGGAGGGGGGAGCAATGGGGAGATATGTATAAAAATTAATAAAATAAAAATTAAAAAAAAGAAAATATTCAGTCTTTCATTACATCTAGGAGTGCCCATGTGACCCAGTTCTGCCCAATTGGACATACGCAGAAATAGGCCCGTTGGAGCTTCCAAGGAAAATATTGTTTTCCAGATAATTCAGTTCACATTCAGTTATATTCTTTTTTTTTTATTGATTTTTACAGAGAGGAAAGGAGAGGGATAGAAAGTCAGAAACATCGATGAGAGAGATACATCGATCAGCTGCCTCCTGCACACCCCCCACTGGAGCTGTGCCCGCAAGCAAGGTACATGCCCCCAACCGGAATCGAACCTGGGACCTTTCAGTCTGAAGGCCAACGCTCTATCCACTGAGCCAAATCCGTCTCTCAGTTATATTCTTACCATTGCTCCTTCCTCCTCTCCACACCTGGAATACAGTCTCAATGCCTAAAGACAAAGGGCACATCCTGTGACAGTGAGGGCAAAAATCCCCAACTTAGGATGCAAAACTTGAAGAAAGAGGGAGTCTTGGATGCTTATAATATTAAGAAGCCCTGCACTGGCCCTGAATCACCCAGCTCTGGCTTTTCTGCAACTGGAAAAATAAAGCTGTCAAAGCAAAGAAACAAGCATACTGCTCTTTTAGCAGGCAAAGGAAATTTACCAGTTTGTTAATTAATTAATTACTGACATATCACCTAAGAGTAATTTGCATTTATATATCTGAAATTTTCAAAGCATTTTGATTTTATTCTACAACAACCCAATGAAGTAGGAAGAGCAGGTAGCATTAAAATTATCCTCATTTTACAGATTAAGAAACTGAGGCTATAAGGCTGGTACTAGTACTGTAATTCCATTAGAGGGATGGAAAATTGGGATTTAGGGAGACTGAAAAAAACAGGCCTGGGTGTTTGAGGATATAGCAGTGTAGTGGAATAAAGAAACTGGGGTATAAGAGGAAGGCTGTGGAGAATCCAAGATGGCGGCATAGGTAAACACCTACACTGCTGCCTCGCACAACAATTTCAAAACTACAACTAAAAGACAGAACAGACATTATCCAGAACCACAGGAAAGCTGGCTGAGTGGAAATTCTACAACTAGAAGGAAAGAGAGGGGCTCACAGAGACCCAGAGGAGCTGCCAAAAGCTGAGGTACAGAGACGCACGCATGGAGAGAGCGGGTGCCTGAGTACCTGGCTGGCTTTCTCTGGTGGGAAGGAGACAGAGACACTCAACGGCATTGAACTCTTTATCCTACAACACTAAACGCCAGATCCAGAAGAAACTCATACAGGGGGAGTTTGGACTGTGAAAAGGGAGAAATGCATAGAAATTTAGGGAAATCGCAAAAGATCAGAAGGCTGGTGGTGCGCACATCACTGCACGCAGTGGACTGACTGCTGATTGTGCCGCTGGCTTTCAAGAGTGGGCAGGAGGCAGATCCTCCCACCTATGCCACTTCTAACTCCACTAAACCCCAGTTTCAGGTGAAACCCTGGAGACCCAAACTCATATGATCCCAGAGCACAGGGGAGCCAGAGGGGCAGCAGTCTAAGGTACTGCAAGGGTGCACTCGCACAGAGACCGCTCCAGTGATTACCCAGTTAGGTGAGACTCAAGGGCCATGTAGGGCGGGGCCTCCTGGAAGGCAAGGCGGTCCCTTAAACCCTGAGACTCCACCCATCCCAAGCTCAACAGAGAGGCTGTTGTGGTTTTTCAACTCTGGTATCATAAGGCTGAATCCAACACAGAAGTTCTCCTGGCATAGTGAAAATGCTGAGACAAGGGAAGGGATTACAAACAAAAGAAATGGAGGAAAACAAACGACTGGATATAGAGTTCAAAACCACACTTATAAGGTTTTTCAAGAATATCCTAGAAAAGTTGAATAAAGTTAGCGAGACCCAAGAGGAAATGAAAAAGGACCAACTAGAAATTAAACATACAGTGACTGAAATAAAAAATATTATACAGAGACCTAACAGCAGACTAGAGGAATACAAAAATCAAGTCAAATTTTGAAATATAAAGAATCAAACAACACTCAACTGGAAAACCAAGAAGAAAAAAATCCAAAATGTGAAGATAATATAAGGAGCCCCTGGGACAGCTTCAAGCAAACCAACATCAGAATTGTGGGGGTGCCAGAAGAAGAGAGAGAACAAGATACTGAAAACCTACTGGAAGAAATAATGACTGAAAACTTCCTACATCTGGCAAAAGAAATAGACTTACAAGTCCAGGAAGCACACAGAACCCCATATAAAAGGAATCCAAAGAGGACTACACCAAGACACATCATCATTAAAATACCAAGAGCAAAAGACAAAGAGAACCACCAGGCACCTAGAACAACCAAGGCAATCTACAGGAGAGCACAATGAGGGGAGAAACTCACTAGCTTCTGTATCTGAGAACTCAAGGTCATTCTTTTGCATTCTTATAAATGTTAGATGATAAGGTTTCTTTCACAAGCCAAGGCTATAATAATATGCAAAGGATATTTCTCCTACCTATCTACAACTAAAACAAATGATAACCTACAATACAATCAATCAATTACTATAGTGCTCCTCTTTGATCTTCTATGCCTATGATCATCCTTTTTACTTCTGAATCTTGCCTCCTGATTCCTATCTCCCTTATCAGATATGCCAGACCTTTCCAGTTAACAGAATGACTAGAGAAAACCTCAGGCATAGCTGTGTCTCTGGGCTCTCAGGACTATAGGGGAAGACAGGCGATGACCCAAGAGCAGGGACAATATTTAAACATTGTATCCTGTCTCTGGTGCTAAACCAAGTCTCTCGGATTCTCACCGCACCTCACTAATAGAATTTCCCATCACAGTTTGCAGGATAAAAGGCAATTTACCTCCAAAAGAACTCAAATTCATAGTATCATCAAGGTGAAACCTAGAAAGATGAAAACTTAAACTCCAAACTGTGTAAGGACTTTTGCATAATCCTCAGAAGACCCCACGTAGAAAACAGAGGCTTCAAGAGTGTTATACCTTGTCCAGGAAAGGGGGATCCCCGGCTTCCAGGGCTCACTGGGCCAGTGGGAAACTATCTGAGGATATAAACATCTCCCCAAATAAAAAATTGCTACAGTTTTATTTTTAGTGTTTATTTATAAAATTACGTATTGAATTATATACATTTCAATAGTTTATAATCTTAAAATAATTAAATGCACAATTTTACAAATATATTAATATATAGCAAATATACAGCTTAACAAGTTGAATACACTCATGGAACTAGGTTGCAAATCAAGAATCAGAATTTTTCCAGATCAAGATTTCTGATAAGAATGAAATTGTGCAATGGTTAAATTTTGTTCTTCAGAAATATTTATGCAGCTCTATTTGCATTACATATAAATTTAATCTCAAGTTATTCTAGATATTTTTACATAAACTTGATATAAAAACATTCTTGTTAGTCCACGTCAGTGCATGAGAGCCATAAATCATAATAAAATTGCCATGTTTGGGTACATGAATACATAATGGAGAAGGACAGTAAAAGGTAAATGGTAGAATCTAAGTAGTGGGCATAACAGAGTTTACTATAGAAATCTTTCATCTTGGCTGAATAATTAACAAATTTTATAATAAAATTATTGATTGTTTACTGTGATAATATCTGAGTTTTAGTCTCTTCTTGGGAAAAAATGTAAGTGGATAAAAGTTGATGTTAAAAATTATCAGCTAGGTTTTAAACATGCACACTTGGTAATAAAATTGCATATGGGTACATTTAAATATAAGTTATTATTATTACTAACAAAAGACAGTGCTTCTTGTATATCTTTTTTAGACCACGTGCCAGCTTTTCATTGTATCCTCCAAAGAACTTCGTAATGAACTCATCTACCTCAAGCATCAGAGGTTGGCCAAAAAGACACAGCACCTCTCCCTTCCATTGGAAATCATCAAAAGAGCATCTGATGCTCAGTTGCACTGACCCCTTCAACCAGTAGTCAGAAACCCACATTCCAGTGACCGAGGAGGCTTGACCAAAAGACAATGTAACCAGTGGTGGCCAGACCACCAACTCTTCCAAAAGTGAAGCTAAATATCAGCTGCCCCCACCAGATAAGCACTTTCAGTGACAAAGATGATCCAAATAATCATGTCTACAAAGAAAGACTTTCAGAACAGGCAGATGGAACACTTTTATTTCAGTGTGCTTGTAATCCTACACTTCTTTAAAATGTCTAGACAAGTAGACAACTGGCCAACACACATATTCAGGGCCAGTTCATTTATGCACCTGCTCTGGCTGGGTAACAGAGCAGAAGTTGTAGCTGCTCTATTGGAAGCTGGACCACAGCATCCAGTAGCATCCCACCTTACTCCCAAAAATTGCTCTCTCTGGGAGGTACCCACTTATTACATCAAATGAAGAAAATAAGTTTTAAAAAAATAAGACATTAAAAATAAAAGCTGAGAGAATTCAAGATAGTGGCATAGGTAAACACCTACACTGCTGCCTTACACAACAATTTCAAATACTACAACTGAAAGACAGAATGGACATTATCCAGAACCACAGGAAGGCTGGCTGAGTGGAAATTCTACAACTAGAAGGAAAGAGAGGGGCTCACAGAGACCCAGAGGAGCTGCAAAAAGCTGAGGTACAGAGACGCACGCATGGAGAGAAAGCGGGTGCCGGAGTACCTGGCTGGCTTTCTCTGGTGGGAGTGAAACGGAAACTCTCAGTGGCATTGAACCCCTTATCCTACAACACTAAATGCCAGATCCAGCCAAAACTCATACGGTGGAGTTTGGACTGTGAAAAGGGAGAAGTGCACGGAAATTTAGGGAAATCGCAAAAGATCAGAAGTCTGGTTGTGTGCACATCACTGCGCGCAGAGGACCAACTGCTGATTGTGCCGCTGGCTTTCACGAGTGGGCAGGAGGCAGAACCTCCCACCTACGCCACTTCTAACTCTACTAAACCCCGGTTTCAGGCGAAACTCTGTGGACCCAGACTCATATGATCCCAGAGCACAGGGGAGCCAGAGGGGCAGAAGTCTAGAGGCATTGCCAGAGAGCACGCGAGTGCACAGGAACTGCTCCAGCGATTACCCAGTCACTTGAGACTCAGGGGCCATGTAGGGCGGGGCTGACTGGAAGGCAAGGCAGTCCCTTAAGCCCTGAGACTCCACCCATCCCAAGCTCAACAGAGAGGCTTTTGCGGTTTTGCAAATCTGGTATCATAAGGCTGAATCCAACACAGAAGTTCTCCCAGCATAGTGAAAATGCTGAGACAAGGGAAGGGATTGCAAACAAAAGAAATGGAGGAAAACAAACGACTGGATATAGAGTTCAAAACCACACTTATAAGATTTTTCAAGAATGCCCTGGAAAATTTGGAAACAGTTAGCGAGAGCCAAGAGGAGATGAAAAAGAACCAACTGGAGATGAAAAAGAACCAATTAGAGATGGAAAAGATCCAACTAGAGATGAAAAATGATGAACTAGAAATTAAAAATTCACTGACTGAAATAAAAAATATTATACAGCAGACTAGAGGAAGGCAAGAATCAAGTCAAAAATTTGAAATATAAAGAATCAGAAAACACTTAACTGGAATAGCAAGAAGAGAAAAAAATCCAAAAATGTGAAGATAATGTAAGGAGCCTCTGGGACAGCTTCAAGCGTACCAACATCAGAATTGTGGGGGTGCCAGAGGAAGAGAGAGAGCAAGATACTGAAAACCTATTTAAAGAAATAATGACTGAAAACTTCCTACATCTGGTAAAAGAAATAGACTTACAAGTCCAGGAAGCACCCCATATAAAAGGAATCCAAAGAGGACTACACCAAGACACATCATCATTAAAATACCAAGAGCAAAAGACAAAGAGAGGATATTAAAAGCAGCAAGAGAAAAACAGTTCATTACCTTCATTACCTACAAGGGAGCACCCATACGACTGTCAGCTGATTTCTCAACAGAAACGATGCAGGCCAGATGGGAGTGGCAAGAAATATTCAACGTGATGAATAGCAAGAACCTACAACCAAGAATACTCTATCCAGCAAAGCTATCATTCAGAATTGAAGGGCAGATAAAAAGCTTCACAGGTAAGAAAAAGTTAAAGGAGTTCATCAACTCCAAACCAGTATTATATGAAATGCTAAAAGGTACTCTTTTAGAAGAGAAAGAAGAAAAAGGTAAAAGATAAAAAATTATGAACAACAAATGTGTATCTATCAACAAGTGAATCTAAATAGTAAGTGAATTAAAAATTTGATCAACAGAATAAACTGGTGAATATAATAGAATCAGGAGCACAGAAAGGGAATGGACTGATAATTCTCAGGGGGAAAGTGGTGAGGGTTGCACAGGGAGAGACTGGACAAAAATCATATACCTATGGATTAGGTCAATGGGAGGGAGGAAAGGATAGAGGGAAGAGTGTAAGTTGGGTTGAGGGGAGCTATGGAGGGGGAAAAAAGAGAAACAAATGTAATAATCTGAATAATAAAGATTTAATTTAAAAAAATAAAAATAAAAGCACAATAAATGTTCAATGTAAACCAGTGCTGCTGGCAAAGCATGGCCTAGACATATGCCAAAAACAGCCTAAGCCTTTCATATTCTCCAAGACAACTGTGAACAAAAGCCACAACCTTTGCTTTAGGATCCTTGCATGCAGATGGCCACAAACCTGTGCCTGCCAAGGGAGTAATATTGCAGCCACCAATTACTGAGAACTTGCTCTGTGCTACCTGTTTGCAAATGTTTCCGCACCTGTTTCTCTCAACAAACCTTTAAGAAAGATACTGTTACCCATATTATAGATGATGACAGTGAGATCTAAGTGAAAAGATCTCATATTAGTAAGTGGAGAAACTAGAATTCAAGCCAGCTTTTCTTGACTCCAAAACTTGTATCCCTTTGAGCCATATGCCAGGCTGGTCCCAGGGTTTGGTGTACTCGTTCCTGATGACTTCCTCCTCACAAAGCAAAACCTTACAGGTCTTCAGGGTTATAAACAAAACATCTCAAGGCATTCACTTCTGCTTGAACAAAAGTTTCTTTCTTTTCTATTAGAACAGTTTTCAAAATTCAATCATTGGCTTACCACTGTTACAATTTATAGTTAGTTAAAATGTGCCTTGGAAGAGGAAGATGGCAGCTGGCAGGACAGAGGTGAAGGAGAGGAAGTGAGTGAGTGAGGATATGAAAGGAGAATGTGTGGATGTGTGTGGTGTGTGTGTGAGTGAGTAAGGGACAGTTAAATCCATGTAAGAGCAGCAGGGGCTGGCAGACCAGCTCTCTTGGACAAGGAGAGACTACCACTGCTGTGGGCACTCCCTGGCCTGCGGGACTCCACCCCATCTTGAAGGGGAGAATGGCCTTTTTTAAGAACTCACCAGTACCACCAACCAAACAGGCCTTGGAACTGTCCCACAACTCAGCAGCCACTCCAGCCAAAATTCTGCTGCCTCACCAACAGACCTGTGGATCCTGGGACCTCCACCTCCAAAGATGCACCACTCACAGCAGTAAGTACAACCTCCCCCGCCCAGACTCCACATTCTCAGGTTTCCCACATGCAGGCAGACATCCAGGGCACACCACTCTGTAGACAGCATGTGGGAGTCACTGGGAGCCCCCGCAGATGTGACAAGGGTGCACAGCCTGCAGTAGAAATTCTGAACTCCCTCTTCCTGAATAACTGCCCCCAGACATCCCAGCTGTGCAACTTCAGTGCCAGGGCCCCTCAGAGTGTGTCAGAGCTCTGCACCAGCAAACACACTTACACAGATGCGCATTTACAATAGGCAGGCACCTTGAGCTCATCTATCCACAGGGTGTTCATGTGAGCCACTGTGAGCTCTCCCTGTGTGTGATTCAGGACAAACTTGGGTACACTCATCCCCAGCAGTAGAAATGCTAAATTCACTCATCCTGGATACCTACCCACAGATGACTCAATTATGTGTCTACACTACCAGGGCCTTTCAGAGTGCTTCATTGTGCCTCGCTGGCAAATGTACTATGGGTGGTGTCCTGTGAGCCACGACATAGAGCAAGGGCCTAGCCGCTATAGGTGCAGCAGCAAAAGCTGAGTCTTGCCACCCTACAACTACAGAACTCTGGACACCACAGTCATCCCTTTCCAGAGCTCAGGCCCCCTAAGCCCCACCATTCCAACAGATGGTTCCTGGGTGCTACTGTGAATACCCACTAGGCATGCATGATTTCAATCAAGGGCACAAGACAGCAAAAATTGGCACACACCCCTCCATGACTGGTGACTTCTAGACACCACAGTTGTGCCTGTCCAGCTTGCAGGCCTATATCAAGAGAACCCAAATAGCTCAAGTAAGGAGCTACACTAGATTACCAGGAGACCAGAGAGATTACACCAGTAGTGCCATCCCCAAAAGAACCTGGAGAGAAAAGCAATTGAAATTACAATTAAAACATTACAGGAAAACATGGGAAAACAAAAAAGCAATCCCCAAATGAAAGAAAGAGGAATCACCAGAAAAGGAGTTAATTGAAATTGAGGCTAGCAACATATCAGAGAAAGAATTCAGGGTAATGTTCTAAGGAAGCTCAAATGGCTGGATGACAAATACACACAGCTCAATGAGAATTATAAGGAGCTTAATGAGAATGTCACCAACATAAGAAGAAACCAAGAGGAGATGAAGAACGACATAGCTGCAATAAAGAATACAATGGAAGGCTTAAACAGTAGACTAGAATAGGCTGAGGACCACATCAGCGAATTAGAAGACAAGATAGGAAAAAACACACAAACATAGCAGCAACTGGAAAGAAGACTTAAAAAGGAAGAGGAGAGCCAAAGGAATCTATGGGATAACACAAAACAAAACAACATTTCCATAATAAGGGTACCAGAAGGAGAGGAAGAGAAAGAAGCAAGGAATAGAAAACCTGTTTAAAGAAATAATGACAGAAAACTTCCTTGATGTTGGCAAGAAAAAAAAACATGCAAGTCCAAGAAGCACATAGAGTCTCAAACAAGATGAACCCTAAAAGACCAACACCAAGACACATCATAATTAAATTGGCAAGCACCAATGACAAAGTAAGAATCTTTTTGTTAAATATATTTTATTGATTTTTTTACAGAGAGGAAGGGAGAGGGACAGAGAGTTAGAAACATTGATGAGAGAGAAACATCGATCAGCTGCCTTTGCACACCCCCTACTGGGGATGTGCGCGCAACCAAGGTATATGCCCTTGACCAGAATCAAACCTGGGATCTTTCAGTTCACAGACAAACGCTCTATCCACTGAGCCAAACCAGTTTAGGCAACAAAGAATCTTAAAGGCTACCAGCGAGAGACAGAAAGTTACCTACAATGGTTCTCCTATTAGAATATCAAAGGATTTCTCAACAGAAACACTCCAGTCCAGAAGGGAATGGAATGAAATTTACAAAGTGATACAAAGCAAGGGACTGAATCCAAGAATACTATCCCCAGCAAGGCTATCATACAAAATTGAAGGTGGAATCAGGAGCTTCAGAGACAAAAAAGGACTAAGAGAGTTTATCACTATGAAGACAGAAATGCAAGAAATGTTAAAGGGACTGCTATAAAAAAGAAAAAATAGGAAGGGAAGAAGGAACACAGGCATAAAGAATAAAAATGGTGAAAAAACAAGTACCTATCAATAATAATATTAAATAAAAATGGATTAAATGAACCAATCAAAAGACATAGGGTAACTGAATGAATAAGAAAACATGACCCATATATTTGCTGTCTGCAAGAGATCCACCTCAGAACAAAGGATTCACACAGACTGAGAGTGAAAGTATGGAAAAACATTTTTCAGGCAAATGGAAATGAGAAAAAAGCTAGGGTTGCGATACCTATATCTGATAAAATGGACCTCAAAGTAAAGGCCTTAACAAGAGATAAGGAAGGCCACTACATAGTACTAAAAGGAGCAATTCAACAAGAAGATATAACTCTGGTAAACATATATGCACCCAATACAGGAGCACCCAAATACATAAAAAAAAAAAACTGCTGGAAGATATCAAGGGAAAGATCGACAACAACACAATCAGAGTAGGGGACTTTAATACACCACTGACATCACTGGATAAAACCTCTAGACAAAAATTCAGCAAAGAAACAGCAATTCTAAATAACTCACTAGATCAGATGGACCTAATTGACATCTTCAGAGCATTTCACTCCAAAGACACGGAATATTCATTCTTCTCAAGTGCACGTGGGATATTTTCAAAATAGATCACATATTGGGTGACAAGCAATGTCTCCCCAAATTCAAAATGATTTAAATCATATCAAACATTTTCTCAGACCACAATGGCATAATATTATAAATAATCTACAATAAAAACATTCCAAAAAATTCAAACACTTAGAAGTTGAATAGCATGTTATTAAACAATGATTGGGTTATCAATGAGATCAAAGAAGAAATTAATAATATCCTGGAGACTAATGACAATAAAAACACAACAACACAAATGCTATGGGACACAATGAAATTGAAGCAGTCATCTAAAAGCTTCCAGCAAGCAAACACTCAGGGCCAGATGGCTTCAAAGGTGAGTTTTACCAAACATTCAAGGAAGAACTAAAACCTATCCTCCTCAGACTATTCCAGAAAATTCAAGAGGAAGGAACACTTCCAAGCTCCTTCTATGAAGCCAGCATCTCCCTAATACCAAAACCAGATAAAGATAACACAATGAAAGAGAATTACAGGCCAATATCCCTCATGAACATAGATCCCAAAATCCTCAACAAAATTCTAGCAAATCGGATCCAGCAGTACATCAGAAAGATCATACACCATGACCAAGCAGGATTCATTCTAGGGATGCAGGGATGGTACAATATCCGCAAATCAATAAATGTGATACATCACATAAACAAATTGAGAGATAAAAATCATATAGTCATATCAATTGATGCAAAAAAAGCATTTGACAAAATACAACACACTTTCTTGATTAAAAACTCTCAGCAAGGTGGGAATAGAAGGTTTATATCTCAACATGTATGACAAATCCACAACAAACAGCATACTCCATGGGCAAAATTTAAAACCATTTCCCTAAGAACAAGAACAAGACAGGGATGCCCACTGTCACCACTCCTGTTCAACATAGTGCTGGAAGTACTAGCCATTGCGATCAGACAAGAAGAAGAAATAAAAGGCATCCAAATTGGAAAAGAGGCAGTAAAACTGTCCTTATTTGCAGATGACATGACACTGTACATAGAAAACTCTAAACACTCCATCAAAAAAAATTATTAGACTTAAAAATGAATTTGGCAAGGTAGCAGGATACAAAATTAATGCAAAGGAATCTATGGCATTTCTATACACCAATAATGAACTTACAAAAAGAGAGATTAAAAAAGCAATCCCATTACCATCACACCAAAAAAAATTAAGATACCTATGAATAAACTTAACTAAGGAAGTAAAATACCTATACACAGAAAACTACAGGACACTGAAAAAAGAGATAGAGGAAGACATAAACAGATGGAAGAATATATCATGTTCATGGATTGGTAGAATCAACATCATCAAAATATCCATACTACCCAAAATAATCTATAAATTCAATGCACTTCCCATTAAAATACCAATGGCATATTTCTCAGACCTAGAAAGAACTTTGCAAAAATTCATCTGGAATAAAAGAAGACCCCGAAGAGCCACAGCAATCCTGAGAAAGAAGAACAAAGCCACTGTTCTCAAAACTGCCTGGTACTGGCACAAGAACAGACATATAAATCAATGGAATAGAATAGAGAACTCAGAAATTGACCCAAACCACTATGCTCAGTTAATATTTGACAGAGGAGGCATGAACATACAATGGAGTCAAGACAGTCTCTTCAATAAATGGTGTTGGGAAAATTGGACAGATACATGCAAAAAAATAAAACTAGACCACTAACTTACACCATACATAAAAATAAAGTTAAAATGGATATAGGACTTAAACATAAGGCAGGAAACCATAAAAATACTAGAGGAATCCACAGGCAGAAAAATCTCAGATATATGTCAAAGGAATTTCTTCACTGAAACTGCTCCTAGGGCAATGGAAGCTAAAGACAAACTAAACAAATGAGACTACATCAAAATAAAAAGCTTCTGCACAGCAAAAGAAACCATCAACAAAACAACAAGAAAGCCTACTGCATGGGAGAACATATTTGCCTATTTGCCAATTCATCACCGATAAGGGTTTAATCTCCAACATTTACAGGGAACTCATACAACTTAACAAAAAGAAGATAAGCAACCCAATCAAAAAAATGGGCAACTGATGGATAGAGCGTCAGCTTGCAGACTGAAAGATCCCAGGTTTGATTCTGGTCAAGGGCATGTACCTTAGTTGTGGGCACATCTCCAGTAGGGGGTGTGCAGGAGGCAGCTGATAGATGTCTCTCTCTCATTGATGTTTCTAATTCTCTATCCTTCTCCCTTCCTCTCTGTAAAAAATCAATAAGATATTTTTAAAAATGGGCAACTGACTTAAATAGATACTTTTCAAAAGAAGACAGAAGGAAGACCAAGAGAAATATGAAAACCTGCTCAAAGTAACTAATCATCAGAGAGATGCAAATCAAAACAACAATGCAGTACCATCTCACATCTGTCAGATGGCTATCATCAACAAATCAACAAATGACAAGTGCTGGTGAGGATGTGGAGAAAAAGGAACCCTCGTGCACTGCTGGTGGGGATGCAGACTAGTGCAGCCACTGTGGAGAACAGTATGGAGTTTCCTCAAAAAACTAAAAATGGAACTCCCATTTGACCCACTGATCCCACTTCTAGGAATATATCCCCAAGAAACTATAAACACTAATCAGAATGGATATATGCACCCCTATGTTCATAGTAGCATAATTCACCATAGCTAAGATTTAGAAACAGCCTAAGTGCCTATCAGCAGATGAGTGGATTAAAAAACTGTGGTACATCTACACAGTGGAATACTACACTGTGGTAAAAAAGAAGGAGTTATCACTATTTGCAACAACTAGGATGGAGCTAGAGAGCATTATGCTAAGTGAAATAAGCCAGGCAGAGAAAGATAAATATCACATGATCTCACTCCTTTGTGGAATATAATGAATAACATAAACTGATGAACAAAAACAAATCCAGAGATAGAGAAACATCAATCAGAACATCAAACCTCAGGGAAGTTAGGGGATGGTGGGGGTCAGGGGGAGAGATCAACCAAAGGACTTATATGCATGCATATAGGCCTAATCAGTGGACACAGATAACAGGGGGGTAAGGGCATGCATTGGCGGGGACAGGGGGAAGGGAATGGGGGGAATGAGAACACATATGTAATGTCTTAATCAATAAAGAAATTTAAAAAAAAAGAAAAGAAAAAAATAAAATGTGCCTTTAAATCTAGTTTCTTTTCTTTTTTTTTTTTTTTTTTTTTTTTTTTTTTTTTTTTTTTTTTT
>JAAGEH010000006.1:12330114-12394564 GCA_011751065.1 Lasiurus cinereus
TCTGGTTTCCATATTAGGGTGATGCTGGCTTCATAGAAGGTGTTTGGGAGTGTTCCTTCTTCTTGAATGTTTTTGAATGGTCTGAGGAGGATAGGTTTTAATTCTTCCTTGAATATTTGGTAAAACTCTCCTGTGCAGACATCTGGACCTGGGCTTTATTTGCTGGAAGCTGTTGGATGACTGCTTCAATTTCTTCCATAGTTATTGGACTATTGAGATGTTTGGTTGCCTCCTCATTGAGTTTTGGAAGGTTATAGTTTTCTAGGAAAATGTCCATTTCTTGCAGGTTGTCCAATTTGTTGGAATAGAGTTGTTCATAGTATTTTTTAACAATCCTTTGTATTTCCACAGGGTCTGTTGTTATTTCTCCTCTTTCATTTCTGATTTTGTTTATTTGGGTCTTTTCTATTTGCTTCTTGGTAAACCTGGCTAGGGGTCCAACAATCTTGTTTATCTTTTCAAAGAACCAGCTCTTGGTTTTGTTGATCTTTTGAATTGTTTCTCTGGTCTCCAAGTTGTTTATCTCCACTCTGATCTTCACTATTTCTTTCCTTCTGAGTACACTGGGCTCTTCTTGTTGCTCTCGTTCTAGCTCTTTGAGTTGTAGGTTTAGGTAATTTATTACCATTGTTTCCTGTTTTTTGCAGTAGGCTTGTAGGGCTATGAACTTCCCTCTCAAGACTGCTTTCACTGTGCCCCATAAATTTTGTATTGTTCTGTTATCATTGTCATTGGTTGCCATGATGTTTTTTATTTCTTCCTTGATCTCTCTGGTTATCAAGTCGTTATTTAATAGCATGCCCTTTAGTCTCCATGTGTTTGATTTCTTTCTATTGTTTTTATTATAGTTGATTTCCAGTTTTATGCCACTGTGGTCTGAGAAAATGCTTGATATGATTTCTATTTCTTGAATTTCAAGAGATGTTTCTTATGACCCAACATATGATCTATCTTTGAAAATGACCCATGTGCACTGGAGAAGAATGTATATTCTGTGTCTTTGGGTTGAAATGTTCTGAAGATGTCAATTAATTCCATCTGTTCTAGTGAGTCATTTAGGATTGATGTTTCTTTGCTGATTTTTTGTTTAGAGGATTTGTCCAGTGGTGACAGTGGGGTATTAAAGTCTCCTACTATGATTGTATTGCTGTCAATCTCTCCATTAATATCCTCCAAGAGTTTTTATATGTATTTAGGTGCTCCTATATTGGGTGCATATATGTTTACCAGAGTTATTCTTCTTGTTGGATAGTTCCCTTTAGTATTATGCAGTGGCCTTCTTTATCTCTTGTTATGTCCTTCACTTTGAGATCTATTTTGTCAGATATAAGTATTGCAACCCCAGCTTTTTTTTTCATTTCCATTTGCCTGAAATACCATCTTCCATCCCTTTACCCTCAATCTGTGTGCATCTGTTTTCCTAAGCTGGGTTTCTTGCAGACAGCAGATATATGGATTATGTTTTCTTTTCCAATAGGTTACCCTATGTCTTTTCATTGGAGCATTTAATCCATTTACATTTAAAGTTATTATTGATAAGTACTTATCTGTTGCCATTTTTAGTCCTTACCCCCGAGTTCCTTCTTCGCTTCCTCTTTCTTTTTATTACAGCAGACCTTTTAACATTTCTTGCATTGCTGGTTTGGTGGTAATATATTCCCTTAGTCCTTTTTTGTCTGTGAAGCTTTTGATTTCATCTTCAATTTTGATTGAGAGTCTTGCAGGGTACAGTATTCTTGGATTCAGACCCTTCCTTTGCATGACTTTGTATATTTCATTCCATTCCCTTCTGGACTGACGAGTTTCTGTTGAGAAGTCAGTAGCTAGTCTTATGTGGGTTCCTTTGTAGGTAACTTTCTGTTTCTCTCTGGCTGCTTTTGAGATTCTTACTTTGTCATTGGTGTTTGCCAATTTAATTATAATGTGCCTCCGTGTCGGTTTGTTGGGGTTCATTTTGCTTGGTACTCTGTGAGCTTCTTGGATTTGTGTGGGTTTTTTCTTTTCTATATTGGGGAAATTTTCTGTCATTATTTCTTCAAACACATTCTCTAATCCTTGTTCAGTTTCCACTCTTTCTGGGACCCCAATTATGGGGATGTTGTTTTGTTTCATGTTATCCCAAAGTTCCCTTAGGCTCTCCTCTTGCTTTTTAACTTTTTTTTCTAGAAGCTGCTGAACTTGGGAATTTTTTCCTACCATGTCTTCTAGCTCACTGATGCGGTCCTTCGCTTCTTCTAGTCTACTTTTGATGCTTTCTATTGAGTTCTTTATAGCAGTGATGTCATTTTTCATTTCTTCTTAATTATTCTGCATTTCTTCTTTCTGCTTCTTCACCTCCTCTAGGTTCTTCTTCATTTCCTCTTGGCTCTTACTCATATTGTCAAATTTGTCTTCTATTCTTTTCAACCACATTATGATCATTTCTCTGAACTCTATCTCTGGTAGGCTTTTTTCTGGTTCTATTTCTTTTACTTCATTTTCTGGTGAAACCTGCCTTTCTGTCTTATGTGGGCTGTTACTTTTTCTGCCCATGGCCTTTCTTCTCCGGGTGTCTGGTTATGTAGTTCTCTCTCCTATGTTGATTGAAAGTCACAAACTAGAACACGACCAGGTAAAGCACACAAGGCACCTAACCCAGGCGAAATCTGACCCTTCTGCGCGCCGCGTGGATCTCCGAATCCGCCGCCTTCACGTCAGTGCTGCCTGGAAAGCCATGCTCTGGGTCCCTGGCTGCTCTGTAGGTGCCTCTGTCAGCCGCAGCTTTCAGGTCTCGGCAGACATCTACCTCCCCCTTATCTCAGGCACAATCTGACCTGTCCGTGTGCTCTGTGGATCTCTGGTTCCGCCGCGTGTCTGCGCCGATTGGAGAGCAGAGTTCTGGGTCCCCGGTCCCTGGCTGCTCGATGGGTGCCCAGCCGAAGACTTCAGACCGCAGCAGACATCCACATCCCACTGCAAGATCTCTCTTGCTGCTTTTAATATTCTCTCTTTGTCTTTCGCTCCTGGTATTTTAATGATGATGTGTCTTGGTGTAGTTCTCTTTGCATCCTTTTATGTGGGGTTCTGTGTGCTTCCTGGACTTGTAAGTCTATTTCTTTTACCAGATGTGGGAAGTTTTCAGTCATTATTTCTTTAAATAGCTTTTCAACATCTTGCTCTCTCTCTTCTGGCACCCCCACAATTCTGATGTTGGTACACATGAAGCTGTCCCAGAGGCTCCTTACATTATCTTCACATTTTTGTATTCTTTTCTCTTCTTGCTTTTACAGTTGAGTGTTTTCTGATTCTTTATATTTCAAATTTTTGACTTGATTCTTGCCTTCCTCTAGTCTGTTGTTAGGTCTCTGTATAATTTTTTTTTCAGTCAGTGCATGTTTAATTTTTATTTGGTCCTTTATCATCACTAGGTGGATCTTTTGCATCTCTAGTTGGTCCTTTTGCATCTCCTATTGGGACTTGCTAAATTTATCCATCTTTTCTAGCATATTCTTGAAAAACCTTATAAGC
The DNA here is from genome assembly GCA_011751065.1 of Lasiurus cinereus. Taxonomy (NCBI): domain Eukaryota; kingdom Metazoa; phylum Chordata; class Mammalia; order Chiroptera; family Vespertilionidae; genus Lasiurus; species Lasiurus cinereus. The sequence continues at coordinate 12,333,622 of JAAGEH010000006.1, forward strand.
TTGGTTTTGAAGTCTATATCCAGTCTTTTTTTTCCTCCATTTCTTTTGTTTATGATCCCTTCCCTTGTCTCGGCATTTCACTATGCTCGGAGAACATCTGTGTTGGATTCAGCCTTATGATACCAGACCTGAAAAACCGCAAAAGCCTCTCTTGAGCTTGGGATGGGTGGAGTCTTAGGGCTTAAGGGACCGCCTTGCCTTCCAGTCAGGACCCCCTCCATGGCCCCTGAGTCTCACGTAACTGGGTAGTCGCTGGAGCGGTTCCTGAGTGTGAGTGCGCGCTCTCTTGCAGTGCCTATACACTGCTGCCCCTCTGGCTCCCCTGTGCTACGGGACCACACGAGTCTGGCTCCCCAGGGTTTCGCCCAAAACTGGGGTTTAGTGAAGTTAGAAGTGGCACAGTTCGGAGGGTCTGTCTCCCGCCCACTCGTGAAAGCCAGCGGCACAATCAGCAGACTGTCCTCTGCGGCGCAATTTTGTGCACACCACCAGACTTCTGATCTTTTGTGACTCCCCTAAATTTCCATACACTTCTCCCTTTTCACAGTCCAAACTCTCCCCCCCCCCCCGAATGAGTTTTGGCTGGATCAGGGGTTTAGTGTTGTAGGATAAGGAGTTCAATGCCTTTGAGAGTCTCCCTTATCCTCCCAAAAGAGAAAGCCAGCCAGGTTCGCCTTCACTTGCTCTCTCCATGCTCACGTCACCGTACCTCAGCTTTTTGTAGCTCCTATGGGTCTCCGTGAGCCCCTCTCTTTCACTCTAGTTGTAGAATTTTCACTCCGCCAGCTTTCCTTTGGTTCTGAATGATGTCCGTTCTGTCTTTTAGTGGTAGTTTTGAAATTGTTGTGAGAGGCAGCAGTATAGTGTTTACCTATGCCGCCATCTTGCATCTCCCTTGAAATTATTTATATTCTATTTATTTATTTTTTTATTGTGTGACGTGTATACATATCTTCCCATTGCTCCCCCTCCTCCCAGGCATAACCCAACCCCCCAGAGTCTTATGTTCATTGGTTATGCTTATATGCATGCATACAAGTCCTTTGGTTGCTCTCTTATCTACCCCACCTCTCCTTAATCCTTCAGCTGTAATTTGACAGTCCGTTCGATGCTTTACTGCCTCTGTATCTATCCTTTTGTTCATCAGTTTATAATGTTCTTTATTATCCACAAATGAGTGAGATCATGTGGTGTTTCTCCTTCATTGACTGGCTTATTTCACTTAGCATGAGGCTCTCCAGTTCCATCCAGGTTGCTGCAAATGCTAAGAATTCCTTCTTTTTAATGGCAGCATAGAATTTCATTGTGTAGATGTAACATAGTTTACTGATCCACTCATCTGCTGACTGGCACCTAGGCTGTTTCCAAATTGTAGCTATTGTAAATTGTGCAGCTATGATCATAGGGGTACATAAATCCATTCTAATTGGTGTTTCTAATTTCCTAGGATTCCTAAGAGTGGGATTGCTGGGTCAAGTTGGAGTTCCATTTTTAGTTTTTTGAGGAAACTCCACACTATTCTCCACAGTGACTGCACCAGACTGCATTCCCACTAACAGTGCCCAAGGGTTCCGTTTTCTCTGCATTCTCAACAACACTTGTCATTTGTTGATTTGTTGATGATTGCCATTCTAACAGGTGTGAGATGCTATCACCTTGTCGTTTTGATTTGCATCTCTCAGATAATTAGTGACTTTGAACATGTTTTCATATGTCTCTTAGCCTTCCTTCTGTCATCTTTCAAAAAGGTTCTATTTAGGTCCGTTGTCCATTTTTTTATTGGATCGTTTATCTTCCTTTTATTAAGTTATATAAGTTGGCTGTAGATGTTGGAGATTAAACCTTTATCAGTAATAACCTTTGCAAATATGTTCTCCCATACAGTGGGCTTTCTTGTTGTTTTCTTGATGGTTTCTTTTGCTGTGCAAAAGCTTTTTATTTTGATGTAGTCCCATTTGTTTATTTTTTCTTTACCTTCCATTGTCCTTGGAGCAGTATCAGTGAAGAAGTTCTTTCGGCATATTTCTGAGATTGTGCTCCCTGTGTATTCCTCTAGTATTTTTATGGTTTCCTGTCTAATGTTTAAGTCCTGTATCCATTTTGAGTTTATTTTTGTATTTGGTGTAAGTTGATGGTCCGGTTTAATTTTTTTGCATGTATCTGTCCAATTTTCCCAACACCATTTATTGAAGAGGCTGTCTTGGCTCCATTGTATGTTCATGCCTCCTTTGTCAAATATTAGTTGACCATAGTGGTTTGGGTGCATATCTGGATTCTCTATTCAATTCCATTGGTCTATATCTCTGTTCTTGTTCCTACCAAGCTGTTTTGAGAACAGTTGCTTTGTAATATTGCTTGAAATCTGGTATTGAGATTCCACCTACTTTATTCTTCTTTCTCAGGATTGCTGTGGCTATTCGCGGTCTTTTTTGTTCCAGATGAATCTTTGAAGAGTACTTTCTAGGTCTGTGAAATACGTCGTTGGTATTTTAATGGGTATTGCATTGAATCTATAGATTGCTTTGGGTAGGATGGATATTTTAATGATATTGATTCTCCCAATCCATGAGCATGGTATGCTATTCCATCTGTTTACGTATTCTTCTATCTCTTTTTTTGGTGTCCTGTAGTTTTCTGCGTATAGGTCTTTTACCTCCTTAGTAAGGTTTATTCCTAGGTATCTTAATTTCACTATTAGTGTATACAAATGCCATAAATTTCTTGGCATTAATTTTGTATCCTGCTACATTGCTGAATTCATTTATTAAGTCAATTAGTTTTTGGATGAAGTCCTTTGGGTTTTTTATGTACAGTATCATGTCATCTGCAAATAAGGACAGTTTTACTTCTTCTTTTCCAGTTTGTATGCCTTTTATTTCTTCTTCTTGTTTAATTGCAATGGCTAATACTTCCAGTACTATGTCGAACAGGAGAGGTGAGAGTGGGCATCCCTGTCTTGTTCCTGTTCTTAGGGGAAATGGTTTTAGTTTTTGCCCATTGAGTATGATTTTAGCTGTGGGTTTATCATATATGGCTTTTATGATGTTGAGGTATGCTCTTTCTATTCCCACTTTGCTGAGAGTTTTTCTCAAAAAGGGGTATTGGATTTTGTCAAAAGCCTTTTCTGCATCTATTGATATGACTGTGAGTTTTATCTCTCAATTTGTTTATGGGATGTATCACATTTATTGATTTGCAAATATTGTACCATCCTTGCATTCCTGGGTTAAAGCCTACTTGGTCGTGGTGTATGATCTTTTTCATGTACGGCTGGATCCGATTTGCTACAATTTTGTTGAGGATTTTGGCATCTATGTTCATGACAGATGTTGGCCTGTAATTCTCTTCCCTTGTGTTTTCTTTATCTGGTTTTGGTATTAGGGTGATGCTGGTTTCATAGACGGTGTTTGGAAGTGTTCCTTCTTCTTGAAAGTTTTTGAATAGTCTGAGGAGGATAGGTTTTAATTCTTCCTTGAATGTTTGGTTAAACTCTCCTGAGTAGCCATCTGGTCCCAGGCTTTTATTTGCTGGAAGCTGTTGGATGACTGCTTCAATTTCTTCCATAGTTATTGGACTATTGAGATGTTTGGTTGCCTCCTCATTGAGTTTTGGAAGGTTATAGTTTTCTAGGAAAATGTCCATTTCTTGCAGGTTGTCCAATTTGTTGGAATAGAGTTGTTCATAGTATTTTTTAACAATCCTTTGCATTTCCACAGGGTCTGTTGCTATTTCTCCTCTTTCATTTCTGATTTTGTTTATTTGGGTCTTCTCTCTTTGTTCCTCGGTGAGCCTGGCTAGAGGTCCATCAATCTTGTTTATCCTTTCAAAGAACCAGCTCTTTGTTTTGTTGATCTTTTGAATTGTTTCTTTGGTCTCCATATTGTTTATTTCCACTCTGATCTTTACTATTTCTTTCGTTCTGCATACAGTGGGCTCTTCTTTTTGCTCTCTTTCTAGCTCTTTGAGTTGTAGGGAAAGGAAATTTATTACCATTGTTTCCTGGTTTTTTTACAGTAGGCTTCTAGAGCTATGAACTTCCCTCTCAAGACTCCTTTCACTGTGTCCCATAAATTTTGGATTGTTGTGTTGTCATTGTCATTTGTTGCCATGATATTTTTTATTTCTTCCTTAATCACTCTGGTTACCCAGTCACTGTTTAAAAGCATACTGCTTAGGCTCCATGTGTTTGATTTCTTTGTATTGTTTTTATTGTAGTTGATTTTCAATTTTATGCCACTGTGATCTGAGAAAATGCTTGATAGGATTTCTACCGTCTTGAATTTGAAGAGACTCTTCCTGGGACCCAACATATGGTCTATCTTTGAAAATGACCCATGTGCACTGGAGAAGAATATATATTCTGTGGTTTGGGGTGAAATGTTCTGAAGATGTCAATTAATTCCATCAGGTCTAATGAGTAATTTAGGATTGATGTTTCTTTGCTGATTGTTTGTTTAGAGGATTTGTCCAGTGGTGACAGTGGGGTATTAAAGTCTCTTACTATGATTGTATTGTTGTCAATCTCTCCCTTAATACCCTCCAGGAGTGTTTTTATGTATTTAGGTGCTCCTATATTGGGTGCGTATATGTTTACCAGAGTTATTCTTCTTGTTGGATTGTTCCCTTTAGTATGATGAAGGGGCCTTCTTTATCTCTTGTTATGTCCTTCAATTTGAGGTCTAAATTGTCAGATAGAAGTATTGCAACCCCAGCTTTTTTTTTCATTTCCATTTGACTGAAATACCATTTTCATCCCTTCACCCTCAATCTGTGTGCATCTCTTTTTCTGAGGTGGGTTTCTTGCAGACAGCAGATATATGGATCATGTTTTCTTATCCAAATGGTTACCCTATGTCTTTTGATTGGAGCATTTAATGCATTTACATTTAAAGTTATTATTGATAGGTACTTATCTGTCACCATTTTTAGTCTTTACCCCCTAGTTCTTTATTTGCTTCCTATTTCTTTTTATTACAGCAGACACTTTAACATTTCTTGCATTCTGGTTTGGTGGAAATATAATCCCTTACTCTTTTTTTGTCTCTGAAGCTCCCGATTTCACCTTCAATTTTGATTGAAAGCCTTGTTGAGAAAAGTATTCTTGGATTCAGACCCTTCCTTTGCATGACTTTGTATATTTCATTCCATTCTCTTCTGGCCTGATAAGTTTCAGTTGAGAAATCAGTAGCTAGTCTTATGGGGGTTCCTTTGTACGTAACTTTCTGTTTCCTCTGAGTGCTTTTAAGATTCTTACTTTGTCATTGATGTTTGCCAATTTAATTATAATGTGCCTTGGTGTTGGTTTCTGGGGGTTCATTTTGCTTGGGACTATGTGAGCTTCTTGGATTTGTGTGGGGCTTTTTTTTCCTATATTGGGGAAGTTTTCTGTCATTTTTTCTTCAAATAGGTTTTCTAATCCTTGTTCAGTTTCCACTCTTTCTGTAACCCCAATTATGCGGATGTTGTTTTGTTTCCTGTTATCCCAAAGTTCCCTTAGGCTCTCCTCTTGATTTTTAAGTTTTCTTCTAGAAGCTGCTGCACTAGGGTATTTTTTCCTACCGTGTCTTCTAGCTCACTGATGTGGTCCTCTGCTTCTTCTAGTCTACTTTTGATACTTTCTATTGAGTTCTTTATAGCAGTGATGTCATTTTTCATTTTTTTCTTGATTATTCTTCATTTATTCTTGATTCTCCATCATTTCCTCTTGGCTCTTACTCACATGTTCGATTTTGTCTTCCATTATTTTCAGCCACCTTATAACCATTTTTCTGAATTCTTTCTCTGGCAGGTCTTGTCTTCTTCTATTTCGTTTACTTCCTTTTTTCTTGATACCTGCTTTTCTATCATATGCAGGCTGTTTCTTCGTCTTTCCATGGTGTTTCTTCTCCAGGTGTCTGGTTATGTAGTTCTCTCTCCTACATTGATTTAAAGGTACAAACTGAGGCGAAATGGTGGCAGAATAGACGGATGTGTCTGGAGCTTTGTCGCTGGGCAGAGGGAGAGAGAGCAGCTGAGAGTCGCACTGGGAGTGTTTGTTGGCAAGTTAAGAGTCAGTTATTCTCCAGGAGAAGGCGGGGAACTGCTGGACAGGGCTCTGCTGGCCAGGCAGCCCCACTGCCATGGGTTTTTTGTCAGCCTGAGCCTCGAGCGCGAACACTGAGACCACGCCATCTTGCAGAGGGAGGTGGATGTCTGCGGCAGTCTGAAAGCTGCAGCTGAAATACCCACCAAACAGTCAGGGACCCAGAACACCACTCTCCAAACGGCGCAGACACGTGGGCGACAGATTCAGAGATCCACACGGCACACAGAAAAGTCAGATTTCGCCTGGGATAAGGTGAGGTCTCCTGCCCCGCAGAAGAGAGACACACACACTGTGGGAACCGGGCAGCAGGAAAGCTGCCTCTGGAGAGGTCCGCGGAGGTGGGGCAGGTCTTGATCCCTAAGTGTGGAGGCAAACTCTCCAAGCTGTGGACAGAGGGGAGCTCTGGAAAACGACTCATTTTTTATCTAAGGCAGAGGGACAGCCTGGGAGTTATTACAGTGTCCTGGCTGCAAAATCCCCACAAACCGGTTTTGAGAACCACAGAGTAGCAGGATCTGAGTACAGCCTAGAGAGGTCCTGTGCTTTGTCTCAGAGGTCAATACCGAAACACTGCCATGCAGTGGATGATGCACAAATTGACTCTCGCATAACCACAAAAGAATAAAGAGATTAAAACACCAACAGCGGAACACAGGGAACTGCAATACCTTCACTACTGGGAAACAGGAGTGCCAAGCAGAATAATAATGGAAGTGAATGACCATTCTATTTTTTTTCTTTTTTTTTTTCTTTTTCTTTCTTTCTTTTTTTTTATAATTTTTTTTATTTTTCATTTTTACATATTTTAATTAAAAGACTATTTTTTTCTTTCCACCTCAGTTGATTTTACCTTTTTAATTATTACATTTTTGTTTTCAACTAGCATTATTACTACTAATATTTTACCTTTTTGGAAAAAAAACAAGTGTCATTTTGTTTTCTCTTTATTTTCTTTGGGATTAGAGTTCTACATTCCATTTTTATCTTTCCTTTAGCATAATTTTACTCCAACTCAACTCTACCTTTATGCCAACACTTTCCTCCTAACTTTCCCCATTTTGTTGTCTTGTATCTCTTTCCTTTTTCCAACTTTAGATTCTCCCTATTCTTTCTCTTTATCTGGTTAAAATTTCACCCCACTTATATATTTAATTTCAAATCCCCTACTACAAGTGCATACAAACCTCTCTCTTCTTGTTTTAACTAGCCAAAATCTATTTTTTCTCTATGTCCTTTTGTTGCAATTTTCCTGAACAGTGATTATATCGATTTTTTGAACTTTTCTGTGAGATTGTTTTAGCTTATTCTACTTTTTTATTTTGCTTTTTGCTTCCTTTGTTTTTTATCTCTCTTTTCCCTCACCTCCCTCAATATCAGTTGTTATTTGCAGCTTGTATTACTCTCTAGATATTGGTTGCTGGCCTTTATTGGGATTAGTGACTGTTCTATTGGAGTTTTCTCCTGACATCTGTATTTTGTTCCACTTTTCTATCTTACCTGCTTTCTTTTCTCTCTGACTTCTTTTCTATTTCTCTATTCTTTTTCTTCTTCTCCTTTTTATTATTTTATTTTATTTTATTTTTTGTTTATTTATTTATTTATTTCTCCCTGTCCCAATTTGATTTATGCAAGTCTTTCCTTTCTTTTTCCCGCATTTTCCTCTTCTTCTTTCTCTACTTACCCCTAATTTGTCTTCCATTGGTGGACACCTTATCGGTGATTATTAACATCGTGAATATATTTCTGTTCAGTGTCTTCTGTGCTGTACTGGGTCGTGTTGTACTTAGGGCCTTTGAATCAACATAGGAGAGAGTATTATATAACCAGATACCAGGAGAAGAAAAACCATGGGCAGAAGAAGAAACAGCCCACATACAACAGATAGGCAGGTATCACGAGAAAAGGAAGTGAACCAAATAGAAGCAGAAATAAGCCTGCCAGAGAAAGAGTTCAGAGAAATGATCATAAGGTGGATGAAAAGAATGGAAGACAAAATCGACAATCTGCGTAAGAGCCAAGAGGAAATGAAGAAGAAGCAAGAAGAAATGCAAAAAGAAATAAACAATGACATCCCTGCTTAAAGGAACTCAATAGAAAGCATCAAAACTAGACTAGAAGAAGCAGAGGATGGCATCAGCGAGCTAGAAGACACGGTAGGAAAAAATACCCAAGTACAGCAGCTTCTAGAAAAATAAATTAGAAAACAAGATGAGAGCCTAAGGAAACTTTGGAATAACACGAAAAAAGCCAACATCTGCATAATTGGGGTTCCAGAAAGAGTGTAAACTGAACAAGAATTAGAGAACCTGTTTGAAGAAATAATGACAGAAAATTTCCCCAATATAGGAAAGAAAAAAACCACACAAATCCAAGAAGCTCACATATTCCCAAGCAAAATGAACCCCACAAAACCGACACCAAGGTGCATTATAATTAAATTGGCAAACACCAACGACAAAGCAAGAATCTTAAAAGTGACCAGAGAGAAACAGAAAGTTACCTACAAAGGAACCCCCATAAGACTAGCTACTGATTTTTCAACTGAAACTCATCAGGCCAGAAGAGAATGGAATGAAATATGCAAAGTCATGCAAAGGAAGGGTCTGAATCCAAGAATACTGTGCCCTGCAAGGCTTTCAATCAAAATTGAAAGTGAAATCAGAAGCTTCACAGACAAAAAAGGACTAAGGGAATATATTTCCACTAAACCAGCAATGCAAGAAATGTTAAAGGGTCTGCTGTAATAAAAAGAAATAGGAAGCAAAGAAGGAACTCTGGGCTAAAGACTAAAATTTGCGACCGATAAACACCTATCAATAATAACTTTAAATGTAAATGGATTAAATGCTCCAATCAAGAGAAATGGGGTAATGGATTGGATAAGAAAACATGATCCACATATCGTCTGTCTACAAGAAACCCACCTCAGAAAAAGAGATGCACCAAGATTAAAGGTGAAGGGATGGAAGATGGTATTTCAGGCAAATGGAAATGAAAAAAAAAGCTGGGGTTGCAATACTTATATCTGACAAATCAGATCTCAAAGTGAAGGACATAACAAGAGTTAAAGAAGGCCACTTCATAATACTAAAGGGAACAATCCAACAAGAAGAATAACTCTGGTAAACATATACGCACCCAATATAGGAGCACCTAAATACATAAAACACTCCTGGAGTGTATTAAGGGAGAGATTGACAACAATACAATCATAGTAAGAGACTTTAATACCCCACTATCACCACTGGACAAATCCTCTAACAAAAAATCAGCAAAGAAACATCAATCCTAAATGACTCACCAGACCAGATGGAATTAATTGTCATCTTCAGAACATTTCACCCCAAAGACACAGAATATACATTCTTCTCCAGTGCACACGGGTCATTTTCAAAGATAGATCATATGTTTGATCATAAGAAAAGTCTCCTCAAATTCAAGAAGATAGAAATAGAAATCATATCAAGCATTTTCTCAGACCACAGTTGCATAAAACTGGAAATCAACTATAATAAAAACATTACAAAGAAATCAAACACATGGAGACTAAACAGCATGCTATTAAAAAAGGACTGGGTAACCAGAGAGATCATGGAAGAAATAAAAAACATCATGGCAACACAACAATACAAAATTTATGGAACACAGTGAAAGCAGTCTTGAGAGGGAAGTTCATAGCCCTACAAGCCTACTGCAAAAAATAGGAAACAATGGTAATAAATTACCTAAATCTACAACTCAAAGAGCTAGAATGAGAGCAACAAGAAAAGGAGAATGTATGCAGAAGGAAGGAAATAGTGAAGATCAGAGCGGAGATAAACAACTTGGAGACCAGAGAAACAATTCAAAAGAACAACAAAACAAAGAGCTGGTTCTTTAAAAGGATAAACAAGATTGATGGACCTCTGGCCAGGCTCACCAAGAAGCAGAGAGGGAAGACCCAAATAAACAAAATCAGAAATGAAAGAGGAGAAATAACAACAGACCCTGTGGAAATACAAAGGATTGTTAAAAAATACTATGAACAACTCTATTCCAACAAATTGGACAACCTGCAAGAAATGGACATTTTCCTAGAAAACTATAACCTTCCAAAACTCAATGAGGAGGAATCTAAACATCTCAAGAGTCCAATAACTATGGAAAAAATTGAAGCAGTAATCAAAAAGCTTCCAGCAAATAAAAGCCCGGGACCAGATGGCTACATAGGAGAGTTTTACCAAACATTCAAGGAAGAATTAAAACCTATCCTCCTCAGACTATTCAAAAACATTCAAGAAGAAGGAACACTCCCAAACACCTTCTATGAAGCTAGCATCATCCTAATACCAAAACCAGATAAAGACAACACAGTGAAAGAAAATTATAGGCCAATATCTCACATGAACATAGATGCCAAAATCCTCAACAAAATTCTAGCAAATTGGATCCAGCAGTACATCAGAAAGATCATACACCATGACCAAGCAGGATTCATCCCAGGAATGCAGGGATGGTACAATATCTGCAAATCAATAAATGTGATACATCACATAAACAAATTGAGAGATAAAAATCTCATAGTCATAGCAATTGATGCAGAAAAAGCATTTGACAAAATCCAACACCCTTTCTTGATAAAAACTCTCATCAAAGTGGGAATAGAAGGAGCATACCTCAACATCATAAAAGCCATATATTATAAACCCACAGCTAACATCATACTCAATGGGCAAAAACTAAAACCAATTTCCCTAAGAACTGGAACAAGACAGTGATGCCCACTCTCACCTCTCCTGTTCGACATAGTACTGGAAGTATTAGCCATTGCAATTAGACAACAAGAAGAAATAAAAGGCATACAAATTGGAAAAGAAGAAGTAAAACTGTACTTCTTTGCAGATGACATGATATTGTACCTAAAAAACCCAAAGGACTCCATTCCAAAACTAATTGACTTAATTAATGAATTTGGCAAGGTAGCAGGATACAAAATTAATGCTAAGAAGTCTGTGGCATTTCTATACACTAACAGTGAAATTACAGAAAGAGAGACTAAAAAAGCAATTCCATTTACCATCGCACCAAAAAAATTAAGATACCTAGGAATAAAACTAACTAAAGAGGTAAAAGACCTATATGTAGAAAACTATAGGACACTGAAAAAAGAGATAGAGGAAGATGTTAACAGATGGAAGAGCATACCATGCTCATGGATTGGCAGAATCAACATCATTAAAACGTCCATACTACCCAAAGCAATATATAGATTCAATGCAGTACCCATTAAAATACCAATGACATATTTCACAGACCTAGAAAGAATTCTTCATAGATTCATCTGGAACAAAAAAAGTCCACGAATAGCTACAGCAATTCTGAGAAGGAAGAATAAAGTAGGTGGGATCTCAATACCAGATTTCAAGCTATATTACAAAGCAACTGTTCTCAAAACAGCTTGGTACTGGCACAAGAACAGACATATAGACCAATGGAATAGAATAGAGAGCCCAGATATCCACCCAAACCACTATGGTCAACTAATATTTGACAAAGGAGGCATGAACATTCAATGGAGTCAAGATAGCCTCTTCAATGAATGGTGTTGGGAAAATCGGACAGATACATGCAAAAAAAATGAAACTGGACCACCAACTTACACCAAATACAAAAATAAACTCAAAATGAATACAGGACTTAAACATTAGACAGGAAACCATAAAAACACTAGAAGAATCCACAGGCAGCACAATCTCAGATATATTCCGAAAGAACTTCTTAACTGATACTGCTCCAAAGGCAATTGAGGCTAAGGAAAAAATAAACAAATGGGACTACATCAAAATAAAAAGTTTTTGAACAGCAAAAGAAACCATCAACAAAACAACAAGAAAGATCACTGTATGGAAGAACATACTTGCAAATCTTATCACTGATAAAGATTTAATCTACAAAATCTACAGCCAACTTATACAACTTAATAAAAGGAAGATGAACGATCCAATAAAAAAAAATGGGCAATGGACCTAAATAGAACCTTTTTTAAAGACGACAGAAGGAAGGCCAAGAGACACATGAAACCATGTTCAAAGTCACTAATCATCCGAGAGATGCAAACCAAAATGACAATGCGATACCATCTTACACCGGTCAGAAGGGCAATCATCAACAAATCAACAAACGACAAGTGTTCGTGAGGATGCGGAGAAAAAGGAACCCTTGTGCACTGTTGGTGGGAATGCCGACTGGTGCAGCCACTGTGGAGAACAGTATGGAGTTTCCTCAAAAAACTAAAAATAGATCTCCCATTTGACCCTGTAATCCCACTTTTGAATTTATCCTAAGAAATCACAAATACCAATCATAAAGGATTTATGCACCCCTATGTTCATAGCAGCACAATTTACCATAGCTACAATTTGGAAACAGCCTAGGTGCTCGTCAGCAGATGAGTGGATGGGAAAACTGTGGTACATCTACACAATGGAATTCTATGCTGCCATTAAAAAGAAGGAATTCTTACCATTTGCAGCAACATGGTTGGAACTTATGCTTAGTGAAATAAGCCAGTCAATGAAGGAGAAGCATCTCATGATCTCACTCATTAGTGGATAATAAAGAACATTATAAACTGATGAACAAAAGGATAGATAAAAAGACAGTAAAGCATCAAACAGACTGTGAAATTACAGCAGGAAGATTAAAGTTAGGTGAGGTAGTTAAGAGATCAATCAAAGGACTTGTATGCATGCATATAAGCATAACCAATGAACATAGACACTGGGGGGTTGAGGTATTCCTGGGAGGGCGGGGGGAGCAATGTGGAGATATGTATAAAAAATTAATAAAATTAAAAAATAAAATAAAATAAAATAAAATAAAGGCAAAACTACAACACGACCAGGTAGAACACACAAGGGTCTGAACCGAAATGTGTTCACGATGTTAATAACCACAAATAAGGTGACCACCAATAAAGACAAATTAAGGGTAAGTAGAGAAAGAAGAAGAGAAAAATGAGGAAAAAAGTAAAGAAAGAGGTGCCAAAATCAAGTTTGGAGAAGGGAGGAAAAAATAATAAAAAATAAAAGAAAATAATTAAAAATAAAAGAAGAAAAAGAAAAGAGAAAGAGAAAGAAGTCAGAGAGAAAAGAAAGAGAACAAGAGAGGAAAGGAGAACAAGTTATAGATGTGAGGAGGAAACTCTAATAGAACAGCCACTAATCCCAAGAAATGTCACCAACAAGTACCTGGAGATTAATACATCTACAAATAACAACCAATATCAAGGGAGGCGAGGGAAAAGAGAGGTAAAAAACAAAGCAAACAAAAAGCAAAATAAAACAGGTAGAATAAGCAAAAACAATCTCACATAAAAAGTATAAAAAAATCGATATAATCACTGTTCAGGCAAACAACAACAAAAGGACATAGAGAAAAACAATTTTTTGGATAGTGAAGACAAGAAAAGAGAGGTTTGTATGGACTTGGAGTAGGGGATTTGAAATTAGATATATAAGTGGCGTGAAATTTTAACCAGTTAAAGAGAAAGAATAGGGCGAACCTAAGGTTGGGAAAGGAAAGAGAAATAAGACAACAAAATGGGAAAAGATAGGAAGAGAGTGTTGACATAAAGGTAGAGTTGAGATAGACTAAAATTATGCTAAAGGAAAGATGAAAATAGAATGTAGAACTCTAATCCCAAAGTAAAATTAAAAGCAAATAAAATGACACTTGTTTTTTTATTTTCAAAAAGGTAAAATATTAGTAGTAATAATACTAGTTGAAAATAAAAATGTAATAGTTAAAAAGATAAAATCAATTGGGAAGAAAAGAAAAAAATAGTTTTTTAATTAAAATATGCAAAAAAATAAAAATAAATAGAATGGGCAGTAGTGGAGGTCATTCACTTCTACTATTGTTCTGTTTGGCACTCCTGTTTCCCAGTCGGGAGGGTATTGCAGTTCCCTATGTTCTACTGCTGAGGTGTGTCTTAATCTCTTTATTCTTTTGTGATTATGTGAGAGTCAATTCGTGAGTTATCCACTGGGTGGCAGTGTTTCGAATTTGACCTCTAAGACTAAGCACAGGACTTCTCTAGGCTGTGCTTAGATCCTGCTACTCTGTGGTTCTCAATACTGGTTTGTGGGGATTTGAGCAGCCGGGACACTAATAACTCCCAGGCTGTCTTTCTGCCTCAGATCAAAATATGTTGCTTTCTAGAGCTCCCCTCTGTTAATAGTTGTGAGGGTCCCCTTCCACATTTAGGGATCACACCCTGCCCCACGTCCACGGATCTCTCTTTAGAGCAGCTTTCCCCCAGTCCAGTTCCCACAGTGTGTGCATCTCTGTTCTGTGGGACAGGAGACCTCACCTTATCCCAGGCAAAATCTGACCTCTCTGTGTGGCCTGTGGAGCTCCTCTGAGTCCGAGTGTCTGCACCGATTGGAGAGTGGTGTTCTGGGCCCCTCAGCTGTTCAGTGGGTGCTGCAGCTGTAGCTTTTCAGACCGCCGTAGACATTCACTTCCCCCTGCAAGATGGCGCTGGTGGCTCCGGCAGACAAAAACCCCATGGCAGTGGGGCTTTCTGGTCAGGGAGCCCCGTCCAGCAGTCCCCTACCTTCTCCTGGAGGATAACTGACTCTTAACTTGCCAACAAACATTCCCAGTGCAACTCTCAGCTGCTCTCTCCATCTGCCCAGGGATAAGGCTCCAGACACGTCCATCTATTCCACCACCATTTATCCCCTCCTCTCTGACCTGCATTCATTTTTATTCTAAACCTTTCTTCCTAATGTCATAGTCCTACTTTTTTTTTCACTTTCTTATACTTAAGTTATTCTATTTTGACATTTTTCTTTATTTTCCTTATACCACTTTCAATGCAAATAAAAAATATACTTTGTCATATTAAATGAGCATGATTTTTATTATAAAATTAGAGGCCCAGTGCACAAATTCATGCATAGATGGCGTCAGGCCAGGTGGGCCCCAAGGGGCGGATCAGGGCTAGGCCTGTTGGGAGGAGGAGACAGCAGGAGATAGGCCAGCTGTTCCCGCCCCCCCCCCCAAATAGGGGCCTGATTAGAGCTGAGATGGCTGGAGGAAGGGGCTGCAGGTGATTGGCCAGTGGGTCCCACCCCCAAATGGGATGGGAGGACTGATGGGGTATCAGTGGCTGGGGGAGGGACTATGGGAGGTTGGCTGGCCAGCTTCACCTCTGATTGGTGTGGGGGAGGGAGGTTGATCAGGGGCAGAGCTGGCTAGGGGGAGGGGCTGTGGGTGGTGGCCAGCTGGCCCTATCCCAGAATGGGGTTGAGAGGATCTATCAGTAGCCAGTGGCCTGAGGGAGGGGCCATGAGCATTCCAGTCACTGGCTTTTTACATATATAGATGTTTAAAATACTAATAAAGATTTTTTAAGAACTCTTAGTCTACCCCTTTTAGACAGCATTTTTAATTCTTTGATGTATCTACTTTCAGACCTTTGCTTTGCACATGTAAAATAATTATTTTATTTAAAATGTAAGCATATTGTAAATGCATAGTGGTGGGTAAACCCAATTGAAGCTGCAAGAAATCCAATAGGGAAATCTACAACTGGGAGCTGGGACCTTGGTCTTTGGTCCCAGGGTTCAGGGTTGATAGTGACACTTCTCCCCAAGACACGGTTAGAAGTGCATGCTCACCAGTTCTGTGTTCCTTGGGCCTGGCCCAAAGTGTGTGATCAGCTGCTAACACTGAGCCCCAGATTTGCCCTTGCAAGCTCAGGAAGGCACCAGAGAGTCCCTGCTGCCCTCAGATGTCCTCAACCTGGTAGACCCCCTGTTCTTGCATATGATGATGTGGAATGTGCTAGAACTTCGTATATTCTTGTTCACTGAATATACAAAGATTCCTTTGAGAGGTGGAAGCGTCTGTGCAGGGGCCTTGGTAGTCAGCAGAGGAATTGGTGCTGCTGTTTCTGGTATCCAGTCTGATTCTGGCACACAGTGGGGTCATCAGGAAGCAGACTCAGATGGAGGGGACCCACCAAGTAGCTGCTGGGAGTGCTGCCAGCGCACAGTCCATGTGGCCTTTAGCAGGATCATAGCTGAAGAGAGCCACTGGCCACCTTTTCCCAGCGTGGCTCATGTCAAGGATGTCTAGTCCAGATGCTCTCACTGGAGGCTGAGACAGCTCTGGAGAGCCACCCCACTCACCCCAACCCAACTCTTTCCCAGACACCCCTGCTTCCTCTGTCCCTTCCAGGGCCAATTCCACACTCGCTCCCTGATGGCCACCGCTCACACTCCTCTCCATCTGAGTCTACTTCCCAAGGACTCCACCCTGTGCTGGACTCAAACTGGACACCAAAAACAGCAGCACCAGTCTCTCCTCCCTCTACCGACTATCAGGCCCTCTACCTCTTAAACAAATTTTTATATATTCGGTGAACAAGAAAAAATAGTGACGGTTTCTATTTTGCTTTCCCTTAATAACTGCTCTTTTGCTTTCACTTGCTCACTGCACATTTGCTCTTATCCTTCATGACTGTTCTATCAATCCTGTTCTCTTCAGTTATCCATTTTCTGATGTGGTGATCAGCTTTTCCCCACTGATTCGTTTTTCCCCAATGTATCCTTTGCCTTCCAGTCAATTTATACTTGAAATAAGCTGACATTTTCATTTGTATGTAGTTAAATGTCTGACTTTTCCTTTGTGATTTGTGTTTTTCCATATAGAAAGTTTTTCCTCACCCTTGCATTATATAATTATCTGCCAGAGAAAAAAGAGATTTAGAATAGTGTAAAATTGTCTATATAAATTGGACAACTCTGATATGGTCTTATTTGTTATGTCAATGTTAAATATACATATATTATTTTCTCAAGGAAGAAACTAAAAGCCAACCATTATGACATCCAGAAAAGTCTATGCTCTCCCTCCTTGCACTTCAAATGCCCTTGAAATGGACCCTATGATTATAAAAAGACAAATCTGCTGAATAGATCTGAACTTACATGCCCACGTTTAAGGATTGAGGAAGGAAAAGCTACTCTGTTTCCAGATAAAAACAGGAATTTTCCTTCCTCCTCTGTATAAACATCAGGCTGTTTTCCTACTTCTTAGTTAAATACCAAACCTTAATAAAAAAATAAATTCTTGCATAGAATATTGAGGATTAGCAAATGCATCTCAAATCATAAGAGGTCAGGTTCCATATATGCTAGCAGCATTTCAAGTATTTGTGTAAGCCTTGCCTTCATCTAATAGTATTTCAAAGCTGGCAGTAATGGGCTTTTAAATTTGATCCTACTAGAAATACAGCTAAAATCATCTTTTCACACAATGTGTTACTTACCTGCTTTCACAGCTACTTCAGACCCAGGGCAAAGTCTGAAAGCAAGAATTTAACTGTCTACATGATTGAAGCCAAAATTAGGAGGATGGATGGATGGATGGATGGATGGATGGATGGATGGATAGGTAGGTAGATTAGATAGATAGATGATAGATAGATAGATAGTCAGACAGACAGACAGGACCTAGATATAGACATATAGATACAAATATGACTTCCTTACTTTTCCTGTTTACTTTCTACAGATATCAAAATAAAATATCAAACATTTGTATTGTTTCATATTTCCCATGTTCCTTCCAGAATGCAAACAACTGGACATTTTTTTAAAAATACATTTATTCATTATTCTCACTCACATTTAATTTTGTAGCAATCCAGAAGTGTATCCCAATTCCATAGTTAATATTTGTTTACCACAAGGATCATCAATGTCTTAATGAGAACACAGAATAAGATGCTGAAGTGAGTTCCAAGTCATTAAGGATAGCATTGTACATATAATATTATAACAGTATATTTTGTTATGATTTTTTTAATTTATGATCCTTTTAATAGCTATTTTCTATCATTTTGTGTCTTCTATGATAGATTGAAAAATGACCATAGATTCTACCCATCCAATATGCATGTCCCTTTGCAATGTGACCGCAGTTCTCCCATAAAGAGGTAGAACCTATTTTTATCATCTCAAAATCTGCTTGGCCTTTTGACTTGCTTTGATCAATAGAAGGCGATGGAAGTGATATTATTCAACTTTCAAGACTAGAGTTTAAAAGAACTTACAGCTTCTACTTTTACCTCTTAACAGCTGCCCTGGAAATACTGCATAAGAAAGTTGCTCTAACTTACTGGATAAGAAGAGCTCATGTAATCAACCTAAAGCATTCTACTCAATACCAACTGCCACCTTGGATCTGTCAGCCCAGCCAACCTCCAGCTGAATGAAGCCATACAAATTAGATGGCTTTCAAAAGTAAAACCTTTTCTCCTAATATTACTTCTTTTGAAAGCCATATTACTTACTTTGAAACAAGAATATTCTACATGTATGAGGATATTGAAATTTTATTTTTATTCAAGAAATCCTGAGTTTAATGACTCTACACTGATAAAAAAAAAAAAGGATGGAAGTTAACTAGACCAATTATTATTTTCGTGTGCATTAAACTCTTAGAAGAAATATTGTGCTGGACCAATACATACCACTGTTATAGCAATTGATGACATCACAACTTAAAGTGGAACTTGCAAGAAAAAATTATCTATGCTAATTTGTTTTCACTTAGCTAAATGGAATGAAATTCTTGCAGCCAAAATTGCTTTTGATGCTGAGCTTAATAAAACCTGAATAATTATCTGAGGCTGTGTTATCATGAGAATTAAAAATAAAACGTTGGCCATATTCTTGATTGAACTGTAGATATTTTACTGATTTCAAGCACAACTTGGATACAAATGTTAGTTCACATTATTGACAGTATCCATTCCATGAGACCACAAGGGTCCCATCATTGCTTTCCCTGCACTTTTTTCCTCTCCGAGGCCTCTTCCATTTCAGTGTAAATATTATTGGAGCCTCAATTGTTTGACTTGACTATGGTGTTATCCAAATTTAAAAAGAGTGATTGTGTGCTAAGCATAGCAACCTGGAAGGTTGTACAGAAAGAAATTAATCTGGCCATAAACTATAGAATGTGCTCAAAAATAGAAATTGAAATTACCAGTGCCACTCTGGAGCTTCTTTCAGAAAACCACTATTTTGGGATCAGTGTTAATCATCATCTCATGGTTCAAATGACATCATGGGGTAGAGGAATCTGCTCAGTTTTGAGTATGTTGGGCACCTTTGACTATTTTTGAAATCTAAATAAGAACTAAGAACACACTGTAGCCAACACATTTTCTTTTAATTTTTAAATTCATGCATATTAATAAGAGGAATGAAATACACATGTTTATAAAAATTCATTTACACTTTGCACTTTTCAATGTGACAGTCTTTTAATAACTCTTTTAATGTCTGTTTACTTTTGAAAGTATCTGGTTTGTGAGAATGAACTCTAAATAATTTTGAGTCAGAACCCAACTGCCATATTCAATTCATGTGTGCCTTTCACACTTGATTGGTAAGTCTACAAACTTTTATAATAAATCCCTGATACCCTGTGGAACAAATATGCATTGTTAAGTAAGATCCTGATAGATGCATATGTTAGTAAAATACTAAATTCTAAAGCTACCTTTTAAATGTTATTTTGTCACACAAATTTGGTGTGTGTTTTCTTAAGGCTTCACATACTTGCAGATTTCCTCTAATTAAACTTCAGCAATACATGAAAATCTCACCTATATTTTGAACTTTGAAATGGACACCTGATGGGACAGGTCAGTTTCTCTCCTGATTGTCCTAAAAGTATTTTAGGATCTTCCAAGTGGGAAGATTTTCAATTTGAGACTCTTCCTGAAGATACTAAGTTGAAGGTTTTTGTGCTATCTCTTTGGCTCCCCAGCCGAAGGGATGAAGTCAAAATGAAATGGCTTTATTTTAGCCAACTTCATTTACTCAGCAAAGAGCAGAAAGACACAAGCCAACTCTCAATACAGCTAAGATCAGCAACAGAGGCAACAGTCTGTTTAGGCCCCCCTTATGTGAACAGAGTAGGACAAGGTCTCTATATATAATCTGCGGTCTGTTTACTTGACAGGACTCCTGGCTGCTCAACATTGATCTAAATGGATTTGCCATATGAGATCAACTTCAATGCAGTAATGATGGCTACTGAGCCAATCCTCACAGGTTGAACCATAAAATCATCAAGTACATACTCTTAAGATCTTAGTGAATGCCCAAGGGCCATCAGATTTTATAAGCAGCTGACGGTGGCCTATCTCTGATGCTGTTGAAAAACTCAGAGGCTAGCATCAGCAGTCTTGATGGTCTCTGCAAATATGGTATGCAGGGTTGTGATATGATTCATTGTGTAATAAAATGTCTACAGAGAACTCAGAAAGAGAAGAAAAGGAAAACAACAATAATAATAGTACTAATAATGGCTGACCAGGACCCAAAGCAAGTCTACTCTTTACACTCAAATTTAATCATCACAACTGCCCAGTGTGGGAGATATTAGTCCCATTAAACAGACAGGAAACTTTAGGATGGTCTAAAGTTACCCAGAGTGACACAGTTACTATGTGTTAAAACTGATATTTGAACCCAGCTAGCTCTACCAACTTATATGTACTACATACCACATATCTTCCCAGAAGCTGAGTTTAATATATGTAAAAGTCCAGATTAAATATGGTAAGAAAGGCTTCTTTTCTTTTTTAAAACTAAGGAAGAAGTCTCTTTAGCAGCCTATATGTAATCTTTCTGGATTTCATCCTAAAATAAATAGAAAAGTAAGGAAATCACTATTTTTCTTGCTGTTTGCTGTTTCTCATGATATATTAGTCCTTACTTTAAATGTGAATTATGACTTTAAATGATTAAGAACTTCAAAAAGATGACTGAAAATGGATACATTGCTCAAAATTAAGGATGCTTAAATGCAAATTTAAAAAAAATCAAAGCTTCACAAATACAGATAAGATTTATTTCGTTTCCTAAAAACATCAGTTTCAGTTAGGTTGCTTGGTCATATTTACTTGGTCTATATTCAAAGAATTGGATATATGTATATACTGGAGTCAAAGTTAGAAGTGAAACTTATTTTTTGAGGCGCTGCTTGACTTCTCAGCTAAATAATTTGGTAATTCCCACGTGGCTGAGCCTAGAAAAGCCATTTTTCACCAAATGCCCAGACTGTCTTCTTTGTTCAGAATCAATACTGTAATAATAATAAAAACAACAAAAGTACTCCTCTTGTAAACAGAGGTTGTTCACAACTGCACAGTTTACCACTTTAAGTAAATGACGAAATTTTTGTTTTGTGTTCTCTGTTTTTAATCTCTTATATCCGTGGAACAATGTGTGCTCCCCCTGGTGGTCAGAATGATATTTTTAGCATTTTAGAGCAAGTTAATCTTAATACAACTCCTTTGCCAAAGGAGTCTTTTTATTTTTATTTTTTTCATGTTTTGCAATTTTGGGTTCCAATTCAACTTTTTTAAAAAATTTTCAATTTCCTTCCATTTATTCAAATATATTGCCCAATTTTCATCCATGAGATTTTTTTTTATTAAATCAAAACCACAGAATGTTTTGATTAAAGAATGTTTGTTTTGTTGTTTGTTGTTTGGGGTAAAATAAATCTTATAAAGCTAAAACCACATCCACCAGTGGCTGGGAGAACTACCAAAAGTGAACATTGTTTGGCCACCATAAGAGACTGGAGATAACCCACTGAGTTCATATAACTCACCAGAGAAAAAGGAAATAAATTGTTACAGGATGGAAATGTAATTTAATAGCTGAATGAACACTTGATCAGCTTATTTCATCCTTCAGAAGAAAACAGAGGGTAGAGGCAACCCAGGTGGTTAAACTGTAGGGCAGTGGAAATCCCATCTCCCATGAAAACTGTCATTGGGATTCCACTTTTGGGTTTGGCCAGCTCAGAAACATACTTCCAGTGAGGACCACAGACTACTCCTGGAGAAAGCTCTCCAGAGCAAATCGGGGGTTTCACCAGTTTCAACTGCAAAGAAGAGACTAGAATAAATTGAGTATAAATTATCCTAAGTGTTTAGAATTCCCAAGTTGGATTGGGAGTAAATGTGTGGTTCTCATTTTAATGCCTTGAAAAAGAAGACAGTGTGATTCCTCCTTGCTCTACCCTTTTAAAAAAAAATGTATCCAATAACAGAAGGATTTTATTTAGTTGAGATCCAATAGCTTAGCCAGAAATATCTTAGTCACAAGACATTTCTTCAGTAAGTGAGGTGATAGTTCAGATGGCGAGGTCAAGGTGAGTTCAGAACAAATACCATTTTGTGCATTACTCCCACCCATTAAAAGAAGAGGCTCAAATGTTTCTCATTACGTAGCCTGTCTAGATGCACGATCCTTTCATGTGCTCCTTAGGCACATTTTGGCAAGATTCTAAAAACACATCAGCCTGTGTAACATGGAGCAGGTAGATTTCTTTGGGAAAAAAACCCAGAGAATGTAACAATTCTAGCTAGAGAAGCTAATGCCAGGAAACCTACGAAGTGCTTTAACCCAGACCACTGTTCAATTAAACAAATCCCATCATCCTCTTTACCAGGAGTCAAGAAACAAGCAAACAGGGAAACACAATTGTCAATGAGCAAGGTTTGCCATCTAAAAATTAATTCTACATCGATTTCAAGTGAACTTGGGATAGACAAAAAAGAATGCTTATGCTGGTATTGATTTTTGCAATTTACTTCCTTTGCCTCCCTCTCTAACCTAGAGAGCTGACATCCTTCAAAGGAAAGGAAAATGGCACTCACCAGCCCACTGTAGCTTTGAATACCCGCAGTGATCTGTAGAAAAAGTCAAGTTGCCTTCAAGAAGGACAGTGCTCTGTGTCTCTTGTCCCTCTCCCTCCTTTTCTTTGGTTTGCTTCCCTTCCTCCTTGCCAAAAAGCAGCCACCTTTCCCTGAGGAGTTCTTGCAATACATTCTAAGCATTTCCTCCAATAATGAATGCAAAATTATCTTTATTCATTTAAAGCACAAAGGCAGCCCTCTTTACAAATACTATTCTTAATAAACTCCTTTGATATGCATCCATTCAATAGAATAAAATGGATAAGGTGGAGCTGAAGTGTCTGTATACAAACATCAGATGTCCAGACCGCATCCATGTGTATATAGCTCAACTCCTTGCTGTGAGCTTTTAAATAGCACATGTACAGAAACAGAGATAATCTACTGTCTGCATTTTTTGGTCCTGGAAGGATTCACAAAAGACTGTTACAAAGTTCACCTTTAAGAACAGAAATGAGGCTAAGAAGAAACTTTCACTTTTCATTTCAAGGCTTTTATACTGCTAAAATTTTCTAATGATGTGTGTGTGTACGTTATATATATACATATATAGCTCTGATTCTCTCAAAAAATCAAAAGGTTATTTTTGACTGATTGCATGTCTTTTATGTTTTTCAGTACTCCCTCTGTTTAAAAAAAAAAAATACTTACTCTTGTCCAGCCAGTGTGGCGGGTGGTTAAGTGACAACCAATGAACCAAGAGGTCCCAATGCGATTCCTAGTCAAGGCACATGCCCAGATTGAGGGCTTGATCCCCAGTAAAGGGTATGCTGATCAATGATGTTTCACTCTTATTGATGTTTCTATCTCTCTCTCGTCTCCCTTCCTCTCTCTCCAAAAATCAATAGAAATATATTTTTTTAATTTTTTAAACTTTACTCTTAAATTAAAAAAAAAAGACAGGTGCTAGGGCAAAGACAAGTTGCCTTTGGGGAGCAATCCTTCTTCAAGTTATTCTATCTGACACGGTACTATGTAATTTTTTCATGCATCTCCAGTACCTCCACAGATCCCTATGCATAGAGAACAAAAATACAATATTCAGTAAGATCTTTTGAAAACTGTTTAAATTCTGGGTCCCCCATCAACCATAGAAATCACTCCCCTATTTTTGGTTAACAACAAAATTCTAAGGAGATGAAGCGGCTTCAGGGCCAGCCTTTCTCCAGGCCACGTCCCGCGTGGATGTCACCATATTGAAGCATGCAGTTCACAAGTAGAAATAGGAAGGCTTAGAGATGTCACAGGCCTCTGTCACACTTCGGTGGAGCAGGGATTTAACCCAAGCTCACTGGGACTTCCCATGGCCCTCAGGCTCAAGAGCAAAGGAGTCTCCCAACATGCTCCATGTGAAATGTGGTGCTGGGTGCTGCCCCCCTCTGTGAATCCTCACCCCAGAGCCAAGGAACTGGGAAAGACTCACCTCCAGCCACAGGTTAAGGGAACCACAGGGGACCGATTTGAAAAGCTCCTCACTTTGAATGTGGCATTTACAACACAGGCACCTTCCATCCATCGTGGGTTGCTTTTCTCAGCTCTTCTCACCTTTCACTAGGCAACCCAAACACAGAGGTGGGAAGTGACAGAGAAATGGGGATTGAGGCAACTCAGGGATAGAGGCTGTTTTATAGATTCTTCTCTTTTCCTCAGAAAGGGTTGAAATGCCTTCGTTCGGGTGCAGGCAAGCCAGCCCTCTAGGCAGCAAAGAGGGACACATAAAATGCTGCGGATGATTGAGTATGTAAAGCTTATCTAAGCAAGTGAGAACAGGCTGAGAGGATGGGGCGGCAGGCGGGGGATGGGGGGTTTGAAAGTATGTTTTTCTTACTTTATTCCTATTTTCATCATGACCAGCTTTACAGGAAATGCTGGCACCATAGGCTGGTTCAAGCCCCCATCCTGGCTTTCTGAGATGGGCTCACCTAGTGTTTGTGCTAATGCCCTGTAATTCATAGCTTGCTGTATAGTCCAGAGAAAATAAACCAAATGGCTAGCCCTCAATATTCCTATCTATAAAATGGAACCTTTCTAAAGGCAGGAGACTTCAAAACCTGAGGAAAGTTTCAATGTTAAAAAGAAGAATGTTCTATTATGATTAATTCCTTCAGCAGGTATGATTACAAGATGCAACAGAGAATTCCCCCACTGGTTCCCTCCACACGCATCCAAATAGGCAGCTTCACTTACAAGCAAAACCTTCAATTCAAAAATCTCTTATTAGTTTTAGAAAACGAAACACAGAAAGAACAACAAAACAACCAGCCAATGACCCCTTTATAATTAGAAATCCCTCGCTCATTTCGTGGCTCCCCAATTATTTTCCCTAGCTTTCAGAACATTAGAAATGTTCTGGAAAAGCCCTCTATTTTGGCTCACTGCCTTTCGGCCACTTTATTCCTCTCAGGAGTAACTTCATCTTAGGAGGATTCCTACATATTGCCTCTCTACCTCAGTTTTCCAGGCCTTTCCTGAGGTTCCCTGGAATGAATCCCTGAAAATGGATTCTGGGTCCCCCATCAACCATAGAAATCACTCCCCTACTTTCAGTTAATAACAAAATTCTCTCTAAGGAGGTGAAGCTAATGAAATGAACCAATAAAATAATTTTGTCTTAATAGTGTTTGTGCCAGAAACTCAAGAGGGTGAGCAGGTGAGGCATGCTAAAGCGGACACAGACTAGTTCACTCTTACAAAGCCTTCCGATGCTCTCCTTTATTCAAAGGCAGCTGCATTGAAGAGGTGATGTCAGACTCTCACCCGTGACATTTTCATGATTATAAAAGTTGCAGTTTATGTCCAAGGTCCCGCCACCAGTGCACCTGAACCTGGAAGAAGTTAACAGTTCTTGTGTCCCGTTCTAGAAGATACTTTCAGGGGGGTTTCTGACCCCCTATTCCTTGCAAACCAGAAACCAGATTGCACCTTCGTACCCGGAAGCAGTCTGTAGTTTAAATTAACTAATGTGCTGACACGCCCTCTCCTCTCCCAACACCAGAAATAGTGCTTATGCATTTACCGTGTGCCATATTCCCTAATGGTGTGCAGGGGTGGAGAGAGAGTCCTCCAGGGCTCGAAGTTTTCCAACTAGAGAAAACACCATTGGGCCCAGTGCCCCCTTCCTGTACTCCAAACTTCTTTGGGCACCCCATCCCCATACCCCAACCTTCTTTGGGGTGACAGCTTCTCAGACGAAGCAAAGCGTTGCTCAGTCACTGGGCACAGAGAACATATAGATTTCCAGACAATATATCATGGGAGAGGGGAGGGAGAGGGAAATTCATGGGGTTTTGTTCGGTTCATTATTATAAAAATATAAAAGGTTGTGGCCTCTCTTTCTAGGTTCCAGACACCTCCCTCCATCAGGGCGAGGGGATATAAGGTTGGAAGCTAAAGAGTCCCAGTTGCTGGAGGGGAGGCCCTCTGAGGCTCTCCTGGGTGTCAGGGAAGCAGGAGGAAGGTGGAGAAACATAATCATTGACTGTTAACGGCTCCAAAGAGAAGGTGGTGGTCAAGGTTAGACCACAGGGAAGGGAGCACATCGGACAGGGAAGAAGGGTGAGGAGAGAAGAAAGCAGGGGCGCTGAAGAGGAGAGAAGATTAAAGGACAACGGGAAGGAGAGGGGAAAGGGGCCGGAAAGGAAGGTAAGGTAGGAAGGAAGAAGGATGGAAAGAAGGAAGTAGGGGAAAGAGGGAGGGATGGAGAGAGCCGAACAATCCTGGGAGAAGGCGGGAAAGGCTGGCCGAGGGAGGCCACATCGGAACAAGGTTACAACAGTCGAAAGCCAAAGTCCAGAAAAGCCTGAAAACCCCGGCCCACGACCTTAGTTTGGCCGCGGGGCCAGGGGGAGCGGGCAGACGGGGCCTGCCCCCGCGGGCGGCTCCGGCACCTCCTCTGCGCGTCCTCCGGTCCTGCGGTGCCGCCCCGGCTGCAGGGCCGAGTCCGCGCGCCCCGGTCCGCGGGTCGCTCCGCCGCCTGCTCCCGGCTCGGGCTCGGGGCAGCGTTACCCCTAGGAAGTCGAGGCCGGGATGGGCAGTCCGTGTAAGCTAGTGAGGCTGTCCGGGGCCTTGCCGCCGGGGCTGGGCGGCTTCCGATCGACCACTGCGGGAGGAAGCACAGGGGCTTGGGGTCATTACCTGTCGCAGTGCAGTGACCGGGAGAGGGGGGAGGAGGACGCGGCGGGCGGTCGGGGGGACGGGGAGGGGAGGCCCAGGACGCCCGCAAATCAAGGGGACGGCGCGAACATCCCCGAAGGGAGTCGCTGGCCAGTGGCTCTCCTCGCAAGGCCATTTGCAGATGCTCCGAGACCGCTGACCCCGTACAATTAATTCCCTTTGCACCGCGCCTGCTAATAAAGAAGCGATGGGTGCAAGGAGGTGCTGACGACCCGCGCACCGCCGGCCCGGAGCGGTTCTCGAATCCAGTCCAAGATCTCTGGGGAAGGGAGCAGGGAACTGTGACCCGCACACCCCTCCTCTGCGACCTCTACTCACCCACCCCGGCCCCCAGCCCAGCGCGCGGACCGGAGGAGCCTCGTGCGCGTCAGGCCCGCTGTCCCTCCCAGCGGCTCCGGGCGCTCTGGGGGGGGGGGGGAGCAGGGGAAATCGAGTGGGGGGCGGGTCACCAAAGATGCCCCTGGTGGAGGGAGCCTGGACGCGCTTTAAGTGGGCGCGATTTCGTTTTAACCGGCGGCCCGAGCATCCGTATTCCCTCACCGCTGTGAGTGCAGCGCGCTGGGGACGGGGATGGGGACGGGGGCGGAGGGGAAGGGCGCCGGATTTAGTGACCGTAGGCTGGCCAAATCGGGCGGCATTGTGCGCGTGGCTCTGTTATTTACGCTTTGTGATAAAGGCCCCAGTTTTGCTACTGGACGTCAGAAAAGTGACGCAACCCCTGGTTTTCTTTCCAGTCCCCGGACGCTCAGCTCTTCCTGCACTCCGAGGCACAAGCTTGGTTATTCCTAAAGACGCCTACTTTCAACTTTGTTTCTGCCCGCCCGCCCCTCCTCGAAATAAGTCTTCCTTTAAAGGGGGACATGGCAGCGCCTCACTTGGGTTGAGGGGAACTCCGGAGGTTTTTTTTCCCCCTGCAGCTGCTCCTGCCCAGTCCCGAGGGGAGGGGCGGGCAGATTACTGTGGGTTCGAGAAGTTGGGCCCCACATCCCTGCCCTAGGGACGCACGTACACACAGCACAGGCATGCACGCACATCAGGTTTCTCAGAGGTTGGAAGGGGTCTGAAGACCTTTCCAGGGCACAGTAACCCCTCCACTCCTTCCTCCACCCCACCCCACACCTCCTCTCAGCTCTCTAAACACTGTGGTAGCCGCTCAGCCAACGAAGTTTTCCGACCTTTTTTCCACCCTGTACACACACTGCAAGGTGAGGACCTGTTTAGAAAACATCTGAGGAGGTTTCTCAGCCTAGGGCCGGTTGCTTAGAGACAAAGGCGTGAAAAAATAAACACCTGGAGCCCAGAGATAGATTCCACCCTCTCTGCAGGTGGAAATTTTAGCTGTCCACCCCAGTGCCTCCCTTGAGGCCCTCCTCCCCTCCTTTACCACAGCAGGATGGGGGGTTGGGGGGGGCAAACAAAGTGGGTCTGTCTGGGTTCTCAGAGGCTGGGGCACTAGTGCACTGGGCACTTCGCACGAGTTTTATTTTAATCTTAGGGGACACACGTTTTTAAAATATTGGGACTACGATTTCAGAGCCAGGGGACCACAGGGATGGGGGTGGAAGAAAGAGGGAGTCTCCATTGGTTAAAGTCCCCCAAGGCTGGATCAAGTGAGACCCCCTGGTTGCAGGCGGCTGGGCCCTATTGCTCTCTGGCAAAGTTTGCTTTGAGAATCGATTTTTCAAGAACGAATCCCCAGCTGAGATAACTGGAAGGAAGCTGGGAGTTATCTGTAACATATAAAAACAAATTTTTCTTTGAACGGATGCAATATCTTATAGATTTGATTTCCAAATCTTTAGTTGTTCCAAATTCTGGCTGAAAAGGTTTTAGAAGGTTTTGAAAGTTTCTGAAAACGTTTCTATAAATACCAGTTGCCTGGAGGGAACCTCTGGTGGAGTCTGTCACCTGTGGGGGTGGGGAGGAGATGATCCTGCCCTGGCTATGAAAAGACTTTTGGATTGGTGTCCAGATTCCCAGAATATCAGTGGCCCTTTAGATTCCCAAGAATTAAAATCTTCTTTCACAGATGGGAAATGTAAATTATACTTTCTTGCCTACATAATAGGGAATCCACAAGCATTACTCTTTACCAAGATAAAATACATAAATTATGTTGCTTAATTTGGCTTAACTTTGCTATCTTCAGAGCAATGAAGCCCTTTTCTAACACAGCCACTTTGTTCTGGGGCATTTCAAGCTCAACATTAAAAACAAATTATGACCCATAGGTGCTTAATTCTGGTGCTTAATTGTGACTTTCCTTAATTGTGACTTTCATTTCCACCTGATTTGGAGGATTTATAAACTAGATAATCAAAATTATTTGTTTTTACTGAGAATTCATAATATTAAATTGTTTTCAGTGAAGAAAAATTTTCCTACTGAAAAAACAATTCAGTAAATGTTATTCCTACCATTCTTATTAACGGAGCAAGCCTTATTGTAATTGTCTTGTGGGATGTGTGTTTGAATAAAATTTTAAAACAATTATTGGAAAAAAGGCAGTGATTCCAATCACTTTCTTTGTAATTTTTCAAAGACCCATTGGGCATGAAAGATCTCTGAAGTAAGCTTTTCTGTCAGTAAGAATAAAAATTCTTAACCCAAATAGGTGTGTAATTCTCATTATTTTTGTGATCCTTGTTTCAACACAAACACTTCTGTGCCAGTTTGAGAAATCATTTTTTTAATGTTGGACCTAATTTATTCCATTACCCTTTCCCTGTGTTTTTAAGAACTGTTGAGGATCAGAAAATTAAGTTATTAATTTAATAACTAATGTAGCTAATTCTTACTACAGACTTGGAAAATTAGTGAAATGTTTCATAATAGAAAGTGACTATAATGGTAAAAGGAACATGAATGCAAATCCCTTTCAATGGTTCTGTTTTTCTGACAGGAAAGTGTCTTCTAAAGAAAATCAACCACCAATGAAACCCCACCCCAATTAACTTAAACCAGTTTAGAATTCAGAACTGTGTGTTTTAACTTTGGATTGTTACCTATGGGTCATAATTTGTTTCTAATGTTGAGCTTGAAATGCCCCAGAACAAAGCAGCTGTGTTAGCAAAGGGCTATATCGCTCTGAAGCTAACAAGCCCTTTTCCAAGTCTTCGTTCTCCTTTGATCAGCCCAGGAAAAATCTTTTAAATTTGTAGATACACTCTTCTAGTTCAAATGAACCTACTTACTTAAATGATTTGTATAATGAGGTAAATTCCATGTCGATTTCTAATTCAACAGATAACTTCATTGTCTAGAAAACAGGTAGATTTGAGGCTAACAACAAGATGCTGAGCAAAGCACTCACCGTGAGAGCCTTATTCGTCCTTAACTGTAAAGCTTTAGAGGAGCTATCATCCTTAATTTTTTAAATTTCCTTTACTTGATTTTCCTATAAATGAGCAACTGGTGTTATTTTATTTTTAAATTAAGTTTAAAGCTTAAGGAAGTTCAAATTCTCAACTTTTATATCCCATAATGTTTGTCCTTTAGGGAAAGTAAAAATAAAAAATATATTTTTGTTTTTTATTGATTTACTTGACTTCCTTCTCTCTCTCTCTTTCTCCCTCCTCTCTCCTTCCCTCCCTCAGATCAGACTACTGTCTCCTAGGAAATAAAGCTTTTTGCCTGCTTCCCCCACCCACCCCCAACACTTCGTTGGCAGGTCTGAGGTGAATCAGGCTTGTAAAGAGCCTTCTGGAGCACCCCTGACCCCAAGGTTGTGCTCAGTCTCCTTCCCTGCAGAGGCTGAGACCCCCAATTCGATCGACTCCTTCCTTTTGCAGAGCAGTTGGAGTTGCAAATTTCTAGTGACAGAACCTTTTGCAGGCAGGTTCATCAAAATTAGCAAATACAGACAGTGTAGTCGGCAAACTCATTAGTCAACAGAGTTAAATACCAACAGTACAATGATTGAAATTTCTTCAGAGAGCCAAATTTTTTAAACTTAAACTTCTTCTACCACCACTTCTTCAAAAGAGACTTGCCCAGGCCATGGTATTTTGTGGAAGAGCCACACTCAAGGGGTCAAAGAGCCGTATGTGGCTCTCGAGCTGCAGTTTGTCCAGTCCTTTCACCTTTGAGGAAAATGAGAACTCAAGTACCAGCAGATGAGCTTTCCCCAATTTATAGGGGAAAAAAAAAAAAGAACCTGGAGGTCAGTGTAAGACCACTGTTGACCAGCAATTAAATGCCTCAAATCTGTTAGTTTGGCTTATCCTGGAGTAAATTTATGAAGGAGGGAGAAGAGAGAAAACTTCCAGCCACAATTCCTACAGAAAGAAGTAACCTAAACCACACAGAGTTGAAAAAGAATCTAAACTTAGGATGCATGATTGAAATTTTCTTTTCTTTCCCAAGAATGAAATTAAGAAAATGAACTCAAGGAAGACCAGGGTTCTTATTTAAAAAAAAAAAAAAAAAAAAGAGGGAAGGAGGAGAAGGAGAAAGGTGGGGGGAGCGGAGGGGGAACCTGGGAAGAAACAGATGGCAGTGCAGGTCCAGGAACCTGGGCAAGTCCACCACAGAAGGCAAAACTCCTCAGGTCCCAGAAAGGTGAACCTGAATGATGCTTCTAGACTCTTCTATGGATGGAGAAATGAGGCGCATAGAGAAGCAATAACTTGGCCAAGGGCACAAGAACAAGATCCAAACCTACCTAATTCTCTCTCTTTCTCTCTCTGCAGGAGGGGAGGGGTGGAATCCTAAGGCATCTCTCAACTTCTGCTGTCTTTCTAAGGACGCGCTTTGGCATACACCTGTTAGAAATCAATCTGATCCAAGAAACTACAGGTTTAACCCAGAAGGAAGGATTTAGACTGGGTACCAAATCTCTCTCACTACCTTTCCCAGGATTACACCCCCTTCCTTGCATCCTTCCTAACCTCTCTCCATTCATCCGACCCATTCCCACCCGTGCGCTCACCTTCTCGGCTGGGATGTTTGAAGGTCATCGCCGCTGCGAGCTCCCCACCGTGCACCGTGAGGCTGGCCCCGGGGGACGCCAGCGGGGGAGCCTGTGCGGGCGGCCAGGGCGGGCCTGGAGCGAGGTAGCCCCCGGCGGGCGAGCTGTACACGCTGTGCTGGCTGGAGGCCGGGTAAGCGCAGGCTGGGAGGAAGCCGCCCACTGCGGAGAGGCTGGAGGCCGGCTGTGCGGATGGAGAGGGATGGACCATCAGCAGCAGGTAACCCCGCCGACTTCTCCAGCACACACAGTTACCGGAACAAACAAACGGGGAACCTCCTCTCCCCTGCGGTCCCCTCAATTATCCCCTCGCAACGCTTGGCCTCTAATTTTCCTAGGAAGCATCCTGGCAAAGTGATTTCCACTCAAATTGTTATTACATAATAGTGAGAGGGGATAGGTCGTGGTATTCACCAGCCCAGCTGAGGTCTAAAGAGAGCCTCAGCCATCTGTTCCGGGTTCCAGTTTTTGTAGCAAAAGTATCTTGGCAAAAGGAAACTCAATTCCCTCAAAAGCCAGCTTCCCCCAAAGCATGCGCTTGGGTAAAGAAGAGACAATGCTGAGAGGGCACTGGGTGGCCCGGCTGCCAGAGCCGGATACTCATGGCCTGGGAGTTTTCTCTTCTCTCTTTCTCATTCTCCCTCCACCCGACCCCCCCCCCAACTCTTTAGCTCTTTCAGTTAAGGACCCCTCCTTCCCCGACCCTTGGTTACTTGAGTGTATTTAATGTCCGCCTCTAGTGCTGGTTTATCGAGCCCATTCACCGCCGAGGTGGCGGGGAAGGCTGTGCGGTTCACGGTGGCCCAGTCTTCCATCTTGGGGGAGTAGGTGGCGCCTTCGCTCCCGGCCAGGGCCCCTGGGGGGACACAGGACAGGTTAGTGGGGACATCAGAATCTGCGCTGGGCGAGAGCGCGGCCCTCCAGAAGGGTGACACATGTGCCTACAAGCACTCTGCTGCGAATCTCCTCGGGCGCGGCCCAGGGTCCCCGAACACCTGCGGCCTCCAGATGCTCGGAGAGCGGCCCGAGGTGGCAGGGCGGTGGGCACAGGGTTTCGCTTTCACTCCCAGCGGGGCAGAGGCTGTTCCTCATTCCTCCAGGCCTGCGACCCGCTTCCCGCAAAACAAGGGGTCTCCGGCGGGAACGCGGCCTGTGAGACAGGGATGGGCGCACTCGGCCAGAGTGCCTTTCCGCTGTCCAGAGGAAAGGGTCAAGTTCAAATCCCAAGCATGCTCCTGAGAATTATATGGGTTTCTCAAGGTCTCAACACGTGTCCGGAGGGTTGGAGATGGTTCTCCTCAGAAATGCCTCCGGAGAGGTCTTGGATCTCCCCAAAGAGGCATCAACCCAGCGACCAGGGCAGCTCCCCCCACCACCACCACCACCACCGCATGTGTGCGCACATGGGTACCCAGAGAAAGCTCCAGAACCGAGAGCAAACCTTTGGAGGCCACCTCCCAGTCAGCTGCCCACAGGTCGTTCCAGGGGAAGTTCTGCACCTCACTCCCACCCCCAGGCTGGGTTTGAGCCACTGGAAGAAACAAACCTTGTTTGAGGCCTGGACAGCGCACCCCACTGTCGCTGGGTCTAAGCTTTCCTTTCTTTCCGCCGCCCCGACCCCCTCCTCTTTGGGGCTGTGGTGAATTTTGCTTCTTACTCACAAAAGAACTTGCTATCCCTTGCCCGGCTGCTGGGACCGGAGACAGTGCGGAGAAAATTGGGCCTCGGTCCAGCCCAGGCACATCTTCCCGAGCCCCGCATGGAGGCCGGCCGGGTCTTCGCTCCCTACTCCACCTCCTCCTCCCCGGAGAGAGATGACCAGCAAGTGTGCAGAGTTCTCATTACCGGCAAAGGGCACTTCCTTGTGAGTCCTGAGGCGCCACACCGGAGTCCCAGCTCCAGAACCTGCCACGCCGCCAGGCCTGCCTGAGGTCACTAGATAAGACCGGCCAGGTGGCCCTTTGCCTTTTACCCAAAAGAGCCTTTGGGCCTGGGAGGGACAGAACCTTTTGGGAAACGGTGAGGGATCCCGAAAAAAACCTTAAGAAAGGGCCACAGAATTGACTGAGGTTTGTTTGACTTAGATCTGACGATAGGGGTTTGCATACTTTTTGCAAGAATTTTTTTTAAAGGCAATTTCAGGCCTCCAAATTTGTGGTCGGCGGCGATTGCTCTTCCGGGAAATATTTTCCGTATTTGTCATAAAAAGTTCAAGATGCCTCCCACATTAGGCCCCAGACCCTCCAACTCCCTGGCCAGCCCTAGCCTCCCCGAGCCTAAACAGGTCCAAGGAGGGCTAGGAGTTACCCCTCATCCTCATGCCCAAGCCCTCGTCTTCAGTTTCAAGAAGGCTCCAGAAGGCCTTCATGACTGACCTGTTTGCTCCATAAACGTCCGGATGCCCAGGATGTTGCTGACCGAGTGCGCCGAGGGCCAAGAGCGGGGAATGCTGACGTGGCCTGCGGCGCCTGGGACCCCGTGGTGGCTGCCCATCTTGGCGCCGGTGGGGGACACGGGGCTGGGGTAAGGGTACTGATAGATGTGGTTGTAGGGCAGCGCCGGCTGTGGCGGCTGCTGCTTGCTCGTCTCATAGGGCCCGGGCTGCGCCAAGCTGCCAATCTTATTGCGCAGGATGCGGCTGATGGAGCTCACCGAGGGCACGTTGTACTTGTCGCAGACGCCGTCGGCCAGCAGCCGGTCGCGGATCTCCCAGGCAAAGATTCCAGGGTCGCCCTGCTTATAGTCCCGGATATGCTTGACTACGTTGGGGGTGGTGACTCGGGGTTTGCTGCCACCGATGGCCCCAGGCAGGATGGAGCCGGTCTCGTTGTAGCGCGCCAGGATCTTGCTCACGCAGCCGTGGGAAACGCGGAGTTGCCGGCTAATGTCACAGGGTCGGATGCCCAGCTGCGCTAGCTCCACGATACGCAAGCGGATGGCATTGGGCAGGGGGCGTCCGTTGACAAACACGCCTCCCAGCTGGTTTACCTCGCCGTACGTCTGCTCTGCGGACGCGCCAGAGGACAGTAAGCGGAAGGGGAGAAAAGACCAGCGGGTTAGCTAGGGTGGTCGCAGTGAGCTAGGGGCCGCACCCAGGCGCGCCTCGGGAAGTGCCCGGCGGATACCCAGAATCTGCGGCTAACAGCCTGGGTCAGCTGCCTCCGGGGTAGGGCGCGGCGCACTACAGCCCTCTGTGCCCTTTTGAGGGGGCTCACTCGGGACATCCCATCCCCCGACCTGCCGAACTACCCCCACCCCACCCAGAAGGGAGGGGATGTGCGGAGAACGCCGCTCGTCAGGGACCCACGACCCGGCCCCCGAGGGAAAGCACGCGAGAGGAAAAGGAAGCGCCAGGACACAATACACCTCGTCAGCCCTCCCGCGCCCTGCTGGCCGCCCGCCCCTTACCCATGGCGCGCGGGCCCGCCAGCTGCCTGGCGCCGGGGCGGCCGGGGCTGGGCCCGGCGCTGTACGGGAGAGCTCGGGAGCCGCTGCCGCGGGAGAGGCATAGAGGGAGGGCGCGCGCGAGCCGAGAGCCGCGGCGGCCGGGCCGCGGGCTTGCAATGCGCGGTGCCGCGCCGCCAGGCGCCCTGCAGCCAGTCCCTCGGCCCGCCGCCGCCGCCGCCGCTGCCCGCTCCCAAGACACTCTCCACTCCCGCGACCCCAGGCCTAGGGTGAACTTCATCCGATTAAGAGAAATTCGTCTGACCGAGAGGCTTCGGCGTGTGAAGATCAATTTTACGTGTCCTCCACGTCAATCTCGGCAGTCGCGCCGGAGACGCGCGAGTTGGCAGCCCATTGGTTCCCGTCACTGAACCCCGGCGCCCCCCTCCCCTCGGTGAAACTCTACCCCCTCCCTCTGTCCTCCCCTTTCGG
This sequence comes from Lasiurus cinereus, assembly GCA_011751065.1. Lineage (NCBI taxonomy): Eukaryota > Metazoa > Chordata > Mammalia > Chiroptera > Vespertilionidae > Lasiurus > Lasiurus cinereus. Next base: position 12,369,511 of record JAAGEH010000006.1, read on the forward strand.
CCGTCCTCCAGAACCCATCCCCATCCCCCTACACACACACACAAACACACACACAGCCCCAACCCCAGCTGGGCCTGGGACCTTCCCCTCTCTCTGCTGTCCTGGCCCCTTGTACCTTTCCGATTTTGATACAGATGGGTAGTCACTGTAAACTGACGAATATTTAATAGTACTAGTACACCTTGGATTTTAGTTTTACTACCACCTCCACTGCCATAACTGCTAAGATATCAGAGGATTAAAAGTTGATCATGGCAAGACGGTCAGTGTGTGGCTGCCTCCACCATCCCTTCCCCTGGGCATGGGGTACTGGGCACGAGAAGCATGGTGCCAGTGCCCATTTCTGAGCTTTTGAGTGACACCTTGAGTGTTCAGTATGATGTAGGGCGACTGGCCCAAGGTATGTGCTCTGCCCATTTCTGACTGATACCTCAATCCTGTTTGCAGAACATCTTTTCAATGTTGTAAGGAGTTCAGTGTTGTAAGAGGTGCACATTGCAGATTCTGTCTCCCTGAAAACAGGCCCTCCCATCCGAACTCACTCCTCTCTGAAGTGACACAGGAAGAGTCAGAACCCATTCTGACCTTTGTCCCCCAAAACAGTCCTTTTCATCCTGGCCTGGAACCCCAATCCTTCCACACCTCAGCTGCCTGACCTCACCTTTCACACTGCACGGAGTCTTTGTTAAACTGCTGAAGGAGCCTTTCCCCTCCACTTCAGGGGGAGGGGATGCACAGCCTTGAACTGCCTGTGCGGGAACTGTCAACTCTTTTTTTCCATGTCTACCTTGCATCAGCACACACTCTGGCCTTTCCCAGCCTGTGTGGCTGCCCCTGGCAGTCTCAGAGGCAGCTCCTCGGTGGGACCAGGAGCGAGCAGGTGAAGAGAGAAAGCTCCTGGTTTTGCCCAGACTGACACATGGAAGTCCTGACCTAAGAGTTCCCAGCTTGGGGCCAGTAAGCGCCAAGGGCTTGGGATGAAAGTACAGAAACAGGGAGGGAGGCCTAGGAGGGGTCCTAGGAAGACCCGTGGTTCTCAGAACTCCCCGTGCTCCCAGCTCTCCGGATGGAGCGGGAACAATTTTCCCCTCTCATCCCCCAGAGTCTAAAGCTTGGGAGCTGGAGGAGAGCTACGTGTGACACTGGGGAGATGATGATGCTGCTGCGGGAGATCCACTTGCACCCCATCAGCCAGGAGTCCCTGACTCCTTTCCCTCAGCTGTGGGACCTGAAAGTGTCAAAGGCTCCGAATTAAGCTGTCCGAATGTGTCCATTGAGAGGGCCTAAGCCACAAATCCTGTGGTCTCTGGAGGGAGGCCGGGACTCTGCTGATATGGGGCTTGGGCCACAGGCGAGTATTATCCTTGGAGAGGAAATCCAAGTTTAAAAAAGGTGAGGACTTTCCCATCCTGCATCATGGAAAACATAGTGCAGCCTCAGAGGGGCCACGGGGACGCCGAAGAGGACAGTCAGTGCTCTGGCAAGATCAGGGTGAGGGCAGGGTAAAGGGATGGTTTGAATTACGGTGCACAAACTGGAGGCAGGATTCTGCAAAGAAGCAGAGCCGGTGGACTGCACGCACTAGCCGCGGGGCTCTCCCTGTTTGCCCCTGATCTACACTTTCAAGTTACCAGAATTTCAAGTCAGGCCCCAAAGACCAAAAGGTTGATTCCCAGAGTTGGAAACCACAGTGTCCATAACCCAGAGCATCCCGAGATGTGGTGAAACAGCTAAGGTCATGCATGTCTTTCCCCTGACGGCGGAGGATGGACAGGCACGCTCAGAAAAGAGATAATGAAGCTGATGGTACTTTGGCAAGAGCTGGTTCCCCTCACGGCTCTCAGGGGAGCATGGTCCCATCTCTGCCAGTAGAGCGTCGGGCGCTGGCAAAGAGGTGCTGTCTAGAATGGCGTCACCTCCCCATTCCGCTCCGTGAAGGCTCTTCTGGCCAGGGACAGACGGTTGGGAAACTGCGCCGGAGGGTATGCGGGGTGCAGGGGGGGGGGGGGCGTCTCTGGGGCTCCAGAGCCCGTCCGCCCTGACTCACATCCTACCTTCCTCCCACTGCCCATCTCTCCCGAAGCCAGTTGCTAGGTGTGGGACAACGCAGCTCTGCTGCAGCCCGCTCACAGCCAGCCTCTGGGAAAGCTTACAGTTTGTCGCCCCCTGTTGGCCCGCGAACCGGCTCCGCAGGTCCCCGAGGCCGGCTGGGTTAGGGGAGAAGTGGCCCAAAGGTGAGGTTGCAGAAGGAAAGCAAACGTCTTTCCTACCTCCGGGGGATACAGCTTGGTCCTCTCCACCACCAGGAAGCGGCTGCGACGCGGCCGGCGCTGAGCGCGCAAAGGTAGAAAGCTCGCGGGTTCCATGTCAGTGTTTGGCTGGGTTTGGCTCCCTTGTTTTAGGCGCCCTGGGCGCAGCGTGGGACAAGGTGCAGAGCCGCTCCCAGAGTACAGACGACGCGGAGCTAAGGGCGCGAGCCGGCCCCGGGGACGTGACGCGTCTAGCGGGGCTGGACGCCCAGAGAGGCGGAGGACGGCTTTCAGGGGCCCCTGTGGCCTCGGGAACTGGCAGAGCTTCCCCAAGGCAGAGAAAGGAGAGGCCAGGTCCGTGCCAAAAGCGTGAGGCAAAAAGGAGGCAGGGAGAGGGTGCCTGCCCTCCTAGGGGACTGGGCAAGCGGCGGCAAGAGGGGGTTCGGGTGAATACTTGCCGTCTGAGTCCAGAACTTGAACGTTAAAGCTGCGAGTGTTTCAGTGACAGGGTCGCCCTTGGAGGACAGTCTTCCCACTTCACCTCACCCGCGTCTCTGTATTCTGGGTGGAGCAGTTTCGGAGAATTATCTGGGTGCCCGTCGCGATAGGCCAGGGTGCTCCGGGTACCCGTGCCTTTCAAGGTCTTCAGGAGAAACCGAAACAAGCAAATGAAAGCCCCTCTCAAGTCCTGTAGGGCGGCCAGAGCAACCGCGGGTTCTGAGCTTTTTGGCTCAGCGACCGGGAAGGAGGAAACACGGGCCGCTAGCGTCCCCGGAGGGCCCTGGGCTTAGCCTGGCCGGACTAACGACCAATGCCGGTACCTCCGTCTCCTGCCTGGAGAGCAAGGTCAGGACCTGGGTTCTCCCAAACAGCCGCGCCTCGGGCCTGGGGGGCCCTCCTCGTTCCAACGCGTGACCTGGCTCAGCTCAGGCCGAGCGCTTTTGTTAGGATTTTAAGAGCACTGTGCGGTGAGTCTTGCAGTTGGAAAGCAAAGGTAAACCGAATCTCTTCGTTTTGTTTTCAGTTTTTTTTTTAAAAAAGTAGCGCGGGCTACAAACGCAGGTTGCATCGTGCCTCTTCCCACAGACCCAGTTTTGCAAAGAAGATCCCGCGCGCGACTCACTGAAAGAGAGAAATAAGATGTAGCTGCGAGGAGACAATGGTTGGAGGAGCTGACCCAGACAGAGTAGGGGACTGCGAGCCCACTGAGAGCGCTGGACCGGAGAATTAGCGCGCTGGGAAGCAGTTGGGAGACGAAGTAAGGAAACCCCAACCGGAGCTCCTGCACCGGTTGGGGGCGGGGGAGGGGAGCGGAGGGAAGAGGTGGACTCCTGGCTAATTTGGGCCCTCCGCGGGCGGGCGGCGGCTAGTGCTTCCCCAGCAGCCGGTGGCCTCGCGGAGAAGGGAGGTGGGGTCGTGGCCCCTTGCACCTGCCGTTCCAGATTGGGACCCGCATCCTTCCCAGACCCCAGGAACGGGAAATCGCGCCCTAGGCTTCTCCACTGCTTGTGACCACGGTGGGCTGGACGTTCTTTGCCTCGCCTCGCGTTTTATTTGCTAGCCTGGGGATGTGTGTTCTCCCAAGCGGATCCAGTCCGCAGTGGAGTCCTCACCGCCCTGGCTGCGGACCGCGGAGAATGTCCGTGGAAATGCAAAGGAAGAGAAGCAAAGACCTTTTTTTCCCGTTTTCCTAAAATGAAATGGATAAGCAAGACTAGATTAATATTTTCTGAGTGAATAACAGGACAGTTCCCGAAGTTCGTTTAGAGGCACAGAAAAAAAAATAGAAAAGAGATTTTCGGAGAAGCCCCCACTTCTCCGAAATAAACGGAGGAATTGAGCGCCGCAAACAAAGATCTAAGGTGCTTTCTACCCTGCAATGCAGGCGTCTGACTACTACGTTTACATTTCTTTTGGCGTAGAACATTCTTAATGTGGCATTTGGGCGGTAAAAATAAACTACACAAAGCTAGTGCCATTTTTGAAAGACGCATGTCCTTGTCATTCTCAAGAGTGCAAAAAACAGGGTTTTCTTTCTTGCTCTTATGTCTTCCTCCTATCCCTGGCAATGAGCATGACAAATTTTCCCTGATATTAAGTGATCTATACTGTCTAATTACATCTATGTCATTTCAACACCTCAATATAAAAGCCTGCAAAGGGCCTTGGGCACTGGTCAAAATGCACCACCTTTACAATGAGCTCTCAAAAATGTTTATGTGACAGTAACTACACAGCAATATTAAAATGGAAATACTTGGGAAATTTAAAGATGTCCATGGGGTCCTATCTCCTGTACAGGGTCTTGGTTATCGGGAAAGGAGAGATCTAAGAGTAGCCACCAGGTACAAAGGATAGAAGTGGCATTCTTTAAGAGAACCAGGGGGGTGACTACCTTACAAGATGATCCGAAAACACAACCGTGGAGGAAGGAGTTGCTGCTTACAGGAGGCCCGGTGACTTGCTCTGCTACAAACAGTGACTTGTCAGACATCCACACCAGCCAGCCTGGTTGGAACTAGCTTGAAGTGTGCTGCCCCTTGAGTGCTTTGGAAACTTCCCATCCTCCCTGGACATAAGACTTGGTGAATGGACCAAGGACATGCAAACTGAAGGGCACCTGTATATCCCCCCCCTCCTTTTTTTTTCTTAATTAAAGATAATGCCCAGCTAGTCCTGGTTTACCTGGGTTTGTTTGATTTCTTATTAAAGAACAGTTCTCCAACTAACTGGTTTGGCTCAGTGGATAGAATGTCAGCCTGAGGACTGACAGATCCCAGGTTCGAATTTGGTCAAGGGCATGTATCTTGGTTGTGGGCACATCCCCACTAGGGGGGTGTGCAGGAAGCAGCTGATGGATGTTTCTATCTCATCGATGTTTCTAACTCTCTCCCTCTCCCTTCCTCTCTGTAAAAAATCAATAAAATATATATTATTTTTTAAAAAATAAAGAACAGTCCTCTCCAATCTTCAGCACGCGCGCGCGCACACATACACACACACACACACACACACACACACACACACACACACACACAAAACCGTAATTCAAGTGCTAGAAACTTGAAAAATGCTTCACCTATCCTCTTTAAAGGGTAGTTAGGAGGTTTGTAGGATGATTTTGTAATAATACATTCAGTACAAAAGAACAGTCAAACCTGTTGGTAGGCTGTTTCAAACTCCCCCTCCCATCAAGGGACTGTGAAGCCAGAGGACTAACCCCCTCTTCGGTTACACATTGCTTACAATTATCATTCACAGATAGATGTTTACGCCTTTACTTTTTGTATCCAACATACAATTTGTAAACACTGCTATTTTGGAAATGTAGGTTAAGTAAACTCAGAAGTCTTGAAACCCATTGGAATTGCATATTCTCCTCAAAGTAGGATCTCCTTTATATTCATTTAATTTTTCATCCTATGTTATTTCGCCCTGCAATGCCACTTCGTTTTCCTTGTCAGAGGCCCGATGACTTTTATGATGAATTTTCCTTCAGGTACACAAGATTTTTACTCAGAAGTAAGGTTTTACTGCCAGTCTGGTTGGTCCCTCTGAACTCACTATTGCTTGGTATCTTTTTCTCTTTCATTGCTGCAATATTCCAAAGCCTGATCCATTTCTGCATGTGAATAGTATGTCCGCAGCATGGTGATGGTTTTAATTTTCTCCTCCCTCTCCCTTGTGTATGAGCTATGGAGTTTTATTGAAGACCCGTAATGCCTCCGGTTTTGATTTAGAGTTTTGGAGTTTGTGATCTCATTGCCCAGGATGGAAAATATTAGACAGGGTCTGCCGATTGTGTGCAGGAAAAGACCCGCATCCCCACCGCGGACTGAGTCCCCATGGCTGCACTCAGCCAACTGCACAGACATCTACGATCAATGTTCAGTTTATATGCCTTGGGATGCAGCCCACTTCAGTAAGTCCTGCTTATGCAAAAGGTTCTGGAAGACATTGATTGTCCAGGTTGCTGCATTTTGGACTCGGGCAGGAGGGCGGGCAGCGGTGTGGGAGTGGAGGCTTAGAGCATCCTGATTCCTGAGCCTCACCAGCAAAGATTCTGATTGACTTTGTCTGGATACAGCCCGGACACCTGGATTTTTAAGAGCTGCCCCGGTGATTCTTATGTGCATTAACGTTTGAGACTCTGGTTTAGGAGAGGAATGATGTAATGCAATGCTTCTTGCTTTGCAAGTATTTTCAGGGATACGGGCAGGGCTGACTGGCTTTCCTCACTTCTGTTGACATCTTAACATGACAAACAAAAACACATTTAAATCCATTTCTTCAAAATCTTTCCTGTGCATTTTTACACGATATCATTTTCATCCCTCTTGGAAACAGCTGAAATGCTGCCCACTCAGCCTCCCTTTGCTGCCCTTGGTTGGCTGTCTTTTCAAACAAAAATCCTGTCTCCCTGCCCGGACACAGGTGAACACCGCCTTCTGGTTAAGTGGAACCATCTGCACAGGGAGCTGGGGGCGGGGCCATAGGGGAGAGGGCCATTGACTCCGACACTTGACACTTGCTGAAGATCACCTTCTGGAAAAAACGCAGCTCAGCGCGGGGGCAGGAATCAGAAGAACTGAGGAGGTGGAAGTTACTGGCCTTTCAACCTTGTTAAATCAATCACACTGTTCTCTAGACGTGTAAAGTAGCAGAAGACACTCTTCCATCCTAGACATGGTTTATCATTTTTTATTATTCTTGCTGTTGTTAACGTTATTTGTTTGCCATGCACCTTGGAGAAGGAAATGTTTTTCACATTGGCTGTGGCGGCATTGTCTTCCCCTCAGATCCATGCCTTGTGATAAAGATCAAAATGCCAAGTATCCAGGTGGGGGGGAGTAAATAGGAAATCGGGTAGGAGAAGGTAAGAGAAAGAAAGAAAAAAATGCTTCACCTATCCTCTTTAAAGTCTCAGAAAACAAAACTCCTGCTTTTCATTTTACTAGCCTTGGTAATAAACAGTCAGATTTAGGCTGCTTGATTTGATTTGATTTTTATTGTTTTATGCACATTCCAAAATATGAATTGCATTTTATTTTGAAACAAGCTCTAAGAAAATCTGAGGGTTAGTGTGTTGCTGCAGGACCTTATGTCCTTGACTCTTAAAGTGCAGGTTTTGAAGATTCTTTTCAGCTATAAAATTTTGTTTCTAAGAGATTATCAAAACTAAAAGAACAAATAATTTCTGTGAAGTTTTCAGGCTTGTTTATTTTTTAAAAATTTTACATGGGCACTAATTGAGAGGATCCTAAAATGTATATTTTAGAAGTTGCATCAGTCTTGTAAAAAAAATCTTTATAATCACCTACTTTACTAAGATTATACTGTTTAGCTACTTTAAAGGTATATGAGAAATTAATAACTATAACAATAACTATAGCAGTATTTCTCAACAACAGTGGGAAGCTTAAAAGGTTATAGGGTCCTACCAAGGTAATAACAGATGCTGAGCCTGGCTATAAGGCTATGGACTTTACAAATGGATATGCTGAGAAGATGAGTTTTGACAGGGTTTCTAAGTATTGAGCTGTTGGCAAAGTGGATAATTGAATCAATATTTGTCCAATTGGGAAATACTCCACATTTGGAAGCTTCTTGACAGGACAACGGGGGAGAAAAGTGTCCCCCTATAATGGGCAGCATCAGAGGTGCCGTTCGTTTCAGTTTTTGTAATGACACCTCCGGCTAAGAGGAGATTCCACTCAGTTTAATCTCTGTTCTGTAATTGCACTTCACAAAATATAACCCAAATCGGTCTGTGTAGGACTGGTCTTTGCATGTGCGGGACATGTGTTTGCAATGTCAGCCAACTGATTTGGACAGAACGAATCTAGCACTTTCATCTTAGTTTCTCTTTAAACTGGGGCATAGGTAACTCTGGAAGAGGGGCCGTGGAATTGGCTTGGGTTTGGCTTAGGGCAGAGTTTTAATTGAATGAGTAGACTTAGGTGAAGTTGGATGGCAGTTTAAAACCACTCTAGGCTTGAGGTCTTTTGTCGTTTTAAGCCAGTGGTTCTCAACCTTTCTAATGCTGCAACCCTTTAATACAGTTCCTCATGTTGTGGTGATCCCCAACCATAAAATTATTTTTGTTGTTACTTCATAACTGTAATTTTGCTATTGTTGTGAATCGTAATGTAAATATCTGTGTTTCATAATAGTCTTAGGCGACCATGCTAGCAGTTCTCAACCTGTGGGTCATAGACCCACAGGTTGAGAACCGTTGCTGTAGAGCCTAAGATGTTGGCTCTGGAAAATCCTTTCACCCTGCAGATACTGATTCTGTTGTAGGTCTTGAGCAGGTCCTGGTCTCATTGACAGTAGCAAAATTACAGTTATGAAGAAGCAATGAAAATAATTTTATGGTTGGGCTGCCTTTTATCACCGAGGGAATGAGGATTTAATTCATCTACTCTCTATTCTCATTGTGGCTTTGAGCTTTTATCTGTCTCTAATATTTAAGCTAGTGGGAAGGATGGAAAAATTTATGATCACACTTAATTAGAGCCACTACCATGGTGAGAATGTGTGTGTCACTGTGGAGTTTGCACATGGAGGGTCTACACATTCTCTTGAAGGCTCAGTATCTATAGTTTCAAAAAATTCACATGCATCTCAAACTCAGAAAATGGCCTGGCTATGGGGAAGCACAATGTTGACAAGTGGGTTTTTTTTTGTTAGCTCTACCTTCTTGGGTTGGAATCCAGGCTCTGCCCTTTAATTGAGACCTAATCTTATTGAGCCTCTGTGGGCTTACCTACCAGTTAGGGTTATAATAAGGACTAAGGGCTTAACCATGCTCAAAACAATGCTTAAAAACAGGAGATGGTTAAGCAATAGCCACTATTCTCATTACATTTCTTTTCCATATTTTAAGATACTAAGACATTTTAATTTTTGTTTTTTTCATAGGTAGAACATCTGTTAGACATGCAGTGGATGGTTTACTAACCAAAATATTTGTCAATCAAGCTTTATAAAATTATATCCTGAGGAGAAAGGAGAGTTAACATGTTTTCCGGAGTTGCTGTTTGCTTGCCACTTTCTGTAGTGGTTCTGAGGCACTGCTCAGGTTTGGGTTCAAGACACTGAGGTGACAATCATGAGAGACAGGATCTACTGCCCACAGAGGTGAGAGGCAGAGGTGGCCAGTGGCAGCCATGAGCTCTTTCATTCTGTTTGAGAAAGCTGAGAAGGACATCAATCATTAGCCTAGAGTTTTCCTATCAGCATGGGAGAACTGTGGTGCAGTTGATTCTTCTTGAAATGCTGGCCCTGCACTAACAGGATCCATGGGCCTGTTCTGGCATTCCCTTCTGTAAGAGCAAGCTATTCTTTTGTCAGAGATAAGAAGATCTTTTAGTTGTATGTTTACTTCCTTGCTTTTTTGTCCTGAGTAGAGCCTTTTCCTTCCTTGTTTGTCTTTTGAACATGTTCTTTCTGCTCCAGAATGCACAGGGGTTCCCTTAGGGAGTGAGCCTTTATGAACCAAGGCACAGGCTTGGTGTTTAGGGGTGTCTCCCTTCCCTGAACTGGCTCAACTGTGCTGGTTCGCCCCTGGTGGGAGTGAGTGAGGGTGTGACTCTCCTATCTACCTCAAATTACCATTTTCCCCACTCCTGTCTTTCTTGGGTCTAACTTTCCCCCATTCCCAAAAGTGTCTCAAGTCCAAGATTTTAGTGAAGTAGCATATTCTATTATAAAAAGGCTATATGTCATTTGTACCTTATTAATTAAGCCAGAGTGCTTTAGCCATATTCTGGCCTCTCTTTATTATGTAGTGGGTGCTGCTCATATCTCTATCCCAATACCTCCATCCAGGTCTGATACACTCATCCACCTACTGGCAGTGTTGATGCCAACAGCTCAAAGCTGAGCCCTCTTCCCATTGTCCTGAGCTGATGACAGCCCAAGGAGATACCCACTCCCGGGGCATCCCATATTTAATGACTGCTGATGTGGGGGCACAGCAGCTTCAGTGGAGGACAATTGGGAAGGGCCATTCCATTGACAGAGCTTGAGTGAGTTCCTGCAAACCTATAACATACATCACCTTCTTTGTGGACCATGTGGGTTTATTAGGACAGTTTCATTGCTCCACAAATGAAGGATGGAAGCATAGAGATAAAATTATTGCCATCTAATCACACAGGGTGGAAGCTCCAAGCCTCTCTGCCACCCTCTCAGGGAGCTGCTCTAAGCTGATGGGAGGTCCCTCCAGAAGGGAAATGTGACACCTGAAGGTGAGGGTGAAAGGGACTGGGTGTGCTGCAGCAGGCCCATCTCAGAGTAGCCTCCAGGCACTTAGGATTGAGAAGCAATAGAAAGGTAACAAATATGAAGGTAGGAGGGCTCAAGTACAAATGCAACAAGTTTAAAATGTGGTCTGGCTCTGTTTCCAACATGTACATTTCTGAAATGGAAATGCAACAGAACCTTCCAGGGACTCCACAAATTAGAACTTGTGAATGTGAACTGTGTTGGTGGGCTTGTACCATGTCTAACACATTGCTTCATTGAGCAAATTAATCAAATAGCTTTTATTACAAGGGAAGTTATATCTGCTGAGAAATAACATTTAGACTCTTTGGGAGGTGTATGTCAACATGTAATTCATTGAGCAAATATAAAGTTCTACAATGCAGGGGTTGTGAGCAAGTTGCAGTTTTGCCTTTTATGGGCTTTGTGTTTTGGTCATCTGTTTTGTAAACTTGGGTAGGCATCTCTAGCTGGTGGGATACAGGAGCTCCCTGGTCCCAGGAAAACACATCCTCCTGAAATCACATCTCACCTAATGATTTGGGGAAACATTATTTTGATATCAAAACAAGCATAGGTTCTTCGTGGCATAGGATATAATTTCTTGCCCATTTGAAGGATAAAACTGATGTCCAAAAATATCGCCCTGCCTCTCTGGAGCCTGTTGACAGGCAGGGAATTCACCTTGGGTGCAGTTAGGAGGGGTACAGCAGCCACACTGAAAGCAGAGCAAATCAGAGGTAAAAGCACAGTTCCCAATTGGAAGGGATCACACACTCAGTGTTTCAAGAAAGAGTTGCCATCTAAGATGGATCTTTAGTGGAAGTGGATTTTCATCAGTGGAGGTCCAGAGGATGAGGAGGGGCAGAAAGGGCCTTTCCAGGAAAGAAAAGAACACAAGCAAAGGGAAGGTCATGGGAAAGAAAGCAAGGGTGGAGAGGAAAGAGTTCGGTTTGGGAAGGGAGCAGGGCCCCAGGAAAGTGGTGGCAGAGAAAGCTGGAAAGAAGGCTAGGGCTATTCCTGATGAGCCTGGAAGGGCAGCTGGAGAATTGAAGGGGGGGAAGGGGTGCTAGAGATTGATGAGCTCAAGCCCTGGGGGACAGGACACTGACTTTAGAATGCAGGCTGAAAACAACTCCCATCCTGACCACTTGGATCCTGTGGGCAAGTCATCAAACCACTGGATACCAATTTTTCCATCTAGAAAATGGAGTCACACCAGCACTCATTCCTTGAGGACATTAGGAAGATTAAATGAGATCAGGAAGATAAGGCACTTAGCATAGTGCCAGCTACATAGCAAGTGCTCTTTAAATGTTTGTTGCTATACAAATAAATAACAATTTTCATCTATTATATCATTGTTATTATGGTTCTCAAGACAAATGAATGAAGTACTGAGAAATCAAGGGGAAGCCAAGTGAGCTGTGACTTGGGGATGCCAAAGAAGGGAAAGACACCCAGGCAGGCATTTTGCTCTGCTAATGTAAAATGATCTTAGGTATTCATTAAGGCAGAATTTATGCAAGCCACCACTGCTGGCCTTCAATATTTTTCTCCCTGAAGAACAACAGAACCTCATTTTTTTATTGTTTAAAGTATTACAAATAGTAGTACATATGTCTCCTTTTTTCCCCTATTGACTTCCCCCCAGCCTTCCCTACCCCCTAGTACATGCCCTCACTGCCCCCTCCCCTTACTGTTTTATATCCATTGAGAACCTCATTTTTGAAAATTCTTCTGAGTTGAATTATGTTTTAGGATGGTCTCCTCTCTACTCTCCCCCTCCTCCACCACCCCTCCCCCAACTTTCCCACAACAGTACATGTAGCATTGGGAGCAGACATTGGAAAGCCAAGTGAGGATATGCATGAGAGGAAGGCCCGGAAGACCAGAGAGAAACAAAGGCAGGAGGACATCCTGGCTAGGACCTTTCTGGGGACTGATGGATAAAGTCCATGGGCAGAATCACTTCAGCCTCCTTTAGCCTTGACTGCCTATTCTCTCTTTTCTTGACTTTTGGGGTTCTACCCAGCTGCTAATAACTGGGGGATCGTGCTTACTAAGGTCCCAACATCAGATTCCTAGCTAATACCTCATTCTAGTACCTTTATTCTGCATTTCCAATTGCCTGCTGCTCCCACCCACTACCACCACCTCTACCAACCAACCCCTTCACCACCACCACCACCACAATGTCACATTTGTCCTGGGTTAGGAGGATGGATGCTTGTTGTCCTGGCACTGCTCATCTCATGACTATCATGATAGTAGTTTCCTTTCTCTCCATATCCCCTATCCCTGTCCTCCCCTCACCACCAGCATCCCCAATGCTGTCTATTCTGTTGTCATGGATACCTTAAAATCACCATCACTCCAGCTCATAGCACCCTCTTCTCAATTCTACCTGAACTTCTCTGCCTCCAAGGTCCTCTCTCCTCCCATGCACTCCAAATATCTATAACACTAATCACCCACATTTCTTCCCTTTATTTAAGCATATTGACTTATCTGGTGAACTCTCCCATGCCTCTCTCCCCATAAAAATGGATGAATTGAACCTGTTTCCTGTAACCTGACTCTGAATTCTAGTACTGCCCTAAGCACATTGCCCCTAATGATTTGTTCACAAGTCACTTTCCCCAGGGGAATGCCAGCACTTGGGTTGTGGGCACTGAATATTCATGTTAGCACCCCCAGCACCTGCCTCTGTGTCCAGTGTCTTAGACACTTGGGAAATATTTGAATGACAATACTGCTCTGATAAGTTCAATTATTTACTCAAACTCTTTAATTGCATCAGAGAGCCTTTAGAATAAGCCCAGGCTCCATCCACCTGGGCAGCTGAAGTTTTTCCCTACTAACACTAAATAGCTATCTTTGTCCTCCACTGCCCTCCAATACAGACCAGCAGTGCTATCAGCTACCCTCCAAATTCATCATATTGGCTTCCTGTTACACCTATCAGTACACAAACCTCTCTTCCCTGGGGTAACCAGGGACCTTTGAGACCATGGTCCACTCATTGTTTTTTAATTTAATTTTATTTTTGTCAATAGGTAATGCATTCACATGACTTAGCACTCAAAAGATTTAAAAGTGTCCCTCTTTAAGAAGTCTTGTTCTCACCCTCATCTTGCACTCTTCACTCCCTGAAATATATAGGGACCTATTTTTATCAATTATTTTTTAATGTTTTATGCAAATGCATCCAGATGAGAACACATAGTCTTTTCCTCCCTTTTTTACACAAAAAGCAGTGTACCAGGCACACTGTTCTGCACTTTGCTGTTTTCAGTTATCCTGGAGATCTTTCCATATCAGCACACGAAAGGCCTCACATTCTTTTAATACCTATATAGTTTCCCAAAAGAAAAATAACCATAGAAGAAATAGACAACTTTAACATAGGCAATGAAGACATTCAGTTTGGTAACAATTTTGCTTATCTTGGTTCAGTCATTAATTCAAATGGAGTCTGAAGCAAAGAAATTAAGAGAAGGCTGAGACCCATAAGGCAGCGTGGAAGAATTAGGAAAGATCTCCAAGAGCAAAGATGAGTCATTAGAAATCAAGGCTAAGATCATCTATACCCTCACATTCCCAATTACTACATTCAGATGCAAAAGTTGGATAGTGAGGAAGGCTGATAGGGAAAAAAAATGATTTATTTGAAATATGATGTTAGATGAGAGCTCTACATATACCGGGGACCATTAGAAAGACAGAGAAGTGATTTCTACAGTAAAGTAAGCTCAAAATGTTGCTGGATGCATAATGACAACACTGAAGCTATCCTATTTTGGGCACATCATGAGAAGGCAGGGTTCTTTGCAAAAGACAGTAAAGCTGGAAAAAAATATCAAGCAGAAGGAAAAGAGGCAAACCAGATATGAGTTAGAGCAATTCCATAAAAGAAGCCATAAGCATGAGTCTACAGGAGCTGAGCAGGACTGCTGAGGAGAGAACATTGTGAATATCCTCCATTCATAGGGCTGCCAGGAGTCAGAGCGACTCAGTGGCAGAGAACAATAGTGTTTCACTGTCTGAGTATCAGAGTTTATTAAGCCTTTGAGCAGAGTCCAATCTTTTGCTATTTGGTGGGCACACAGGTACGCATCTGTGGAATAAAGTCCAGAAGTGGTATATGCATTCGTAATTTTGATAAATAATTGCCCAATGGTTTTCTACAGTAATTGAACCATTTTGCACACCCAACAGCAACTTTTTTCAGCCAGTCTTAGGGGATAGGTGATATATTATTGCATTTATAGTTTGCATTTTCCTTTGTATGAATGAGATTGAACACCTTTTCACATGCTTAAAGACCTCTCATGCTTCTTTTTCTGTGAAATGTCTGCCCATTTTTATACTGGTTATTGGCCCTTTTCTCAGTTTTTAGGAAATCTTCATGTTAGGGAAATTTCCCCTTTATCTGTAATATAAGATGCAAATATTTATTTACAGTTTCTCACATGTCTTTTGAATGTTTATGGTGATATTTTTCATGGAGAAGTTCTCAACTCAGAGGAGTCAGGTTATTCCATTGTTGGTTTTTGTTTATTTGTTTTTATTGTATGGATTCTGGGTTTTGTGTCACAGTAGAAAGTTTAATTTTATTTTATTTTTATCAATAGGTAATGCATTGAGAAAAACTTCAGCTACCTCAATTTCCTTCCTTCATGACATAAAGAATTTTCTCATGCTTCCATCTGGTACTTTCAGGGTTTTGTATGCCCCGCCAGCACAGCCATGGGTTCGGCGAGCCTGAGGAAGGGAAGGCGAAGGATGAAGAAAAGACAAAGAGAATAAGCTGGGTCAAGGTGGATGCTCTGTGATTAAGACCACAGAGCAGATCCAGACTGCAAGCTGATGCTTTATTTTATAGTCAGAGGTAAACAAGGTAATTTACAAAGTTCTTATAAGTTTCACTTGTTTTGGCAGCACTTGCTGCACCTCCCACAGCCCATTAGCTACTCAGGAAAGATCTAGGGAGCAGCACAAGATCAAGCTTAATTATACTAAGAGGACTGTGCCCTCTAAGCTGTGACTTGTTTTCGGCTTTGCCAGCAGGTCAGTCCCAAGCTTAACCCTATAACCGTTCTCTAAAGTTTTGTGTTTACATTTAATATATGAGCCATAGGAATTAACCCAAGGATACGGTGGAAGGTATGGATCTATCCTGATACAGAAACCACGCATAAAATTGTTGCTTTGAAATGAAAACCCTGTCAATTCCTATATCTTGGTGACCTGCTCTCTTGGTCTCCAATCCTGCCATCCCATGCCGTTCTTCCTGTGTATACATGATCACCCAATGTCTCATTCTAAAATGCCTCTTTGACCATGTTCCAATCTAAAACTTCCAGTGCTCCTCCCTCCTACCCTGCAGCATCAATTGTAAACCCATTTGTTCACTTCCACAAATTGTCCAGCTCAGTGTCACCAAAGAAAGAGAAAATTTTCCTTTTCACAATTCTGACCTCTCTTTCCTTCATTACCAGGAGGCCTTAGAGAGGGAGCAGAGCCAAGTGGTTCAAACTAAATAGCAATAATATTGTTTATTATTTAAGTTTATGATGCTCTAGAGACTATTCTAAGCACTCTACATGTATACTAAGCATGTATCTCGTGCTTATGTTGTATGTGTTCAAATAAATATTATCTGCACTTGTAGCTTCATTTTGCCTTGTGTTTCTATTTTGATACTAGTCTCTTAGCTGTATCTGGAACACGTTACAGTTCAAAAATTGTCTTTAAGCCTTTCATGGTTTAATAATGTCAGAACCCAAATGATCAATCATAACATCACAAAAAGAGGAACAACCAGAATCACATGCCTTCCTATGATGGATAAGAAGTCCCAGGCCCAAAGAGTGAACCTGAATCTAATCAACAATCTATATGTAATCACTAACTTACAAAACATAATAAAGTTTGTTATTAAATTATCTCTTTGAGAGATCAACCAAAGGACTTGTATGCATGCATATAAGCCTAACAGTGGACACAAACAACAGGGGGATGAGAGCATGAGTTGAGAGGATAAGGGTTGGGGGGAATAGGAGAATAAGGACACATGTATAACACCTTAATCAATAAAGAAATTGAATAAATAAATAAAAGTACCCTAAGATGGGAAAAATAAAAAATAAACAAATTATCTCTTTGATGCATCAGGATGACACTCTAACCAAGTAAGCCACCCACCAGGACTAAATGACTTCTTTATGGAATTTGTCATATCCAAAATGTGAGAAATTCTACAAACTGGTGACTCAATTTACTCAATAAATAAATGGCAATGAAAAAAAGGGAGAGCATATAACACATAAAAATAAGATTTAAATAAATAAAAGAGACCCAAGAGATATATCAACCAATGAAAAGAGTTGCCTTTGAATCCTGATTCAAACAAATCAACTGCAAAACTTATGTATTGATCAACCATGGAAATATGAGCACTGACAAAATATTACAAAATACTAAGAAAATATTATTAGTTGTAATGGTGTTGTGGTTTTGTTTTTAAATCCTCATCTCTTAGCAATACACACTAAAATCTTTACCAATAAAATTGCATTTGGGATTGGCTTTAACATGATCCAGCAAATGTCCATGATATATTCCAATACTTTTCTGACTCATGCCTACTACACCAGAAGCTGTTCCAGATCCTACAGCTTGCCACTGCACCAAAGTTACAGCATTTCCAAGAGGCCTTTGTTTAATTTCTTCAGCATGGAGTCACATGAGTATAGAATAATTACTCAGTCTCCTAACATCCCTCAGTGTGAGGGTTGCCACTAGGTAAGTTGGGTACTCACATGAATCTGATAAGGAGACAGTAGTTAGTGAGGGTTGGCATTCTTAGTTTTTCATTGCAGACACTGTCAGACCTATTTTCAACACCTGATCCCCTTCCCATTTAGGGGCCCTGGAAAATGGTGGTAGCAAGTGCCTCCAGCTTCAATTAACTGTCTGAACTACAAGAAAATAAAAAACTCATATATGGTCTGTGCCACACCAGCACAGCCAAGGGTTTGGCGAGCCTGATGGAGGGCCAGTGAAGGATGAAGAAAAGACAGACAAAGAGAATAAGCTGGGCCTAGGTGGATCTTCTGTGCCTGGCTGAGGCCACAGAACAGATCCAGACTGCGAACTGATGCTTTATTTTATAGTCAGAGGTAAACAAGGTAGTGATCACCACAGTTACAATGTTCTTGTGAGTTTGTGAGTTTCGCTTGTTTTGGCAGCACTTGCTGTACCTCTCACATCCCATTAGCTACCCAGGAAGGATCTGGGGATATCCTAAGGTCAAGCTTAATTATGAAAGGGCTGTGCCCTCTAAGCTGGGACTTGTTTGTGGCTTTGCCAGCAGGTCAGTCAGAGACTTAACCCTATAACCGTTCCCTACAGTTAACATTTTATATTTTGTTACAATAAAAAATAAGTATGTTTTATTTAATAAAATGTGGAATGGTATTATATAAAATGCAGAACGGTATTCTTTAAAAAGAGGAAGGAGAAAAATGTAAAGCTAAAAATTATGAACAACAAATACATATCTATCAGTAAGTGAATCTAAAAATCAAGTGAATAAAAAATCTGATGAACAAAATAAACTGATGAATATAATAGAATCAGGGGCATAGAAAGAGAGTGGGCTGACAATTCTCAGGGAGAAAGGAGTGTGTGGGGTGTGGGAAGAGACTGGACAAAAATCCTACCTGTGGATGAAGACAGTGGTGGAGAGGTAAGGCCAGAGAGTGGGGTGGGAATCGGGTGGAGGGGTGCTATGGGGGGAAGAAAGAGGAACAATAGTAATAATCTGAACAATAAAGATTTATTACATTTTTTAAAAAATGTGTCCATCAGTGTTCTCCTCATGACATCTCTGGGAAGAAGTTTTCCCAGACCCCGCACCTCTTAAGTCTTTAAGTCTTCCTTAAAGAACTGTCCTGCTGTCTCTTCAGACACATAATGTTTTCTCCAAATGTTGATGTTCACTGTGTACTTATACTGGGCATCATCACTGGAGTGTTTACCTTAGTATCTTTTTGTGACCTTACTAGTTTGTCTTCTTGTATAGAATATTATTTATATCCTATATAATAAAACCCCTAATATGCTAAATGTCTGGTCATCCAGTCAGCCATTCAACCAATCAAAGTATAATATGCTAATGATATGCTAAGGCTGCTCAACCACTTGCTATGATGTGCACTGACCATCAAAGGGAAGACACTCTAACCAGTAGGGGAGTTTGCTGCTGGAATCTGGCCAATAGGGACTGAGTGAGACAAGCCTGATACTCCCTGGAACCCTCTCATGGTCCTCCCACATCCTTCCCTGGCCATAATCATGCACTGGTGGGATTCCTTAGCCTGGCCCACACCTTCTTGCAATCTAGGACCCCTAAGGGGATCTCAAAGAGCCAGTTTCAGCCCAATCCTGCAGGCCAAACCGAGGGACCCCACTGGTGTACAAATTTGTGCACCAGGCCTCTAATTATTATATAAAGTAAAACAGATTTCAAATTGTAAGGAAACCTAACTTGTATAGTAGCTGCCAGATGCTATTGGGTATGATGATGACAAAGTCAATTTTTGAAATACTAGTAATGGAAAATGTGGATGGGTGATGGTCTGGTATTTTGGAAGAAAGTCTCCACACTATTGATAATGGTCTTGCATAAAACAACTCTACATGTGGGTGGCTTTTTCTCTTGAATGGAACATTGGTCCATTTCATTTGTTCTCTTCATCTCTAGGCTCACAAAAAAATTTTGTGGGTCATCACGGACAGCAAGATCACTATGTTATTCCTGATGACTACAGGCAGATTCTGCTACTGCTTCACAGTGAAGGCAGAACGATATAGCAATGTTACCATGCATGATACAGTTAGAAATAACCTGCATCCATTATGCTGACAATTCAGGTCATGAAAGCAGAATTGGAACTCTGAATTTTAGAAGACTTGAAAGGCTTCCTGTGTTAAGAAATAAGTAAATTAAAAAATGAAGATTAAGTGCTTTTACATTTAAAAACTGCTTAGAGGTGACATTACATTTATGCAAATAAATAGAAGCTGTTTCTGCTGCTGAGCTTCCAAGGTGAATGTAGTTATAAACAAGGGCCATCCCCCAAGGGGAGTGGCATTGAAATCCTGGGAGATCTCAGCAGCCACAGACACAGAGCAAATAAACCACTAACAGGGGCTAAGACGGAGACAATGCAGTGCTTGCAAAGAAAGCAGGCTCTTTGTCCATAAAATGTGCTTTACCTGACTGGATTTTGGGGACGTATACTAACTAAAGTGGGAGGAAATGCAAACTTGGATGTTTAGCCCCACGTTGGACTACACACACACAACTCAAGGTCAGGCCTAGCCTGGTTACTGAAGCAATAGTGGCACTGCCTCACTGTGTCCAACATCGCACTCTGTACTCCAAACAGGCACACTCCTTCTCGGCCTTGATAATAAGAGCTGAAAGCTTCCTGTTGGGGTGCAGGATTGCTCCTAGGTTGTCTTGTATCATCTCCACCTCCAAGCCAGAGCTGTCCTAGATATTTCTTTTGTGCCAGTCATTACTTCAAATATTTGTACACATTATCTTGCATGAATTTCGCAACAGCTCTTATGGCTAAACTAACATTGAATTACTCCCATTGCACAGAGGAGGAAAATGAAGCACAAAAAGGACAACTTGTCCCTAGCCACACAAACCAGGAAGTTGCTGAGTCAGGATTTGAATCTGACATCTGGCTTCAGAGTGCTCCTTTGTTCCCTATGCTATGCAAGAGGTGGAAACTTTGGGACATAGACACTCTGTTCTCAATTCAGGAGCCTTCAACCCTCCTCTGAGATTTCATACGCTGCCTACACAGAATTTCCCAGAACTGATTTCTGGCCAGTGGACAATCCAGGCCCTGAATGTCTCCTGCACACCCTTTAGCTTTCCACCTGGGATGTGTTCACTGCTCACCAGCAACTCACACCCTCCCTTGACCTGTTTATAGAGGAGGTAATGAGAGGCAACTGGGAAATTGGCTAGTTCTGGTTTCAAAAATATTTGTTAGAGGAGACTCTAGAAGGTGATTGTAAAGTGAAGACCTGGGTTAATTTAAAGATTTCAATTATCCATCTATTACTTTTTCACTGGAGGTCCCAGGTACAATGGGCTATAGGACCACTGTGGGAACCTCTTTCCACGTCCCGCGTGGTTCAGGGTTCCCCGTTCAGGGTTAGGGTTCTGAAGGAGGCCGCACGCAAATGAAATGAGAGACCAGAAAGCATTAATTTGGCGATATTGGGGGGCCAGGCGGGAGCCTTCCTCTAGTGGAAAGGACTGCCACTTGCTCTGGCCTTTTTCTTCCTTTTATTAAGGCTTTGGGACACACCCCTAGCCTTTAGGCAGGAAATAACAAAAACAGAAATTAACATGAAACAAACAGATAGAGGTTGCTTCAACCAATAATGTTTCAACTAAACAGTGAGTAATTAGCTCTGACCTTTCAGAGCAATTAAGGTTGACCAGCCTCCTGGCTTCCTGTTTACATCCATTTAGTGAGAACAATATTTGGTTTCCGACATCTCCCCCGTTTTCTTTTCCTCTAAAAAATCTTGCATCTGCAGACTAAAATAAATATTAAGAACAAAAAATAAGCAACAATGGCTATGCTAAGAGGTAAATGAATAAGTCTATAGTATCTTTCTTTCTGGACCAACAGTCCTTTGAGTCCCGGTTTCAATGTCCAACAGTTTTTTGAATGTATGTATTAGCAATGATATTTCAGTTCTGGATGGTGGACAAATGGTGGCAATGCAGGTCTGACCCTCTCTGGTTTGGTCCTGGGCAACCTGCATCGATGCACAGCTGCTGACTGTTAGGATGGCAAGGTGTCGTCAGCATCTTCTATCTCTGGACTGTTTCTCCTCTCATCTTCATAGCTGGAGCATTCTCTTTTGTAGGAATTCACATGGTCTTGGAGCTATTTTTCTGAAAATATATAAACATTCTCGACCAAAAGTTAGTAAAGGAATTTTTTCTATAAATTTGACTTTGGATCCTTTTTATTTTTGCCCAAATGATTTTCCTTTGACTTATTTTAATACTATGCATGTTTTTCATGAGTGTCTTGCTGTTAAGTAAAAGAAATTTTTCTAGATATAATTTGCTTACAGGATGCTTTTCCTTACATAATATTACTGTACTATCCCCCTTTTTGGATTTAATTATGAGGCTTTTGGAAAATTTTTTATAATGCAAATATGACTGCTTTATGTTTATTGCATGTAAAGTAATTTTACCATGCAATGAACTACCAATAGAAATTTTTGTTAATACTTTAGGAATAATTTTTTTCCAGTACAATTAAATTTTCTTGAATATTCACCAATTTCAATTAACTAATTAAATTAATTTGAAAATTTAACTACTATTTTATTGTTAAATTTAATATTCTAACAACAATCTTAGTTTTATCCTGTAAATATTAGTGGAAAGGATTATGTGCATTCTTCAGTAGGCCCTGAGAATTCCTGGTGTTAAGTTGGATTTAGAATATAGGGCAGCTGTCAGCCAAGTCTGTCTGTTGCTGGGTCCCAATCTGAGCTGCACCAAATCTTTGTCTGTCATCTGTGTCCCCAACGGAGCTGGGCCAAGTCTCTGTCTTGTCACCTGGGTCCCGATCAGAGCTGGGCGTGGGAAGTGAAGCAGCCATGGGGCAGGAGACCTCCCTCAGAAAGGGCGAAGGTTCAAGCCCCTGCAATTTTGGGGGGGTGAGGATCTGTGCCTCACCTCTGTTGATCCCCAAGTTTTCTCCTGATGGCCCCTCTGCGACTGTGCCTGTCTTAGGTTGTTCCTCCTCTGAGGAATCTTACCCGTCTCTGGCTAACCAGCCATCCTCCGGGGTCAAGCAGGTTGATGTGAAGTTCAGTTCCGTCTCCTTGGTAGCCGATGCCTCGTGGCCTGCATGCCCGGTATCTGCCTTGGGATCCCCTCACCTGCTGGCAGGGTCCCAACACTGATCACATATCTTGGGGAACCCAGGTTTCTTCTCCAGGAAGGGCCCAGCTCACACCACTGGGTGAGAGACAGATTCATGGTACCAGCCAACACGAGGCTTCAACCTCAGCATAAACAGAAAGCTCAGGCGACAACTGTGGGAGGGTCCCTCTTGGCAAAAAGAGCAAGAAAAGCCAATATAGAATGCTCAAGTGCCTTCTCACTGCCTTAATTCCTTTTATGTTATTTTTTTAAATTGCTACCAAATATTCAGAGAATTAGATTGTAAGTTTGTTTGGGATACTTGTCAAAAAATTATAATGGCATTGTAGAATAATATTATGTAAGGATATTCTTTTGTTCTAGGCCATGGCAATTCAATTTCAAACTGGCTATCAATTTCTTTTTGTATAGACAAGGTCTTAGTTACTTTATTAGAATACTTAATCAAATTGCTTACAAAAACATTAGCTATTTAGCTGAAAACCTTGATTTTTATTTAAAAAGCTAATTTATTAATTAAAGTAGGTATCTCAATTTTAAAAGCAAAGCAAATTTAGTAAATGTTTATGTCTGATTCACAAGCCACAAATGTTGCCCCGCCTCTAGCTTAAGAATACAGGTGGCTTTGGGCTTTTTGTCATTTTAAATTCTAATGTTGGAATTTTAAGAAATATTTAGTTACTTAATTTTGCCTTTCTTAGAGACTACAAGAAACGGGGGAATCAGTACACCTAAGGGTTCTTACCCATGAAGGGTCAGGAACTTAAGTCAAAAATACTTCCCCATGTGCCCCAGGAAATATTACCGTACAGCTGGTAGCTGTTGGTATTGCAAGAAATACATTCTTAGGCGTCTTTACCATGCTCCCAGTGGCATAGGACCCCAAATTCCTGTAGGAATAGCTTGCAGAGCAGTATCAGGAGTCAAAGTTACTGCTATAGTGCTGTTAAGATCCAGGCCTGCGCTTCCTGGAGTTGCTCCGATGAGGGAATCCACTGTGGGTCTTGCAAGGCAGGTTTCCCCTATTAATAATGGGACTGGGGGGTACCCCTCTGGCCGTTTCCCGGTGGTTGACCAAACCCTGTATCTTGATTTAGAGGCTGCCCATTTCTATTAAATTTTGATTTACACTGTCTGGACCAATGGTTACCTCTCTGACATCTAGGACACCAAGATACCGGATCTCTCAGAGGCTGAGTGTTTATGCCTCTCCCTAGAGTGCTACCTTGTGTCCTTCTTAGAGGCCAAAACCTTTACAACATTTAAAATATACTTATTAATTCTCATTTGATAAAGCTCTCCATGAAATTTCAAGTATATTAGATCGGTTAAATTTAAGAAGATGTCCTTTAAAAAGAGAGAACAAATTTCTTGTATTACTCTGGGCCCATGGAGCTTTACAAGAATCATCTCTGTTAAAGCCTTGAAATTTTTACATGGAAAAAACCATCAAGTATATATATTTATATATGATTTAAAGATTATAATATTTTTTACAATTATCTTAAGATATCAATTATATTTTTAAACTGTCAGTTGGGAATCACAGAATTAATCCTTTTTTATTAGACCAATCAACAATGTATTTTGAATTCCTAATTATTAGAAAAATGTTATTTTATTTTCTCCCAATTTAATTTGCATTTAGCTGAAAACCTTGATTAATAACACAAAATCTTCTCCTTTTGGTTCCTTTACGCCATTTTTCTTAAAAAATAAAGACCAGTTCTGGGTTTTTCTTTTTCTGCAGCTTTTGCGGAGAGATTCCAGCTTAAAACCCTAATATGTCCAAAAGGTGGACAATTGCGCGCATTTCTTTTTAAGCCGGGCTTCTCTCCTCACGAGTACAGAAATTCCAGACACATCTCTAAATTTTTAAAACTTTTTTATGGCGAGAAAGGAGACTTTAGATTAGTATACTGGGAGAGTGGACTTTCATACTGGATTGCCACAGTGTCTCTCTTTCTTCCCCCACATCCTGCTTACTTCAGGGGGGAAGCATCAGTAACAAATCTGGCTGAATTTCCTTTCATGCTTAAAAGATAAAGACAGATCTTAAATTTTTTCTTTCTTTTTCGCTTTCTGAAGTAATAACTAGTACCTAATTTGGCCAAGATTAGCATTTCCCTGAGATTTCTCTTATAATTTTTAAATGAAACCTTCTGTAATCTCATTGCGGGAGAGGAGAGAGCCTTGCCCTCTCCTGCCACCTTTGAATTTCTCCACACCAGAGGCGGTTTCAGCAGTGGAGTTTCACTTGTTACAGATTTCAGATTCCAGATGCAAACTAAGATTTTAATTTGAACAAGAAACCACATTATTTAAGCATGCAAACCAAAAGAATATAATAAAGTTTATACTTATAACCTAATTCTTCCCCATTAGCGTGGCTGCAAAAGACGTTCCCACCCTACTTACAGATCCTACTTACAGATCGCAACTCTGTAGTTAATCAACTCTGTAGTTAATCAACTCTGTAGTTAATCAACTCTGTAGTTAATCAACTCTGTAGTTAATC
>JAAGEH010000006.1:12394574-12425792 GCA_011751065.1 Lasiurus cinereus
ACTCTGTAGTTAATCAACTCTGTAGTTAATCAACTCTGTAGTTAATCCGTGGGCTTTGCAGACGTTGAATTCCCCTCACCTTTTCCTAGGTGAATCTTCCCTCACCATTTTCCTTGGTGAATTTTCCTTCCTTCGCTCTTAGGCGAATAATACCTTCTCCTCCAGATGTCCCGTGGTCAGGCGCCAGATGTGGGAACCTCTTTCCACGTCCCGCGTGGTTCAGGGTTCCCGGTTCAGGGTTCGGGTTCTGAAGGAGGCCGCACGCAAATGAAATGCGAGACCAGAAGCATTAACTTGGCGATATTGGGGGCCCCGGACAGGAGCCTTCCTCTAGTGGAAAGGACTGCCACTTGCTCTGGCCTTTTTCTTCCTTTTATTAAGGCTTTGGGACACACCCCTAGCCTTTAGGCAGGAAATAACAAAAACAGAAATTAACATGAAACAAACAGATAGAGGTTGCTTCAACCAATAATGTTTCAACTAAACAGTGAGTAATCAGCTCTGACCTTTCAGAGCAATTAAAGTTGACCAGCCTTCTGGCTTCCTGTTTACATCCATTTAGTGAGAACAATATTTGGTTTCCGACAGACCACAGACTCTAAAATTGACTGTGAGACTGTCTCAGTATATTTTCTTAAGAGAGTATCCTGTTTCTTCATATTTTCAAAGTGTTTAACTAAAAAAGGTCTAAAATTATTATTGTCTTTGTTATTCAAATGTGTGGATAAATAAAAGTTTACTGTGGACCCGGCCAGTATGGCTCAGTTGGTTGGAGCATTGTCTGTACACAGAAAGGTCAAGAGTATGAATCCAGTGGGGGCATATACCCAAGTTGTAGATTCAATCCCAGTCAGGGTGCGTATGGGAGACAGCTGATCAATATTTCTCTCTCACATTGATGTTTCTTTCTCTCTCTACTTCCTCTTCCTCTACTATCAGTGAAATTATATCCTCCGGTGAAGATTAAAAAATAATAACAATTTATTGTGAAATAGGCTACTTGGTGGCAAATAAAAACCATTTAGGGTAGCATAAGTCGTCTCCTGTTTACTGCCAGAAGCCAATATAGCATATTAGAAAACACCTTAAATTTGGAATCAGAAGACATCAGTTCTCATGGCAGCTTGGCCATTGATCAGCTGTGTTCCAAGGATAGTCTTGTATTTGTCAGTCTCTGCTGGCTTATCTGTAGAAGGAGTATAATAAGATGCTCCTTGCCTGCTAAGTACAATGGTTTACTTAAGAGCCTAAACATACAAGATTGTCTTGTGAAAGTGCTTTAACCCTAGAAAGTGTCCGTTTATACACAATGTGTTCCTAAGATCTGGAGAGTGAGTTGAAGGATAAGCAATCATCTTGCCTGGCCAAACACACCACAGATCTTTTCCTTCCATGAAAAACGGGCATCAGAATGAAAGCAAAGGCGTGCACTTTTCCTTTCTTAGTTTGGAAGTTAAGAAGTATCGCTGCTTTCTTAGACTTCAAGTACTCTGGACTCCTGAGAAGCTCCAAACGCCATGATTCGTTGCTGCAGAGAGGAGAGCCTCAATGCCAAATGAGGCCATGGCAGGGAGTGTGAAAGGTCTCAGAGCCTCCTTCAGCTTCTCACAGAGTCTGTCAGCGTGGCCGTCTCCATCTCAGGTCATGACTCAGGCCAACCTTGTAGGAATAGTATGGAGTCAGTGCCAGGACTGAGCTTAACCTTGTCCAGAAGTGTTTACCAAACTCAGGCTCCCCCGGTGATAGCCTCAACCTCTAGATTAACCATCATTCATCGCAATGGCCCTAAACCCCAGTGATCTCTCAAGCCCTGTTGAGAACCCCCTCCCAGACCCCATTATGCTCTACAGGAGCCTCTATATAAAATAATTTATATTCTTTGGTCTGGTGGCTTTGTATCGCTGAGCCTAATGACTGTTTCTATTTATTTTTCAAATGCTTAATTACAGTGGAACACTTCAACACCATTAAATTAAAACAAGCTACTGGCTCATTTTTGATTGTGGCCTGGCTCACTTCCAAATGACGTTTAGGGCAATATCAGATATTTAATTGACACCACACATTTTTCTAACTTCAGAGCAAAATGGGAACATGCCTTCCACAAATTGGTCTGTGAACAAGGAATGCTTCCTCTGGGGAGAGAGTTTGGGCAGTATGTCTCATCTGCTAATGAGTTTGGAGGAGACCAATGTCCCTTTTCTTGGGGTATGATGATTTTCCAATTTGGTTTTCCTAAGAACTGTTTATATTACATTTGTGAAAACTAATGAAATTATATATTTCTTATAATCATGGTCTTATTTACTCGGCCATGTGACCGAGCCTATTATTTAGACTTAGCAACTGAGCAGACAGGCATTAATCCCCTGCCTTTTGTTGTGAAAAGTAAGTTTTTTAGGTGCCACGGAACCCTGCTACACAGGTACGTGTGTTTGAAGGGAGTTAAAGGCAACATAAGGCCATGTAAGATAATATTCCTTGGCAATGGATGTTAAGAGTTAGTTTGTGTCTTTACTGCATCAGTCATATGGCTATTGTTTGCATCTGACAGTTTTTCTTTTAAGATTAATGTGCTTATGAAAACCTTGTGAGTTCCTCTACGCGGCAAGCTTGAAATCCATCAGCATTACCATCGGAATGACACAATGCTGGGAGAGCAAACCAAATGACAAACAGAATCTGGTTTTCAGAGGCCAGTGTGTGTTGAAGAGAAATGATCTGAAGCCAAATTTGGCCTCCTTCCAGAAATTCCTCTGGCTGCACTGCTGGCACAGCCCACGGAAGGAGGTGCAGTTGGGGAGGGGGCAGTGGGACGTGGAAGGGGGACAGTACCACAGGGAGCCGGGAGTCAGGAAGGAAGCAGGATTGATTGAAAAATGTGGTCTTGATAGAAAACGATAGTCATGTGTAAAAAGCAAGTCGTGGAGAAAAACTTTGTGAAAAATGGGTCTTTTTCTGGATCATTAGGGAAAGTCGTTTCTAACATCCCCATTTAACATGCAGTTGGTGATGTGCAGCTGAAATACATGATGAGGAAGTCCACCATCTGGTTGGATTTGAGAAGTAAGAACAGAAAGGGGGACAGAGGCTTGGGGGTGGGGGGGAGCAGGGTGAAGGACTTGGATTGTGCAAGGAGCCGGCACCCTCTGCACAGGCACATACACTCCGGAGAGGAGGGAGAGAAACATGGCTTGGTCTCCAGGCAGAGAGGAAATCAAATCCATGCCCAGCTTGGGAAATCAGGGTGATGTCTGTGGCAGCAGGAGATGCAGGAGGAACAACCATAAAAGACAGAAAATGGATGCCAGGCCAGGCAGACAGGGGCTAGGGAGGGCGCTCCCGCGTGTCCCAGTTGACAGCCCCCCTAAGCTGAGAAGGATGAAGAGCTTTCTCACCGAGCCACCCACGTCATGCTGCCTACCATCTTTCTTGACCTCAGTTTCACTTCGCCTCAGCTTGTCCAGATCCACTTTCTCGGCTCAGAAAGTGGGTGGCCAGAAAAGACAAGAACAATGCTACGGAGTTTCCTCTATTTGCAGTCTTTTTGAGACGCAAATTACTTCCAAATGCAGCAGCCCTGCGGAGCGCCAAGAGATTGCGCCGCTCGAAGCAACTGCGCATTCCAGATGT
Source organism: Lasiurus cinereus (assembly GCA_011751065.1). NCBI lineage: Eukaryota > Metazoa > Chordata > Mammalia > Chiroptera > Vespertilionidae > Lasiurus > Lasiurus cinereus. The sequence goes on from JAAGEH010000006.1 coordinate 12,398,208, forward strand.
GATGAATTGGTGGGACCAAAGGCAGCCCAGCCAGCGGAGCCGGCCAAGAGGCTGTCACTGCCTGGGGGAGAGAGCAGGCTGTGCGAGGGAGAGGCCGGGTTTTCACACCCTCGGCCCAGGCCGGCACACTCCCTCCTCATGGACAGTTTCCCAGGGGTGTTGCCTGGCGTCTGGCTTGAACAAAGTTGTGAGAGACCAAGTGTCTGAACCAGCCGGTAGATCCAAGCGGGAGGAAGACGGAAGTGACATGAGGACTAACCAGACAGAATCCCGCCAGCTGCCTGGGATCCATTCCGAGATATCACATGTGGGAAGCCCTGCTCAGCGCCCTGCCTCAGACGAGTGTGGATGGGTGCAGCATCCACTGGCTGCCGGAGAAGGGATTTCTCCACAGGCTGCACTCCTATCTCTGTGGCTTTCAAGGCGAGGATAGTGGCCTGTGGGCAAGGCTGAAGCTGCTGGTGCCCATGAGCACAGCCCTCTCTCCACCTGTGGGACAGATGAGGGTCAGCCTGAGTGCATTTGGTGGGTGTGCTGCTTAGCGTGTCCAGAGGGGTTGAAAGCAGAAATTATTATAAATGTGAAAAAAAATGTCTTCATCTTGGCTTCTCTTGAAATTGGGACAGATTCCTCTGACCCTCTAACGATTTCTTTCCAATGAAGGTGGCCCTCTTCAAAGCTGGCGGGGCAGGGAGAAGCAATGGTCAGAACGTGACACCTCTTTGGGGCTCATTTTATGTTAATCTGCAAGTTCTGTGGCCTGGTGAGGGACATAAAGAGTGTTCCAGTTTCACTCCCATCACTGACTCCCAAGCTGTCCCTGAGCAGCTCTTTAACAACCCAGCAACTCCACCGTGGATGCAGTAGGGTTATCAGTCTGGACAGGTCCTGGAAGGCACCACTTCACTTGTCTTTTCCCTGTTCAATGGTGCATTTTGGAAACATCTGCAATCCAGGGGAATGGGCTGCCCATCATCCTTGAGGCATCCTCAGTCTCCGTGAATTATTTGACATAAGTGCTCGTTGAGCAGCTAGATGGAGCCAGATCACAGAGCCGGCTGTGGGCAAAGCCAAGGGAGAGACTCAACCATTGCTGCCGAGAGGGTAGACTGGTGCAGCCTTTGGAAAAGCAGCTACCCATTGTGTCAGAGGTTTTAAAAATGGGCACCTTCTGCGACCCACAAAATCCTTTATAATAAAAGCCTAATATGCAAATTATCCCCTTGACTAGGAGTTTGATCACTCACTATGACATGCACTGACCACCAGGGGACAGCACAGAACATGGCAGGCATTGGCAATGTAGCTCTGGCAGCAGACAGCAGTGAAGGTGCTGCCAGCCCTGATGGACCCTGACGAGAGTGGAATGGTGGAGCAGGTGAGTGGATGGTGCCAGGCCAAGACAGGTGTGAGCAGGGCCAAATTGCCCCCTGATCACCCTGCAGATGGCAACCAGTGGTGGTGGCAGGGGGCAGGATTGCTGCCCGGCTCCCAGGAACTAAGGGAGCTGGGCTGGGGCCTATAACTCAGGCAGAAGGAGATGTGCAGGGGCCTGAGGGCCCAAGTGCTTTGCAGGGCCCAGTGGTCAGCTGGGACCTGCCTTTTCATGCCTGATGCTCACGCTTCAATCTCTGGCCAGGCCTAGGGACCCCCACCCATGCACAAATTTTGTGCACCAGGCCTCTAGTTCTCTTATAATGACTACTCCATTCCCAGAATAGGTGACCAGTAGGTTTACCTCAAGAATGTCCATATAGCATAGTTCATAGCAGGAAAGAATGGCAACAACCTAAGAGTCTAATTATACAAAATTGTTTAAACTGTGATATGTCCATACAATGGAATAGTGTGCAACCAATAAAAACGTCAGATCATTAATATTGCTGGGTTAGGAGTGTGGGTGCGGTTAACCAGGAAGAGGCCTGAGAGAACTTTGTAGATTAATGGTAATAGGCTATATACCTTAATGGAGAGTATATTACACAGGTGTATGAATTTATCAAACTCCTTGAATGGTTCTTTTGTGCATTTCATTATATGTAAATCTTCCTCAAAGGACCATAAACAAATATTGAGCTCCAGTTAATTAAACGCATGTGAAGTGTTTAGTGGTGGAGTGTACTGGTATCTGTAACTTACTTAGAATCAACTTACTTAGAATAAGAAGAAAGAAAGAAAGAAGGAAAGAAAGAAAGAAAGAAAGAAAGGATATCTATTATAATACAAGCATAGGAAAAGGTATAGATGGTAGATATACAGGTATTCACTTTCTGAAAATTTTTTCAACTACTCTATATGCTTAAAAATTTTATTTAAGAAAATAGGGGTAAATGACAATATTTACTGATATTCCTAGTAGTTTATGAAAATATATTTAATTTTACTTTATTTTTCTTAAAATGGTAAAAAGGTTATTTCTAAGTTTTGCAATTAGAAATGACTTGTTTATCATTACACTTTTTAACAATGTATGTATGTCAGTTTGTGATTAGAAGTTGCTTCTTAACATTCCCATTTCTCAGAGTGAAAATTAAGGGCAGTGTTGCAAAGCAGGTGGCATGACTAGATTCCCTACCTCATGTCGTGTGAGGGCTACTTGGGGCCTTCATTAACAAAGGTCATGTACTAGTAAACAAATTTTGCCATCACAGCCACCAATAAATGTCTTTGCTTTCCTGCAGTTTCTAAAGTCTCAGCGGCATGTTGCTCAGTAGTAAATGTTATTTTCTTTGAGATCAGGTGTCTCTAAGATAATCATATGAGGTGAAAAGATAATACTCTCCACACTTGAATTATAATAGCTCAATGAAGTTAACAACCAAATCCCAATTGTATTTATTCTTGATTTTTCCTATGGGAATGGCTGGGCACATTTAATGTGGAGGGCCAGGCAGGGACTAAAATTATGAGATTAAATGTGATAAAAACAGTGGGTCTCACACCATCAACAAGTGAGGAAGGATAATTCTCATAGGCTCACACACGGTACAAAAATAACTTGAACACAGTCACTTTTTTATGAATTATCAAAGAGGACATTGATATTATTTTCTTTTCTTTTAATATTCTTATTGATTTGAGAGAGAGAGAGAAACATCCATGAGAGAGAAATATCATTGATCGGCTGCCTCCTGCATGCCCCCCTACTAGAAAGTGAACCCACAACCCGGGCATGTGCCCTGACCAGGAATCAAGCCTGTGACTTTCTGGTTCATGGGTCAACACTCAACCACTGAACCACACAGATGATTTTTTTCTCACTGTTTTATTAAGGTATAATTGATATACAAAAAGACTTAGTATATTTAATATGTATAATTCATAAGTTTTATCTGGGCTCAAATCTTACTCTGTCACTTGCTGCTGTATGACCTTGAGCAAAATGGTTAACCTCTCTGTGCCTCAGTTTTCTCATATGTAAAATGGATTATACTAACATTCACCTCATAAGAGCATTATAAGGATTAGTTAAGGAGTTAAGCACATGGTAGGCAGTAAATAAACCTTAACTATTATTTTTTAAAATATATTTTATTGATTTCAGAGAGAAAGAAAGAGGGAGAGAGCTAGAAACATCAATGATGAGAGAATCATTGACTCACTGCCTCCTGCATGCCCCTACTGGGGATGGAGCCTACTACTGGGACATGTGCCCTAGACCAGAATCGAACCTGGGACCCTTCAGTCCACAGGTCAAGGCTCTATCCACTGAACCAAACTGGCTATGGCAAACCTTAATATTATTATCTTCATTATTAATGTTAGGAAATATATTTTTATACATATGATCTTTTCAGGCACTTAAAAATAACAATGAAAAGATCCTGGGGAGGTGGGGTGGGGAGGGTTTGCATCTGACTTCTTGAAGCTTTTTAATGAAAAATTTTACCTAGAAAGGGCTAGTGAAGAAAATCCCCAAAGCTTTTGCTCCAGGGCACGCAGGAAGTCAATTGTACAGAGATTCCCTTTAAGAAGGTTGACCAGCCACACGGGCCCACTCGCCTAGCATGACAAAGCAGGGCCTCAAGAACGTTGAAGAACACTTGTTCCCACCCAGAGTCCCCTCTTCTCCCAACCCAGCAGCTGAAATGAGGAGGCTGAGGAGGGTGCCTCTTAGGCAGGGGAGCTTTGTGCTGGCTTTGAATGAAAGGCAGATCCCCCGTAAACAGAAGCATTGTACCCCTACCCCAGCTTCGGAGATGAGAGAGAAGTGGTGCTCATTGCTTATCACATTTCTCTGGATGCTGGAGTCTCAAATTTCACTGGAGTTTCAAAAACAGTTCCAGGAAAATCATTCTTAGGGGGAAGAATGTTCACCACCTGTGTCTGTGGAACTGCTGATTGGGCTGGAGTGGGCCTCTCCTGCCCAGAGCTTGGGCCTCCACATTCTTATCCTGTCGCTATCTGCAGCCAGTCCCCCTGTTCCCATCCAGCTGCCAAGCTCGCTTCCCACAGCTCCTCTCATGCTGTTACAAGACTCAGTCCAGCTCACCCACCATCACTCTGTGGGGTTAGTGGCCCAGGACTCCCACTGCCTCCTAGGCTCAGTCTTCCTATGCCTCACTCTTTTCCATAATCCCAATTGCATTCTCTACCTGACTACCTAAGCCTCTGCAGGTCCTGTGCCCACTGGTACCTTCTCAAAGCTGAAGAACAATGTAGAGGGAGATACGTGAGGATTTCAGCGAAGGGCCTGGAGGCTGGGGGTGGGAGGTGGGGAGGAGTGTCTGAGCTCTGACTCAACCAAGGCAAAGGGGCTGCCTCAGACAGGTTTCCAGTACCATGTCTCTTTCTCCTAAATGTCTGGCATTTGAAGACATTCTCACAAGGAATTCTGGCTATTTCCTCACCCAGCTGTAGTCACATCAGATAAAAACAAGCTCATAATGCTAGAGATTGAGGGAAAGGACATGTGTCTGTGTGTGTGTATGTGTGTGTGTGTGTTTGTGTGTGTGTGTGTGTGTGTGTGTGTGTGTGTTTGCGAGTTTGCTTTGGTTTTCTGTTTACCAAAGCCCATTATTCTTAATTAGAAGAAAATTGATTTCCCAATAAGGTAACCAAATTCTCCACCATGTAGCATTGTGGCACTTTTACTTTATTTGATAAATGCATTCAAATTGAGGGTATCTAAGCAATAACGGACCCTCGTTAGAGCAGCTCAGGCCCTCAAATGTTCTGGTGAAAGCAGATTGGCCCAAATTCCAGTTACATATTAAGCATCTTCTCCCAAATATCTTATGAAGTTGAGACCACAGTGCAAAGAACAACTCCATCCCTGCTGTTCTGCAATCTGCTGTGTAACAAACCAACCCAAACTTAGTAGCATGGCCCAGCCAGTGTGGCTCACTGGTTGAGTGTGATGTAGGAACCAGCAGGTCACAGTTAGATTCCAGGTCAGGGCACATGCCTGGGTTGCAGTCTTGATCCCCAGGTTAGGCATTCAGGAGGTAGCCAACCAGTGATTCTCTGTCATCACTGATATTTCTATCTCTCTCCCTTTCCCTTCCTCTCTGAAATCAATAAAAATATATATACTTAAAATAAACTTTGGATCATGAAACAATATCCATTTGATTCTACTTAGAATTTCTGTGCCGGGAATTTGGACAGGGCAAAGGGAAGGTGGCTGTGTTGCCCCTCCCAGTCTGAGGTCTCAGCTGGGAAGACTTGAAGGGATCCTGTTCTTTGGAGGTGTCTTCACTCGCCCACGCGGTGCCCGGGCTAGGATGACTGGCTCCAAGCATGAGCTGGCTGACAGAAATGCCCACTCAAGGCCTCTCTGTGGCACAACATAGTGGCCTCAGGAGGATTCGGACTTCCTACATGGGGCTGAAGACGCAGATGTTCTAGTTTACAAGTTGGAAGTCACCTGGCCTGTCATAGCCTCATCTTAGAAGTCACTTGCAACACATTCTGTAGCTTACAAGTGAATCACAAGCCCACCTCAATTCCAGGGTAGAAGGCACAGTCCCTGCCTCTCTGTGGAGACTGTTATTAACCTGTGGGCATGTTTTAAAACCACTACATCTGCTCTAATGAAGTTTCTAGGATAATAAAAAGACCTTAGGAGGTAATCCTGAATATGAACTAGCCCTAGCTGGTTGCTCAATGGTTAGAGCATTGGCATGAGGACTGAGGGGTTGCAATCTTGATCACTGGCCCAGGTCAGGGTGAGGATATTTCTCTTTCTCTGTCCCTCCTCCCTCTTTTCCACTTTCTCTAAAAATCAATGGAAACATATCCTCGGATGAGGATTTTAAAAAATGAATATGAACTTGAAAGATAATAACAGGTGCTATGTGAGAAAAGAGCATGTGTAGAAGTCTCATTTGCTGATTTGTTAGGGTTCCATATTCATTCCAGTCAAATGTTCAAGAATAATGTAGCTTCTTTATTTCCAGAGTCTTGCCTCCACCCCAGTGGGGATACATATGAGTGTTATTTTACAGTATTTCAGCCTCCTTTGGTTTAATTAATCACTTTCTATTTTTTATATATATATTATTGATTTTTCAAAGAGAGGAAAGGAGAGAGAGAGTCAGAAACATCGATGAGAGAGAGACATTGATCAGCCGTCTCCTGCACAACCCCGAATGGGGATATGCCCGCAACCAAGGTACGTGCCCTTGACAGGAATCGAACCCGGGACCTTCCAGTCCGCAGGCCAACGCTCTATCCACTGAGCCAAACCGGTTTTGGCTCACTTTCTATTTTTAAAAAAAGTCTTTACAGCAAAATATTTAGTAGTGTCCAAACTTGATCTTCCTGTTTTCCCTTCCTCTTTCCTGAGATGCTGTCTGAAGCAAGGGACAGCTGACTTTGTTAGGTAGATTCCTCTCAACTCCTGTCCATCCAATATAATAAAAGCCTAATATGCAAATTGTCCCCTTGACTAGGAGTTCGACCACTCCCTATGATGGGTGGTGCGGAACATGGCAGGTGTCTGCAACAGAGCGCTGTCAGTGGGCTGGCAGTGGAGGTGCTGCTGGCCCCAGTGGTCCCTGAGAAGAGCAGGACCATGGTGGGATGGTGGAGCAGGTGAGCAGGCAGTGCCCGGCCAAGGTTGGTGCGAGCAGGGCCCTATTACCCCGCCAATGGCCCCACAGATGGCGACTAGCATCCATTACAGAGAAAGGGTAAATAGCAATATTAAAATATTTCTTCTAATTATTTTCCTTTCGATGTGCACGAATCTATGCACCAGGCCACTAGTCTTTATATAGTGTGGCTAAGGGACAGTGGGTCTAGTCCACATGTGGGTCAATTGGTTTGGCTGAGATCAGTTTGTGGAATCCATCTGTGTGAGCCTTGCTGGTGTCACACAGAATTCAAGGTCTTCCACCCACTCGATAGGTCAGGTGGTCTCTTATTGACTCATGCCACCCTGACTCATGCCAGCACTGTGAGTCCCCTGGTTCCTATCTGATCCTTAGCCCAGCAATGTGCCCTGCAGCTCTCAGTTACTGGCATTTCCCACTTCCCATGGTGTAAATTCCCCAGTAACATGCTTAGTTACATTGTTGTGATGTTTTTAAAACATAGCTGCACATTCTTTGACACTCTTTCCTTTGCAATGGAGTGTCTCTATTCTTATTCCTTGAATCTGGGCAGATGTGTGGCTACTTTGATGACTAGATTATGACTGAAGTATGGTTATGTGGCTCCTGAGGCTAGGTTATAAAAGACCATCAAAGCTTCTGCCTAGTTATATTGAAATACTCAGTGTTAAAACATGATCTGCCATATTGTACATCAACTGCCCTGAGGCAGCCATGTTGTGAAGAAGCCCAAGGCACATGGAGAGTTCAGATGTAGGTGCTCTAGGCAACAGTTCCCATCTTTCAGCATTCCATTCCAGGCACCAGGCATGAGAGTGCAGAAGCCTGGAGATGATTCCAGTTCCAGAAATGTGAATAGTATTCCTAGCAGAGATCTCAGATATCATAGAATAGTGCTAAGTCATCCCCACAGAGCCTATTCTGAATTCCTGACCTTCAGAATCCTTGGGTATAATAGAATGGTTGTTGTTTTATACCACTAAGTTTTGAGGTGGTTTTTAGAGCTGCAACAGGTAACTAGAATAACTGCCCTTCCTTTCATGGGCACATGAATTTTTGTCTCCTTCTGTGCCACACAGACACTGCAAGGGGACTAGGAATACTAACTCTGATCATCTGTCTGGCCACCTCTGTGTTCTACTGTTTCACCATTTGTCTCTGCACTCATAGAGCCACCAAGCCATCCTGCAAGACAGTCTGCATTCAGCATTCAGAGTGGGGAAAGGGGATAAGGCCCCTGCCTTCAAAATATCCAACACATCCTTTTCAGAATTCTGGGTCAGATGTGGGAAACCAGAATACTAGAATATCCCTCTACCCCTGACTCATAGTAAAATGTCATAATGTTTTCCACAAAGTTGAGCTTTTGATATGCCAATGGAGCTCAAAAATTTAGAAAATACTTTTATCTTTCCCCAAACCCTGGTTTTCAATATTTGAATTGAGAACTAAAAATTTCTCCTTTATGTGTCAAAAATTGGACATTGATTCTATCTTGGCATTCTTGTTATAATGATTCTAATTCTCCCTGAGGCAAATGTATCTTTGCAGAACTGGGAGGAAGTCACTAAAGGCAAAGCCACTGATATGTTCACAAATTTTATTCCTATTATGTGAGTTATGTTTTTAACATAGATAGATACTCTGACTGATGACTATCTACATATATAAAAGTCTAAACTATTGGCCAACTGGCCAAATCATTCAACTGCCTGACTGGTAGCTATGACGTGCACTGACCACCAGGGGGCAGATGCTCAATGCAAGAGCAGAAACCACAGGCATGGAAACATGGAACAAACTAATGAATCTGAGAAGGAAGGGGGAAGGGAGAAGGGCAGGAAGAGATTAATCAAAGATCTTACATGCATACTAGAGGCCTAGTGCATGGATTCATGCACTGATGGGGTCCCTTGGACTGGTCTGCACTCTCTTGCAATCCAGGACTCCTCAGGGAATGTCAGAGAGCCAGTTGCAGCCTCATCCCCACAGGCCAGGACAAGGGACCCCACCAGTGCATGAATCCATGTAACAGACCTCTAATCTCTAATAATAATGATGATGATGCCTTATATTGTGAATTCTAACATTTGAAATGTGATTTCTACAATGACTCATTTCTTTTTCACAGCCATCCTGTGGTAATGATCCTCATTATTGAAAAAAAAGCCAAGATTCAAAGGCCTGCCTTGGGTTACACAGTGGGCAAGGTGGAGTGAAAAGTCTTTTGCCCTTTATAATATATGATAAAAATTGCTGAAATGTTGCAATGTGTAATGGCTTTCTTATTTAGTATAGCTGAATATACTAGAGTTTAAAAAGAGTATATAGGAAGATGATGGCAATCTTTTAATCCCTCCATTCACTTTCATCAAAACACACAGAGCAACTAGAATAGAGAACCCCAAATTCCATGAACTTCAAAACACCAGTGGATGAATATGAAGCATCTAACAGCATCAGGAGCTACACTGTGTCAACTCCTTTGCACAAGAAAGCAGTGAGATATGAAGGATCATCTAAAAGCCCTGAGACCAGTTACTTCCTCAAAACCAGCAGCTGCAATATTCAAGGTATAATGTCCATAGGGGCTGAAGTAGGTGGGACCAACACACTCTCAAAACTGTGATACCCCAACTCATTCAAGACAAACTTAAGGGTAAATGGCAGAGATGAGAATCCCACCTAAACAGGACAGTTGTGAGAGAGACAAAGAAACGGGAAGGTCCTGAGTATCTCCAAAAGTTAGCCACCAGGTTTGTTAACACCTCACACCACAATAAAAGAGGTTTGCTGGAACTATGAAGTTATAAAACAACCTTAAATCATGCCTTCCTTTGAAAAGTTCCAGAAATATAATTTAATATAAAAATGAGAACCAAAAAATTACCCAAGTCAAATCCTGTACAAAATTATTATAAGAAAGAAGGTGAAGAAAGAAAAGGGTACAAGCCGACAACAATCTTAAACTTCAAAATGTCTGTGATCTACTTTTTATGTCAGTGCAAAAATTTTACAATAATTTCTAACTATACTCAAGTGATAATGAATATATTTTAAAAGCCTAAAGGAATGATACATAAAATTAAATTATCCCAGGACTGTGGAGTTTCTCCTGGATCTACAGAAGGGAAAATAGCAATCTCAAAGATAAAGTTTCTGAGAAGCATATGTGACCATGAGCAAGGCAGTCATCAACAGTGTCCGTACAGCCTGGCCAGTGTGGCTCAGTGGTTGAGCATTGTCCCATGAACCAAGAGATCCCTGGTTTCAATTCCCGGTCAGGCACATGCCTAGGTTATGGGCTCAGTCCCTAATAAGAGACGTGCAGGAGGCAGCCAATCGATGTTTATCTCTCATTGATGTTTCTGACTCCCTCTCCCTTCCTCTCTCTCAAAAAATCAGTAAAAATATATGTATTTTTAAAAAGTGTCCTTCAGACCATACTCAGAAACAGGAACCAACTCCTTTTATACCAGGAGCAACCCAATCAAAGGGAGGAGTGTGTGTGTGTGTGTGTGTGTGTGTGTGTGTGTGTACGCGAGCACATATAGGAGAGGAGCTGGAAACCCAAAAGATTTTTTTTCTTTTAAAATTTATTTTTAATATTTTTACTTAATTTATGGGGGTTACACTGATTAATAAAATTATATAGGTTTCAAGTGTACAATTCCATAATACGTCATCTATATATATTGTATTGTGTGTTCACAACCCAAAGTCAAGTTTCCTTCTGTCACATTTACCCCCTCCTTTACCTTCTTCTACCTGCTCCCAACCCCCTTTCCCTCTGGTAATCACCACACTGCTGTCTGTGTCTATGAGTTTTGTTGTATTTTTTTCTTTTGCTTAATTTCTTCACCTATCTCACCCAGCCGCCCAACCCCTCTCCTGTCTGACAGCTTTCAGTCTGTTCTTTATGGCTATGAGTCTGGGAAACCAAATAAATTGACAGATGGCTGTGCTTGTCAACAACACTCTTTTGAAAGCTGAAACAAAAATGATTCCTCACTTTAAACCTGGCCTGAGTGAATGGTGGTACTTTTGCCAATAAGAATCAAGTCAGACAAATCAACAAATGACAAGTGCTGGAGAGGATGTAGAGGAAAGTAACAGCTTAAATAATAGACATTTAGTACCAGGCGTGGGTAGCTCAAAGTCTGGTTTGTTAGCTCAGCAATACTCTTAAAAAAAACCAAAAAACCAAAAACAAAAACAGGCTCTTTACAACTCTTTGCTCTGCCATCCCAATTAGATTGGCTTTTGTTTTATTATGTATTTATTTATTTAGCTATTTATTTATTTACTTACTTATTTATCTATTTTTCAGAGGGGGGGGAGGGAGTTTCCATAAAAAACAACACACTAGTCTTTCTCCTTACATCTCTTTGGCTGATCTTAGTCAAATAGCTTCCCCTATACCAACTTTAAATAATAGAATGGAATTTTTATGCCTGTCTTACCTTATCACACTTTTTTTTCTGGAAAAGGGAGGATTCCCTCCACTGAGTCATTTTGCCACCCTAACAGAATTCAGATGTATAAATTGAAAAGAAAGAAGAGGGGGAATGGATGTGGGTTAGGCAACCATTGGTATCTGAACCCACTCACAGAATCATTCTCTAGCCCCTTCCTCTGCTTTGTTTTTCCTTGTGGCACTAATCACTACCTGAAATACATTATGTTTGTGTCTGCTTACTCATTGTGTATGATTCCCCACTTTAGGAGAGTTAGGAGAGTTTGCTTAACTTGTGTACTGCTGTATCCCAGAAGCCCAGATAGTACCTGGAAATCAATAAATACTGAATGGAAGAGTGAGTGTCAGGTGAATACATGGATAAAACTTAGGACCTTTATTTAACCTGAAAAACTCATTTTCCTCATTTTATTTTTTTCTTTCTCCCTCTTTTATTTATTTATTTACTTATTTATTGCCTTTCTTTTTAAATACCTTATTAAATACTTATTAAATACCTTTATTGTTGAAAGTATTACAGATGTCCTCTTTTTTCCCCCATTTACCCCCTTCACCCTGTCTTCCCCCTCCCCCAGCCTTTACTGCACTATTGTCTGTGTCCATGAGCTATGCATGTATGCATATAAATTCATTGGTTAATCTCTTCATACCCCATACCCTTGCCTCTGAGATTCATCAGTCTGTTCCATGCTTCTATGTGTCTGTTTATTTTGTTCATTAGATTCCACATATGAGTGAGATTATGTTATACTTGTCTTTCTCTGACTGGCTTATTCGCTTAGCATAATACTTTCTAGACCCCCCATGTTGTCTCCTTCTTTTTTTACAGCTCATAGTATCCTATTATGTAAATGAACCACAGCTTTTTCATCCATCTCCTGATGGGCACTTGGGCTGTTCACAGATCTCTGCTTGTAAATAGTGCTGAGATGCAAATTAATACACTGAGGTATCTCACACCTGCCGGCATAGCTACTATTAATCGACAAATGACAGGTGATGGCAAAGTTGTGAAGGAAAAGGAACCCTGTGAGTGGGAACACTGCTGGTGGGAATGCAGACTGGTACAGCCACTATGGAAAACAGTATGGAGTTTCCTTGAAAAATTAAAAATGGTACTTCCATTTGACCCAGTGATCTCACTTCTAGGAATATATCCTAAGAATCCGAAACACCAATCAGAAAGAATATATCAATTTTTCCTCACCTAAAAAATGACAACCATTCACCTACCTTTCATGTGAAAATGAAATGAGATAATACAGGTAAAACTCTTAACACAGTGCCTTGCACATGGAAAGTGCTTTAGCAGCAACACTGGGCAAGTATAGGAAAAGTATAAATAATAAATATTAATTTCATTAGTTATTTGGATTAGGAAATAATGCATTAAGGAATCAAGCATTTGAAAAATGAAAGTGAAAGATAATCACTCTGGGACCTATATTTTTTTCTAGTTTCTTTTCCTCAAGAATACACTAGCACAATTTTTACATAAACAGGGTAATATTATGCAGGCTGTTTTGCAACTTAGTTATGGCAATAAATATCTATTGGACATTTCCCTACAATTAATACAAATATGTCTTTTTCTTACTCAATTGCATTTGATATGAGCTAGAGATTTATTGTTGCTAGAGATCCTGATGACCTGCCCAGAGCACACCTTCTCTTGGGTCCAATACACCTGGAGGCCATAAGTGTCTGCACTGGCTGTGGCCTTCCCTGGCACACAGGGTCAGAAACCATCCTTTATTGTTGAATCAGCACTTTTTATTCTGAGATGCTGCTGTTGAGAATGTTCATAATTACACAATCTCCCCTTCATATAGGCCCATAGGAGAAATGAGGTGAAATTTACATCTCCTATGATCACAAGCTATAAATATTTTTAAGAATTCTCTTCCAGACTTTTCCCTATGTAAATATAATTTATTTTTACAGCTATTTAGGACCATCCTGGGAATACAGTTTTATATCCTTGGCTTTCACTTAACATTAAATTATAAACGTTTTTCCAAGTTTTATGCAAACAAGATCATGGAGCCTCTGAGCTGGGAGGAACCTTAGAATCAGGCAGATTTTTACAAGATGAGGCACCTGAGGGCTGAGTTGTTTGAGTTTCTCCAAAATATTTTAATAGTCATCTGCAATCTAGTGAAGCTGATGCAAAACTGGAAAGGCTGGGCCTATTGGTTGCTTTGTAAACACATCAACCAAGGCACGTGTCTCTTTATCCCACAGAAACTGGACTACCCGCAGACCTCGCCTGCCCCAGGGTGATCACTGACAAGTATGTAATCCCTATCCCTCCACACCTTTCTGTCAACGTCCCTCCCTCGCTTGGGTGCTTTGTAGAAAAGTTGCCTGTTCTGTCTTGGGCATCTAGGTGTTTTGTGGAGCTGGCATATTTGTACTGTGAAGGTGGGAGGGGCGTTGGCGTTAACACGCATACCCGGGGTGAAAGCACAGCCAAGTCTGGGACAAAATCCACCGCAAGATCAGTCACGGGGTGAGGCATCTCTTTCCCCACATGGAATGCCATCACTAGGTACTACTTAGAAAGAAGACTACATAATGCAATCTGAAAGACTGCATGGGTAAAGATCAAGACCAGGGCTCTGTAGTTACAGGGCAGGAATAAGTCCCTCTCTGGCCTTTAGTTACCTGCTTTGTAAAGAGGGGCTCCACAGTGCCCACTTGGTAGAGTTGTAACACCTAAGCATGCATGTTAGCACTCAATGAATAGGAGCTGCTTATTAATAAACTTTCTTTTTCTCCCTCTGTGAACAGTCCAAGACACATAGTAAGGCCTCAGTAAATATTTATTGCCTGAATATGTAACACAATCAAATAAGATCACACACTTTGATACTAAACAACTGAATCTACACAATAATAGTAATAACTGTTGCCTACACTTGAGTCTAAAAAAGCTAGAAACCAAGTTTCTTGAGTACAAAATTTCATATTCTCTTATCCTATCATTAGTTCCATTTTTCCCACAGATGTTTTCAATTTAATTATAAAGATGATTGCTTTGACTTTCCTCTCCTCCAGGAGATGAAGATAAATACTACCCTTTCAGACAGAGCCAGCTGTGATTCTAAGTCGTTTTCTTATCATACAGTACTTACTATTGGCTAAATTATTTTCTTCATTACGAAAATAACAGTTCATTAGAGACAATTTTGGAAGTAAAGTAGGAAAGAAAAAAGTATAGCCAAAGTGTCTCTACCAAGAGCCAACAGCTGTGAACATGTTGGTGTATTTCTATGCACACATTTGCAGTTCATTGTGGTTTTACATGGTATCTTATTTTATTTACAACTTTTAATTCCTGATCATGATGAATTGCAGTTTTCCAAAGCACTCCCCCATTATTCAACCTGTTGCCAATTTTTCACAATTTTAAATTGTACTGGAATGAATATATAATTGTTCATAAAACATTTTTGCAGTTAAGAAAATATTTCTTAGCCTACATTCATAGAAGTGAAATTCGTATTTTAAAGAGTATGGACATTCTTGTGTACACACCAATTGAGAAGCATTCAAAATTTGTTGGAAAAATTTGCTATCTTTCACCAGTTCTGGATATTCTCTTGATAATTGGTAAGCAATTTATTTTTTTTTCAAATGGTTATTTATCAATGGGGCTGAGTTATACAAAATATTTATTAATACCTGTGGTTTCTCCTTAGTGGGGAATACTATTTTGCCCATGAATTTTGGAGGTGTGATATGATTTTTACTAAATGACACTGTAGTTTAAGGATTAATCTTTTCTAAAATAGTTACAGAATTTTTGTCTTCCTATCAGTATTTTCATTCTGTTTATATGTCCTTTGGGGATTAAAGGGGACCTAATTTATATTTAGACCAGAGGCCTGGTGCATGAAATTCATGCATGGGGGCCGGGGGGTGTCCCTCAGCCCAGCCTGCACCCTCTCCAATCTGAGATCCCTCAAGGGCAGTCGGACATCCCTCTCACAATCCAGGACTGCTGGCTCCTAAACACTCGCCTGCCTGCCTGCCTGCCTGCCTGATTGCCCCTAACTGCTTCTGCCTGCCAGCCTTTTCACTCCCTAACTACTCGCCTGCAAGCCTGATCAATGCCTAGCTACTTCACTGCCGGTCCGATTGCCCCTAACATTAAGGCCTGGTCATCCTTCATGTTCTCCCCTTCTGGCCTGATTGCCCCCAACTGCTCTCCCTTGCCAGCCTGGTCACCCCTAACTGCCCTCCCCTGCAGGCCTGGTGCCCCCCAACTGCCCTCCCCTGCAGGCCTGGTCCTCCCCAACTGTTCTCCCCTGCAGGCCTGATCACCTGCGACTGCCCTCCTCTGCCAGCACAGTCACCCCTAACTGCCCTCCCCTGCAGGCCTGATTGCTCACAATTGCCCTCTCCTGCTGGCCATCTTCTAGTGGCTATCTTGTCTCCATATGGGGATGGCGATTTTGTGTGTTGGAGTGATAATCAATTTGCCTATTACCTCTTTATTTTATAGGATAACCTAATATTTTTTATTAATCTCTTACAGAATTTATCTTTTCAATTACCTTTCCTATTTAGAGATCAGACAAATATTTGCCTCTATTTTTTCTAGATATTTCATAATTTATTTTTTTCTATGAAAGGGAGGTGTGTTTCTTACTAGTTTTTAATTGAAAAAAAATATAACTAAAATAAAAAAAATTTATCTTAATCATTTATTTCAATGTACAATTCAAGAACACTAATTATAGTTACAATGTTATACAATCATCATCACTGTCCATTTCCAAAACTTTTCATCAGCCCAATCATAAACCCTGCACCCAGTAAACAATAATTCCTCATTCCCTTCTTCCCTCAGCCCCTGGTAACCTCTCATCTATATTTCTCTAAGAATTTGACTATTTTAGATTCTTCATAACCAAAGAATCACCTTTGTCCTGTGTCTGGCTTATTTCACTTTGCATAACTTTTTTAAGGTTCAACCATCTTGTAGCAAATGTGAGAATTTCATTCTTTTTTATGGGCAAATAATATTCCATTATTATTTTCTTTATTTATTCACCTGTTGGACTCAGATGGGTTGTTTCTATTGTTTGGCTATAGTAAATAATTATGCTATGAACATTGGTTTACAAGTCTCTAGTTGAGTCCCTATTTTCAATTTTTCTAGTACATTTCTAGGAATAGAATTTCTGGGTCAAATGGTAATTCCATGTTTACTTTTTGAGAAAATGCCAAACTGCATCATTTTACATTCACACTAGCAATTTAGTAGGATTCCAATTATTCCACATTTGTGTCAACAGTTATTTTCTCTTTTCTAAATTAGTGCCATCCTAGTGAGTGTGAAATTGTATCTCATTGTGATTTTTTTAAATATATTTTATTGATTTTTTACAGAGAGGAAGAGAGAGGGATAGAGTGAGAAACATCGATGAAAGAGAAACATCAATCAGCTGCCTCCTGCACACCCCCTAGTGGGCATGTGACTGTAACCAAGCTACATGCACTTTACTGGAATCAAACCTGGGACCCTTGAGTCCACAGGCTGATGCTCTATCCACTGAGCCAAACCGGTTAGGGCTCATTGTGAATTTTTAATTAAACTTATTGGGGTGATATTGGTTAATAAGTTCATATAGGTTTCAAGTGTACATTTCTATGGTACAATATCTGTATAGTTCATTGTGTGCCCACCACCTAAGGTTAAATAATTTTTCATCACTATATATTAGCCCCCCTTTACCATTAAGTAATCCCTACCCTCTTCCTTCTGATAGCCACCATACTATTGTCTGCACATATGAGTGTCAGTTTTATATCCCACATCTAGTGAAGTCATATGGTTCTTAGCTTTTGCTGACTGACTTATTTCACTTTGCACAATATTCTAAAGGTCTATCTATGTTGTCACAAATGGCAATAACTCATCTTTTCTTATGGCTGAGTAGTGTTCCTCAATATATAAGTACCACATCTTCTTTACCCAATCTTCTTTGGTTGTTTCCATGTCTTGGCCATTGTGAATAATTCTGCAATGAACATAGGGATGCATGTATCTTTGTGAATAGATATTTTCAAGTTTTTTTAGTAGATCCTCAAAAGAAGAGAAATTGCAGGGTCATATGGAAATCTCTATTTTACTTTTTTGAGGAACCACCATACTGTTTCCTGTGGTGGCTATACCAGTTTACAGAATGAGGTTTCATTTTTCTCCAAAACCTCTCCAACACTTGTTATCACCTGTCTTGTTGATTATAGCCATTCTAACAGCTATCAGATGTTATCTCATTATAGTTTTAATTTATATTTCCTTGATAGCTAGTGAAGTTGAACATCTTTTCATATATCTGCTTGCTGCTTGTATGTCTTCTTGGAATAAGTGTCTGATAATCTTTTAATTGGATTGTTTGTTTGCTGTTGAGTGCTATGAGTTTTTTTTTAAGTTTTTTTTTATTTTAATACATCTTTATTGTTCAGATTATTACAATTGTTCCTCTTTTCCCCCCAATATTTTCCCTCCACCTGACTCCCACCCCACCCTCTCTCCTTACTCCCCCACCATTGTCCTCATCCATAGGTGTATGACTTTTGTCCAGTCTCTCCCTGCACACCCTCTCACCTCTTTCCCCCTGAGAATTTTCAGTCCACTCCCTTTCTATGCCCCTAATTCTATTATATTCACCAATTTATTCTGTTCATCAGATTTTCAATTCACTTGATTTTTAGATTCACTTGTTGATATGTATTTGTTGTTCATAATTTTTACCTTTACCATTTTCTTCTTCCTTTTCTTAAAGAATAACTTTCAGCGTTTTATACAATACTGGATTGGTATTGATGAACTCCTTTAGTTTTTTGTTTGTTTGTTTGTTTTTTATCAGTGAAGCTCTTTATCTGACCTTCAATTCTAAATGATAGCTTTACTGGGTAGAGCACTCTTGGTTGTAGGCTCTTGCTATTCATCACTTTGAATATTTTTTGCCACTCCCATCTGGTCTGCATAGTTTCTGTTGGGAAATCAGCTGACAATCCTATGGGTGCTACCCTGTAGGTAATTAACTGTTTTTCTCTTACTGCTTTTAATATTCTCTCTTTGTCTTTTGCTCTTGGTATTTTAATTATGATGTGTCTTGATGTGGTCCTCTTTGGATTCCTTTCATTTGGGGTTCTGTGCACTTCCTGGACTTGTAAGTCTATTTCTTTCACCAGGTGGGGGAAGTTTTCAGTCATTATTTCTTCAAATAGGTTTTCATTATCTTGCTCTCTCTCTTCTTCTAGCACCCCCATAATTCTGATGTTGGTATGCTTGAAGTTGTCCCAGAGGCTCCTTACACTATCTTCACATTTTTGGATTCTTTTTGCTTTTTGCTTTTCCAGTGGAGTGTTTTCTGCTTCTTTGTATTTCAAATCTTTGACTTGTTTCTTGTGATCCTCTAGTCTGCTGTTAGGTTTCTGTATAATATTTTTTATTTCAGTCAGTGTATGTTTAATTTCTAGTTGGTCCTTTTTCATCTCCTCTTGAGTCTCACTAAATTTATCCTTTTTTTCTGGGAAATTCTTAAAAACCTTATAACCATGGTTTTGAATTCTATATCCAGTTGTTTGTTTTCCTCCATTTCTTTCATTTGTGATCTGTTCTTTTGTCTCTGCATATTTTGCTGCTTCCCTGAGTTGGTAGAATAGCTTTGTGTGCTAGATGTCTATATAGCCCAGTAGCTCTGCCTACCCAGTTACCTGAGATGGACACTCTTGGTGCACTCCTTTGTGAACTGTGTGTATAGTCTTGTTGTAGTTAATTATTGATTGTTGTTGATATCACTGGAGGGAATTGATCTCCAAGCCAATTGGTTGTGAGGATTGGCTGTGTCTGTGCATGCGGGCTTGCCTCCAGACCTCTGCCTTTTCATGCGTGTGCATGGGCATGAGTTTCCGGATCTCTGCCTTTCAGTTCCCCTGAGTTTCTGTGCGCTCTAGGGACCCGTATGAGTCTGGGTCCCCAGAGTCTCACCTGAAACTGGGGTTCAGTGCAGTTGGACCTGGATTTCAGTACTGTTGTGAGGTTTTGTTTTCCTCCTGCTAGAGAAAGCCAGCAGCACAATCAGCAGTCAGCGCTCTGTGTGCGCACTTTCACGCGCACTTTCACACACTTTCCCGCACTCTCAGACTCCTGTCTTTCGTGACTCCCCTAAGTTTCCGTGCATTCCTTCCTTTTCACAATAGTCCAGACTCCCCTGTATGAGTCTAGCCTGGAGCTGGGGTTCAGTGCAATTGTGATTTTCCATCTCCCTCCCGCTAGAGGAAGCCAGCCAGACCCTCCTCTGCCCATCCTCTCCACAAGTGTGTCTCCATACCTCAGCTCCTTTGAATCTTCATGAGTCCCTCTCTTTACTTCTAGTTGTAGAATTTTCACTCAGCCAGCTTTCCTGTGATTCTGGATGGTATCTGTTCTGTCTTTTAGTTGTAGTTTTGAAATTATTGTGCGAGGCAGCAGCTTAGGTGTTCACCGATGCCACCATCTTGGTTTCTCCTATGAGTTCTTTATGTATTGTGGATATTAACCCCTTGTTGGAGTTGTTTGCAAATATTATTTCCCATTTGGCCTTTTTGTTTTGTTGACAGTTTCTTTTGCTATGCGAAAGCTTTTTAGTTTGGTACACTCCCATTCATTCATTTATGCCTTTACTTCCCTTGCCTTTGGAGTAAAATTCATAAAATGTTCTCTAAGACCAAGATTTACTAATATGCTTTCTTCTAAGTCATTTATTGCTTGAGATCTTACAGAGGATAAAAATCACATGAACTTATCAACAGATTCAGAAAAAAATCATTTGATAAGATACAACATATATTTATGATTAAAACACCCAATAAATAAGTAAAGAAGGAAAGTATCTCGACATAATAAAGACCACATATGACAGATGCTCAGCTAATATCTTATTACTTAAGGTGAAAAACTGAAAGCTTTTCCTCTAAAATTACGAATAAGACAAGGATGCTCATTCTCATCATTCTTATTCAGTATAGTTCTAGAAGTCCTAGCCAGAGCAATTAGGCAAAAAAAAAAAGAAAGAAAGAAAAGACCACCAAATTGGAGATTTAAAAAAAGTGTCACTTTTTGTATATGATATGGTTCTATACATAGAAAACCCTAAAAACTCTACCAAAAACTATTAGAAACAATAAACAAATATAGTAAAGTTGCAGGATACAAAATCAGTATTCAAAAATCTGCTGCTTTCCCATATGCTAAGAATGAAACTTCAGAAGAAAAAAAAAACAATTCCTTTTGCAATTGCAACAAAAATAATAAAATACCTAGGAATAAATTTTACACTGTGAAGGACCTATATACTAAAAACTACAAAGCATTATTAAAAGAGATTGAAAAAGACAAAATAAAATGGAAAGATATTCCATGTTCATGGATTGGGAGTATCAACAGAGTTAAAGTGGCTACATTACCCAAAGCAATTCAGATTTAATGCAGTCCCCATCAAAATCCCAATGTCATTTTTTAAATAAACTGAAAAAAAATCATCATATTTGTATGGAACTACAAAAGACCCCAAATAGCTAAAGCAATACTGAGGGGGGAAAAGATAAGCTGCAGGTATCACACAACCTGACTTCAAATTACACTATGGAACCATGATAATTAAAATAGCATGGTATTGAAGAAAAACAGAACCACAGACCACTGGAACAGAATTGATAGCCCAGAAATAAAACCACATGTATATAGGCAAAGGAACCAAAAACACACAACAGAAGGAGGAAAAGTCTCTTCAATAAATGGTGCTGGGAAAATTGGAAAGCCACATACAAAAGAAGAAAAATAGATTACAGTTGCCCTTGCTGAGTAGCTCAGTTGGTTAGAGTGTTGTCTCTGTACACCAAGGTTGCAGGAATTTTAAAAATATTTTTATTTATTTTAAAGAGGAAGGGAGAGGGAGAGAGAAATTGAAACATCAGTGATCATTAATCAGCTGCCTCCTTTACAGCCCCTACTGGGAATCAAGCCTGCAACCTTGGCATGTGCCCTTGACAGGAATCGAACCTAGGACTCTTCACTTTGCAAGCTGACACTCTATCTACTGAGGCAAACTAGCTAGTGCAGGTTTGACCACTCCCCGCCCCCCCTGGTCAGGACACATATAAGAATCAACCAATGAAGAAATGTATAAATAAGTGGCACAATAAATCAGTATATTTTTCTTCTCTCTCCCTTCCTCTCTCTCTAAAATAATTAAATAATTTTTAAAAGAACACTAGGTTACAGTTTGTTCCCATGTACAAAAAATAATTTAAAATGGATCAAAGACATAAATATAGGATCATTGTGATTTTGATTTACATTCCCCTAATAACTAGTGATATTGAGCATATCTTTGTCTGCTTATTGGTCATCTATACTATATTTCTTGAGAAAAATGTCTATTCAAGTTAATTGTGCATTTTTAACCAGATCGTTTGGGGGTTTCATCAGAAATACAATTTTATTTTTTATTTTGTTATTTTAAATACATCATTACCAAATCCAAGTTCATATAATTTCCCCCTGTGTTTTCTTCTAAGATTCTTACAGTTTTGTCTCTTAAATTCAGGTCTTTGATCCATTTTAAGTTAATTTTTGTATATGATATTTTGTAAGGGTCCAACTTTGTTTTTGTTTTTGTTTTTTGCATGTGGATATTTAGTTTTTCCATCACCATTTGTTGTGACGATTGTGTTTTCTCCATTGAATGATCTTGGCACCCTCATTTGATGTATAGTTTCTTTCTAGGCTTTCTATTCTATTTCATTGGTTTATATATCTGTCCTTTTGCCAATATCATACTGCTTCAATTATTATAGTTTTATAATGTTTGAAATTAGGAAGTGTATTACATGTGTACATATCTTCTAATTGCACTCCCATACATGCCTTCACCCCCCAGTGCCTTGTGTCCATTGGTTATGCTTATATGCATGCATACAAGTCCTTCGGTTGATCTCTTATCTATCCCACCTATCCCTAACCTTCCCACTGTAATTTGACAGTCTATTTGATGCTTTACTGCCTCTGTATCTTTTTGTTCATCAGTTTATGATGTTCTTTATTATCCATAAATGAATGAGATCTTGTAGTATTTTTCTTTGATGGACTGGCTTATTTCACTTAGCATAATGCTCTCCAGTTCCATACAGGTTGCTGCAAATGGTAAGAATTCCTTCTTTTTTATGGCAGCATAGTATTCCATTGTGTAGATGTACCATAGTTTTCTGATCCACTCATCTGCTGATGGGCACATAGACTGTTTCCAAAACTTAGCTATGGTGAATTGTGCTGCTACGAACATAGGGGTACATATATCCTTTCTGATAGGTGTTTCTAGTTTATTGGGATATATTCCTAGAAGTGGGATTACTGGGTCAAATGGAAGATCCATTTTTAGTTTTTTGAGGAAACTCCATACTGTTCTCACAGTGGCTACACCAGTCTGCATTCCCACCAGCAGTGCCCAAGGGTTCCTTTTTCTCTGCATCTTCACCAACACTTGTTTGTTGATTTGTTGATGATAGCTATTCTGACAGGTGTGAGATGGTATCGAATTGTCGTTTTGATTTGCATCTCTCAGATAATTAGTGACTTTGAGCATGTTTTCATGTGTCTCTTGGCCTTCCTTCTGTCTTCTTTTAAAAAGATTCTATTTAGGTTCGTTAACCATTTTTTATTGGATCATTTATCTTCCTTTTATTCAGTTATATAAGTTCCCTGTAGATGTTGGATATTAAACCTTTACTAGTGATAACATTGGCAAATATGTTCTCCCATACCGTGGGCTTTCTTGTTTTGTTCATGGTTTCTTTTGCTGTGAAAAAAGCTTTTCATTTCGATGTAGTCCCATTTGTTTATTTTCTCTTTAGCTTCCATTGCCCTAGGAGCAGTTTCAGTGAAGAAGTTCTTTCAGCATATGTCTGAGATTTTGCTGCTTGTGGACTCCTCTAGTATTTTTATGGTTTCCCATCTTATGTTTAAGTCCTATGTCCATTTTAACTTTATTTTTGTGTATGGTGTAAGTTAGTGGTCTAGTTTTATTTTTTTGCATGTATCTGTCCAATTTTCCCAACACCATTTGTTGAAGAGACTGTCTTGACTCCATTGTATGTTCATGCCTTCTTTGTCAAATATTAATTGAGCATAGTGATTTGGGTCGATATCTGGATTCTCTATTCTATTCTATTCTATTGGTTTATATGTCTGTTCTTATCCAGGACCAGGCTATTTTTAGAACAGTGGCTTTGCAATACAGTTTGAAATCTGATATTGAGATCCACCTACTTTATTCTTCTTTCTCAAGATTGCTGTGGCTATTGGGGGTCTTTTTTTTATTCCAGATGAATTTTTGGAGAGATCTTTCTAGTTTTGTGAAATGTGCCATTGATATTTTAATGGGGAGTGCACTGAATCCATAGGTTGCTTTGGGTAGTATAGATATTTTAATGATGTTGATTCTCCCAATACATAAACATGGTATGCTCTTCCATATGTTTACATCTTCCTCTATCTCTTTTTTAGTGTCCTGTAGTTTTCTGCATATAGGTCTTTTACCTTCTTAGTTGAGTTTATTCCTAGGTATCTTAATCTTTTTGGTGAAATGGTAAATGGGATTGTCTTTTTAGTATCTTTTTTGTGTAAGTTCACTATTGGTGTATAGAAGTGCCATGGATTTCTTGGCATTAATTTTGTATCCTGCTACATTGCCAAATTCATTTATTAAGTCCATTAGTTTTTTTATGCAGTTTGGGTTTTTTACATACAATATCATGTCATCTGCAAATAAGGACAGCTTTACTTCTTCTTTTCCAGTTTGGATGCCTTTTATTTCTTCTTCTTTTCTAATTGCAATGGCTAATACTTCCAGCACTATGTCGAACAGGAGTGGTGAGAGTGGGCATCCCTGTCTTTTTCTTGTTCTTAGGGGAAATGGTTTTAGTTTTTGCCCATTGAGCATGATGTTAGCTGTGGGTTTACTATATATGGCTCTTATAATGGTGAGGTATGATCCTTCTATTCCCACCCTGAGAGTTTTTATCAAGAAGGGGTATTGGATTTTGTCAAATGCTTTTTCTGCATCAATTGATATGACTCTGTGATTTTTATCTCTCAATTTGTTTATGGGATGTATCATGTTTATTGATTTGCGGATATTGTACCATCCTATTTTCCTGGGATAAATCCTACTTGGTCATGGTGTATGATCTTTCTGATGTACTGCTGGATCTGATTTGCTAGAATTTTGTTGAAGATTTTTGGCATCTGTGTTCATGAGGGATATTGGCCTTTAATTTACTTTCATTGTGTTGTCTTTATCTGGTTTTGGTATTAGGGTGATGCTGGCTTCATAGAAGGAGCTTGGAAATGTTTCATCTTGAATTTTTGGAATAGTCTGAGGAGCATAGGTTTTAACTCTTCCTTTAATGTGAAGCTGTCTGGTCCCAGGCTTTTGTTTGCTGGAAGCTTTTTGATGACTGCTTCAATTTCTTCCATAGTTATTGGCATATTGAGATGTTTAGATTCTTCCTGATTGAGTTTTGGAAGGTTATATTTTTCTAGGAATAAGTCCATTTCCTCCAGGTTATCCAGGTTGTTGGAATAGAGTTGTTCATAGTATTTTTTAGCAATCCTTTGTATTTCAATGGGGTCTGTTGTTATTTCATCTCTTTCATTTCTGATTTTGTTATTTTGATCTTCTCTCTTTGCTTATTGGTGAGCCTGGTTAGAGATTCATCAATCTTGTTTATCCTTTCAAAGAATCAACTCTTGGTTTTGTTGATCTTTTGTATTGGTTCTTTGGTCTCTATGTCATTTATCTCTGCTCTGATCTTTATTATTTCATTCTTCTGTTTCCAATGAGCTTTTCTTGTTCCCCTCTTTCTAACTCTTTGAGTTGTAGGGTCAGGTGATTTATTACCATTGTTTCTTATTTTTTGCGGTAGGCTTGTAGAACTATGAACTTCCCTCTCAAGACTGCTTTCGCTGTGTCCAATGATTTTGGATTGTTGTGTTGTCATTGTCATTTGTTGCCATGATGTTTTTTATTTCTTCTTTGATCTCTTTAGTTACCCAGTCATTATTTAATGGCATGCTGTTTAGTCTCCATGTGTTTGATTTTTTTGGATTGTTTTTATTGTGGTTGATTTCCAGTTTTATGCCACTGTGATCTGAGAAGATGTTTGATATAATTTCTATCTTCTTGAATTTAAAGAGACTTTGCCTATGACCCAACATATGGTCTATCTTTGAAAATGGCCCATGTGCACTTGAGAAGAATGTATATTCTGTGGCTTTGAGGTGAAATGTTCTGAAATGTCAATTAATTCCATCTGGTCTAGTGAGTCATTTAGGATTGATGATTCTTTGCTTATATTTTGTTTAGGGGATTTGTCCAATGGTGAGAGTGGGGTATTAAAGTCTCCTACTATGATTGTATTGCTGTCAATATCTCCCTTGATATCCTCCAGGAGTGTTTTTATGTATTTGGGTGCATATATGTTTACCAGACTTATTTCTTCTTGTTGGATTGTCCCCTTTAGTATTATGAAGTGGCCTTCCTTATCTCTTGTTATGTCCTTCACTTTGAGACCTAATTTGTTTGATAAAAGTTTTGCTACCCCAGCTTTTTTTTTATTTTCATTCGCCTGAGAAACCTTTTTCCATCCCTTCACCTTCAGTTTGTGTGCATCTTTTTTTCTGAGGTGGGTTTCTTGTAGACAGCAGATATATGGGCTGTGTTTTCTTGTCCAATCCGTTACCCTGTGTCTTTTGATTGGGGCATTTAATCCATTTTTATTTAAAGTTATTATTTATAGGTACTTATTGGTCACCATTTTAATTCTTTACCCCTGTGTTCCTTCTTCACTTCCTATTTCTTTTTTATTTTACAGCGGACCCTTTAGCATTTCTTGCATTGCTGGTTTGGTGGTAATAAATTAGACATTTTTTGTCTGAATCTCCTGATTTCACTTTCAATTTTGATTGAAAGCCTTGCTGAGAAAAGTATTATTGGATTCAGACCCTTTCTTTGCATGACTTTGTATATTTCATTCCATTCCCTTCTGGCCTGATGAGTTTCTGTTGGGAAATCAGTCGCTAGTCTGATGGGGATTCCTTTGTAGGTAACTTCCTGTCTCTCTTTGGCTACTTTTAAGATTCTTACTTTGTCTTTGGTGTTTGCCAATTTAATTATAATGTGGCTTGGCATTGGTCTTTTAGGATTCATTTTGCTTTGGACTCTGTGAGCTTCTTGGATTTGTGAGGGTTTTTTCTTCCCTATATCAGGGAACTTTTCTGTCATTATTTCTTCAAACAGATTTTCTTTTCTTTGCTCAGGTTCCTGTCCTTCTGGTACCCCTATTATGCAGATGTTGTTTTGTTTCGTGTTGTCCAAAGTTCCCTTAGGCTCTCCTGCTTTTTAACTTTTTTTTGAAGCGGCACTACTTGGGTATTTTTTCCTACCTTGTCTTCTAGCTCTCTGATGCACTCCTCTCCTTCTTCTAGCCTACTGTTGATGCTTTCTATTGAGTTCTTTACAGCAGCAATCTCATTTTTTATTTCTTTTTGGTTCTTTTTCATTTCCTCTTGGTTCTTACTCATATTGTTGAATTTGTATTTCATTCTTTTCAACCATCTTATGACCATTTCTCTGAATTCTTTCTCTGGCAGGTTGCTTGCCTCCATTTTGTTTACTTCCTTTTCTGGGGATGCCTGCTTTTTTTTCATATGTGGGCTATTTCTTTGTCTGCCCATGGTCTCTTTTCTCTGGGTGTCTGGTTATGTAGTTCTCTCTCTCCTGCATTGATTTAAAGGCACAAAATACAACACAACCAGGTACAATGCACAAGGCATGGAACAGAAATGTATTCATGATATTAATAACCACAAATAAAGATGACCACCAGATAGAGGTAAATTAAAGGATGGGAGAGAAAGAAGAAGAGAAAGTAAAATGAAAAAAGAAAGAAAGAAAGAAAGAAAGAAAGAAAGAAAGAAAGAAAGAAAGA
>JAAGEH010000006.1:12425802-12438679 GCA_011751065.1 Lasiurus cinereus
AGAAAGAAAGAAAGAAAGAAAGAAAGAAAGAAAGAAAGAAAGAAAGACCAAAATAAAATTTGGAGAAAAAAAAGTAATAGAGAAAAGAAAGAGAATAAGAAAGAGAAGGGGAACAAACTATATATATGGGGAGAGAGAACTCCAATAGAATATCCACTAATCTCAACAAATGCAAGCAACAAGTACCTGAAGATTAATACAAACTACAAACAACAACTAATATCAAGTAAGGAGAGAGAAAAACAGAAACAATAAACAAATAAAAACAAAGCAATCAAAATAACAAAACAGAAAAAAAGGATAAGCAAAAATCTCACAAAAAAAGCATAAAAAACTGATATAATCAACATTCAAGCAAACAACAACAAAAGGACAGAGAAAAAAACAATTTTTGGATAGTGAAGGCAGAGAAAAGAGAGATGTGTATAAACTTGGAACAGGGGATTGGAAATTAGATATATCAGTAGGGTGAAATTTTAACAGAGGGTAAAAAAAAAGAATAGGGACAATCTAAAGTAGGAAAAGGGTAAGAGAAACAGGGCAACAAAAGGGGAGAATTTAGGAAGAGAGTGAGATAGAGGAAAATGATGCTAAAGGAAAGATGAAAATAGAATGTAGAATACTAATCCCAAAGTAAAATAAAGAGAAAATAAAATGACACTGTTTTTTAACAAAAAGGTAAAATAGTAGTAGTAATAATACTGATTGAAAATAAATATGGAGCAGTTAAAAAGGTAAAATCAATTGAGGAAAAAAGAAAAAAAATAGTTTCTGAAGTAAAAGATTAAAAAATTTTAAAAAAATAGAATGTGCAGTAGTGAAGGTCATTCCTTTCCTCTATTCTGTTTGGTGCACCAGTTTCCTAGTCAGGACAGTATTGCTGTTCTCTGCATGCCACTGCCCCTCAGTGTTGTAAGCCAGTCCTGATTTTTAAGGAGGCAGTGTGTCTTAATTTCTTCATTCCTTTATTTGTGATTACACAAGAGTCAATTTGTGATTTGGCCCCTGAGTGGCAATGTTTCTGGATTAACCTCCAAGACTATGGGTCTTCTCTAGCCTGTGCTTAGATCCTGCTTTCCCTGTGGCACTCAATACTGGTTTGTGGGAGTGGGCTACCCCAGAGCTGGTTCTCCAATGGTCACTTCCCACTCTGATCCCCAGTTTCCAGAAAAACAACTTCCCCCTGCAGTCTCCTAGGGTGTCCCCAACTGGGTGATCTTATGTATTGGGCTCAGCAATCAGAAGCAAGGATCTGAAGAGGAAAGAGCACAAGTGCACGAACTCCCCTTCACCCTCATGTCCAAGCAGCCAGCACACTTTTAAAACTCCCAGGCTATCCTTCTGTGCCAGATCAAAATGGGTTGCTCTCTAGAGATCCCCTATGTTATCAGCTCTGAGGACCCCCTTCCATATTCACAGATCATACCAGCCCCAACAACCATGGATCTCTCCAGACGCAGACTTCCCCCAGTCCTCCAGCTCCCGTAGTGCATGGGCTTCTGTGTCCTGCAGGACCAGAGATCTCATCTCATCCCAGGCAAAATCTGACCTTTCCATGGTGGAGTGTAGAGCTCCTCTGAATCCGCGTGCCTGCACCAATTGGGGATTGACATTCTGGGGTTCACAGCTGTTCAGTGGGTGCCTTAGTTGTAGATTTTCAGGCTTCCAATAAATCCACCCTCCCCTTCAAAATGGTGCTGTCTCTGCATCCAAGCTGACAGCTCTAGGAGGAAACCCAGCAGCAGTAGGGGCTGCCCAGTCAGGAGACCCCCATCCTGCAGTCCCCCACCTTCTCCTGGAGTATAGCTGTCCCTCAACTTGCCAACAAACACTCCCCTTAGCTATTTCCTCTGTCTGCTCCAGGACAAGGCTCAGGACATGTCCGTCTATTCTGCCGCCTTTTTTTTTTTCCAGTTTTGTTCTTCTCATTCTTGATTATTTTGGTTAGTCTGGATCCCTGGAAATGCCATATGAATTTTAGGATGAGTTTTTCCATTTCTGCAAAAATGTCATTGGGACTTTGATAGGCATTGTATTGAATCTCTAGATCACTTTGGATGATACTGAACAATGTTAAATATTTTAGTCCATGAACATAAGATGTCTCATTTATACTTATTTAGTTCTTCTTTAATTTCTTTCAGCAATACTTTGCAATAGTCATCACCCTGGGAAGGACAAATGGAGATTCATACAGTTCTAAAAAATGTAATGTAACTAGTTCAATTATTCTTTCACTCACTCATTTATTCATGTAATGAATGTTTATGGAGAACCTACACTGTACCAACCCGTGTTGGAGACACAATAATGAGCAAACAATAATAACCTATCAAATAAAAGAGTGATATACAAATTAACCATCACTTCGCTACATCCACAAACCACACCCACCAGCCATGCCCTCCAGCCAATCAGGAGATAGTATGCAAATTAACCCCAACCAAGATGGCTGCGGCCATGGAGAGAGCAGGAGGGTGGCTTGGGTTTCCCCAGAGATCTCAGAAGCCAAGCTTTCCACACACCCTGACAGAAGCAGGCCTCCACTCAAGGTTATAAAGTTTCAATTATAGAAGATAAATAAATCCCAACCAAGATGGTGGCAGCCAAAGAGCTGGAGAGAGCAGGAGGCTAGGGTTGCCCCTGGTGACGGAGGAAGCCAAACTTCTGTAGGCCTGGCCTGTCTAGGCCTCCACTTAAGTCTACAATGTTTCAATTATAAAAGATAAATAAATTCCAACAAAAATGGCTGCCACCACAGTGTGAGCAGAAGGCTTGGCTCCACTCCAGGCTACAAAGTTTCAATTGTAGAAGATAAATAAATCTCAGATACTAGGGCCTCTGCATGGCCAGTCTGTAAATCATTACAAGCCTCTCACCCAGGCCACCCCATGCCCCAAGGGAACCCCCACCCTGATCCAGGACAACCTTCAGGGCAAACCAGCTGGCCCCCACCCATGCACCAGGCTTCTATCCTATCTAATAGAAGAGTAATATGCAGATTTACCATCACTCCAACACACAAGATCGCTGCCCCTATGTGGTCAAAGATCCTGCTTCCATCTGGACACTAGATGGCCACCACAAGATGGCAAGCAGGGGAAGGCAGTTGGGGGCAATTAGGCCTGCAGGGGAGGGCAGTTAGGGGTTACCAGGCTGGCAGAAAAGGGAAGTTGGGTGTTACTTGGCCTGCAGGTAAGGGCAGTTGGGGGGACCCAGGCCTGCAGGGGAGAGCAGTTGGGGAAGACTAGGCCTACAGGGGAGGCAGTTAGGCATGACCAGATCTGCAGGAGAGGGCAATTAGGGGAAAACAGGCTGGCAGGGGAGCAGTTAGGCATCAATCAGGCTGGCAGGGGAGTGATTAAGGGGTGATCAGGCTGGCAGGCAAAAGAGGTTAGGGGCAATCAGGGAGGCAGGCAGGTGAGCAGTTGGGAGCCAGCAGTCCTGGATTGTGAGAGGGATGTTTGACTACCCGTTTAAGCCCTATCCCATTTGCCAAAAACTTTTCATACACTGGACCCATCTGAGCACCAGGGATACAAAGACATGTCAGGGTCTGCCCTCAAGGAGTTTAGTCAGTTAGGAGGTCAAACATACAAACCAGTAATACAGTGTGATGCATAAGTATCTGTATGAGAGATATGGAGTCCTCAACTCCAACATGTGTATGTTGGGCTCAGAGTGAGCAGGGGTCAGAGAAGTGTTAACATTCATGCCATTTCTGCTAGGTGCAAAGGTGCCAAGATCATTCAATGGGGAGAAAACAATCTTCTCAACAAATGGCACTGAGAAAACCGAATATCCACATGCAAAACAAAGTTGGACCCTTTGTCACAGGACGACATGGAATATGGCATGGATATGTTACAGGGTACATTCTCAGGAGAGGAAATAACATGTACAAAATAACTGAAGCAGGGACTCATGAAGAATGGGTGTGTATTGTAACAAGAGAAGCATGGCTGAGATAAGTGACTGGGGCTGGTCAGGCATCAAAGGCCTTACATGTTATGCTGAGTTGGAACATTATCCTGAAGGCAAAGGGTAACCCTGAAGGATGATGAGCTTGTAGTGTATATGTGATCAGAGTTTCATCCTAGAAAGGTGATTATGATTTTAGGAGGGAGAATGGGTTGGAGAAGTGATACAAATAGAGGCATCAAAGACCAGCCACTACCATAGTCTAGGCAAGGAACAGTGCAGAAGGACAGGCTTTCAAGATACTTAGAAAGTGAAGGAAAAAAAAAAGATACGTAGGAAGTGACTGATCCCCCTATAACAGGTGTAGAAAATGGGGAAAGAAAGCATGACACTCAAAATATCCAAACCCAGCTCCTACCACCCTATAAATATAAATATGACTACAGTGAAACCCAGAAAAATAATCCAAGTGGGCTTAAGCAGAGCATCAACCAAGAGGCAAAATTATTCCTGTACTCCCAGTTAACCCAAGTAGAGGCCCTACACCAGGCACCTGTGGAAGTCTTCCTTAAGATTTTCTCATATCCTTTCCTTGGCCCTCACCTCTCCTTGTGTTTTTAGGAGACTAGGACTGTTTCCTCCCCCACCTTCTTCCACTGTTCCCAGCTGCTCTGAGCTGACAGGGAGCCTTTGACAGTCATGCACACAAAGCTGAAATTTAAGTCCCTACACAGCGCTTGCCCAAGCTTCTCCAAAAGGCTTGTCTTTGCATGTTCAAGAGGCTGTTTGTTTTGGCTAACACACACAAAAAATGCTGATAGAATAAAACATGGCAACATCATATGACAGGTTTTAATGTCAGAAACTTTACGAGCAATATGAAACTGGAAGATGAGGAGAAAGAAAAAAAAAGGTGCTCTTACAATTTTAGGGGACAAGGCAGTTTGGGAGTATTTGTATATGTCTGACCTTTACATGGTTATAAGGAGGCATTTATTCAAGAGAGAAATGCCACAGTAGAGAAACAAAATCCATCCTATGTTTGATAATGTTGCTTGACATAAACATCTTAAAATAAAATTTCCCATATGCTATCATCTAGGTAAAAACTCCATTGGTTTTTTTTTATAGGCACTGCTGTGTGTGTGTGTGTGTGTGTGTGTGTGTGTGTGTGTGTGTGTGTGTGTTTTGTCTAGTCCATTCCTATGTAGTTTAAGAAAATGATGACTAATGCACAATAATTTGGAATCTCCCCACACTAACCTGACCAATATATTTTGAATGGCTCCATTGTGACATATTAACTAAAACTTGTTAACCTGCACTTATTGTTCTTTATCCATTTAACTTCTCTGGATTGGCTGCACAAGTTGAATTATTAACAAGCAGATTTTTTTTTAAATAGCATATGTTATAAGATCAAAAAGGAAGTCTATTAGTGGAAAAGCCTGTCAGAATTTATTAAAAGATTAGATTTATAGGTTCTTCCAAAAAAATTAATGTTTTTGTTAACACTGTCAGCAATAGGAAGCCTCTGGGAACTGTCAGACACTTACTGGCTAGACCACCGTGCTAAATGAGTTTCATTTTCCACCCGATCTTCTCAATAATGCTGTGAGGTAGTTTTGTTTCTTGTTTGTCTTATTGTTGTTGTTACTCTTAGCCCACACACAGGTGCAGAAACTGAGGCACAAGAACACACCGAAGTGGGGAGCTTGGATCCAACCTCCATATGAAGAGCTGGAGTTCCAGCTTTTGAACCATTTTGCTGGACAACACCCAGCGGCATTGGAGGACCTGTAAGAGATAACATTCCTCAGGAAGTGTCGTGGCATCTGCACCATAAGCCTCCTTCACACCACACCAGAGACTTGGAGGTTTCAAAAATGCAGATGGGGGAGGGGCAAGTCCTGCCCCAAGGAAGCAAGCAAAACAATTGATGCTAAACAGTCACATCAACTCAGAGACTAAATCGAATCAGTGCTTCTAGGTTCTCTGTCACTAGTTTTGCCTTAAGTCCTACAATTTTTTCTTTCAATCTGCTTTTTCATACACAGGCTACAAAGATAAAGTTTTTCCCAGTCCCCAGTTAAATTGTCACAAAGAGCAGATTAATCAGGGTCCCTGAAGCAGTGAGAACCTCTGGTGTTAGAAGGCAACCCAGACGTGTCTCAGCTGGAAGGAAGCATGCACACTGTA
The DNA here is from genome assembly GCA_011751065.1 of Lasiurus cinereus. Lineage (NCBI taxonomy): Eukaryota > Metazoa > Chordata > Mammalia > Chiroptera > Vespertilionidae > Lasiurus > Lasiurus cinereus. The sequence continues at coordinate 12,431,923 of JAAGEH010000006.1, forward strand.
AGAAGGAAAACTCAGTTCCAGTCCCACTGATGTTTTCCAGTTGTTTGAGTCATCAGATCAAGTTCACATGCACTACTAGCAATTTTAACAAGACATGATATCATATAATGAAAATGTCTTATGAGTCTTATTTTAATTGTAAATATAATGTGTATAGTGGGTCACATTGTGAGATGTATTTCTTGCATGAGTTATACTCAAAAGTATTACAAAGATAATTGTTCTTTTTTAAAAATTCTCTTCCTTCCCAAATTAGGATATCTCTGGTCCAGTGAGATTTTGTGTAAATCACATAAAAGAAAACATTTACAGAACACTTACAGTTATGGGAGGCAAGGTAGAGGAGGACCCCCCTCCCAGAAACCATGATACAGTTTTGTTTTGTTTTGTTTTGTTGTGGAGTGAACTCAAGTGAACAACCTCGGAGGCTGCTAAGTTGGTAATAAGCAAGCAAGAATTTATTGAGCTGGCCAGCAACTGCTCTGCCTTTCTCCACGCAGGGAGTCCAGAGAACAGCATTGACTCTTTGTGTAGGACCACTTTTAAGTACATTTATCACATCCTGTTTTCCCAGAGCGAACAACCCAAGACAAAACAGTTTTTCCCAAGGAACGTCAGAGTTGACGACCATGTTATTCACAGGGTTATTTTGTTCTTCAGAAAGCTGACAGTGTTCTATGAAAGAAGGCCTACGTGCTGGGAAAGGGCCATGAGACCATAGCTCAAGGCCTGGCCTGATGTCAGCACTGACAACTCTATCTGGGGGATAGTCCACAGCCTCTCTGGAATGGGGCATGCTCAAAAATTCCCACTTTCTAACAGTTTAAGGTATTTTTATTGATTTCAGAGAGGAAGGGAGAGGGAGGAGCGATAGAAACATCAATGATGAGAGACTACTAGTATCATTGATTGGCTGCCTCCTGCATGCCCTACACCTGGGATTGAGACCAAACCTGGGCATGTGCCCTGACAGGGAATCAAGCTGTGACCTCCTGGTTCATAGATCGACTCTCAACCACTGAGCCATGCCAGCTGGGCCCATGATACAGTTTTTTTGTCTTATCACCTTTACTGATAAATATTGTAGTCTACTAAGTTTTGGCAGGCTGAAAAGTATTTATTAAGGAATGGGAATGTGGGGTGGAACACGTGGGACAAGTCAGACCTTGTCAGTGCCTCTGAGTCTGGTTTCCTGATGGTGTTCAGATTGTCAACACTGAAACAGCTGCCTCTCCTGATAGGCTGCCATGCAATACACAGGAAACACCACAGTGGTGTTTCTCACCATCAACTCTAGTTACTATTCCCATCGACTAGCTTCTTTGGCCGGAAATTTCTCATGCTCTTGCTGAATCCAATCAAAGTCTATCAGGCTGGATCTCCTATTTTCCTCCCACTTCAACAGAACCTCTTTCCACCAAAATCAGGCTCCTTCTTCCAAATTCTTCCCAGACTCCAAACCTTGCCTGAGGAGCCCAACCTCACACCAATCCCTGCCTCATCCAATTTTTCTGAAATACCTGTAGTCACGGCTTATGGGACCACTTGTCTATGACTGTACCATTGGGTTCTTTGAGTACTGGTCCTCCAAATTTGGACCATATGCTCCAAGGAGAGAGTCAGTCCCTGCCAGGGCAAGGACCACCAACCCCTCAAGGTTACATAACATGTAGTGGATGCTCAGGTGCAGCCTATCATGCATGTGTGGTTCATCTAGAAGACAGATAGATATTCTAGGGAAGGGGGTGGGATTGAAGCATCCTGGGGAAATGTTTAGAGAAGCTAGTGTCTGCCTCTCAGGCATGTGGACTTAAAGTGCTTCTGTAGATGTAGTCTTCTGCTTAACTCACATAGCTACCTCTATTGAGTGGAAAACCCTGCCAGACCCCCTGCCTGAGCACCTGCTTCTTTGCCTGCCTGTTACCACCACCTATCGGCTCCTAAAGGAAATGAGAATGAGAGGTGTGTGTTTCTGAGAGTATGTGTTTCCACCTGAGTTTCCAAGAGGCTTTTAGGGGCTGGGAAATGATCATAGGAAAAACCAACATGTAGAGAATTTGATGCCTGATGAATGCTTTTGCCAACTCTTCCTAGCTCTTTCTTCCTGCCCCTCAGGAAAGTTGGTTTAGGGAACTCAAACATGGCCCCAGCATTTGTGCATAAAACAGAAAGACAGAGATGAGGCCCAAAAGAGAAAATGAGCCTAGCTAGCATGACTCAGTAATTGAGCATCAACCTATGAACCAAGAAGTCACGGTTCAATTCCCGGTCAGGGCATATGCCCAGGTTGTAAGCTCGGTCCTCAGTGTGGAGCATGCAGGAGTCAGCCAGTCAATGATTCTCTTTCATCATTGATATTTATATCTCTCTCTCCCTCTCCTGTCCTCTCTAAAATTAATGAAATATATATTTTTTTAAAAAGAGGAAAAATGGCCCTAAACTGGTTTGGCTCAGGGGAAGTGTCAGCCTGCAGACTGAAGGGTCCCAGGTTCGATTCCAGTCAAGGACATGTACCTTGGTTGCGGGCACATTTCTAGTAGGGGGTGTGCAGGAGGAAGCTGATAAATGTTTATAATTCTCTATCCCTCTCCCTTCCTCTCTGTACAAAATCAATAATATATATATTTTTTTTTTAAAAAGAGAGAGAAAATGAACCTAAAGAGGTGAGTTACCCACATTCTGAGAAAACCAGTGCTCCATGCCCCATCTTCAAGCACTTTGAGATTACCTGCCTTTGCCAGGTCCTAAATTATAGCCCATTAGCAAAGCAAAAACACATCTAGAACATTCTGTGGTGCTTCCAGCCAATCCTTTCTCTTCGTGTTGCATCAGCAGAAGGACAGCCACTGAAGCAGAATCTCATATGATAAACCAAGCTATTCTCAGAAGACACAAGTGTTGCCCAAAACAGAATGTAGGTTGTATCCCAAGCCATCAAAAGTGGAAGAGTTGTCATTGAAAACTCCTGGCCGTGAGCTGAGGCTGCCACCACTAACCACAACAGAATGGACAATGGGAAATTAAGTTCATGATGATTTTCTCAGAAGGAAAGAATCTAAAGTTAGTCCTTTCCTGTTTTCAATTCTGATGACTGTTATTGCTTCAAGAATAACGCAGTTTTTCCTAAATCTTAAGAAACTTCAGGATTAGTTTTCAATGAAAAAAAAACACAATAACAACAGTCAAACTCTTCTTATCTATCTACCACTGTGTATGTAACAAACCACTCCAAAAGGTAGTGGCTTAAAATAACTTATTATTAAATTAAAGCAAATTATTAAATTTAAATAACAATGCATTACTTCTCACCATGCTGAGCGTTGGCTGGGTGGTTTTTCTGCTCCAAGTCATGTCATCTGTGGCCATTCCTGTGTTCAGCTGGGAGGGACTGGGAGACCCACACAGCCCCTCCCACAGGTTTGGAGCCTCAGCTCCATGGAGTGTCTCAGCCTCCAGCACCTCTTCACCAGGACATCCTGGGCTTTGTTACAACATGGCAGTTGGTTCCAAGAGGATCAAACAGAAACTCCCAGATCTCTTAAGAGTTAGGCCTGGCGTGCACACACAGTACTGGTCCCCCACTTCTGTTTCACTATGCTGGTCAGGGTAAATCACAAGCCAGCCCAGATCCAAGGGGGAGGAAAATAGACTCCCCTTATCAATGGAAAGAGCCTTATTACCCACCTACATGACAACCCATAGACCGCGGCTTGCGAGCCACATGCGGCTCTTTGGCCCCTTCAGTGTGGCTCTTCCACAAAATACCACATGCGGGTGCACACGTTACAGTGTGATTGAACGAGTACCCTAGTTAAGTTAATAACAGTGTACCTACCTATATAGTTTAAGTTTAAAAAATTTGGGTCTCAAAAGAAATTTCAATTGTACTGTTGATATTTGGCTCTGTTGACAAATGAGTTTGCCGACCAATGCCATAGACCATAACAAAGAAAGACAACCCTAAAGGCCTCATTCTTCTGCCTTCTGGGAGGGGGACCAGGAGCAAGTGTCAACCTCTCTGAAGGGACCATCTTAAACAGTAGTCAACAGTTATGCCTTGGAAGTTCATTAGAGTAAGTGAGAATGTTACAGTTAGTGCACCGCACCTGGCACATGCTGTGGCTCAGCGGATGTTGCCAAATCCCATAAAAGCCTGGACCCCAAGGTGTCTATAAGAGAGGTGCTGCCACTTTGGAAGCTGCAACATTCAAAGCACACCTACTGTGGGTTTACTGGAAACTTAGACATTTTGTCTTTCCTTGCCTTCATTTTTTTCTTTGACCCATCTATGCTACCATTTTTATTCTTTTTTTTAATGTATTTTATTGATTTTTTACAGAGAGGAAGGGAGAGAGATAGAAAGTCAGAAACATTGATGAGAGAGAGACATTGATCCGCTGCCTCCTGCAGGCCCCACAGTGGAGATGTGCCTGCAAGCAAGGTACATGCCCCCAACCGGAATCGAACCTGGGACCTTTCAGTCCACAAGCCGACGCTCTATCCACTGAGCCAAACCGGTCTTAGCCATTTTTATTCTTGAAAACAAGGATTCAGTGCAGACTAATTCCCCAGTTTTCAACAAAGATTCTGAGATGCAGATGAGCACCCCCGAGATCAGCCAGCAGTGGCACAAGCCAAGCAGGCAGGACCCTGAGCCTCCCAGCCCTCCACTGTCACCCACTGTGTTTGCTAAGGTGGTTCTGGAGAAGATACGGGGTAAAGTTTGAACCCCTGGTTTATCATGGTATCACCTTGGCAAGCAAGATACTGCCAGAATGGAACACCAGAGGACAAGTATTGATGGAATGAGAGAGATTTATGCTTCAAGAGAAATGGTCTAAGAGAAGATGGTAGGGAAAAGAGGGTGTGGCAGAGTAGGCATCTTGGGGGCAGCATTCAAGAAGTCAAGCAAAGTGGGAGACTGCATAAAACATCTGTGGCTCCCTGCCCACAGCTCCCCCCGCCTGGAGCTGCTCCTATACAGATGCATACCCCCTGTCTTCCCCATCACTTTCTGAGGGCATTCTCTGCCTGGACACCCTAGCGACTGGTCCCCAGTGAAACAATCAACCAGTGAAGGGCAACAGAGATGGCAAATATGGCAGCTTCCCTGTACCTCAGTGGGCCAATTGTGAGGCATGATCCAGTCTGTCAGGTGGCTTGAGCCTCAGTAGTCAGCATTGAGGACTCACTCATGAGCCCTCCTTCATTGGCTGACCCCCTCTTTCCTGAACCTCTCCTCCTTTGCTCACTGGGCTTGCCTCTCCAAGCAAAATGTCTGCATTAAAATCCTCACCACAAAGTCTATGTTGGAGAAACACAAACTTTGGCAATAACCCACTTATTTTTCCAGCTAACCCACTACAGGCCCTGAGAATTGACTCAGGGCTATGCTGGCAGAATGTGTCTGTGCAATATATGACCCCTTCCTTTTCTTGAAATCTGCCTGTTTTCCATCAAACTCACCCCTCCTGTCTTACTGAGTACTCCTTTCCTATCCAAACTTCACAACGCAGTGCTTCTGTAGGATCCTGCTACTGATCTCTGAATGAAATTCCCAGGCCTAGCATTCTCCTCTTTTTCCTTTGGGCTTATGTCTGGTGCTATCATCTAGTCTGCTCTGGTTTGAGGTTTGGATGGTTTACTCATCTCCTGTGTGATGTTTTTCAAACCTCACTACTTATTCCTGGAGGTGCATAATTCTGACAGTTTAGAAAACTACTTGGGATCTTGGCTCTGAGTGAAGAACAGGAATACAGGAATCATTGCAGAGAGGTTGGAGAGCTACTAGACAGATGTTGGTATTAAAACATGGATGCTCATGTGGTGAATACACAGATTAGACAAAGTTCTACCTCCAGCAGGGAGTCAAAGGGTCAGAGTCTTCAGAGGCTTCCTCAGTTTACCTCCTTCTCTCTAGAGAGTGGCAACAGAATCCCCCAGCTTATCTCCACCTTCACTACCTGTCCACTTAATTTTCAGTTGTAACCCATCCTATCTCTTCTTCCCATTGAGGGAGAGAAAAGGAATGGAATTACTCAGCACTCTTATTCCTTTAAGGGGCAGAAACCAAAATCAAAATTAGTTCAAAGAAATAAGGGGCTTAGTCCTGCCTGGTTTTGTTCAGGTTGATTATTAGTCAAGGGCATGTACCTGGGTTGCAGACTTAATCCCCAGCCCTGATCAGGGTATGAATGGGAGGCAACCAATAGATGTATCTCTCTCACAGCAATGTTTCCCTCTCTCTCTCTCTCCCGCTTCTCCCTCCCTGCTACCATTTCTAAAAACTCAATAGGAAAAATACCTTTGGGTAAGTATTGAGAGAGAAGGAGAGAGGAGGGGAGAGAAAAGAGGAAGAGAGAGAGAGAGAGAAAGGAGAAAGAAAAAGAAAGAAAGAAAGAAAGAAAGAAAGAAAGAAAGAAAGAAAGAAAGAAAGAAAAGAAAGAAAGAAAGAAAGAAAGAAAGAAAGAAAGAAAGAAAGAAAGAAAGAAGAGGAATGAAAGGGGAGGAGAAAATGAAGGAAGGAAGGAAGGAAGGAAGGAAGGAAGGAAGGAAGGAAGGAAGGAAGGAAGGAAGGAAGTTTATTAGTTCACATAGCTAAAAACGCCAGCATTAGTTTACCTTCAGGTACATCAGGATCCAGGAGCTTAAATGATGTCATATCCATTTCTTATCCCAGCTGTCTTTGTTTGTTTGTTTGTTTGTTTGTTTTCCCCACATATTTTATTTATTTATTTATTTATTTATTTATTTATTT
>JAAGEH010000006.1:12453679-12467992 GCA_011751065.1 Lasiurus cinereus
AAAAAAAAAAAGAAGAAAAATAGAATGGTCCTTCACTTCCACTATTATTCTGCTTGGCACTCCTGTTTCCCAGCAGGGAAGGCACTGCAGCTCCCTGTGTTCCCCTCTTGGTGTTTTAATCTCTTTATTCTCTTGTGGTTATGTGAGAGTCAATTTGTGTGTCATCCACTGGGTGGCAGTGTTTCGGAATTGATCTCTGAGACAAAGCACAGGACCTCTCTAGGCTGTGCTCAGATCCTGCTACTCTGTGGTTCTCCAAGCCAGTTTGTGGGGGTTTTGCAGCCTGGACACTGTAATAACTCCCAGGCTGTCCCTCTGCCCCAGAAAAAAAAAAAAAAAACGAGTCGTTTTCCAGAGCTCTCCTCTGTGAACAGCTCAGAGGGTTTGCCTTCACACTCAGGGATCACGCCCTGACCACCTCTGGGGACCTCTCCAGAGGCAGCTTTCCCACAGCCAGGCTCCCACAGTGTGCGTGTCTTAGTTGTGCGGGGCTAGGAGACCTCACCCTGACCCAGGTGAAATCTGACCCTTCCGCGAGCCCCGTGGATCTCCGAATTCGTTGCCTGTGAGTCCGTGCCGCCTGGGAAGCTGTGCTCTGGGTCCTGGCTGCTCTGTGGGTGCCTCCGTCAGCCGCAGCTTTCAGCCCTCGGCAGACATCCACCTCCCCTTATCTCAGGCGCAATCTGACCTTTCCGTGTGCTCTGTGGGTCTCTGATTCCGCCGAGTGTCTGTGCCGATTGGAGAGCGGAGTTCTGGGTCCCCGGGTCACCCCGGCTGCTCGATGGGTGCCCAGCCGAAGGCTTCAGAGCGCCGCAGACATCCACCTCCCACTGCAAGATGGCTCGGTCTCCGCGTTCGCGCTGGTGGCTCCGGCCGATAAAAACCCCGCAGCAGTGGGGCTGCCTGGCCGGGAGAGCCCCTTCCAGCAGTTCTCCGCCTTCTCCTGGAGGATAACTGACTCCTAGCTTGCCAACAAACACTCCCAATGCGACTCTCAGCTGCTCTCTCTCCCTCTGCCCAGCGACAAAGCTCCAGACGCGTCCGTCTACTCCGCCGCCATTTTCTCCTCTCCTCCCAGCTGTCTTTGGATGCACTCTACCACTGGAGGGCCAAGATCGATGTCCACTGCTCTGGGATTGGTTAGAGTTTTTCTTCCTTAACAGTTGCAGCAAAGGCTGACCTAGTAATGGGTGAATCCCAGATCCAGTCATGCTCACTGCACTCTGAATGGTTCATGTCTACAGGCAGGATTTAGGCACGTGGAAGAAAGTGACTCTAACTCTCAGCCTCATTGTAGAAGAGAAAGGATCATCTTGCCAAGCATCTGCCCAATGGACATTCCTGTCTTGGTCAGCTTAGCAGTTCTGCTCACATCCCCAGGTCCTTGAGACGATTCATCATTACGGTGTTCCTGAGAGTAATAAGATTATCCCCCAACCTATGGATTTCGTTTTTATAGGAAGACTGCTACAAACACAATCTGCAGGTATATTATAGTACTTTGTTCTAAGCAATCATAAGAAGGGAGACATTAGAAGTGAGATAACAAAGCAAGTTCAAGGAAGGATGGAAACCCCATTCTCACCTGGAATTAATGTTCCCTCAACTTGACCTTAGGCTTGGAGTTTGTATTAAATTTTTCTGGTAGAATATTAAATGATGACTGAAATATCAAGCATGCCTGTTCTATTCCATGTGTGGCTGTCCCTGATATGTCAGTTTGTTATCTAACAATATGAAGACGCTGGGAATAGTTCGGATCCCCTCCACACTCTTGCCTTCTCATAGATCAATCACCACTTTAAGAGCATGGCAAATAGGAAGAAACCATAGGTGAGAAAGCCCACCTCATGTCTTCAGCTAGTACCACCATCAAAGCAAGTTCAGAAGGGAAAACTGCTGCTCTAAGTTCAAGTACCTAGAACAGAATTTCTGAAACATTTTTTGCACAAATTGCACCTTTAGTAAATCCCCCTGAATTCTTCTCAGAATGCCTTCAAGTATATTAAGTAAAATACATAGGAGTACAAAGGAAACCAATTACGTTGAACTATATCAAAATATTTTCATACAAATGTATAAAGCAGTAATATCTGTAATTATTAATTGGCCATTAAATAGCTGCATATCTAATAATTAATGTGATTCTAAAGTCAAGATGAATATAAACAATATTTTTATATACCTGCAGAAAACAGATTTCTATCAATGACAAAATCACAGGCACTGCCAATACCACAGTGAGTTATTTCCTCTGTAATGGAAGGAAATGCTAATTTGTGTGCAGCTTTCCGTAAAAATAAGAGTGCAATGTATTTCTTACTCAGGTTTACAGATCTCAGAGTGTTAACAACATCCATGTATGGTTGCCCAAAGCCATGATCTTGGCAACCATCTGAGTATGATCGTCTCCACTTCCCAGCTAAGAAGGTCAAGGCTTGAAAGGTTTAAGTTCACAGCAGTGAGCAGACCCAGCTCTGGGGCGCATACTCTTCTTACTGCCCCATGGCAGTGGCAAGCATTCCTTCCATCTAAGCAGCCTCAGATGGCAAAGCCAGTTTCTCACACCTTCTCTCCAAGAAGAGAAAAGGAACAGAGAGTAAATCCTGCAGTTCTTCCTTTCTATTCCATTTCCCAAAGAGTGTTCATGGGGAGAGAAGGAAGCTTGGATATAGACAAGGTCTTTATCAGGGAGATGCATGTGTGGAAAATTCCATTCACCAAGGCCTGCATTTAAACTATGCCACCTAGTGTGGGAATCTGAGGCCCCCGAGAGTCAGTGAGCTTGGGCCTGGTTTATATCAGCAGCATCCATGGAGCTCTACGGGGCCCTCAAGACTTAGGAGGTGGAAATATTGCCTCTCGCCTGGGCAGCGCACGAAGGCTGGACCTTTGGAAATGCCTCCCCAGCCTTTGAATGCAGGGAGGTGTAAAATTGCAGTCACCTGGCCAAGCCCCAACTCAGGAAATTGATTTTTGCCTATTGGGACTCCACATGCCTTTTCATTTCGCTGGATTCTGTCCCAGCAGCCAATGAGATGAGCATCTGCCAGGCACTAGGCCCACACCCTGGCACCTGGGCCTCACCTCAGTGATCCCTCACCGATGATCCCCTAAGTCACTTCAGAGCAGAGCAGAGCTCTGGGTTGGGAAGGCATGCTGCAGCGATGAACTGGAAATAAAGACTTAGAGATATTTGGAGTTCCTTGATTAGTCAAACTATCAACTCAGCTACAAGCCTTACCCAGCTTAAATCTCTTCTTGGGTTCAATGTGCTATACAGGCTCAATTTCCCTGTGCAAAAAGTCCCTGATGGTGAAGCAAATTGGGAGTAGATTTCATTCAGTTTGCAGCTTTTAAAGGAGTTTTAGAAGTTCTTTACTACTACTACTACTACTACTACTACTACTATTACTATAGGCCGGGTGCAAAAAATTTGTGCAAGGGGCAGGGGTTCCTTAGCCCGGCTTGCACCTTCTCCAATCTGGGACCCTTCATGGGATGTCCGACTGCCAATTTAGGCCCCATCTGCAGTCGGAGATCCCTCACAATCTGGGACTTGCCTGCCTACTGGCTTGATTGCTGCCTAACAGCCCCCAACTGCCCTCCCCTGCCGACCTCATAGCCCCCAACTGCCCTCCCCTGTTGACCTCATGGCTCCTAACTGCCCTCCCCTGCCAGCTTCATGGCCCCCAATTTCCCCTGCCTGCCTCTACCTCGGCCCCTACTACCATGGCTTTTTCCAGAAAGAAGTTAGATGGTAGGAAGATGTCCAGTCTCCCGGTCTAATTAGCATATTACCCTTTTATTAGTATAAATTATTATTATTATTGTTATTATTATTACTAAATTAATCTGGATCTATTCATAAAGAAATAATCATACAAATCCAAATTGAGATACATTTTAAAAGCAACTGGCCTGGATTTAGCAAAATTGTCAATGTCGCCCTAGTCAGTTTGGCTCAGTGGATATAGTGTCAGCCTGTGGACTGAAGGATCCTAGGTTCCATTCTCGTTCAGGACACATGCCTAGGTTTTGGGCTAGATCGCCATTAGGGGGGCATGCAGGAGGCAGCCAATCAATGATTCTCTCTCATCATTGATGTTTACTAGTATATATATCTCTCTCCTCCCTTCCTCTCTGAAATCAATAAAAAAATAAAATTGTAAATGTCATGAGGGAAAGGCTGAGGACTGTTCTGTAGTAAAAGAGATAGTACAGCTAAATGCAGTGAGTGACTCTGGGTTGGATCCTGTAGCAAACAACAACAACAACAAAACAGTTATAAAGAGCATTATTTGAACAAAGAGATAATTAAATATAGATTCTATGTTAGATAATAATAAATGCTAAATTTTTATATCAATAAATACACTATGTTTATATAGGCAGATGTCCTTGGTTTTAAGAGGTATATAGTTAGAGATGAAGGGTCATAGATTGTGATTGCATCTCAGATGGATTCAGAAGAAACAATTAGACAAATAGTGATAAAGATTCTTTGCTTGGCCAAACTTTAGTCAGGTATCTGAGCCATCTCCATGGCCCAGGTATGCACTTCCTTGTAAAATCCAGTTTTAGCAAGAACTCTCCTAAGTCCATGTAACCAGAAGCCCCCACATTTGATAGCTGATCACCTCAATTCCTGATTAGGTTCCTTATCCACCATCCCACAGGTGATGTGTGAGCACTCTGGTTGGGCTTCAGCAAGAATCCTGTTAGGTAGCAGGATGATCACTTAGTAAGTTATGTGATATCTCATTCCTGGGTTGTACACCTGAAATTAATATAATATTGTATGTCAATTGTAATTGAAAAATATAACAATTATTTAAAGTAAAAAATATTACATAGTTAATGGGGAAAAAACAGAATCCTGTTAGGTCAGTTTAGCTAGAATGCTCTCCTCACCCCTTACCCTGATGTTTCTATTTAGTAATTTCCCAACCACTAACCACCACACTGTTCCTTGGCTACAAATTCCCACTTGCCATGCTCTATTGAGTTGAGTCCAAACTTTCTCCTCCACTGCAAAATCCCTTTGCAGCCGTCCCCACACCTATCGCTAAAGGCTGCTGACCCTGAATTCTGTCATTATCCCAGGAACCTGAAAATTCCCGAGGTGGAAGAAAAGACATGAGAAGGAAGGACAGAAAGGAGCAGAGTAAGGCAGTGCCAGAGGTTAGGATGCTAAATTGTCCCAGGAGATTTATAGAGGCCTATTTTTGTTGTTCTTAAAAATGAATCACAATGCAGAAATAAATAAATAAATAAATAAATAACCTGGAACACTTGAGATTCCCCAATGAGAGAACAATCATGAAGATTGCTAATAAAATCGTGAATGGAAGAAAAAATTTGGACCTTTATTGCATGGCATGTACAATTTCCAGTCATTTAAAACTACCATTAAACACAGAGCTACATTTGACTTGCTCGTACTTCATTTAAATTTTTATGCATATTTATAAATAATATTTACTATAGGATTATGCCATGCTGATCAAATGTTTATAAAACTTTTTATCTTCTGTGCATTGCAAGCAACAGTTTTGTAAAATATTATTTCCTTGATTATCTGGTAAAAGTTTGTCCATTAGGTCATCTGTCCTGACATCATTTAGATTATTTTCTGTTTCTTTCATGATAATTATTATCAGTTTATCAACTACTCTATCACTTCTTCCATCAATTTAATCAGTATACTATGTAAAAAAAAATCATGTATTTTGCCCTATCTATTTTGCTCAGTGGACAGAGCATCAGTCTGCAGACTGAAGGGTCCCAGGTTCGATTCTGGTCAAAGGCACATGCCAAGATTGCAGGCTCAATCCCCAGTAGGAGTCAGACAGGAGGCAGCCAATCAAGAATTCTCTCTTGTCATTCATGTTTCTCTTCTCTCTCTCTCTCTTTCTCCTCTCTCCCTTCCTCTCTGAAATATATATATATTTAAAAATCATGTATTTCATCAAAATTTCAAATTCTTAGTTTAAAGTCACATATAGTATTCTTGTATAATTTAAAATTATCTTCATATAGGTAGTTTTTTTCTCTTTTCTTATCTCCAACATTGTTTAGTTGTATCTTTCCACTGTTTTTACCTGGACAGACCTTGCCAAAGTTTATTTATTTTTGTGTTTTTCCATATAATAATTTAGGTTCTGTTTTCTGTTAATTGTGTGTTCATAACTCCTGTTTGACTTTTTATTTGTAATAGTACTTTACATTACATGTTCTTGAAATTATATTCTTTATCTCAGTGGCTTGCCTTTATCAATGTTGTCCTTTTATGCAGAAATATTAAAGTTTTATGCAGTCAAAAGAAACCTATCATTAAACAATACGCCAGCTGTTCAGTCATTATCTCTGAGCTTCCAATTCCACCTTCCATTCCCAACTTTGAGATGCTGGACCTGGGTCCCTGCATCCACACTTCTGCTCAGCCAGCTGCCCTTTCTCACACCCCACCTGACCCCCACTGGCTCCTACCTAGAGGGTAACAGAGGGAGACATGAGGCTGGAGGAAGGAGAGGAGCCCCTTCCTTCGGCTCCAGGGACTTCCTCTTCCTGTCTGTACCATTCATTCAGCGGTGCTTCTTCACCAGGTCATGGTGGCTCCTGCCCACAGCAGCAACTAAATCTTTGGTGCAATTTTTCCAACACTGGCAGGTTCGTTTTCGTTGTGACCCCGGTCAGATACCAGAGTTTCATGGGCCCCTCCTCTGAGCTCCTACATTTTAACAATTTCAAACCTTTTGTTGTGGGACTGTTTCTTTTTGTTGCCATCACCACTGCGCCTTAGGGTTCTCCTTCTACCTCTCAGTCACCAGCTAACAGTTCTTTATATAAAATTCTCTTTGTTAAAATCACAGTGTGGTTGGGTCTCCTGGCTGGTTCGAGCACTCTCTATGAGCCAGCATGAAAGCCATGTGTTAGGTATTAAACCGGAAAGAAACATCTTCCCCAAAGACTGACATATTGCTAACGGATGAGTTGACAGCTTCCTGAGGAGAATCAGCCTCTGTATTTATGCTGAATTGCACAAACAGTTGGATGAGTGCAATTTGTGGTTCCCAGGGCAGGGTCCCTCCACTCCAAGGAAATGACTTCAGATAGCAAGTTTCCCACGGCTGCCTCTGACAAGCCAGGGGACAGAGGGGACTTGGACACGAAGCTGACCATACCTCAGGTCAGCCGGGAAGGGGTCCGCTCAGCAAACAGATTTTCCCTATGTGTGCACTTTCCCAAGTCGGATGCATTGCCCACGGCATGGTGGGTGTCTGTGTTGTGCTGGGCAGGTTATTTAATAGCTACGGAGCCAACAGGACATTTCAGATCTTGGCAGGATTCTCTTGAGAGCTATAAGATGCCAAATTTAACCATCCTCAAGACCCATGTGTAAGACTGAAATAGTTTTTTGAGGATGAGAATTCTGGTGCTGAAGAGGAAGAGCAAGGTCCAGGCAGCCATAGCCACTCAGAGCTCAGCTCAGCCTTCAAAAGCTATCTTCTTCCCTTTCCAGGTCATCTGGTGGAGGCACGTGTCCTCATAAACCCCATCTGCATTCCCCACCCACCTCAGTCTTCACTAGCCTTGAGCCTCCTTGAGAATCAGAATTAGGTTTTATTTACACCAGTGTCTCTGGTGGTTCCTGACTCCTGTCAATGCTATTGGCGTTTTCGCTGACCTGAAATGGAATTGAGTGTGATCATTTCTGGCAGAAGCTTTAAGAACTATATAGAAGCATAACTTTAACTCTGTCCCCCCCCCCCCCGCACCAGCCCCACCCCGCAGCCTATATTGGTTTTACCCTTTCATTCACCTCTGCTTCCCTTTCTTTAATCAGGAGAGAGAGGGAGGAGGGGACTGGCTATTCTTTCTCACTCATGGCCTCAATGAAGAGACCCAGAGCTGGGGAAAGGGCCCGAGGGCCCAAGTGGTCTCAGATACAGGATGAGGTAGCTATGACACAAGATAGGCAAGAGCACTCTTATCAACCCTCTTCTCTCCCAGGTTAAAAATTGAGCCCTTCCAACTTCCTTTGAAACTAAAACAAAGAAAAAAAAATACTTATGTAAAGCATTTATCACATAGCAGGTATCAAATCAAATATTATATATTATTAGCAATTAATTAATTGATAAAACACAATTACACAGACCTATTTTTATTGATCTGGAAAAACGCCTAGAACATAGTGTTGAATGGAGGAAAAGCAGGTTACCGAGGAGGATACAAAGCCACACTCACTTATGGACAAGGCATGTTTCATTTCCTTTTGGATATATTCACAGCAAGATGTCCACAAGGACAGCAAACTGAGTATTAACGGTGGGGAACTAGGATAGGGGTCTTCCTGCCTTTTATTTTATTCTTTGTCAGGGGTTTTAGTATATTTTTATTTATTTCAGAGAGAAAAGGAGGAGAGATAGAAATATCAATGATCATTATCAGCTGCCTCCTGCACACGCCCCCTACTGGGGATCATGCCCACACCCCAAGTATGTGCTCTTGAGGGGAATCAAACTTGGGACCCTTCAGTCCACAGGCCAATACTCTATCCACGGGGCCAAACCAATGAGGGCTATATTCTTCTTTGTATATTTCTATGTTGTTTGATTTTATTTTTTCTTCCTTTCTTTTCTTTTTTAGAACACACCCTAGCTAATAAAAGAGTAATATGCAAATTGACCACACCTCTGCTATACCCACAAGCTGTGCCCGCCAGCCACACTAACTAGCCAATCATAGCGAGTATGCAAATTAATCCAACCAAGATGGCTATGGCCACAGACAGAGCAGGAGAGAGACTTGGGTTGTCCCCAGCGATGGAGGAAGCCAACCTTTCCGCAAACCCTGGCAGGCAAAGGTTAAGGCAACAAAGTTTCAATGGCTGTGCCAGCAGTAGGCTTGGCTCTGCTCCAGGTTACAAAGTTTTAATTGTGGAAAATAAGTAAGTCCCAGATACCAGGGCCTCTGCTTGGGTTGCTGGGGGGTGTGGCCGGCCTGCAAACAACCACAGGCCCCTTGCCCAGGCCACCCCACACCCCAAGAGAACACCCACTGTGATCCAGGACACCCTTCAGGGCAAATCAGCTGGCCCCCACTCATGCACCAGGCCTCTATCCTATCTAATAAAAGAGTAATATACAGATTGACTATCACTCCAACACACAAGATGACTGTCCCGGTGTGGTCACAAGATCCTGCCCCGATGTGGACACAAGATGGCCACCACAAGATAGCCAGCAGAGGAGGGCAGTTGGGAGGGACCAGGCCTGCAAGGGAGGGCAGTTGGGGGTGATCAAGCCGGCAGGGGAGGGCAGTTAGGGGTGACCAGGCCCACAGGGTAGGGCAGTTAGGGGCAAACAGGCTGGCAGGGGAGCAGTTAAGCATCAATCAGGCTGGCAGGGAAGTAGTTAGAGGATGATAAGGCTGGCAGGCAGAAGCAGTTAGGGGTAATCAGGAAGGCAGGCAGGTGAGCAGTTGGGTGCCAGCAGTCCTGGATTGTGAGAGGGATGTCCGGCTGCCCGTTTAAGCTTGATCCTACCTGAATTGGGTTTAAATGGGCAGTCAGACATACCTCAAGGGGTCTCAGATTGGAAAGGGAGCAGACTGGGCTGAAGGACACCCCCCACCCCATGCACGAATTTCATGCACCGGGCCTCTAGTCTATAATATTTTTTCAATCAGATTTTTATTTTATTTTAAAAGGATTAAAAAAATCACAAGTTCATGGACCTCGCTTGCTCAGGCCTGGCCTCATCTGAGGATTTGGCCAGATGTCCTACAGGTAAGGAACAACAGGCCATTTCTCACCTCCCTTCCCACCTCAATATATGCAATAAACACTGACATTAAACGATCTTTGACAAACTTACTTCTCTTTTGCTCACTCGGCTTGGGCATTCTTCACCAGCTCTCTGCCAGGCACATAGGAGGCATTTAGTGATGTGTGTTTGTTTCTTTTCCCCACAATTTTTGCCTCATCTCATACAGCTGATATTGTGTGCCTGCACTGTGTGTGTGGCTCAGGGAATAACAATGCACATCAGAAAATTCTCTGAAACCTACTTTGGAGAGTTTTAAAGGCATCCAATCTGTCCTGCAAAAATCCAACTTCCAGCAACATTTCCTGAGTCTGGGCTTTCTGAAGCCTTGACCGGCGCTGGGTGCCGAGTGCCAAGCTGACCACAAGGTGGCAGTCTTTCCATGCATCAGGCCCGCATCAGCCTGCCTCCCAAAGGCGGGTGTTTCTGAATCCAGCTTTTGTTGCCAGAAGCCATTCTAGGAAAGAGATTCTTTACTGAAGAGAACTTCCCTAAAGAAGAGACAGTAGGATTAAATATTCAGAAACATCTAGAAGAAGAAAATACAATTTCCCAACACCACATGCTCACCCAGCCTTCTCTTCAACAGAGGTTGCCAGAGTTTGGGGTCCATTTGCAGCCTGGTGTTGCATTAGAATTGCCAAGCATCCCTGGAGCTCTGAATCCACATTCCTTTATTCCTTTGTGCCACTCAGAGCCAGATATTGATGTCTGAAAACAAGATACATAAGCTTCATTATTTAAGTGTCTTTTCCTTAAACAAGAACGCTTTAATACTTAACAAGGTAGGGAAGCTACATAATTTAAAATCTATGCGAACTGAACTAAGAAATTATTTGTAGCGGGCTTCACTTTTACACCCACCAACAAAGAAAGACATTCACCATTTTCTGCCTTCCCAGGGCCCCAAAATACAACACAGGCCTGTTCTCCTGCTCCGGGCAGAAGCCGCAGCTGAAGCTGTGCTTTATCTGCGTCTCTTTCTCAATATTTACCAACCAATAAATCTTTTCTCCCCAAAGACAACTGACATTCGAATCCCGTTCATGTGGAGGCTTGTTATCCAAATAATATTAAATAAACCGCTTCATTATCCACTGAAAAAGTATTAAGATGTGTTTTTTTTTTTCCCTTGTGGGTCAATATTGAAGAAGAGAAGGGGGTATTTCCATCTGAGGAGAGGACAGCTGCCTGTCTGTAATGAGCACATCTCAATCCAAGAGACTCCTGCTCTGGGAGCTGGCCCAGCACATCCTCCCTATCACAGGGCACGTGTGTTGGTCGGCACAAACCTGTCTGTTTTGGCTCAGAGGGCTTCCCTAGTGGCATCTCCAAAGCTGACACCTGCAGGGGCCAACCTGTCTGTACTGAGGATTTCATGGAACAGAAAAGGTTGTTATAGCCAGGGAAGGATTTCTTCCATTTCCCAGGTGGAATAAGTTCATCTTTGGATAAGAATCTTAATGTTTTTTTTTCCATAAGCCAATACCATCTTCTCTTCCTTCTGTGAGAAGTGTGTGTGGTGCCAGTGGAGAAACCACTGACCAGAGACCACTGATCAGGAGGTGGGGCTGGCCCTGCTGGTCACTGGCTGGTGGGTTCAGCTCATGACTTGCTGTACCTCAATTTCTCTGTCGTAGCCTGAGTTGCCCTACTCTCTGCTCCTTCAGACTTTCCCCTAACTCTGCTTGTAAAAGATCTGCAATGAAGGAAGCGCGTTAGGGCACTGAGAATTCTCTGCCAGCAGAGACCACAAACCCTGGCTTGATCTCAGTGGAGGTATGTAACTGAGTCCCTGGAGAATATTTTTTAAAAAGCTTTTCAATAGTAATTGATGATATTTATGTGGATATTTCTCTGTAACAGGCCCCATCCTACAGGTCTTGTCATATTAATTTAATTAATCCCTACTAAATTATTATGCTCATTTTTACACTTGAGGAATCTACAACCCTGAAAGCATGAGTAGTGTCCGCTGGTGACAGAAGGATCTGAAGCCAGGGATCTTGGCTCTGCAGTTCATTCTCTGCCCCTTGGCTGCTAGCAGGCCCAGGTAACCTCTGAGATCTGTGACATCCTGGGCTGGTTGTGCCACAGGGCTGCATACTCAATAGGCCATCTTTTCAGCATGTCATGGCTCTAGTCTTGGACATGACCCTGTAAGTGGTCTTGATTCCTTTCAATCTTTATTCTGCCTTTATTCTGATGGGCTTAGCTATTGGTGATACTCAGACTCATGTCCAGCTTCCTGACATTATTTTATAACTACGTAAATAACTCATGAGTGCCCTAACCAGTTGGGCTCAGTGGATAGACCACTGGCCTTCAGACTGAAGGCTCCTGGATTTGATTCTGGTCAAGGGCACATACTTTGGTTGCAGATTCTATCCCTGGCCCTGATTGGGACACATGCAGGAAGCAACTAATCAATGTGTCTCTCACATCAATGATGTTTTTCTCTCTGGGTCTCTTCCCCCTCAGGGCCATTATCTCTGAAGGTCAATGGAAAAATGTCCTCAGGGGAGACTTAACAATAATAACAACAACAAAAATAAGACGTGAGTAGTGTTTTCTCTTGGAAAAAAAAAACACCTGCAATAATACAATATCAGCAGTCAGAAAAGGTACATGCCAATACACTAACAACAAAACATCTAAAAGAGAAATAAGAAAAAACATCCCATCAAAATGGCATCAAAAGCAATGACCTTTAGGAAAATATCTAACCAAAGAGATTAAAGATATATAAACTCTAAATGGCAAGACTTTGATGAAAGAAATTAAAGAAGGCACAAAGGAAAAGATAGTCTGTGTTCATGGAATTTATTTTGTCAAATTTTCCATATTACCCAAAGCCATCTCTGAACACAATGCAATACTTAGCAAAATTCCAATGGCATTCTTGACAGAAATAGAAAAAAAAGTCCTAAAATTTGTATGGAGCCCCAAAAGAACATAAATAGCTAAAGCAATCTTGAGAACAAAGCCAGAAGCATCACACTTCCTAATTTCAGGTAATTATGTACCTGAAAGCTACAGTAACCAAAACAGTAAGGTGCAGGCATAAAAATAAGATACATAGACCAATGGAACAGAATTGAAAACCCAGAAATATAGTCAACTAATATTTGACACAAGAGTCAAGAATACTCAATAAGGAAAGATCAGTCTCTTCAGTAAATGGTGTTGGGAAAACATGCAGTGGAGTGAAATTGGAGCCCTATACTATACCACTCACCAAAAACTTGAAATAGATTAAAGATTTACATTTTAGACCTGAAACAATAAAACTCCTAGAAGAAAGCCTACAGAAAAATTTCCTTGACATTGGTCTCGGCATCAGCTTCCTGGCTATGACAGCAGAAGTGCAAACAATGGAAGCACAAATAAATAAGTAGGACTACATCAAACTACAAAGTTTCTGCACTCTTTGCCATGCATTCCACATGCATTTCTGGGATCAAAGCTGTTTTCTGAGACTCCTAAACCAAGTCCAGCTAAATGACTGGTACCTTGCTCTACCCAACCAAGCCAAGAGCCCCCTCCTCCATGCAGCCTTCCTTGATCCTCTTCTCCTGGAAGTATGCATCATTCCATCTTTTGTGCCACAGCTGAACCACCTCAGAAACCGTCCACCAGAGCCTGTTAACTCATTATTGCTCCTGGCCTTTGGCTTATCGTGTTCCCTAAATAAACTAAAGTTCTTCGAGGTCTGGGTCCACATGTGCTGCTTGGCCATATCCCCAGTTGTGCTGATCCCGTGGTGAGCACATGTGGGGTTATTGATTGTTGATTACAAATGAGAGAAAAGAGTGGATGGAATCCCAGGGAAGCCGCTGTGATGCTATTTGTGGTTTTTATTAAAAGAAGTTGAAAGTTTGTTTTGTTTATATTTCACTGGAAATCCCATTTATATATACACATCTGTGTGTGTACTAACTGTTTGGTGAACCTGCGTTTGCATGAGTGTGTGTGTCTGTGTGTATGTGCATGTGACTATGTAACTGTGTGTGTCTGTATATGGATTTATGTGTGTGGATGTGCCTGAGTGTCTGTGTATATAAAGGTGTGTCTGCCTGTGTATAATTGTGATTGTGTGACTAGACTTACAGTGGTGATCACATGGTAAGGTATATAAATATTGTACACCTGAAACTAATATGAAATTGTATGACAACTATAGTTTAACAAAAATAAATAAATAAAAATTAAAAATAAATAATTTTTCATGTATTTGTGTATGTGAATATGAATGTGTCTGAGTATGCACATGCCTGGGCCTATGAGTTTGTATGTGCTTATATGTGTATATTTATGTTTGAGTACGTGCAAGTTGGTGTGTGTAAAAATATGTGCATGCTTAATGTGTATGTCTGTGAGTGTGCACGTGTATGTCTGTGAGTGTGCACGTGTGTGTGTGTGAGTGTGTGTGTGAGAGAGAGAGAGAGAGAGAGAGAGAGAGAGAGAGAGAGAGAGAGAG